>JAWIIG010000051.1:600000-1200000 GCA_033557465.1 Ichthyophis bannanicus
ACAACAACAACAACAAGTGAAGAAAATGACTGTAAAATGATAGTTACAATAAAAATAAATATAAAAACGAATTCCAATCAATATTGGAATTATCAATATCAATATCAATATCCAATCCGATGCCGCCTAACCAATCTCCTACGACAACTCTCCACCTCATCCAACCCCCCCTTTAGAGCCTGTATCATAAACTCAGCTACGATGCAATCCCCTCTTGTATATAATGTATAAAGTTCAATTGTTATCCATGCTTAAATTCCCCTTTTGTATATTATGTATAAAGTTCACCCGTTATCCAAGTTTAAATTCCCTGTTTTATGTAAGTTCAATGTTTGGTTATTCCACATTGTACCAACTTGTTACTTGTAAACCGCGCTGATGCCGAATAGTGCGGTATAGAAAAACGTTAAATAAATAAATTTCAAAATTAATAAAAATTCATCAAAATCAAATAATCATAGCAGCCAAAAGGATGTTATGATGCCAACTGAAAAACACTAAAATGACTTATACAATGAAAAAACATAAAACCATTATAAAATCATAGAGAACCTCTAAGAGGCATATTTACTGAGCTGCGCTAATGTGGGCTTGAGCACATCAATGGTCTGTGCTTACGTCTAACTTCCATGCTATATAGACAGTGCAGGGTTATTTCCATGCTCTCTGACTAGCAAATAACAGGAAGGGACATGGACAGGATCAAGGTGGAGAAAGGGTATGTTTCTTGCTAATAGCTAGCATGAGGGACATTGCCATGGGTTAGCTGTCATGACTGCTGATATTATGGCTGCACTTAATGCTACCTCAGGGAACCTTACATTGTTGGGTTGATGTCGAGGGGGAAATGGTACTGAAGAGGGCTGCCTTTGATCCATTGCTTGCAGCAGCTGGAGAACTGCTGCGAGGGCGCCATCGGGCGAAGAACGCTGGTCTCCAGCCGCCCTGAGGCAGCCCATAAGAGCGAGGGTGCCATCGGGCGAAGAACGCCGGTCTCCAGCCACCCTGAGGCAGCCCATAAGAGCGAGGGCACCATTGGGCATGCCCGCATCTGGCGGGCCCGTGCCTGAGGGCCTCGCCAGAGGGCCCTTTGGCGTGGCCCTTAGGCGGGGAACGTAGGCGGGAGCAAACCCCCAGGATCAACGGCCTTGCTGACCAGCCTCTTCACCACAGTTCCAGCCCCGATCAGCATCATCGAGGGAGAGCAGGAAGGTAAGCCCCGACCTGCTCTGCTCCCCTCCAACTAGGCCAGTTGGGGTCCTCTTGCAAGTTACAAAGTTCAGTCTCTCCAGGCGTGCATTTGGGACTGCAGGGCACCCTGCCAGGTACAAGCCCTGATCGCTCATTCCACCACCCCCTGAGCCCTGTCTGGCGGCAGGAATAGTGCTGAGGGCTTCAACCCCTTCTCCCCTAACCGGCACCCAACCTGGACCCAATACCAGCATGACCATAACCTTACTTGGTGCAGCATCAGGGAGTCGAGCAGAGGAATGCTCCTCCCTGACTGGTTCCCAAAAGCCAAAGCCATTCTGGGCTTGCTTCCCACTGCGTGCATAGAACTGCTACCCATTGCCTGCATAGAACTGCCCCCATCACCTGCATAGAACTGCTACCCATCGCCTGCATAGGACTGCTACCCATTGTTGCATAGAACTGCTACCCATTGCCTGCATAGAACTGCTACCCATCGCCTGCATAGAACTGCTACCCATTGCTTGCTCAGAGCTTGCTGCCCACCACCATTGTCCCACTTCTCATTGTCCTTCTCTTCCTCATCTTCCCCAACTGCCTCCCCTCCTATGAACACCCTCCCTTCCCTCCCCTCCCCTCCTCCTAACTTCCCCATTTCTCCCTAACCTCACCCTACCTTCCTCACCTCTCCCTACCCTACCCTCCCCTACCTTCCTCACTTATCCCTACCCTCCCTCTACCTTCCTCACTTCTCCCTCCATTCTGCCCCCTAGCCTAGCATCTGCTCTTGAGCTTATTCACACCAACCCCCGCATTCAACCAGCTCCCCTCTCCTTAAAGCAACCCCACCCTCGCTTCCACCGTACTATCTCCACCTTACATCGCTCTCTTATACTCATACTCATTCTCCTTCTCTCATCAGATAATATCAACCCCAACCCTACCCCCCCCCCCCAATTTCCTTCTCATGCTATAAAAAATCCCTCATGTATCCCATCTAATCTCATCTACATCCCGCTTCTCCCTCCTTCCACCCTCCCCCCATTCATCCCACAATCATTCATACATAAATATCAGCTCCAACCTTACCCCTAAAAATAATCTCTCACACAACCTACCTGATACCACCAATTTACCCCTCATTTCCCCTCCCTCACGTCCCCCCTGGAGAGCACATACACCCAGACATACCCACCGACACCCTGCTCCCTCTAAATCTCGGTATTACCCTATAAATAGACCCCCACGCTACTCCAATAAGAATTCTACACGTAACTTATCCAACCTTATCCATATCCCTCTCCTCCCCCCCTCCGCTCTCCCATTTTCATGCGCCCTATGGAACGCATGCTCAGTCATTAAAAAAAACACTTTTATCCACGATCTTTTTTATCTCTAATGCCCTACATCTTCTTGCCTTGACCGAGACCTGGCTTCCCCCAGACGATACCGCTTCCATTGCCTCTCTCTGCTATGGGGGCTACCAGTTCTCCCATACACCTCGATCTACTGGTCGCGGTGGTGGCGTCGGACTCCTTCTCACTCCCTCCTGCCAATTCCAACCCCTCTTGCCACCCCAATCACACTCCCCCTCTCCTTCGAAGTCCACTCCATTCGCCTCCTCACACCACTTCCGCTCCGAGTAGCTGTTATTTATCGCCCACCCAACAAATCCAAATCAACCTTCCTCACTGACTTCGACTCCTGGCTTTCCGCCTTTATGGATCCCTCCTCCCCTACTCTTATTCTTGGCGATTTCAACATTCACATCGACAACCCCTCCGACAACCCCATGCCTCTAAGTTCCTCACTCTTACCTCCTCGTTTGACCTCCAACTCCGCTCCACTGCTCCCACACACCTACACGGCCACTGCCTTGACCTTATACTCTTCTCCAATTCCTATCCCTCAAATGTCCGCAATTCAATCCTTTCCTCATCTGACCATCAACTCTTGAAATTTACTCTTCAGCTTCCGCTGTCCCAACCTTGTCCTGTCTCCTCTGACCTATTTAGAAACCTTAACAATATTGATCCCCTGACTCTCTCCTCCACCATTTCTCCATCTCTTTCCTCCATTTTATCATCTGTCGACGAGGCACTATCCTCATACAATGTTACACTATCCTCAGCCCTTGACACTCTTGCCCCTCCCATCCCATTTCCTGTAAAACGATCTACTCCCCAACCCTGGCTTTCACCCACAATCCGTTACCTACACATCTGCGCCCATTCAGCCGAACGAGCTTGGTCCAAATCCTGCTCCCCGGAAGACCTTTTACATTTCAAATTCATGCTTGGCTCCTTCCAGTCAGCCTTGGAACTTGCCAAACAAGATTACTACATCCATCTGACCAATTCCCTTGCCTCTGATCCTCGCCATCTCTTTAATACCCTCAATTCTCTCCTCAAGGCCCCCCCGCCCCCAACCCCGCCCTCCCTCTCTGCCCAAACCCTAGCCGACTACTTTCACCACAAAATCCACAAAATTACCCTCCAATTCCCTACCCCCTCATCTACCTCCCCTCCTCCCCAATTCTCTTCCCCATCCATCCTCCCCACCACCCTCTCCTCCTTCCCTCCGATCTCTGAAGAAGAAACCACACTTCTTTCCTCCTCCAAACCCACCACCTATTCATCAGACCCTATCCCCACCCATCTCCTACATTCCATCTCCCCCACCATTGTCCCCTCCATCACTCACATCCTCAACCTTTCTCTCTCCACTGCAACCATCCTCGCTGACTTCAAACATGCTGTTGACACACCCCTCCTCAAGAAACCCTCACTTGATCCCACATGCCCTTATAACTATCGACCCATCTCCCTCCTTCCCTTCATATCCAAACTATTAGAACGAGCAGTCCACCATGGCTACCTCAACTTCCTCACCTCCCAGGCCCTCCTGGACCCACTACAATCCAGCTTCCGTCCCCTACACTCCACTGAAACGCCACTCACTAAAGTCACCAACTACCTGTTCCTGGCTAAATCTAAGGGCCTCTATTCCATCCTCATCCTTCTTGACCTTTCTGCTGCCTTTGACACTGTTGACCACAACCTTCTCCTCACTACCCTCTCTTCACTTGGCTTCAAAGACTCCGTTCTATCCTGGTTCTCTTCCTACCTCTCCCATCGCTCATTCAGTGTATGCTCTGGTGGCTTCTCCTCCTCCCCTACCCCGCTCCAGGTAGGTGTACTCAGGGATCTGTCTTGGGCCCCCTCCTCTTCTCTCTCTATACCCAAGGCCTTGGAGTGCTTATCTCCTCCCATGGCTTTCAGTACCATCTCTGTGCTGACGACTCCCAAATCTACCTCTCTACACCTAACATTTCTCTGGCAACCCAGTCCAAGATCTCTGCCTGTCTTCTGGACATCAATG
This sequence comes from Ichthyophis bannanicus, assembly GCA_033557465.1. NCBI lineage: Eukaryota > Metazoa > Chordata > Amphibia > Gymnophiona > Ichthyophiidae > Ichthyophis > Ichthyophis bannanicus. Next base: position 604,573 of record JAWIIG010000051.1, read on the forward strand.
CCTGGATGTCTCATCGCCGATTGAAACTGAACATGGCCAAGACTGAACTCCTTGTCTTTCCACCAAACTCTTCCCCCCCCCCCCACTTCCCCCTCTCTCAATCCAGGTTGATGGATCTACCCTTCCTTCCTGTTCCCTCAGCCCGCAATCTAGGGGTTATCGTTGACACCTCTCTCTCCTTCTCCATTCATATCCAGCTTGTAGCTAAGACCTGCCACTTCTTTCTCTACAACATCAGCAAAATTCACCCCTTCCTCTCTGAACACACTACCAAAATGCTTATCCACTCCTTAATCTCCTCTCGCCTCGACTACTGCAACCTACTCCTCGCTGGTCTCCCTGTGAGCCACCTCCTTCCCCTTCAATCTATACAAAATCATGCTGCTCGACTAATCTTCTGCCAGCCTCGCCATGCCCACATTACTCCTCTTCTCAAGTCACTTCACTGGCTCCCTGTCCTATTCTGCATCCAATTCAAGCTTCTCCTGCTGACCTATAAATGCATTCACTCTATGGCCCCTCAGTACTTCTTATCTCTCCCTACGCCCTCGCTCGAAATGTGTGCTCCGCCAACAAATTACTTCTATCAATGCCTTTCACCCGCACTGCAAACTCCCGACAGAGCCCCTTTCACCTTGCTGCACCATACGCCTAGAACAGCCTACCTGCGTCTGTGTGCCAGGCGTCCTCCCTGGCCCTCTTCAAATCCAGGTTGAAGACCCACCTCTTCACCGTTGCATTCAGATCCTGACTTCCATCCTCATCTTACCCTGACCTACGTCTACGTTTACAACCAAACCTTAGACCAAAATATACCACACCGTGCCTTCCGCAGAACTGATTAATGCTCTGTACTGTTCTAACTAGATTGTAAACTCCGATGAGCATGACTCTGACGGGACTGTCTCTTGTATGTTGGCTACCTCTTGTAGGTTAGCTGTGCAGCGCTGTGTGCGTGGCGCTTTATAAGTGCTAAATAGTAGTAGTAGTAGTAGTAGTAGGGAGGGCATGATAAACTGTGAGGTGAGTGTTACGGGACCTAGGATCCATGGGAGATTGCATCTGGAGGATACACTCGTGATGGTGGGGAGGGGGGGTTGCACATTGTGCCTGCAACCACTTATATCAGTTGTGGTTGTTGGGACCATGTTCCCTATCTTGGCAAGTTGCACAGATACATTTCAAGACAGGGAATGTGTGATGTGTTTTCCCTGTGCATTAAATGCAGGGCAGATGCTGGGCACAGTTTACTGCACAGGGTTTGCACCTAACACGCCAACATTTTTGCACAGTAGGTGCAAACACCACAGCTTAGTAAACGTACCCCTAAGATTCATCTCTTGATTGAGTCCATAGGAAGAACTGTCAGCAACACAGCACTTCTCACTGGACTCTTCTCGTCTGAGACCTCTTACATGTCTGTGCGGCTTCTTTAGAATTTGCCTACAGGCTATCAGCAGCCAGACATCAGGAAGGAGGGCAGCTGGGGGCCCCCTTGACCTGGCTGGAATCTGATGTTTCTCTAATTCCTAGACTCCATAGCAGACATAGAGTACCATCAAATAATTAAAACTGCAACACATATCAAAGGAAGAACACTAGATTTGGTTCTGCTCCCCGAAATACTCTTCAAGCTAGTTGACTCAAATTCCATTGAATGCACAGAGACACCTTGGTCTGATCATTCTATCATCAAGATAAATATCCCACATCCCATCCCTAGCATCAATAATTACATAAGGAGTACCACCACTTCAAAATTCAAAAGTTTAACGAAACAGACTTCCTTGACTCAACAATCCCCTACCTCTTATCAACAACTAATTTGGAAGATGCTGTTAACAACTGGAATGATACTATCAATAATGCAGCTAAAAATAATCAACCAAATAAAAAGACAATATACACCAAAACAAATAGTTCACCATGGTTTAATAGCACTCTAAGACAAATGAAAAAAGAACTGAGAAAACTTGAAACGAAATGGAGAAAATCCAAGCTGACTGTACACAAGGAAATATACAACAACTATCTAACAAAATATAAGGAAACAATTGACAGCACAAAAAAAACTATTATGCAGCAATCTTAACAAAATCATACAATAGACCTAGAGAGTTATTTTCTATAGTCAGAAAATTAACTAATAACGAGCAAACTTCTAGCAACGAAATCACAGACATCTCAGTCCAAACCCTAGCTGATCATTATCAAAACAAATCTAAGAAACCTACCATGCACACAGATAATATCAACATCACTTATCAACCTGTAGATGAATGGTCAGAATTTTACCCCATTTCAAAAGCATCATTAAAAACAATCATCTCCAATCTAAATACCACAACCTCGTACTTAGATCCATGCCCAGTATCATGGATAAAAAACACACTACAAACTCTAATATCCTATATTCTCCCAATAGTAAACCTCTCACTCACCCAAGGATACCTTCCATCCCCGCTCAAACATGCACAAATACGCCCAATTTTAAAGAACTGCAAACTAGATAAAACATTGCCAACATCATATAGGCCCATATCTAGCATACCATTCTTAGCCAAAGTAATTGAAAAGGTAGTGCAACTACAGACGCAGGAATTCATAGACTTATCTTACCCACTCGATGAACAACAATATGGTTTCCGACCTCGCCACGGAGTAGAAACACTCCTAGCAGTATTAATAGACACACTCCTAAAAGGAATTGACAATCACAAACAGGCGTTCATTCTCCTTTTCATTGACATATCAGCAGCTTTTGATAGCGTGCATCACTCAATATTACTCAACAACCTAAGACAGTTAGGCATAAACTCCACCGTACATTTTTTTTTATTTATTTTATTTATTTTCATTCTCTTATATACCGCGCTATTCTGCATCAGTGCGGTTTACATTGAACAAACTGAAATTACATTGAACAGGGCATTATAACTTGGAGATAACTATTTTACAGGGAACATAGGCTATGGAGGGTTAAGTGGCTTGCCCAAGACCACAAGGAGCACCTGTGGGACTAGAAACCCCAGTCCTTCCGGCCCAAGGTTGCTGTCCTCTAGTGGGATTTGAACCCCCGACCTTCCGGCCTGAAGTACCATGTCCCAACCACTAGGCCACGCCTCCACTCATGGTTCACCTCATATTTACATAACAGAACACAAAATGTAAGAACAGGTAATCAAACATCCAACACATGCAAACAAGAAATAGGTTTACCACAAGGCTCAGCACTGTCAGCCCTACTTTTTAATATCTATATAAAACCGGTCTGCAATATCTTTAAAAAATTTGGAGTACAATATCACCTTTATGCGGATGATATCATGATGTACATACCTTTTACGATTCCTAACCTACCGATTCAACTTCTATCTGACTGCTACAATGAAATTACATACTGGCTAAAAACCCAAAACCTCCATATAAACCATGCGAAAACTGAGGTCTTAATCGTAACAAAAAACCAAACATTCACTCCGCCAACCCACATAACACTACAAAACCAAGAAATTAAAATAAAAAATGAAATAAGATATCTAGGTGTCATTTTAGATACACACCTTACTATGGAAACGCACATCAGAAATACCTTAAAGAAAATCTACTTCAAACTTAAAATCCTCAAACAATTACGCCCCCTTGTATTTATACAAGATTTTATCAATATAACACAGGCTACCATAACTCCACACTTCGATTTCGCCAACTTAATACTTATAGGCATTTCAAAACAAAACATCAAAAGGATCCAACTTGCGCAAAATGCTACAGCTAGAATTATATTAAAGATAAATTTACTCCAACACATTACTCCGATACTAGCATCCCTTCACTGGTTACCAATACAAAGCAGGATAACATACAAAACAATAATAACTACATTCAAAGCCTTAAATGACATGGCCCCGAAGACGCTCTGTAATCTAATAAGCAAAGAACCATCTAAGCCCACACATAGAAAAGGTCAATCAAATAAACTTAAGATGCCAAAAGAATATATAAGAACTCACAAATTAACAAATAATAGAGCCTTTTCCCACATAGCCCCAACAGTCTGGAACTCTTTACCAGAGGACTTACGATCACTAACAGAGATAACAGAATTCAGAAAAAAATTGAAAACCTATCTATTCACTAAACACTATAATACTATAGAAAACCCTCCACTCAACTTAGATAAAGGCTAAACATGAACCTGCCTAAAATCAAGATTATACCCCCTACTACAATCAATACGTACAAACTCAAATGAATAATCATTCCTTTCCTATGCATTGATACCCCCACTTGTATATAGTTACAACTGTCTTAGAGACAGTACTCCTGTTTAAATTGTTACTTAATCTGTGTTAGTTGATTTATTGAATTAATCCGCACAGTTTATATATACACTTTGTTGATCAAGTTAAGATGTTAAGATGTTCTATGTAAAAAGTTATAATTGTTCTATGTAAAACAAGCTCTGCATTGTTAATTGTTGTTAATTGTACACCGCAACTGATCGCTGGAAGATGCGGTATATAAATAAGTGTTAAATAAATAAATAAATAATAATAATAATAATAATAATAATAATAATTGGACCTGGCCTGCAGCCTATATCTGACTGAATGAGGTGTAACCGGACTTCACAACATCTTACTTGTGTAAATGTTAGCGCGGGAAGAAACATCCCCATCTCTCTTTTGCTCCTGAAAGGACCTGGCACCTCCGTGGCTTGGTCTTCCGCTGAAGAAACCAGACTCCCCTTCCCTCTCAGCCAGGCCCAGGCATTCGTCAGGTTGTCTGCAGAGAACAGTGAAGTTCGTTGGACCTACCGGCAATGGCGCTTCGGCACAGTCTTTGTATGGCATCGACATCTAGATCGGCTCCTTGACTACAATGGGGTCTCCCACTCTCCTGATTACTGCAGTCCTTACCAGCCCGCACATGGGCTGGGACACTGACAAGGTGGAACTCACAGCCAGTATGACTGAGTGTTGAAGGACCAACTCCTGAGGGCAATTTTGCAGACAGGTGAAGTAGCAGAACATGGATGCAGTGAACACATCAAGTGAACTACAATAAGATGGGGATTGGTGTGCACTTGGGCTGAACATATGCTTGTGCGGCTGTTTATAAGATCTAAAAGGACTGAGGACTAGCAGTATTAAAGTGATTAAGTATAAACCATATCCTTTGCTGTCCACCTTAAAGAGGTAACTGTCACTGGCCAAGATTGGACCTTGAAAAGTGACCTTGAGTCTGTGATATGGACCTGCAACACAGCTAAGATGTTGGTTTTGGCCACCTCTCTCTCCTGACCTGGGAACCTGCTCCATCTTGGCAAGCTTACGGCGCCATTTCATGAGCACCAGACATCAAACTGAATCATTGACAGTATCATTACTACTGGCTCCTCATCTAATCTGGACTGATTGGACACTGACCACTTGAACGCTAACCTATTTTTAGATTAGTTAGTTTAGTTACTTAATTGTATTTTTCACTATTATTTGCTTTTTCCTCTCATTTCTGTTTGACAGAATCTCACCCTCCTCCCAACCATTTCTTAGTGTTTGCTTGCGGTATTCCCAGCTACTCCCTCTTCCCTCAATTTTCCTCCTTCCCTCCTTCAATCCTTCATTTATTTTCTCTGTCTTCTGCCCTCATCTCCATTTTCTTAGGGCTCCACACCATATCTATTTCTTTTTATTGATATTCCCTAACCTTCTTCCTTCATTCCAACATCTTAAAACCCCTCCTCCTTACCACCCTCTCTATCTTCCCCATTTCTTCCCCCATCTTGTCTTCCATCCTTTCTTCAGCTTTTGAGCTTCACCATTTTCTTCCTCTCATTCATCCCTCTCCTTTTTCTCTGAAACAACCTCATCCTTGTTTCCACCATTCTGTCTCCTCTCTGCCTCACACTCTTATGCTCCTTCTTCTATCTGGTGACATTAATCCCAACCCTGGACCCCCTAGATTATTCTCTCACTCCCACTCCTCACTCAATCACTCTAATCTTCTTTGCATTCCTCTCCTTTCTCCCTCCTCTCTCCCTTTCTCATGTGCCTCATGGAGTGCTCATTCCATATCTAATAAACTCCCCTTTACTCATGACCTCTTCATCTCTAACATTTTCCATCTTCTAGCTCTTACTGAGACCTGGCTCCTCCCTGATGATACTGCTTCAGTCACTGCCCTCTGTCACGGTGGCTACCACTTCTCCCACATTCTTCATGCCACTGGCCATGGTGGTGGTATTGTTTTTCTGCTTTCTCCTTCCTGCCATTTTCTTTTTTTTATTGTGTATTTCTGCATTTCATACAACTTGCACCAGAAATGTGGGTAGCCATAGAAATAACACCAAAGTGAAGAATAGGAAACAAAGAAAAATTGTACATTAATCTCAAGCATCCTCATCTCTAGCCCACTATCTGTGGTACACAAACCAAGAAAAAAATTATATAATGATACTCTACAGGAAACAGAGCTTCTCTCTATAGCCAGTAAAACCAAATCACAGAGTAGTAACATCTCCTTGTCCCAATCCAGGAGACTTGCAAGCATTTAACAAAGGAATCAATTGTGTAGGATAAAGAAAAATATAAGAATTGCCTTCCAGCCTAACTAGGCACTTACAGGGATACTTGAGGAAAAAATTGTCCCCTGATCTGTAGAACCCGAGGCCATAGGTCTGGAAAAAAACATTCAAGGCAGCCTTTGAAACGTACATTATGCTTCCTAAAAAACAACTTGAGAAGCCATTCTCTATCTGAAATTAAAGTTAAAGTAAATAAACACGTTGCTTGTGAAACCACCTCCAAATCAGGGGCTTCCAATACAGCAGCAACATCTAAAACATTAGCAACTTGCATTCCAGCAATCCTAGCAGCAGCCAGAACCTCATCTCCAGTAGGTAAGTAATAAATTTTAACAATGGGTGGACATGAATCTGAAGAAATGCCCAAAACCTCAGACAGATATGTCTTAAACATTTCTTTAGCCAAAATATTAGAAGCTCGAGGAAAATTTACTAAGCGTATGTTAGGTAGTCTAGAATGATTGTCCAAAATCTCCAGACGCACTTTGATATTATTGACATCTCTAATAAATGCATCAGAATGAGTGTCCAATTGATCAGTATACTGAGTTAGCTTTTCAACAGAAGATTTAAGCATTTCAATCGGTCCAGCATTTTCTGTAGAAATCTCGGAGGAATGATGTACCTGAGCCTGAATAACCTGTGCTTGTGATGTAATCGCCTCATCAAGTTGTTTTATAGAAGTCCAAATGGATTCCAATGTAAACTGCTCAGGATGGTTCAACACAAAGGAAAAGTTGAAAGCACTCCTTTCAGCGTTCCCAGCCATGGCTGCAACCGCAATGGTCCTCGACCTGGAGATGCCGACACCACCCATCGACTCCAAGGAACTTCCTTTCTCAGGCAGTGGTTGAAACAGAAGATTTTCCCGCAAGGAACCTCCTCCACTCACATCAGGCACTGGCAACACCCCCAGTGGGGATGAAAAGGCACCAGCAATGTAGGAACCCAACAACCCCAAACCATCAAGGCTCAATTCAACACACTGCTTCTTCTGAGGATGCCGTGCATCAGGTGGTGTAAGATCACTGCTCAAAGGAGATCCTGAGTGCTCTGGCTTCAGACTTCTCACAGCCAAACTAATCACCCCTGCTTGAACTGGCTGTTGCTCCCAGTGAACTACAAAGGCATCAATCGGTCCAGAGGCAATTGGGGTCTAGGTAAGCTGGGCATCCTGGGGCAGCTTTACCTGCTTCCCCATCAAACATGGTGGTTGGAGCAGCGAGAGTAGCCAGACACCATCTTGGATTCCCCCAGTCTGCAGTCCTTCCTGCCAATTTCAACCTCTCCTTCTACCTCAGTCTCACTCCTTTTCTTCCTTTGAAGTTCATTCCATCTGCCTTTTTAATCATTTACCTTCTTTGTATAGCTACTATTTATAGACCCACTGGCAAGTCCACCTCTACATTTCTCACTGACTTTGACTCATGGCTTTCCTTATTTCTGGATTCTTCTTCCCCCTCCCTTATTCTTGGTGACTTTAATATTCATGTTGATAACTCTTCTGACCCCTATGCTTCTAAGCTCCTTTCCCTTACCTCTTCATTCAATCTCCAGCTTTGCTCTTCTGCCCTTACTCATCAGCACCTTGTTTTCTTCTCTAATTTTTTACCCTCTAAATTCCATAGCTCAATTCTTTCTTTATCTCATTATCACCTGCTAAGTTTCACTCTTCATCACTCCCCGCCTCAGTCTCACTCAGTCACCTCCTATCTTTTTAGAAATCCATTGGCCCTCTCCACTATTATCTCATCACCTCTTTCCTCCACTTTGTCTTCTAAGTCTGTTGATAAGGCTATGATTTCCTATAATACTGCTCTCTCATTTACTCTGGATGCTCTTGCTCCATCCATGCCACATCCTTTGAGGTGCACTATACCTCAGTTCTGGCTGTTTTCAAATACTCACAGCCAATGCTTCTGTGCCTGCTCAGCTGAGCACATTTGGCTCAAATCCCACTCTAACTTTCTTCATTTCAAATTCATGCTTGCTTCCTTCCAGTCAGCCATAGCACTCACCAAGAAAATCTACTATGTCATCTGACTAACTCTCTTGCCTGTGACTCCACTCTCTCCTCAAGGTGCCTCTACCTCTGACCCATCCTCTTTCTGTCCAAAACCTTGTTGACTATTTCCATGACAAAGTCCAAAAGATTACACTCCAGTTCCCCACAAGATCAGCTTCTTCCCCTCTTTCTCCTCTTCAATACCAACCTTTTGCCTCAATCTCTGTTACCTTTTCATCCTTTTCTAAAATCTCTGAAGAGGAAACCTCTCATCATTTTTCCTCTTCTAAACTTGCTACCTGTTCCTCTGATCCTATCCCCTCCCTTTAACTCCATCTCCTCCTCTGTCATCCCTTCCATTACACACTCTCAACCCACTGTTCTCCAGGCCTTTTCCCCACTAAATCTTCTTCAGCCTCTTCCCCCTCTTCAATACAAACTTTTCCCCTCAACCTCTAAGATCTCCATGAGGAAACCTCTCTACTTCTTTCCTCCTCTAAACTCACTACCTGTTCCTCTGATCCTAGCCCCACCCATCTCCATAACTCTATCTCCTTCTCCGTCATGTCTTCCATCTCACATATTCTCAACATTTCACTCTCCACTGCAACTTTCCCTGCAGCCTTCAAGCATGCTCTGGTCACACCTCTCCTTAAGAAACCTTCAATTGATCCTACTTGTCCCTCTATCAATCCATCTCCCTTCATTTCCAAAATTCTTGAACATGCAGTTCTTCGCTGTTGCTTTGAATTTTTCTTCTCTCAAGCCCTCCTTGATCCACTTCAGTCTGGCTTTCGTCCCTTACATTCTACTGAAACGGCCCTTGCAAAGTCTCCAGTGACTTGGTTCTGGCTAAACCCAAAGGCCTTTACTCAGTCCTCATTTTTTAAATTTATTTTTGCAATTAATAAATATAATACAATCAAGAGTGAATCAGGAAGTCAGAAATATACAAAATGCCATAGAAAAATCCATTTGGATTCCAAGGAAACAAAAGAAAAAGCTCTAGAGCCCACAACCAAGAAATTGGATATCCAAGAAAAGAAACATGATTACAAAGACAAATTGCATCTCCTGCGGGCCTTACAGTGCTGCCTCTGGTGCACCAACCTGGATCCTTACATCTTCCCTTATAGATAAGAAGTCCAGTAGTTGTCTTGACTCAAAAAACAACCCTTTTACCTTCACAAGTAACCACACATAAAAAAGAAAATTGCAATGCAAAAGTGAGGCCCAGAGCCACAATCCTGGGTTTGAAGACCAGGAATTCCTGTCCTCCCTTTTGCGTAAACCCAGAAATATCTGGGAAAATACACACTATCAAGCCAAGAAATAACTTATCAATGTTGCAGAAATATAGTTGAAGTACAGTGGAATGATCAAACTCTAAAGCAAAGGTAATAATCAAAGTTGATCTCTGAGTCACCACCTCTAGTGAGGACTCAAGGAACTAGGTCATGCTATGGGGCCATTACCTGCCACCTGAATGGTCTGTTCCTCCAGGTGAACAGTTGAACTCTAACATCTTAGAGTTCAACTGCTCACCTGGAGGAACAGACCATTCAGGTGGCAGGTAATGGGCCCTAACCAGAAGGGGAAGAACATCAGAGGACATACTATCAACTGGAGAGATAAGGGGAGATCAAGGAACCTGAGATTGTTTTTACGTATGTGGTTTTCCAAGTATTCCATCTGCCAGTGAGTAACATTACTGTCCTTTACCAAAGTCTCCACCACCCCTGGGTAGCAATGACACGGGATTCCACCACATCACATCTCGCAGCCAGATTTCCCAGCCATTGGGAATGATCTACCACTGTTTGAGGTACAATTGTCAAGTCCCCCACAAGACAAAGAGATAATACTTGCATAGAGACATTGAGTCCCTGTATGGCATCCCAAAGTGACTCCATCGTCACCGTATCAGGTTTCACTGCCTCCCACTGAGACAATCTGGAAATAGACTCTTCCCTCCCTTGAGTGATCTCACTCACAGTTTGAGAAGTCCAGAGCCCTTAACAGGGAGGAGGCGGCAACTGGAGAGCTTCCTGGAAGAAAGACACCAAACACTTCAGAACGGGAAACCTCCAATACTCCAGCCACCTTCACATTTCCGGGTCTCGGAGGTGGAGTACATTCAATGGGTCTCAATGAAGCCCAATCACTGCTGCCCATAGCATGCCCCACAGGCTGGCCAAAAGAGAGCAAAGTTAGAGAGCTGGCAAGAGCCATAAGGTTCACGTGTCGAAGCGGCTGAGAAGGGATGCCATCCCTTTCCTCTTTCTCTTGACCATGACTGGAGCAGGAGTTACCACCTGCCGAAACTTCAGGAGACCTCAGAGCATCCAACTGGTGCATTTAATCATGGCACCATCTTGGATCCCTAAATAAACCAGTCCCCATTCTTCTTGATTTTCTGCTGCTTCTGACACTGTTAACCACCACCTTCTCCTTGATACATTGTCCTCACTTGGTTTTGGGATCTCTATACTGTCCTGGTTCTCTTCTTATCTTTCCCAGTGCTCTTTCAGTGTCTCTCTGGTAGTTCCTCCTCTACTTCTATCCCTCTCTCAGTTGGTGTACCAGAAGGGTTTGTTCAAATCCTTTTCTCTCTCTATACCCACTCCCTTGGTGCTCTCATCTCCTCTCATGGTTTTCAATATTATTTTTATGCTGATTCTCAAATCTGTCTTCACCTGATATTTCTCCTACACTCCAAGACTGTATATCTGCCTGCCTATCTGACATCAATGCATGGATGTCTCACTGCAATTTGAAATTGAACATGGGCAAAACTGAACTTCTTGTTTTTCTTCCTAAACCCTCTTCCTCCCTTCCTCCTTTCTCTGTTGAAAGCATTCTTCCTTTTTCCTCAGCCCGTAACCTTGGGTCATCTTTGACACCTCCCTCTCCTTTTCTACACATATCCAACATATCTATAACATTAACAAAATTCACCCTTTCCTTTCTGAACACATTTATCCACTCTTCAATCACCTTTTGCTTGGATTACTGCAACCTCCTCCCTGTTAGTTTCCCTCTGAGTCATCTTTCTCCCCTTCAGTTCAAAACTCTGCTGCGTGGCTAATCTTCCACCGGTCCTATTATACTCATATAAACTGCTCTTCTCAAATCACTTCATTCACCTCTTTCCGTATCCAATACAAACTTCTCCTTCTGACCTTTAAATGCATTTATTCTGTTGTTCCTCACTACCTTTCCTCTCTTTTCTCTCTCTACACCCCTCCTCGTGAACTCTGCTCTTTGCTTTTCTTGCTTCTCTCTATATCCTTCTCTGCCACTGCTGACTCCAGACTTAATTCCTTTCACATTGCTGCTCCTTATACCTGGAACAAACTACCTGCCACTTTATGTCAGGTTTCATCTCTCCCCATTTTCAAATCCATGCTAAAGGCTCACCTCTTTCAAGCCACTTTTAGATCTCAATCCTTTGTTCTCCTTCTTTCCTTACTGTACCCTCTTCTCATCTATTGTACTTTCTGCTTTGATTAGATTGTAAGCTCTGACGAGCGGGGATCATCTTATCATATATGTCTGTGCGTACGCCTTGTAGCAATATAGAAGTGATTAATAGTAGAAGTAGTAGACTGCCCCCACGCACTCTGCATTTGCTGGCAGTGACACAGCACTTCTACATACATTCACACACTGTCAATGTGGCCTCTGTTGCCTCTGCACCTGGCTGCCTTGCTAGCACTAATACTAGTCTTCTCTGTTCTCAGATAACTGGATGCCCACACCCACACAACTTCATGTGCCCACACATGCTGCTGTCTCATTTGTTGCTTCCCTACAAGCCATGTGTGGTTTCTTAGCGGTGGGTGGAGCTCTGCTGCACCATGGCACATGATAAGAAGATTAGAGTGTGCTATCTTTGGCCCCCACTTGGTTTAGTAAGCACAGTGCTACATGTGAGCAGGCCACACTTGATTTAGTTTTTTTATTATTATTGGAGACTGAGTGGTCAAAGGAGGGCCCAGACCTGTTCTGCCATGCTGCAGGGGTCAGGTCAGTCAGTAGTGGCAGCAGTGCTGGTGCAGAAGTGAAGGAGAACTAAACTGAGGGGTTAGTAGGTCTACCTACTAACCCCTACTACCTACTTACCCACAGGTCTACCTACTAAGAGACCTATGCCCATTGTCTAAGTCCTTACTGTCTGTTCAGATCATTAATGTTGGCCTCCCCAGTGACAGCCCCTCCACTCTAAGAATTGATTACTGTCCCCCCCAACCCCTTTGTTCTTAAACCGCTTTGACGCGGTGAAAAGTGGGATATAAATACAGTTAAATAAATAAAACTGGAAATCACATATAGTGGCGACAATGAGAGAATTTGTGGCATCAAGCCATTGCTGACTCCAGGTGTGACCAGAAGTAGATTTCCAGGCCTTTCTTCTGAGGCAATAGAAGGTGAAGTGACTTACCCAAGGAGTGTCAGTGGGAATCAAACTCTGATCTCTTGACTACCAGACTACTGTGCTAACCACTAGGCCACTCCTCCATGCCATATACAGTGAAAGACTGAGTAATGGGTGTGGAAAAAGGGTTGGGCTAAATTTAGCTAATAGAAGCAGGATGGCCAGGGCCCCTGTTAGGCAATGGTCTGGGACTGTTATCCCTTTTGTTCATAGTTAAAAGTGGCCCTATTTGTACCACATACTGTTTGCTTCCGTGGGCTGGATAAAAACTGCAATCAGGCAGGAAATGGCCCACAAGCCTTCAGTTTGACACCCCTCATCTAAGGCAAGCCAAAAGAAACCCACCCACAGCTATTTGCCTTTACTCAGTCACAGAATACAACAAATGGAGGAAAAAGATTTCAAAAAAACAATGTGGAGAAAAGCAGTTTCTATGAAACTATTGCAAAATTATCTCATCACAAATCTTAAAATTCTTCCATAAATTATATTTTCTTAGAGGCTGATTTTTAAATGGCCAATATTTGGCGGCAGCTTCCAGGTAAAAGCTGCCGCTGAATATCAGGGCTGAGCAGCACTGAGCACTCTAAGTGTGGCAGACTGGTGGCGGATGAATATGGGGCTAACTGCATCAAATCACCATTTAATCTGATTAGCACCAAAATTTTGCCCCTCCAATGGACCGCACCTGCACTAACCGCTAACCAGTTGCTTTACAGACCTCAAATTTTTCTCTTTAGACAGTATAAAAGAGATCTAATTGCTCCTTAAAATTATGTACTCTAGTGAAATATTTGTCAAGAAAGCATGAATGCACATTTCTCATTACTCAATTCTTGTGAGCAGGTTTTTGCAGCTTGGGATTGGAAAAAACACCAGAGACAAATAAGCCCAACGTTAAACCCAGATAGACAGTGATTTCATGTTGCTTGAAAAAGTGATTGAGAATAATACCATTTATAAGATTATTTGACAATTTCTGAAAGATATCTGTGTGGAATTAGATGATCAAGTTCTGGTCCCCTCTATGAAATTTTGAATTTCAGGGCCGATCTGAGAGAAGTTTTCTCAAAAATTAAGAGAACAGTAAGTGTTCTTTCAAAGACAAAGGATATGAACTTGAGTAGTATAAAAAAAAGTCTTGCGATCATTAGCGATGAAAGAATCTCTCATGTCTTTCAACACAATAGCATTCAATAATTGATGGCAGTAAAATATGATTCATAGGAAACCATGAGCATTCATGACACACGTTTAACTGCTTATGAAAACTTTGATACTCATTTACTATTTATACCAAAGATGGAAAACACTGAGTCCAAAATGTTTCAAGAAAAAATTAATCAAAGAAGGTACCATCATGGCATTCATTGCAGTCCCAGAAATCAGTTATCAAAAAGAATAATTGAAAATGAAGACATTATCTTTTTAAGACCGAAAGAGCCAAACTAATAATAAAAGAAGTAGGTATATTATGTGGTCTAATCCATGAGTCCAACCATTTGGTCAAAATTAATATGTGCAAATAAAGGACAATAATGAGTTGGAGGTGATACCTTTTTATTGGACTAACATAATATATTTTTGACAAGCTTTGAGAGTGCAACAGTATTATGTCTGATCTGATGAAGATAGAATAGCTCTTGAAAGCTTGTCAAAAATATATTAAGTTAGTCCAATAAAAAGATATCATCTACAACTTGCTGTTGACCTTTATTTGCACATATCCAAGTGGACTAATGCAGCAACTACAATTTTCTGGTCATAATAGAATGTCATTATTGGGACATGCTGATAGATCAAGAGGTAACATCTAGAGTTTTGTTTAATAAAGTGTGTTAGACTTTTGCAGCTAAGGCCGGGCAATAATGCTGCATTAGCTGCAAAAGTCATGTGTTATCCGCTGGTAGTGTGCACGCCAACTCTGCAGATAACGCAGTGAAATTGCAAGGATCATGGGGGGGGGGGGGTAGCACCACAGATGCAACTAATGTCACCCATTGATGTCTACCAAACGTGCATTTACCACATGCTTTTGACACTCGTAATTGCACGTTACTACCACACCCACTCTCCATTTATGCATGCGGCTACCGCATGATCCGCAGATAGCCCAGGAAATCCCTGCACTATCTGCATTTGGCCTGCTTTAGAGGCTACCACGGCACACTTTTCCTGTATTATTGCCAGGTTAGTAAACATACCCCCGAAAGTGACCAGCAAAAACATCATCTATATCTGCCTCAAAATTCCCACAAGGGTTTGCAGGAGTCCCCTGCCCATGCTACTCCTGGCAGGAAGAGGTGATGTGATTCCACAGAAACGTTGGAGGTAGTATCTCATATGCATAAAGGTGCTTCTGAAACAAATGGTTTAAAATAATAATGGCCATATAGCAATAGTAGTTCAAGTACCCACTCAATGAAGAGCTAGAATCAGTCAGTATTAATTTATCACGTCATGCTCTACTGCACTCTTAATCATTCTTATTGTTGAAGAGCATATTGTTTATGCCAGGGATGTTACTTGTTTTCATTTCCAAGTTAATTTGCCATGGTTAATAAGACTTTTGCAACTCAAATCATTTTTTTTCAGATTACACTTTCAGTAGCACTGAATAGTCATTGTGTTTGTTAAAAGTCCACATACGTCCCACTGGGCTGCCTGGACCCTATTTTACATTCCTTTAAAAAATCAATTTTAAGAGATGTGTCTACTTTGGAAGCTAAAAGGTTTCCTAAAGAATCTAATTTAAGCTGTGATGAAAGGAAGTCATTACTTGCTTTGTCTGGTAATACATTTATACTTATAAAGTCTGCTGACAAAGGAATAACCATTTTGATTCAGAAAGGACGGACTACTTTGTTGAAGGATATTGTCAATTATCAAATTGTAAATGCTGTAAGAATATATTTATGGATTGTATTTCAATGTCTTCAGGTGTGTGTAGTCAGATCACTAAGGGGCAGTAACATGGGCCCTGTGGCAAATAGCATATGCTATCCCTCAATAAATGCACCCTAAGGTGGAGGAGTAGCCTAGTGGTAAGAGCAACTGCCTAGTACACTGAAGATCAAGGGTTCAAGTCCCACTGGCACTTCTTGTGACTTTGGGCAAGTCACTTTACCCTCCATTACCTCAGAAGAAAAGGCTGGCAATCTACTTCCAGTGATACATTGCCAAGAAAACCCAGAGGTAGCTGGGTTGCTGTGAGTCAACACTGACTTGATGGCACAAAAAAGAAAATGATGGTTCAGTCACTGTAGGTTAGATTTATTAAGGTGCGTTACATTAATGTAGGCTAATGCTGTTATGGTGTATTATTAGTAAATAGGTTCCAGTTTATAACATAGGACCTGTGATAAATGATGCATATTATCCTGCAGTCATGCTATATTGCTTTCAGTAAATCAAACCCTTTGGGACCTACTTACTGAGCTGCATTAAAGGTTTTTTATGCGGCTACACAGCATGTTAAATGTTAGGCAGCTCTAATTGCCAGGTTAAACACCTAGAAGGTAATTTAATAGATGAGTGTCATATCCCTATCAAGCTAGGGTATATAGATGCGTATATGGTGAGAAACTTGCTAAGCACTATTTTGTGAGTGGAATAGATGCACACAGAGGCCATCATGGCACCTACAAATACACACCATTAAAAGGAGCATATTTAGGGTGGAGAATGGCTGTGTACTGGGTGGAGTGGGAAAGAATGCATGTATGTCAACAAAAGTCAGTACCGACATTTACACCAACCATATATACAATCCAGATGGGAGGATGCTGTCTTATTTGGTGTTTGGTGCTGCTATTTAGCGTGGCAGTAAATGTTTAGTCCTAATTCCTCTTCAAAGTATCCCTGCCCTTTTTGACCCTCCGTTAACCCTCTGCAGTCTCATTCATACCTTTTTGTTTTCGTCTGGCCCTCTGTCTTTACCACCCTCTCCTTTGCAATCCCCTCTAGCTTTCTAACTCCACTCTCTAGAGCATCCCTCCCTCTCATCCCTGCCCTCTTATCAGAGCTCTGTGCGTGTGTTTCAGGGTGCCAGTTTTAGTGTTTGTTTCTTTGTGGTTGTGTCCCTGTCCATTGTTTGTGTGTGCATCTTTGTGAATGTTTTCCTATGCTATTGCTGGATGGTATTGTTGCTGGTGGTGGGTGGTTTTGCTGCTGGTCATTACCACGAGTGCGAGCCAGGTATTGGTCATGTGTGCTCTTGCTCATAGGAGAAAGAGGTAACAGAGAGGGAGGTACCCTTTGTAGAGGAAATATTGGTCTAGAATGCAGCTCCCGGACTTGACAGAGAGCAAGGCATGTGCAAGTTCAGATTTGGTAAGGAGACAATCATTCACCTGTGCAAACAGCTTGTCACAGAACTAGAGCCCACTCTATGGCAGGGAAGAACCCTGTCTGTGTACCTGAAGGCCACCACAGCCTTTGCATTTCTCACCACTGGATTTTCCAGACCCCGCTTGGTGCCACAGCAGGCAGTACCTAGGCAGCCACCGTACACTGCATAGCTCAGTTTTTAAGAAACTTTTCTAAGAACAGAAACTCAATATTTTGCCTTTCCTGTACAAGAGGAGGAACAGCAAAAACATGAAACTATGACAGAATTTTATGATCTGGCGCAGTTCTCTTGTGTTTGGGGTAGCAGACTGTACTCACACAGCTAACAGACCACCTGTGGATACAGAAGCTACATATCCAAACCAAAAGCCCTTTCATTCCCTCAGCATGTAGGAGGTCTGCAGTGCCTCACATAGAATACATGATGTGTGTGCCTGTTATTCCGGGTCTTGCCATGATGGCTACATTCTGTCATAATCAGACCCACATGAACTTTTTGAGAGTGATAGATCAGCGGGGCGGGGCTTCCAGGTACATGCACATTACCCCCACACACTTTCTACTAACAAACTCTCTCCCCATAGAAGTCTCTGAATGCCCAGCAACTATTCCAGCAAGCAGCAGGGACCATCTGATTTTATTTATTTTATTTAGCTTGTTATAGCCCACTTTATCTATGAGTCAAAGTAGGTTACAAAAACGTTATATATAGATGTGCCCATTTCCAGTCCTAGCCCCTCCATCAGTCCATTTCCAAGCCAAGCCCCCCAACAACCCATTTCCAGTCCTATCCTAGCCCCTAAATCAGTCCATTTCGAGTTCTAGCTCTCCCCCCACTCAGCCAATTTCCAGTCCAAGCCCCCTCCCCATTAGCTATTTCCAGTACAACCCCCCACAGCCAATTTCCAGAGCTAGCTCCCCCCCACTCAGCCAATTTCCAGTCCAAGTCCCCCCCACAGCCCATTTCCAGTACAGGTCCCCCAACTCAACCTATTTCCAGTCAATGCCCCCCCTCCCGAAGAGCTTCACGGCTGTCTAAAAACTTTAGAGGGAGCCGGAGAGGCCCTGGCTCATCTCTAACAGCTGCTGAAGTGAAGAGTGCCTTTTTTATTCACTTCGGCAGCTGTACTGTAGTTTATGACGCTGCCGCATTGAGGTCAAAGGGACTTCCTGTTTCTTGGCACTCAGTGTGGCAGGTACGTCAGACCAGAGACCTGGGGGTTCAAGTCTCAACTGGGGACAGCAATATACTTTTCTATGTTTCTATGTAGTTGTTGATATGGAAGGACAGACAAGATAGGCCATGTGGTTTTTTTCCATCATCATTTTTCTATGTTTCTATTGCCTCAGGTACAAACTTAAGAGTGGAAGCCACCTGGGGACAGGAAAATACCTACTCTACCAGAATACAATTCACCTTGAACTTCAGAGAAAGGCATCAGCTAGATCTAATTTCCTTTCTCATCTTCGGCTGCTCAGAATGTTGTAAAATTTCTCAATTGGCACAGAAGTGTGAGGCATCGAGTACCATATATGGGTGGTTGTAAATCACAGGACTGGCTGAGCAATAATAAGGGACTCAGAGATACTGACATGGATGCAGATTATGTTCAAAGCAGTATACGAGTATTGCAAACCATGCAATGTCTATAAAGGTTTTTGTATAGTTTTATAGAATCCATAGTTTTATAGTTGCAGGGAAAGAGGGTAGAACACCTTGTAATTCTGGGGGGCATTACTGTGTATGTGAGAGGTATGAAGATATGGTCTTCCAGTTGGAGGAGAAGCCAGGTTATAAATGTTCTCAGGATGGTATGTATGTCACACAACAGCGGAGTACTATATCAATTTGTCATAAAGGGTGAGGTGAAGAAGGCACTGATAGCAGAGAGGGAGCAAGCAAGGGTTCCTGCCCTTCAGACTGACCCTGTTAGCTGAGACAGAGAAAGGCAGAAGCTGGTTAAATATGTAGGTGTGGGTCCCCTTAAGGGCTGGGGGCAGGGTGGCTCTGCTCAGTTAGCTGTAGAATCAAGACCAGGAAAACAAAGCACCTGAGTAAGGAAGAGGAGGTGGAGTTTCTCTGGCACCCTATGAAGTTTGCCTTGGAGTTCAGAGAGGGGATGATGGGCTTCCTCCTGCTCTCCAGGAAACAGTTGACAGATGATGGAATGACTATTGTCTCCTCTTGTGTGTGAAAAAGAAGATGTAGTGAATACTGAATAGCAAGACCATTACACCTTCAGGTAGATTATTTTTCTTTGAGAAACTAGTGTGTTTGTTTGCTGTTACCTGCTCAGAAGGGGAAGGGCACAGTTTGAGGAGACACTGGAATGAGTGGTTGACAAAGCCCTTTTCCCTACAAATCTTTTTTTTTGTGTGTGTTGGAACCTGAATTGCATGACCATGATAAGGGTTTGAAGGTTTCAAGCTACTATGCTGTTTATGCCAAATAACAGAGTGGAAAGCTGGACTGGGTTAACTGTACTCTGTGACCCAAGGCTACAAATGAGCTGTTCTGGGACTTGTGTTGCACTGTATGACTGAGCTATGAGAAGGGTTCATATGAACAGAGGGAGTGGAACTGAACTTTAGAGACTGACCCCTGTGCACAGCTAGGAGTAGGGGAGGAGGAAACATTTCCTCTCCTGGATGGGAACTGTTATTAATGTAAAGGTAGATGCTGCTGGAGAGCAGACCTGTAAGCCACTTGAGCTGGGACAATAAGGCGGGTAGATGCAAAGTGGTACCTTTAGCGCAGAGGTGGATTCTGATTTTTGTGGTCTTTTGATGAACTTCTTTTGTGTGTTTGCAAGGATTGGATTTTAATAAAGCCTGGAGCAGGCATCTGGCATGGCTTTGTTTATTGGAGGCAAGAGTCAAAGCTCTTCAGGAGCTGGGTGGCCATGAAAGAACAGAGTCCTTGTGCCCAGGGAGCCCCCTGCTGAGCACAAAGTACAATGTTGGGGTTGAAGGAGCATTTTTGATCTCTGTTTACCAGCAGTATAAGACTAAAATCTGGGGCTATCCTATACCCAGAATTACTGGATGTACTAGAGGTATCTTGCTAATTCCGGATAGCTAGGACCTGCAGCTCAATAGATGTGAGAGATTGCTACCTGCCAGGTGTCACACACTTATCTTCTAGAAGGCTGGTCCCATATTGGAAGTGAGTTTAGGACTCTTCCTGCTTTTATACAGTTACTGTTCTCAGCTTGATGATGATGCATACCCCACTCTGAATGCATCATGAGTTGATTAGCTATTTGTGTCTATTTAACCTAACAGCTCCCAGTCCACCCTGCCCTCAGATAGGCTTCTCATTTGAATCTCTGAGTGCCTTGTAGGTTGCTAATCTTTGGCATTTGGACCTCTGCTAATCTTCCAATAACAAATCTGTTCTGCTTGCCATAATTCTTGCCTGGACTAAGCTTCTGCTTGTTGTTTTGGATTTGGTTCTACACCTTATATGCCCTCTACTGCTTGATATCCAGTGTCTACTCTTCCTGAAGGGAACACCTCAGTCCTAGAAGCCTCTAAGCACTGGAGTGCTCAACTCAAAGGGAAAGGGGACTGTTTATAGGTGAATATGCACTTTCCAGGCCCTGGTGATCTCTGATAGTGAACCCAGCTATGACACTAGGGCCTTCATGAGCACATTCTGCCATCTTCCTCCATGCCTTTCCTTACATGTTTTGCCTTTTTTCATGAAGTCTTCTACATCCCAGTTGTTATGGAAGATGACATTTAACCTGCCACAAATGCCACACCATGGGTCTATCTTCTGATAAGAAGTGACTCTTTTACATGCTCCACCATAGAGCACAAGTGCAATGGTTGCAGTATGCCCGCAGACATACTGCAACCATAAGGACCCAAAAAGAAGAACAAAATGAACCACACATAGAAATCTTCTGCTCATACCTAACACGAAGAAAAACTTCAACCAGTCAACATGCAACAGAGCATTGACCATTTATGCACCAACATTATAGAATGCCTTACCAAGGGCCATAAAAGACTTATGAGACTTTAGAAAAACATTAAAACACATATTTCCAAGGATCACTATGGACCGGCATAGTGGCAATCAAATCTGACTGTAACAATATACCATACACTACTAATCCTATGTGATAACAAGTTTATTATCAATCTTAAAGTCAAACCCCAGTATAACAAATTTACACTGTCAATATCCAAGTTAAACTCCCTGTTATAATGAATGTTATATGTAAGTTGAAACCTAAACCGTTACAATGTACGTTTTCATGAGTTGAAATGTAAACCACTTTGAAACTATGATAAGGCAGATTAAAAAAACCCAATAAATTAATAAACAGTAGTTCTGTGTAATCTCCTTAACCAGAACCTTTAACTTTGCAGACGCAAAGCTATGCTTATGTAGGATAGTCCACCCTCTTTAAGAGATTGTGAAGGAGACTAAGGGCCCGATTCTGAAATGCGGGTTACAGGGCTGCACGTCCCGGTGGGACGATTCCCCCCTCTGGCTCTCCCTGTATATCCTGTGCATCAGGATGAGAGAGCCAGCGGGGGGCGGGATCAGGGCAGAGCGAGGGTGGGCTAGCCCAGCAGGGTAGACAGGACCGATTTAGGTCATGACCTTGGATGCCCTGCTGGGCCCAAGGGGAAGCGCTGCTTATTCTACCTCAGAGGTGGAATAAACAGCGAAAACCCAGTGATCGGGAACAGGTATCCCCCCCCCCCCCCAGAGGCTTGGGCCAGGTGCAGGGGGGTCCCTGCCACCTGATCCAGGCCACAGTAGGCCAGCCTTGGATTGGGTAGTGGGGAAAAGGGGAGTCAACAATGTGGGAGTTTGGGGGTGCCAGCAAGGAGGATATCTCCGCAGGCAGCATGGGCACACTGGGCCACCCTCAGGCCTGATTCTGATTACTGTTTTTTTCCCGCAGTCCAGAATTGGGTCCAAATGGGCCCGTCTTGCTTGGGGCCATCTGAATGGCCCGAACGTGCCTCTATCTGAATCTGGCTCCATGTCTAGGTATGTGCATACTCAGTTACATTATAAGCACTTACATACTTTGCCGATAAGTAGACACACATTTGTAATGAACAGGGCCCTAATGAAAATGTTACAATTAAAAGCTATCTGTTCTTGCGGGAGCAGAATAGGGGCAAATGGATGGGTCGGATGTGCCCCGATTCAGAAGTGCTGCACGACTGGCAATCACCCTGTCTAACCCAGCCAATGCTCCTGCATGGAGCCCTGATGCCGCAACATCACGTCATTACGCCATTATAGTTCCGGGACACCATGCAGGAGCCTCACTGCCCCGCACTGAATTTAAACTTAATTTTCCTGCCATCCAACCCCAGGAGGGGCCTTTCATGGTTGGGGCCATGCTGCAGGGAACCCACTTCTGTTGCTCACTTTCCTTTTGGAGTCTGCCAGTGCCAATCACCTCCAATAGGGGGAAATATTCCACCTCCAAGGTGGAATATGTTCCCTGGCCATTCTTCCTGCCCCCCCCCCTCCCCAGACATACAGGGTCACAGGGGTGCCTGCCTCTGCTCCGCCCACACTCCTCCTCTGGCCCTCCCTTTCCTATCCCCATCCAGAGCGCCCTGCACATCTCCTCTGTATGTGTGGGGAGATCTGGGGACAGAATCTGCCCCAAGCGATTAGCAGGGATGTACATCTAAACAAGACACACATCCCCACTAATCATTGTGCAGAATAACCCCCATAGTGTAGAAAAAGGAAACAAGAGCAGAGAAGGGTTGTTACAATGTTCAAAGAGGAGGAATAAAATGGTCATACAGAACATAGGAAAAAGAAAGTCCTGGGCGCAGAAGAGGGGAAGGAAATACAAGGAAAAGAGAGGTTTCCAGAACCATTTGGAAAGAAACGTAATGAAAGCATGAATAAAGAGTCATATTGTAGCAGCCGATAAGCATGCAATAAATAATACCAGGAGTCAGTTCAAAGATCCAAGCCAATTTATTGTGCACAAGGCCCAGACAGTCAAGCTTCAACAAGGACTGAGCAAAGTTCTTACAGAAACATATTCATTTTATACATTTCTTTTCAGTTTGATACATGCAGACTTTCTATTGGTCCCAACGCCCCCTGCACCCATCCAATCAGAGACCCTTTCTGGGCCTAGCACCCTGCTCCCTCCTCTAGGATTGTTCTAACAATGGCACAGTTTCTAGGTACTGATACAATTCTACTGTGAGGTCGTTTCTAGCTCTAGGAATGCAAGTATTGAAACATTGCTATCCTCAGAACACAAGAGAATAATGAAGGATTTATGAATTCATGAAAAACTTCTTGTTAAGCAGTTTTAAAGCAGCTTTCTCAGACTTTCACAGATTTTTTGGTTCTTACTAAGATGGGGGTTGGAATCAGGGCCTAACTTACAGGCCTTTCATATTTGCAGGCTATCATAGGCCATAGCCTACCACAATATATTATGTGTGCGATGGCAAGTTAAAACACAAAAAAAGCTATGCTGGCTAACAGATACACTCAACTTTACCTGAGAATCCGATAGTGTAACTACAGCTCAGGCTTTTGCTTTCCAGTGGCTACTCCACAATGGCCATTAAGGGGGGGATGGGTGCAGTAGGCATTGGGCTGACGCATACGCCTGGAACTAAACACACAAATCCTTTACCTTTAATATCTCATATGAGGAAGACACTCAGACAATGCTGAAAGAAAATAATAATAATGGTGGGGGAACCATCAAAACTGGGCCGTGTGTGCTTGGCAATGCTCGTACTGCTTGCCCTTAGTTTCAGTCATCAGTTCCTTTTCACCATACTTTTATTGTAATATTCCATCTTTATTCTTTTTTTAAAAAATGTTTTTGTGCCAATAAAAACACTTGGCTTCCACTTGCATCTACCCAAATATTAAGATTCACATACCACAGCATCCTTGCTGCTGCAGAATAAACCTTATTTCAGCATTCTTACTGCTGCACAGTACTGCAGTTAGACATTACACACTCATGCCTTGCAAATTACTCATTGCTCTGAGTCAATAACTACCCACACTGTAGCAGCAAAGCGCAGACAAACCAATGATACCAGGAGTCTGTTCAGAAGGTCCAAATCATTTATTTGTGCACAAGTCTCAAGCAAGTCAATTTCAAAATGGCTGAGCAAAGTTTTCAAGCATTACAACAACTTTTATAGACTTTTGTTCCATTCTAGGTATAGAAAAACATTTCATTGGTCCCGGTAACCTCCCGTACCTCCCGTACCTCTTCTATTGGTCCCGGTACTGATAAGTTTCTCCAATTATGTCCCTTCTGTGGGCATGACACCTGCCTGCCCCCCTTCTAGTCCCAATTACAATGGTCAGTTCATCAACTTGTTACTTTCACACTCTCAAGGTTATGGGACCAATTTGTGCGTGCAGAAGAGCAAGGTTCTGTAACTCATCTGTCAGCACTCCTCATTATTTCTCTGCAGATGTACTTTTTCTTATCAGTAACTTTTAAACATGTCTTTTCTGTATTTTTCCATTTCTCAGTTCTGCAGTTCTGCTTACCTAAGCTAATTCAATACTTCTACTGAGTTCTTTCTTACAATAGCAGCATATTGGGGGATGTGCAATCCTATATGCCTCTCCACAGGCCTCATTTACAGGTCAAGCTAGCCATGCTGGCCTGCCTATGTCAGACACCGTGGATCACAGGCCTGCACCTGCCACATTCCCCCCTTTGATTAATCTCACCCTATTACTCAATAAGGTGTGAGAATTAAATCACTTTTAGAAGAATCACATCATGATGGAAGGATTTCTACTAGGACTAGCTTTGTATAAAGCCATTATTTTAGTTGCGGTCTTCCGCTCTACTGTACTATCAATAGCACTATGAATGGAACGCATACAACATGGGATTAAACATGGTAATAAGAGGATAACAGCAACAAGGATTAGTACTAAAACAATGAAAGTCTTAAATCCTCCCAGCCAAGAGAAAAGGTTAGCAAACCAGTTAGGAAATTTCAATGCGTGCCAAGTCTGTACTGGCACATAAGCATGTCTTTGCATATCTTTAGCAATTTCTTCAACTACTTGACCTTTATCATCTATTTTCAAACAGCAATTAGTTAAATTCAGCTTACCACATACTCCTCCTTCAGCTGCTAGCAAATAATCAAGTGCTAGGCGATTCTGGTATATGGCAGTGCGCATCTGAGTACTTTGTCTAGCTAAGAGCGTGAGAGCATGACTAGTTTCATTAGTTATTATTTCAACTACTGCTTGTAAGCGGATAATACGATTAATCATATAAATTGGGGTACGATAACCATACATACCGTCATCATTCCAAGTGGCAGGTCCATAATACTCAATAATTCTTTCTGGTGGCCAATCATCACCTTGCCACTTCTCCCACTTGCCTATCTGTAAGGCTTCTCTTTTCTGTCTTGATGCTCTTTGTGTTTGTGGGTAGTATATACAGGGTATCCTAATTGTTCTCCATGTTCAGTGTTTAACAGGAAGAAAGAAGGTCTGATGGTTCCTAAGACACATGCTCCTCCCCAGTGTGGCGGGAGTTGTGCATATGCTCGGTTTCCACAGATCCAATATAGGCCAGGTGGGGCTTGCCAGGCTTGGACTTTGGCAAGGTTAGTCCATAGACCTGCAAGTTCAGGAAATCTAGCTAATGGGTTAGGAGGTTCAGGATGTCTGATTCCTGACCACCATGCTGTCTTTTTGGTCGTGGCATTATAGTATTTCTGGCTAAGACAGACCAGCTGTCCTACCTTTTGGGTGAACTGGGGTCCAGTTCTGGCAAAACAAAGACGTCCAACGATTGAGTGCGCTAACACCCATTCACTGGTAGTCTTGTGTAATTCAGTTTGGTTGTAAATCATGGAATAATTCAATTCTTGGGCTTCCCAGGGCCATTGGTCTCCCATTTGGGTTCCGCCACAGAAATAACAATCTGTGATCTTAAGACTAGATACTACTGCTCCGGCTAATTCTAGAAACAAATTCTGTGAAGGGTGAGGGATCTCAAACTTATTTACATGCATAGCTTCATAAAAGGTATTATGAATATGATATTTAGATGACTTGTGGGCTTGGGTATTCAATCTGATATACACAATGGTCCCTGGATCTATTGCTCCTCCAGCAATACGTAAACCAAATTTGTATCCTTGTTTCCATGCATGGGGATTATGTACACGCAAATGTAAGGGGTTACAAGCATCTTTCTGACATTTATCATTTGTGGTTGGCTTGGTTAGAGTAGCCATCCGCTTATCTATTTTCTCATTAGTTATACCAGTGTTCCAGGTAGCATAAAAAACACATCCCCAATACGGGCAATAGTAATCTGCCGCTGTAGCAGTACTATACCCTGATCCTGTTTTACCTGTACACTTCCACCAATTTGTGGCACCTTCTGGACACATATACTTATGGTCATTTCGATACGCTTTCTCCCATGTACCACAGGTGGACTGACTATCTCTATTAATAGCATTACATGCATCAAAATTCAAAACAGCAGGTTTAGTAATGTCCTTAAGTGGTGGTGTAGCAGCTAATATAGGTCCATCTGCATCCTTCCATCTTATTTCCAACGTGTAATAGGATGGATTCTGATGCGGATTATAGCATGCTTTGATTTTGCCATGAGTGCAAACATTTAGTTCAGTGGTGTTATAGATACACCGAGTTATTGTTCCCTTGCAGGTATAGTAAGAATGGTAAAGCAAAGTCTGAGTTACTTTCAGTCCAGTTCTAGTAGAAGTAATGCAAGCAGTGCATGGAGGTAGAGCATAAGTCTGTTCAAAACCTCCAAAGAAGGCAACCAAGGCAAAGCAAAAACAAAGATACATGTTGATGTTGATTGGAGTTCTTCTGAATCCTCAGCTTGCTGATCTTGATCACGACGGTCTATTATTCTTCGTCCCGTTTGCTAATGAAGCAATTTAACGGGTGCTGAGTGTTGATTGAAGATCCTCAAGATGTCCAGTACACATTAACCAACTTAGCAATTCAGTTGGCTTGTGAAGTCTGGCTTAGTCAATGTAGTCTCAAAGTAGTGTGTCAAATCACACACAAATTGGGTTCGTTGAAACAAAACTGTTGCTGCATGGAAAACAGCAATCCTCTTCGAAAGACTTGGCTACTGCAAAGCACTTGTGATGAAGTGTCTATGCTGCTGGTTGCCGTCTCAGAGTAACTCGCAAGGGTACATCAGGGTGCTGCTCTGCTGTCCACCGCTCTGGTTCAGGATCGGCGGCGGGCTTGACTCTGCTGTGGTGGATCCAGGCGTCGATCTCGGCTACCTTTACTGCAGTTGGGGTAGACAGGATGACGGTGTACGGTCCCTTCCAATGGGGTTCCAACGGTATCTTCTTCCAATCTTTGATCCACACCGAAGTTCCAGGCTGGTAGGGATGTAAGGGTTCCGTCAAGTTGATAGGCAACTGGTCTTGGATCCACGTATGGAGAGTCTGCAGAACAAAACTAAGAGCTAGGAGTTCTTGTCTGGTTACTTCTGAACCAATCTGGGCTAAACTTCCTTTGACTCCCTGCACTATTGGTGGGGGTTTACCATACAAAACTTCAAAAGGGGAAAATCCTGTTGACTTTACAGGGGCTGAGCGTATTCTGAGTAAAGCTATGGGGAGCACTTGGGGCCATTTCAAGTGTGTCTCCTGACAAAGCTTGGACATTTGGGCTTTCAACGTACGATTCATTCGCTCAACTTTCCCTGAACTCTGGGGTCTGTATGCAGTGTGGAGTTTCCACTGTATCTGCAAAGCTTTTGCTAACTGCTGAGTAACTTGGGAGACAAAATGAGGGTCCATTGTCTGACCCTGTTACTGCGGGGATTCCAAATCTGGGGACAATCTCTCTCATTAAGACTTTGGTAACTTCTCGGGCTTTCTCCGTTCTGGTTGGGAATGCTTCTACCCACCCAGAGAAAGTACAAACTAATACTAGTAGATAATGGTATCCATTGGCTTTTGGCATTTCGGTAAAATCAACTTGGAGGTTGTGCATGGGGGTGACACCTCCTGACTGAACTCGGGGTGCTGTAATAAGGCCTTGCTTGGCATTATTTTTGGCACAAGTTACACATTGACGTGCTACTGAGGCTGATATGGTTGTCATCAGAGGGATGTAGAAATGTGGTCTGAGTGCTTTCTCCATAGCACTCTTCCCATAGTGGGTGGCTTCGTGGAAAGCTTTGACAAAGGATGGTCCTAACAGTTCTGGAATTACTATTCGTCCTGGAGGTTGACTGCCCTCTTCTGGTGGCAGCTCAATCCATCCATCTTTCAGTACTCCATTTTCTTTGTCACAATAGTAATCCAATTCTTTGGTGGTATATCGTGGGGTCCATAGATTCAAGGGTACTGGAAACAATGCTGCTTGCATTGGCATAGCTTGTGGGGCAATCTGTCCTGTCATAGCTGCTTGTCGTGCTGAGGCATCTGCAAATCTATTTCCTCGGGCAACTTCTCCTTTCCCTGCTTGATGTCCTCTGCAATGCATGACAGCTACACGTGTTGGGGCCCAGACTGCGTCAAGTAACATCAATATCTCGGGACCATATTTGACTGATTTTCCTCCGGATGTGATGAGTCCTCTTTCTTTATAGAGAGCTCCATGGGCATGCAAGGTAGTGAAGGCATATTTGGAATCTGTATATACATTTAGCACAAGTTTTTCTCCTAACAACAATGCTCTGGTGAGTGCTATCAATTCAGCTTTCTGGGCTGATGTGCCTGAGGCTAGAGCTGATGATTCAATTACTTCGTGTTGAGTGACGACTGCATATCCGGCACAGCGTCGTCCATCAAGGATGAGACTGCTCCCATCAACATAATAGATCTGGTCGGGATTGTCTATGGGCACATCTGTTAAGTCAGGTCGACTAGAGAACACAGTTTCCATGACTTCGATACAGTCATGTTCTGGGAGTTCTTCACTAATGGGTATCAAGGTAGCTGGATTCAAGGCATGGCTCACTTCAAGTTGTATCTGTGGGTTTTCACATAACATGCTCTGGTACTTCAACATTCGGGAATTGGTGAGCCAATAATTTGCTTTTTGTTCCATAAGGGCAAGGACTGCATGTGGCACAGTGACTCATATGTTCTGTCCTAGTGTGAGTTTGTCTGCTTCACTCACTAGTAGCGCTGTAGCTGCAACTGCTCTCAAGCAAGGTGGCCATCCTTTGGCCACAGGGTCCAATTGTTTCGATAGGTAGGCTACAGGTCGCTCCCAATTTCCTAATTTCTGAGTCAACATGCCTAGGGCATTTCCCTGTGCTTCATGTACAAACAAGTGGAAAGGTTTGTGGACATCTGGTAGTCCAAGTGCTGGTGATGACATCAATTCTTCTTTTAACTTCTGGAAGGCTGTATCCTGCTCAAATCCCCACTCCAGTGGTGACTTTTCTTCTCCTTTTGTGGCTTCATACAGTGGTTTGGCAATTTGGGCAAAGTTGGGTATCCAGATTCGGCAATATCCTGCCGCTCCCAGAAAGGCTCTGACCTGCTTTCTGGTTGTTGGAGTTGGAATTCTGCATACTGCTTCTTTTCTTTCTCTGCCTAATCTTCTGCTTCCTTGGGTAATACGAAAACCCAAGTATTTCACTTCTTTTTGACATAGCTGTGCTTTGGCTCTGGAAACTTTGTATCCAGCTTCATCTAGTAACTGCAAGAGATCTTTGGTGGCTAATATACATTCTCTTTCTGATACGGCAGCTATCAACAGATCATCCACGTATTGAAGAAGCACTCTCTTCCCTGGGGCTACTGGATAGCTTGAAAGGTCTTGATTTAGTGCAGCACTAAAAATGGTAGGTGAATTCTTGAATCCTTGGGGTAATCTTGTCCAGGTGAGTTGGCCCCCTCTTCCAGAGATGGGGTCCTGCCATTCAAATGCAAACAATATTTGGCTTACAGGGGCTAATCTTATGCAAAAGAATGCATCTTTCAAATCCAGTACAGTGAAATGGGTAGCTTCAGCAGGGATCAGTCCTAAAAGAGTATAAGGATTGGGCACAACTGGATGTATGGTTTCAGCTGCATCATTCACTCTTCTCAAATCTTGCACTGGGCGATAATCATCTGTCCCAGGTTTCTTTACTGGCAAAAGTGGGGTGTTCCATGGGGATTGACATACTTTTAGTAGGCCATATTCGAGCAATCTCTGTAGGTGGCGATGGATGCCTTCAATTGCGGCTCTTGGGAGAGGGTACTGTTTGACGTGCACTGGTGTAGCACTAGGCTTGAGGGTTACAATCACTGGAGCTATATGCTTGGCTAGGCCTGGGGGACTGCCTTCTGCCCATACTCCAGGTGGTGCATGTATGTTCTTTAAAGTTTGTTCAAAATAGGTATCTTGGACAGAATCATCAATGTAATATCTCCATTCTTCTTCTCGGGGAACTGTCAGCAGCATTACTCCTGCTGGTTTGGCTTGGGAATTTACGGTCATTTGCATTTCTCCTTGCTCAGAGAAAGATATTTGTGCTTGAAGCTTGGCTAGCATATCTCGTCCCAGTAGTGGTACTGGACATTCCGGCAAGTAAAGGAATTGATGAGATACTTGCTGTCCTCCTAGACTGCATATTCGGTTTTGAAGAAAAGACTTTGTGGCTTTGGCACCAGTTGCTCCTATAATGGTGACTGCTTTTGTAGTGAATGGGGCTATCTTTTTGTCTATTACTGAATGCTCTGCTCCATTATCAACCATAAAGTTCATAATTTGGTCTCCTATTTGTATTCCGACCATAGGCTCCTGGAGACCTAAAGCAAACTTGGAGCCCGGTCTGTCCTAATCCACGTCATCCTCATCATGGGCTTGTGTGGTCAATGCTTGAATGGCTCCTCCTCCTCTCTCTCGCTGGAATTGTTCTCGATTGGCTCCTCCTCGGCCTCGGGGACGGCCTCGTCTTTCTTCTCGCCACTGATGATCGTTGTCGTCATCTTGCTGGGCGTCTTCGAGTTGCGGGCACGTATCTCTCCAATGTCCTTCCTCTCTGCAATAGGCGCATTGGTTCACGCCTAGTCTCTGGGTCCGGCCTCCGCCTTGACCCCGCCCTCTTCCTCTGCTCCTTCGACTAGGGACACCTCCCCTTTTCTTTTCAACTATGGCCGCAGCCAAAAAATCAGCTTTCTTCTTCATCTTTCTATCACATTCTCTCTGTCTTTCAGTATCACGATTCACATACACTTTATGAGCGACTTCCAATAACTGTGTTGCATTCATGCCCGCAAACCCTTCTAATTTCTGTAATTTACGTCTAATGTCTGGTTGAGACTGGTTTACAAAAGCAGAATTCACCATACATAAACTTCCTGGTGCCTCGGGATCATAGGGAGTATACATTCTGTAAGCTTCAGTCAATCTCTCATAAAAATCTGCTGGGCTCTCATCTATCCCTTGGATAACTCCTGTGACTTTGGAAAGGTTCATGGCTTTTTGGCCCCCCCTTCTCAGACCTTGTAAAAAGCCTTGGCGAAAACGGGCTAGGGCTGTGGATCCTTCATCTGTATTTGGATCCCATTGGGGGTCTTCATTCGGGAATTCTCTCTGAGCTGCTTCCCTACGGTCTATTATATTCTGCCCCTGCGCCGGAGCTGCAGGGTTTTCTGCCATCCATTCAATAGCTGCTTTTCTAATTCTCGCTCGTTCTTCTGTAGTGAATAGGGTGGTCAGGAGCTGACGACAATCTGGCCAAGTGGGTTGGTGAGTTTCCATAATACTAGTTACTAATTCTGTCAGCTCCTGGGGCTTACTAGTATAGGAGGCATAGTGCGACCTCCAATTTAATAAATCAGTTGTAGAGAAAGGGATATACACATAAGTTAGGGGTCCCGCTACCACTTCATCATTATCATTCTTTACGGGCACTCCCGGGACTTGCCTTAAGGAAAACAGTTTGGCTATCCCAGGCGTCGTTTGGGATCTAAGGGTTATTGTCGTTGCCTTTGCAGGAGTCGCTTTCTTTTTCTCAACAGGTTTTGCTTTGGGTTTCTCTTTCACTGGCGTGCTAGTGCTAGCGCTGGCTTTCTCGATTATTTGTACACTGTCCTCCTCCTCTTCTGGGGAATTCTCTCTTTCTCCTTCTTCTATCTCCGCTTCTGACTCACTTTTTACGTCCTCCACTTCTCTTTCCACTAATTCTTCCTCTTTCTCTTCTCCAGGAGGGGGGGGTCAGGGGTTGGGTCCCGCCTCAGCTCTGGCCGTCTCTGGGGTTCTGGGGCAGGACGACGCCGGGCTACTCTTACTGGACCTGGGGTTCGGGGCTGCCTGAGGACTATTTCTGGGGAATCAGGATCTACCAAGATGGGTTTCTTCTTGGCTTTCTTATCCTGCTCTTTCATTCTAGGCTGTTCCGTTTTCTGTCTAGAATCTGTTTTAGCTAACATTATTCTGCACTGTTCCTCATAACAGCGCTGCGCCCAGGAGGGCGGATCTTCACAAATACTTAACCAGGAATCTATATAGGGGTACTGATCGGGGTGCGCTACCCGCACTCTACGATGTATTGACTGAATAATCTCTACAGTGAACGTTCCCTCTCGGGGCCAGATGGGGTCTAGATCGGGCCACTCCCTAGTACACAAAATCTGCAAACGGGCTGCTGTCATTTTAATACCATAATCTCCTGAATATCCCTCTTTAAAATGTGTGATCATACATTCTAATGGAGTGTTTCTAGTAGACCCCGCCCCTCCCATTTCGATGTGTGCGCGCAACAACAGACAGAAGGGAAAAGGAGGGCGGACCGTGGGTAAGGGGTCCTCACGGCCCTGGAAACGTATAGGGAATACAAATAACAAGACAAGACGACAATCGCTTCCCCCTTTTCGCGACCTGAACGCGGTCGCCCGGTCAGGAAATGCGCTAATCAGGGGTCCGCCTTCACTTGGTCCGTGCTGCCAGACCTCTCATTCACACTTCGTTCACACAATCATGCTAGCAACGTATCCCAGAATGCATTCGTTTCTATCTGTTCTGACTAGTCTTTTTCCCAATTACAAAAAGGATGAGGGTTTCACCCAGCGAATTCCCATGCCAGGCTACTCGGCTCTTCCTTGAGAGTTGATCATGCTCTCTTACCAATTCCCAATATCTCGAGATTACAAATTCCAAATTCCAATGGCAGTACTGCTCTTTCTATTTCTGTCTAGACCCAAAATCAAAACTATACTCACCGGATCCGGTCCTCAAACTTCCCAAGCAGGCGCATGAGTTGGACCTCGGACTCCCCTCACTCGGGTTTGAGGCGTTGGCTCCAACCGGGCCCGGCACCCGCCGAGGTCCGACCAGCTCCCTCCGATACAAGGGACCGGTGGCGTCAGGGAGCGGCCCTCGTAGGAAGGGCGCGATCCCGGCAGGACCAAGCCTATAGAGGCGGAAAGTCGTGGTATATTGCCCTATATACACTTTGATTCCACAACTTCCCGGCCAACGCACCAAGGAATATGTAGCAGCAAAGCGCAGACAAACCAATGATACCAGGAGTCTGTTCAGAAGGTCCAAATCATTTATTTGTGCACAAGTCTCAAGCAAGTCAATTTCAAAATGGCTGAGCAAAGTTTTCAAGCATTACAACAACTTTTATAGACTTTTGTTCCATTCTAGGTATAGAAAAACATTTCATTGGTCCCGGTAACCTCCCGTACCTCCCGTACCTCTTCTATTGGTCCCGGTACTGATAAGTTTCTCCAATTATGTCCCTTCTGTGGGCATGACACCTGCCTGCCCCCCTTCTAGTCCCAATTACAATGGTCAGTTCATCAACTTGTTACTTTCACACTCTCAAGGTTATGGGACCAATTTGTGCGTGCAGAAGAGCAAGGTTCTGTAACTCATCTGTCAGCACTCCTCATTATTTCTCTGCAGATGTACTTTTTCTTATCAGTAACTTTTAAACATGTCTTTTCTGTATTTTTCCATTTCTCAGTTCTGCAGTTCTGCTTACCTAAGCTAATTCAATACTTCTACTGAGTTCTTTCTTACAATAGCAGCATATTGGGGGATGTGCAATCCTATATGCCTCTCCACAGGCCTCATTTACAGGTCAAGCTAGCCATGCTGGCCTGCCTATGTCAGACACCGTGGATCACAGGCCTGCACCTGCCACAACACTTGTCCCAGGCTACAGTGGGTTTGGGAATTTAAAACATACACCTAGAAGGCAGCTCTAAGCACCATGCAAGTAGGTATGTCTCTACACAATAGTTTGAACCCTGATTTACCATCCCCGTGTCTCAGAACTAGGCAGGTATTATATCTTTTATTCAAATTTTAAGCAGTTATACTCAATACAACAACTGAAAATAAAGACAATCAGAAAAGGAAAAAATCATCTCACAATTCCAAGAGTATAAGAAAACAAAACTGATGTAGACCACATTATTGGGATTCAGGTGTGGATATACAATAAAAAGGCAGGTATGATATCCTTATGGATTATTTAATGCCTGACTTGGGAACTGTAAGTATAGCATGGCAATGTGTATGTTTGTTAATTGTACAGCTAAAAGGATATAATGGGATGAGTCAAACTATGACATCTTCACACTCTGCTATTTAGGTCATAGACCTTCCTAAGAATTCTGAAATTTTGCCTTGTGTGCCAGCCCTAACATTCCATCATCTGTAAAAATCTTGGACAGCAGGTTAGAGATTGCTCTGGCTCACCAGAGACCAGTTTCCTATTCTATCATGACAGATCATTTTTACCCAGATTGCTGGAAAGTGATTTGTATAGAGAGAGGGTTAATGACTATAATTGTAGCGCCTTGTACCAGATCTCTGCTTTCTGTTGTCCACATTTCCATGTAAATACCTACTTTTTCAGATTTTCAATATGTATGGAGAAAGCGAGGGGGGGGGGGGGATTGAATTAAAGATGTTCCTTCTACTATATTGCAGGACTCACTGTTGACTTATGTGAATGTATGGCAAAACATCTATTGAAAGCATATATGGGTGTTTGATACCTTCTGGCAGTCCCATGTCTATTTGCCAGCATTGTGGTTCCTGGCTTCAATAACCGATTAGGCCCAGTGGTGAGAGAGTTACCCTCCCCCTCCCTCCAAGCCCTGACATAAACAATAATACTCCCAACCATTCTGACATGATCAATAACACCTCATGATCCCCCAAGTCACACAAGCTCTTTTCTGGAGGTTTCCTGGTAGCCTGTGGAGCAGGAATGATTCCATAATGGTCCTGCCCCATCAGCATCTAAATTCAAAATGCATCTCTTATCCCCTCGTGGTAATTTTGTAGCACTACCGCTAAGAGATCAAGCTGCTAAATAACAGTTGCACGCTCTTATTTTCTATCTTAATCCCTTAACAGTAGTACCTTGATACTACCATTAGAGGGTCAGAGGTTCCATTTTGAACCCAGGTGTCAAGAGGGCATGAGCATCAACCCCTCAACTACTTCCCCCAAATAGATACCAAGAGAACCCTGGTAAAAACTGGGGCTTGAGTTTTATGGGGCATGCTATTGGTGAGGATAGGGGTATTGAGGGGGCAGGGGATGTAATTCTGTTTGGCGAGAGTGATCATGCCTCACTGAGTTTTGGGATGGGCTGCTATGCTGTTTTACACCTTCTATTAAGACCCCAGGTCAAAATGATAGCCAGCACTTACGTGGGACTCAGAGTAGGCGCAAAAGTCCCCACGGAAGTTTTTTCAAATAGCAGTTTTTTTTAAATAGTCTATCTACAATATTGTTTTCATGTGAAGATGAAAAATGACTTCCAACATGCTTTACTTCATTTACTGTTTGGCCACTCTGGTCTTAAAATAGAATTTCATCATTTCCAAAGATATATATATATTTTTTTTTTTACTTATTACTTTATGAAACAGTGATGAATGAATGACAGGAAGGCCCTTTCTTTGGATAATCTTTTCATGATGGATTTTCTCCATTTTTGGAACATATTATTAATTGTCATTTTCATTCAAAGCAGGGTACTGTAAGGGAGCTTTAACGTTTTCATAAGTGGTTAAACTCATGCCACGAATACAGCAGAA
This sequence comes from Ichthyophis bannanicus, assembly GCA_033557465.1. Taxonomy (NCBI): domain Eukaryota; kingdom Metazoa; phylum Chordata; class Amphibia; order Gymnophiona; family Ichthyophiidae; genus Ichthyophis; species Ichthyophis bannanicus. The sequence goes on from JAWIIG010000051.1 coordinate 641,002, forward strand.
ATTGTATGACCGAATGATTAGAGGCAAAACAGAAATATACTGGGAAGGAAATTGATTTAGTAGAAAGTAAAAATAAGATTATTTCAGATTTTATGTGGTTTAATGAGATGTTATAGAAAGGGTATAAATAATAGAGGGGGTTTCATTGCTATATTATGCAGTGAAAAGGATAAGAAGGTAATGGAGAATTTTCAGCTAAGAAGCCTGAGGTAAAAACTAATGGGACCAGATTATTTCCAGGATGTAGCTGATATAAATGGTATCATTGAGGAAGGGAAGAGTGTTGGTTTTAGTTAAGCTGGATGGAGAGATTTTCGTTTAGAGCAGAAATGGCCACTGTTCGATTGTCTTTTTGTTATCTGTCAAGTACAACAATCTTGTCAATAGCTTAGTGAGAAGGATTTAGGTAAATTGATACATTATTTTTTAGTGGTAAGTAAAACTGGTTATTGTAAAACAACATGATAAATATCCAGGAAATAGGTTAAAATGACTTCAATTGCTGCAGAATATGGCAGGGAAACTTGACCATGTAAGCTTATTCTTGTTCTCGATGAATATATTGGTTGCTTATAACATCCAGAATTGATTTTTAGCTCTGATGCTGATTTATAATGGTCTTTATATAAAACAACCGTTTCTGATGCCTTTACTGGTACCATGTGAGCTGGGAAGACATTTGTAATCGAGGGTTAGATTTTCTAGTATAAGGAGATTAGATGCGTTCAGTTATTATGGCCTATGGCCTGACCTCATGAAATGCCTAGTCTAAGGAGATTAGATAATTCTTTATTCTGTATTTAGAAAAACAAACAGAGACTTGACTGTTTTTTAGAGAGCTTTTTAAAATGTCCATGTTGTGTTTGGAGGGAGGGTTTATTGTGCTTTACTATGAAAGTATATTTAAAATGTTTGTAGCTGCCTAGTGTCACAGGGCCTACCTTGGCAGCGTAATGGACTGAGGTAGGTTGGACATAAAAACATTTGAGGTTGGGTTTGGCTAATGTCTTACAGGGCCCAGGGACTTGCAGCCCTGGTAGCTTCCTTTGTTACCAAAATCCCCAAAGAATACAAAGGTCCGAGTGGAGGGAAACAAAGGCATTTATTTCCCTTTCTTGCAAAAAGGTTCAGATGCTTGGACAAAAACATCAAACACAAGTTCCTTACTTCAGGTTAAAGAAAAAGTAAAACATGACGTTAAAGCAAAGCTGTTATCCTCACAATAAATGGTGTATCAAAACAAATAGTCTCTATTCCCCAAGATAGAGCTTATGTGCTAAGCAGGGACTCCAGGCTTCCTGTCTTACAATAATTACAGTCCATCTCAGTATCTGAAGCAAATTCCACCTGCATCGGTTCCCCTTCTGAAGCCTCTGAAACCGAGTCAGTACTTGTTGGCAAATTGTAATCAGGCTTTTTATATATCCTCTGTACAACCTCCCAATGCTCAGGGCTGAATGTAGGGCGTCGGTCCTGCGCCCTCCTATACTGGGAACTGTCTTCCTTTTGCAAGTGTTTTATCTTAGCTTCATGCAGAGCTTTGTCATTAACAAGTCTCTTATTCAGTACGTGTTTCTTGCACCTTATCTCATAGGCAGTTTCATACGGACAGTATTCATCTGCTCCCTGTCCTCCCCATACACCAGCAGTCTGCAACCTGCTTTCAGTTAAACATGGGTTACCTTTTCTCCTTGGCTTGTCTACTCCCGGTGAGGTTTGAGGCCTGCTCCGGCTGGGATCCTGCCTGGCCTGAGCAATAGGCCTTAAGTTCTCCAACCGTCCTTCTGTTGGCTTTAGACCGCAGTCACAGCCACGCCTTTGCCTCTCTGTACGAAAAGCACCCACTCTGAATGGAGCTATCCCACCTTCTTCAGGGTTGCTTCTTTCCTTAAGCCACTGCGGCTGCTGCTGCCTCCTGCGAAACCCTTGTCCAGGGGTTACTGCTTCTTCTGGATATCCTGCCCATTCATTCGGATGTCCTGCCCGTTCTGCTGGTTCTCCTGGCAGTCCTCCTTCCCCTGGCCGTCCTGCCTGTTCTGCCCTCCAGTCTTCCAGACTCTCTTTAAGAGGTACTCCTCTCTTCCTTGATTGGAAGCTGGCTGGCATTACCTCATGACCTAGGAGGTGTGGTTCCTCAGTTCCTCGGAGGTCCCTCTTGCTCCCCCTATCAGGTTCCTCGTAATATTGCAGCTTGTGCTTGACTTTTCCTGTGTTTAAAACATTCTCTTCTCAGAGGGTCTGCAGCATCACACTAGATATTAGAAAATTTTGGACAGCAGAGCAAAAATGGGCAATAAAAGAGTTTGCTGTGAATTTTAGCTTTAGTAACATTCATTTTGTGGACTTTGTTGTACAGAAGAACATGACCATGACCACTACATGCAGAAAATTACTGACCGTGGTACATTTTACACTACATGAGTTTATACCCTTCAGCTTTGATAAAACTGTAGCCTTTTCCGTGTTTCTGGAAAAGCATGATCTAAATGCAAAATAAATATGCAATATGCTTTCCTCCCCCCCCCCTTCCTCCCTCTCCCACCCAATCGAGTAGCCTCCTTAATGAAAAACTTTCCTCTATGGATTCCCATCACCCTTTTGAAATCCTTCCATGTCTATTCTCAAATCCCCTTCCCCCTCTCTCCCCTCCCACACACTTGACTACCATAAAAGAAATCTGCCAGGCATTTAAAAAGAGGATGGAATTGGATGACAGAGAGGGGGCCAGTTTCCAATGGCCCCAATGGAAGAAGGAATTTTTATGGAGAGGATTGCTTACTTTCAGATAGTTAAGGATGAATGCAATCTTTTTGGCGCGAGCAATCTTTGATGAAGATTACTCCATTTTAAAATTTATTTATTTATTACAATTTCTTATATACCGCACTATTCGGTATCAGCGCAGTTTACATTATAACACAATGACCATAACAACAAGCTGTTTGGTTTTACATAGAACAGGCGTACAAACTTGGATAAGAGGGGAGAACTATATACATGAGATTTACACGGAGCAAGATGGGGTAACAATAACATGATTGGGGTAACCATAACATAATGAATGTAAGGGTCATTTCTTAAGTGGGGATACCTAAGTTCCATTGCTGATTGAGTAGTATTGGAGAAAAAGATGGTATTTGAGTGCCTTCCTGAACTGAGATAGTCAACAATGGCCCGAATGTCGGAAGGTAGAGCATTCCAGCCTTTGGGGACATAGAAACTGAACGCCCTGTTTGCAGTTGACATGTTGCATTTTGTCAATGCCTTTGGGGTTATTAGCAGGTTTACAGCTGTTGCTCTTCTGGATCTGTTGGGGGGCACCGTGTGAATAAGATCTGTGAGTGAGGAGGATGAAATACCTTTGATTGCCTTGAATGAGAAGAGTAGGGTTTTAAAGATAATCCTCCCATGGATGGGGAGCCAGTGAAGCTGTTTGAGAATGGGAGTCACGTGGTCACTTCTGGAGGCTCCGTAGAGGACCCTTGCTGCAGCATTCATGGCCAGCTGTAATGGGCTCAGTGTGGATTGAGGGAGACCTTGTAAGATGGCATTTGCAAAGTAGAAATGTGGCAGGATTAGCGCTTGGTATATGGTCTGGAAATCGTCTGGGTCCAACAGGGAGCGCAGATGCCTGAGCGTGCGGATTTTGAAGTATACAGTTTTGACTATGTTGCTTATGTGGTGTTTCATATCCAGACGTTGGTCCAAAGTGACTCCAAGGTATCTTATTGTTTCTTTAGTTTGTAAGTCAGCTTCCTTGACACTGACATGGGATGGAGGAATAAAGTTGGGGTCTCTGGCGATGAAAAGCACCTCCGTTTTCTTATGTTGAATGCAGAGGTTTTGTGATTGGAGCCACTCTGAGACCGCATTGAAACAGTCTACCAGTGGTGTCAGGTCCATTTGAGCTGTAGAGAACGGCATGTATAAGAGTATGTCATCTGCATATATCAAACAGTTCACGTTGAATGATCTAATGATGTTGCAGATGGGCTGCATGTATATATTGAATAGTAGGGAAGACAACGAGGAACCTTGAGGCACACCTTGATTTTGATGGAAGCGTTTTGACTCTTCTGATCCAGACTTCACATATTGCCATCTTCCATCCAGATAAGATTTACACCATCTTAGCGCAATGTTGCAGACGCCCTTCTCTTTCAGTCGTCCGAGGAGAATTTCGTGACTCACCGAGTCGAACGCCGCGGCGATGTCTAAGAAGATGAGCACAAAACCTTGTCGGATATTGTCAATGCCTGTGATGATATCGTTGAATAGGCTAGTGAGTAGGGTCTCGACTCCATGATATTCTCTGAACCCATGTTGGCAGTGATCCAGGGGAGCTACAGAATCTATATGATCTTGAATTTGCTGTTGTACCTCTTTCTCAATTATCTTAGCTAGGGGGGGAATACTAGCTATTGGCCTATATGAATCGACCCTTTGAGGGTCTAGTTTGGGATTTTTCAATAGAGGCCTAATGGAAGTCTGCTTGAGTGCTGTGGGGAAGGAACCTGTTGTGAAGGAGAGGTTCATTAGATTCGCGATGAAATGGCTGAACACACCGCGTAGCTCCTTAATCCAAAAAGCTGGGCAAGGGTCAGTCTGCGCAGTGGAGGTATTGAGAGATGCTATGGTATCCTCAATACATTTAGTGGATGGTGTGGAAAATTTATTTAGTGGGGTTAGGCCGGTTGGTTCTTGATACGGGTCTGCTGAAACCTTGTCAGTTTGCACGATCTTGGATTGCAAGGAGTCAGCGAATCTTTGTGGGTGAATCTGACTGTGTTGTTCGGGAGATGGTTCCTTCGAGAGGGATTTGACCAAGTTGAAGAGATCACGTGGTTTGTTCAGTGATCTCTTTAGGGTGTCGGTGTGATATTGTTTCATTTTGGTTGTGATTGCTTTGCGGTGCATTGAGAGGTGTATTCGGTAGGCGGTCTGATCTTCAGTAGAATGCGATCGGCGCCATCGGCACTCAAGTCTGCATAGTTGAGTAAGAGAGGATCGCAGCTCAGGAGAGAACCATCTTTTTATCCTTGCTGCGTTATTGGAGTTCGGGCGTTGTGAGATGGCATGCAGGTTGGAGTTCCAGGAGGAGATCAGTTCTTCGAGGTCAGGCGTGGTTTTGTTGAGGAGTGATTGGGTCTCAGACAGGATGTGTTCCCTGTTAAATTGGCGAAAGCTTCTTGTGGACGTTCGTGATGTGCTGTTCATATTTCGGCTTCTATGTAACTGCTCATTGTTGATGGGTATCTGGATAATAATCAATTTGTGGTCCGACCAAGGTACATCAATGACTGATATTGGTAAGTTGTAGTTTTGTTCAATGACTGGCTGAGGAGCAAACACCATATCAAGAATATTACTCTTTATGTGTGTGGGTTTATTGATGATTTGCTTGAGTCCCAGGTCTTCAATGGCACCAAGGAAAATGGTTAAGAATAATTCATTTTGGGTGAGAAGCTGAATATTTGAGACTAGTTGCATATTATAGTTCACCGGGCCCACATTGTAAAATGGAGCATTACCGTAGCACTATTTATTTATTTAACAATTTTTCTATACCGCCTTTTCATTTAATCAAGGTGTTTTACATTAACTTCAAATTTACAAAGAACTTGCAATTGTAAGCAGTAACAACAAACTTCAAAAATTTAAACAGTCTCTTGTAACATCATACTTCAATATTGGAATAATCGTATAAGTTTTTATGTAAATGAAAGGGAGGGTTGGATGGTAGTTCTGAAACTAAACGTATATACATCGTAGTAAGAGTAATGGGGGAGTGGGAATGGTGCAGATAGATTAGCTTGTGTAAATCGGCTTGTGGAATGGGATAGTCATGGTACCATGTAATGTTTAGTGTGATTGGGGGTCTTCATTGAATTGTTCAATGAATAGGGTGGTTTTGAGTAACTTCCGGAAATCTTTTATATCGGTTGTGGATCTTAGCTTTTCCGTGAGTGCATTCCAAATAGCAGGGGCAGCAAAAGAGAAAGTCTGCATGGATGTGGCTTTATTAGTTCTTGTGAATAGACTAGGGGTTGGTATGGTGTTTTTAGTGCTGTTTCTGTCCGGTCTTTTGCTTGCTTTGGTTCCAATGAGCTCTTGTATTATTCCTGCTGACATGTTATTTTTGATCTTGAAGATGGTGAGCACTGCTTTATATTTTGCTCGTGAAGAGATTGGCAGCCAGTGCAGATCATGTAGTATGGGAGTTATATGGTCTTGTAGTTAAGTTCCAGCAATAATACGGGCAGCAGTATTCTGGACTATTTGAAGGGGTCGAGTGGATTGTTTAGGTAGACCTTGGAAGAGGAGATTACAGTAGTCCAGCACAGGTGTAATGATGGCCTGGCATACTGCACAGAAGTGGTCTTTATTGAGGAGAGGTTTTAGTCTTCAGAACATTGCTAGTTTTGAAGAAGGCTGTTCTGGTCATCTTGTTGATATGTGCTTTGAGGGTAAGTTGTTTGTGTAGTATCACTCCAAGATACCAAACTTCATCTCTTATTGTGATCGGTATATTTGAGATGTTGATAGAAGTAGGAGAAGTGAATGTGGATTCCCTTGTAATGATGATTGCTTCAGATTTTTTTTATGCTGATATTTGTTTATTAGTAAGCCAGGTCGTTATTTCATGAATGTAGGTTGATATAGTGGTATAGTCTGAGGCATCCAAGTGGATTGGGGTATATGCCATGATATCGTTGGCATATATGACATATTGTATCTAGTATTTATTAAATATTTGGCATATAGGCTGAATGTAAATGTTGAAGAGGGAGCAGATAGTGAGGAGCCTTGGGGAACTCCTTGAGTTGAACGGAAGGGTGATGAGGTGAGGTTACTGGATGCTACTCTGTTGTCTGTCTTCAAGGTATGATTGAAACCATTTAATGGTGGTGTCTTGGAGGCCAATCTCCATTAGGCGCTTCAGCAGGATGTGATGGGAAATTGTGTCAAAGGCCGATGATATGATGATAAAAATTAGTAAGAAGCCCTTCTTTATTTTGTCTATTCCTTTGAGAATGTTTTTGAATAGATGTATGAGAAGTGTCTCAACTCCGTGGTTTGGGAAGAATCCGTGCTGGTGGGGATCTAGTGGGGCATATTCTTCAATATGGTCTTGAAGTTGTCTCTGAACAATTTTTCTGGTTATTTTTGCCAGGAATGTGATGCTAGATATTGGGCGGTAAGCTGAAGGATCGGTACTATTAGTTGAGGTGGTTTTACAAATAGGGCAGATGGTGGATTTCTTTGAGTGCTTTGGGCATGTAGCCCTGAGTGAGAGAGGTGCTTACTATCTTTTGAATGTATGTGCTAAAGTCTTCTTTGATGGATTTAATCCAGGTTACTGGGCAGGGGTCCGATGGAGAAGTGGTGGTGGTTAGAGTGGTTATAGTTTGAGTTATTTGTTTAGTTGATGGAATGCTGAAGTTCTTCCATTGATTGGTAGTCATGGAGCCAGCATCTGTAGTTGGTGTGTCCATAAAAGGGAAGCTCATATGGGGTGTGTTGTGATTGGGACTGTTCTTGGATATTAGAAAATCAGCAAAGGTTTGAGGGTGAATCTTGCTTTCATCTTTATTTATTTTATTTATTTGCGTTTCTTATATACCACGCTATTATAATCAGTGTGGTTTACATTTGAACAGAACATACAACAATGCAATATGTTACATTGAATTTACAGTCAACAGGGTATATAAACTTGGATGAACAGGGGAACAAACTATGTACATTGATATTTAGTCATAAGGCTTAACATTATATGAGGGACATGGTTAGGCATTGCAGTGTGCAAATCGGATATTTAACAGGAGGAAGGTCAAGCTAACCATTTTCTAAGCGGGATTGGGTTAAGTGTGAGTTTTGGTGAGGAGGTATAGTATGTTGAGATTGATTAGGAGGATTGGAATTGGGGTAGTGTTTTAGGAACAAATTATGCTTGATAGCCTTTCTGAATGATATTATATTTGCAATGGATCAAATTTCTGGGGGGAGGGCATTCCAAGCTCTTGGTGCAAATAGGGAGAATGCTCTATTGGCTGTTGTCTTTGAGCACCTCGTTAGCATTTTAGGGACTTCTAGTTTATTCAGACATGATGCCCTTCTGCTTCTGTTGGGTGGCATAAGTTGGATGAGTTTAGTGAGCGGTGTGTGGGGCTGATTTTTTGACGCCTTGAAAGTTAGTACGAGGGCCTTGTATAGGATTCTGGCATGGAGAGGCAGCCAGTGTAGGTTCATCAGTACTGGGGTTATGTGGTCCGATCTTGATGTTCCTGTGAGTATTCTTGCTGCTGAGTTCATGGCTAGCCTAAGCGGGTTCAGTGTTGATTGTGGGAGCCCAAGAAGGATAATGTTGGCAAAGTCAAGGTGTGGGATGACCAGTGCTTGGAAGATTGAATGATATTCAGGGGGGTCAAGTAGTGGGCGGAGATGGCGTAATGTCCGTATCTTGTGGAAGATGGATTTAGTGATGTTTTTTATATGCGGTGACATGTCCAGCTTTTGGTCGAGGATAATGCCCAGGTACCGGATGGTAGTTTTGACTGTGAGGTCGTAGTTGTTGACTCGAAGCGATGGAGGTGGTATGAACTTCTGGTTTCGTGTGACAAATAGGACATCAGTCTTGCTGTGATTAATGCATAGGTTTTGAGTGAGGAGCCATTCTGATATTGTTTCGAAGCATTTTGTTATTGCTGAAAAATCTGGTTGATCAGGCTTGAAGGATGTGTACATCAGGATGTCGTCTGCATAGGCCAAGCATTGGACATTGAAGGAGTGGATTAGGTCACAAATGGGTTGCATATATATGTTAAACATAAGTGAGGATAGGGATGAACCTTGGGGAACTCCTTGCTTGAGTGTGAATGGATCTGAGGTAGTAGGGCCTACTCTGACTTGTTGTAGCTTGTTGCATAAATATGATCTACACCATGCTAAGGCCGAGCCTTGTATACCTTTGTCTTTAAGGCGAAGTAGAAGTGTCTTGTGGTTCACAGAATCAAATGCGGCTGCAATGTCCATGAATATGAGGATGAATCCTTGGTGTAAGTCATCAATTCCCATGATTAGGTTGTTGAAAAGGGTTGTAAAGATGGTTTCAATACCATGTGCTTCTCTAAATCCGTGTTGGGAAGGGTCAAGTGGTGCTTCGGTGTCGACGTGCTGTTGAATTTGTAGTTGGACTACTTTCTCTATAATTTTTGCCAAGAAAGGGATGCTTGATATGGGTCTGAATGACTCGACTTTGGATGGGTTGAGTTTGCAGTTTTTTAACAGTGGGTGGATTGATATGAATTTTAGGCTTTGTGGGAAGGAGCCTGTTGCAAATGATTGGTTTAGGATCCTACTTATGGTTGGGCTGAGGGTATGTCACAACTCTTTGATCCAGCTGGCTGGACAGGGATCATTGGGTGCGGTGGTAAGATTGATGGAAGAGATGATGTCTTCAATTTGTTTGTTGGAGACTTCGTGGAATTGTAGCAGCACATTTGGCTGAGGGATGGTATCCGATGAAAAGGAGGGTGTGGGAGAGGCGTTAATGTTGGTCTGGATTATCTTTGACTGAAGGTAGTTCGAGTAGTCTTGCGGGTGAGGCATTTGAGCTTTGGAAGGAGTAGGGTCACCTGTGAGAGTCTTTACAATGGAGAATAGGTCATGTGGTTTATTCATGGACCGTTTTAGTGTTTCAGAGTGATATTGTTTTCTCTTTTCCATTATCATCTGTCGGTGTGTTTGTAGGTGTGCAGAGTATGCGCTCAGTGCCTCGGGTGTCTGTGTGCGGCGCCATTGTCTTTCACGTCTGCAAAGATGGAGAAGAGATGTTCGTAGTTCTTGGGAGTACCAAGGCGCATGTTCACGTTTTGATGGTTTCTTGGTGTTGGCTGGGAGGTATGCAGCAGCCTTGAGCATGTCATTCCAGTTGGATACCATTTCATCAGGGTCTAGAGAGGTATTGGAGAGGAGAGGCAAGATCTTCTTGAGAACTTCATCCTTGTCAAGAGTTTGGAAGCATGCTATTGTGGTTCTGGGGGTGTTGTGCCTATTTTTGCAGGTACTGTTGGGGTGGACGCTGGGGATGTGGAATATAAGTAGGTTATGATCTGACCAGGGTACGGATGTTGTTGAAATCAGCAGGCTTTCGGTTGAGTTGATAGCAGCATGGGGTGCGAAAATCAGGTCAAGTTTATTTCATTTACTGTGGGTGGGAGCGTCTATAAGTTGATTGTAGCCCAGTTGGTTCATTGCTTCGAGGAAGGCTGATGAGTGCGTATCTTGGAGGGATGGCAGATTGAAGTCCCCTATTAGCCAGTTTAGGGAGCGTGGGTTATTGGGGTTACAGGCAATGTTGATTATGGAGGGAAGATCATCCGGTGATGGAGTGGGAGCTCGGTATAGTAGGTTAATAGTACAGGTGTCATTTGTTATGGAAATCGTGTCTAGGTGTGTTGAACTCGTAGTATTACTTAGTCTAAATTGGAGTGAGGATTTGGCAAGAATGAGAGTACCACCTCCCCTTTGATTGGCTCTATGGCAGGCATATAGGGAGTATCCTGGGGGTGTCATCTGGTTGAGGATGACATTGTCACAGGAGGATAGCCATGTCTCGGTTATCATTAGTAAGTCGAGGTTGTGGTGGGATATAAGATCGATAGCGATGGGCCATTTTGATCGTATGGATCTGGCATTTACAAGTGTGCATCTGAGATGGGAATGTTGGTTGCGTTTTTCAGATTGGATCTTGTTGAGGCTCTGTAAGGGGATGTGTAGGAGGTGTGACTGGTGTGTATCGAGTTTTGTATTTGTGTGGTGAGGGGTTTCAAATCCTCTTCTTCCAGTGTTGTGGAGGATGGGGATGTAGTTGATGCCAGGGTTTAGTGCATGGGAAAAGATAGGGACCCAAGAAGCCAGTAGGGCCAGGAGTATAGAGCTGGAAGGTAAGGTTAGCTGCATGTTGGTTGCGGTGGATGGGTAATTTGCTTCTAGTGTGGGGTGGCAACTCTAGGGATCAGGATTGTGGCAATACTAGTTATCAGTAATGGGTTTGTATCAACATATGGCAGTAAAGCGGTAGCAGTAGAACAGTTTGCAGCTTGTGTTAAAAGAAACAGAGGCAACTTGCAGATTATATTAAGTGTAACAGTAACAATAACATTTGGAGGTTTTGTTACAAAAGTAATGATAATGATAGTTAAAGCAATGCTGTGATACAATCTGATATTGCAGAAATAGTAACAGAGTAACCTTGTGAGGCAATTATGTTGGTTCAGATGGTAAACCTAGATGTGAGTAGGGTCCTCACTCTTGTTGCAGTAAGGACGTCGATATGTAATAGAGAACTCTTGTGTAAAACATGGTCGGGTCATTTTTAAGAGTGCAAATGATGTTAAAGAGCTCCTTGGATTTGTTACAGGCTTTTAGAACAAGGTTTGTGTGATATTGTTGTTTGTGTTTGTTTATTAGATTAGTGTAATCTTTTTGCATCTCCTGATATTGCTTCAATGTAGTTTCTGATTTGTTATGTCTCCAGCGGCATTCCATTTGCCGTAATTTCCTTTTGGATTCTCTTATGATGTTAGAATACCATGGTGTAGATCTAGTCCTGTTTTTCTTGTGGTGTGAGTTCTTTCAAGGTGGGAGTTGATGCGGCAAGGATGGTGGTATTCCATGCGTTGATGGCCCCGTCTAGGTCGGTGAAGTCTTGGGGTATTGACTGTATGGTGTCTTTTTTTTTTTTAAATGCTTTATTTTCGTTTTATAACAACAGAGGAAAGGAAGACATACAGCTAAAAGACAGATACATAAATGAGATACATACAGCAAAGCAAACCCCAACCACCCCCCTCCCCCCTGCTTCTTCTCTAGAAAACTAATCATTCCCAAAGCGGGCGTGTACTGACATAATCGTATTACAAAACCTAACGGTGATCTGAAACATGATGAGTGCACCTTAAACAGACATGTCAAAGCAATGAGCAGATTGTACATAATCATTGAGCATCAGCCAGTTAGACAAACAAAATGAGTTTGGGTATGGAGGATAGCTTTCCGAAACGTCTGCGCACATTCACTATATAAGCAGACAAAGTTCCACCATGCAGTGACAGTAAGTCGAGAGCTATCCTTCCAATTCTTCGTGATTAAGCATATGACTATGCCCAGAAGGAAATCAAAGAGAAAGCGACCCTTCTAGGAAGAGAGGGGACCTCCGCCACAGAGCGGAGTCCCACAATCTGCCAAGGGAGAAACTCGCAAAGATGTAAGATAGATTGAATACCTAGCAGCATGATCTGAAAGATGTTGAGAGAGAATCTTTGCAGTGGCCACCTGAGGGACTATCAGTATTGATATTAGAGAGAAATCTGTGCGAGACTAGGATTAGTGAGAAGAAGAGAGGAATGTAAAGTCAAGCTCAATGAGATGCAGCAACCTCCAGAGATCTACCAAAGCAAGATCTTTGATCAAAGAGATAAACGAGATGGGACTCTTGGGGGGACCACTTATCTTAGGCGGCTGTTGGTCAATCTGGGGATCAAGAACTAAATTGAAATCCCCCCCTATGATCAATGCAGTGTGAGCAGAGGCCTGCGCAACCTGAGCAATGGCAACGGAAAAGGCAGGGTCATCCACATTAGGAGCGTAAAGGCATATACATGAAACCTCAATGCTACCTATCTTAAGGTGAACTCTGGACCATCCACCTACTATATGAGAACTATTCGCAAGAAAAGTAGCATGCAAAGATTTCCTAACAAGTATGGCAGCCCCACATTTCTTAGAAACGGCTGGGGAATAGACGACCACCATGTAAGGTTTAATAGTGAGTTTAAGAGTTGCCTGCGAATTTAAATGCAGTTGTGAAGGAAAAGCAGGCCCACGGCTGCATGACATAATAGTTTAAATTTGTCTTCCGTTTTATCGGATTATTGATTCCTTAGACATTCGAGAGAAAATCTTACATGGTACCATTGATCAGTAAGAAACATTTTAGGTAAGGACGCTTGAAACATACAACATAATCAAAAACTGTGCAACAATGACATAATCACCGAGTCTGCTGGCAAATACACCCTATATTGAAAAGTATGTACCAAAATATCTTAGAGAAGAAGCAAACCCCCAATGAATATGGCGACCAGATGTCTGCGGGAGGAGGCCCCAGAGAGGAATGAAGGCATGAACAGAAAAGAACACCAAAGTCCATGAGTAACACTGTCTCTGAAACTCATCGAGGCTACAATGGGTAGATGGAGTCGGGTCACGGATGGCATCGAAATAAGGCAACAAACCGCCCTCATCGGGCTCTTTGCTGAGCCGCGACTAATCCAATATGGCAGGCACAGTGGACATGAGGATACTTGCAGGAACATTCTGGAAGTCAGCGCATCAAGTCAGCCTCTTTAGAATCCAAGAACTCCGCTAGTAGATCAGGGTCCTCAAATGTTCTTGTCTGATTGTGAAGGGTGACTCGGAGCTTAGCCGGATACATCAGGCCATAGCGTGCTTGTAGATGTTGAAGCCTCGGCCGAAATTCCAGAAGGCGCTTTCGGCGGTCGACCGTGGGTTTAGCCAAGTCAGGATAGAAGGAGATCTTGTGGCCCTTGAACTCCATATGGCCCTTGGCCCGAGAAGCACTGAGAATTTGCTCCACATGTTGAAATCGCAAAAGTCGAAAGATGATAGGCCGCGGGGTCTTCCTGTTGAGCATTATGTTTGTGGGTACCCGATGAGCACGATCGATCTCCAAATCTTTGGTAAAGGCAATTTGAAGCAGGGAAGGGAGGATTTGACATAAAAACTCTTTCATGTCTCCCGATTCCGCTCCCTCCGGTATGCCCACGATTCGTAGGTTATTACGGCGCGCTCTATTATTGCCATCTTCCACTTCTTTCTGCAAGGCCCGTACCTGGCGTTCAACTTTGTCGAGTTGGGACAACCGGGCCACATGGGAGTCCAAGATGCTCTCCATTTTGTCTTGACGCGAAGAGAGCCCCTCTAGCCTGCCCTGCAGAATACCAAGATCTTCCCGCAGCGCTCGGAGTGCTTCACCATTTGACTGCACGAGGTCCTTGACCCCTCTAATCTCTGCAAGGATTTCCTGCTGCATTTTGGGGCCCTCGCGCGAAGCCAGCCCCTTCTGCGGGGACGGGGGTTCAGTTTTGGAGCGTTTGCCATGAGAAGCCGCTGGAGATCCAAATTCCAGGCGCATAGGTTTAGTCCCGGCCATCTCACCAATGTGCCCCGGCAAGATTCGGACAGAAGTCTAAGTATATACGGTGTTAATTCAGGATTCTGAGTAGGCCTCTCGGGAGCCTCAGCGTTATGCGACCATCCCGCTGGACACCGGGCTCCGCCGACTGTATGGTGTCTTTGAGGAATTGCTCTTTGTTAAAAGCTTTGAAGCGTCTGGTTGGCTGTTCAGTTCTCCAAGATGTCTGTTAGGTATTGTGGTGGAGCTTGAATAATATAGCATGGTGATCTGACCATAGTATTGGTGTGGTTTTAGGTGGTATCATGAGACCGTAATCCAGGGTGTTAGTTGGCACGAATATGTGATCTGGTTTAGAGCCAGAGCGATGGGATAGATCCGAGAGGACTTGCTTGAGTTGAATGGATTCCATTGCTTTGTGAAAAGCTGTTTCAAGTGTTGTAGATGGAGATGTGAGGTTCAGGTCTCCTAGAACAATGAGAGTCTTATGTGGGGAGTTAGCTGCGTATATCATATCTAGGATGTTGGACGTGTCCTCTGTTGGGGCCTTGGGGGGGGGGGGTCAGTAGATCAGGAAGATGGATAGATGCTTATTTTCAGTGCTAATGAAGTCGCAGTGTTCAGAGCTTTTGGAGGTTGACATCTTAAGTCTTAGGTCTGATCGGGCGAGGATTAATACTCTGCCTCCCCGTTTGTGGGTTCGGGGACAGTTGTATGCTGTGAATGTAGGCGGTGTTATATGATTCAGTATCACCTGGTCTGAATTCTTGAGTCATGATTTAGTAATGCATAGGATGTCAATGTTTGTTTCATGGATGTGATTGATAATAGTGTTTTGTTGCATATTGATCTCTTGTTTATCAGACCTACAGTTATGCAGGTGGTATGTGAGGAGTGTGATTGAGATGTAGATGAATGTGAGGGTAGCTCTATTTGTATGTATCTGGTAGGTCACTTACAGGGATGTTTGTAGGGAGCAGATATGTAGATAGGTTGGTATATGGTAGGGATGTATGATACATATATAGGGGAGGCTTATAAGGCTGTAAAGTAGGTAGTGTAGTAATAAGCATTTGTTCGGTGAGAACATAGGATAAGAATTAGTATAATAGCATACATCTGTTGGAAGAACATCCATTTGTGCATTTGATGTCTGCATTGGAGTTTCTGAGTCTTGTATGCAGGAAGAGTATGATGGGGTTGATGTTCCGTGTTAGTGTCCGCGGTAATCCGCGGTAGTGTTGGAGTCTTGGTTGGTGGTGTGAGGAGCTTAGTATGGGTCTCTCATTTCGCTGTACAGTTGTAGAAGTCATTAGTTCATCTTGTCAGTACTGGCTTGAAGGTTGGATTCTTCTTTCAGTGTGTGTCAGTTCATGCCCTGGGGGTCCCGCCTAAGGGCCACGCCAAAGGGTCTCTGTGGGGCCCTCAGGCGTGGGTACACCTTGGATCGCTCAGCTGTGTTTAAGGCTGTCCACAGAGCTGATTGGAGAGGAGCACTTCTTCCCGCTCGACTCCTCGATAGCGATCAGGCTGGTGGCGGTGAGATGGAGGGTGCGGCGCTTCTTCTTCCTACCTCAGATGTATAGATTATTACTACTATTAATATATGTGTTACCAACAAACATGGGAATTACTATAGTAACAGGGTAAGAGGTAGAGCAGTTTTGAATGGTGTTCATTTCTGTAAATATGTATTTACCAAGCTAAATGGCCCATTCTTCTCAAATGTGGCTAAAATACATCTGGATTCCATAGCATCCATTTTTTAACCCCGTTAACCTCTACACATCTGTTTTAGTTTTCTATTTATTTTCAGCTGCATGCATTTCATTTTTGCCCCTCCTCAGTTACCCCACACAAATAGCAGGCGTAGACTCTTATGGGTACTATACATTTGAAAATTTTCAAAGTTTGTTTTTATTTGAAAATTGTAAACAAAGTACAAAGAGTAGTTTGCAGTTACATAGGGCATTTGAAAACTTCTCCATAATTACATAGTGTGGTAATGAGGACACTGACAGGCATAGAAAAAGGGCTGCTTTTAAAACTTTTTCTTCTGAGTCAAAGCAGGGTTCAGGCAGGCAATCAGTTAAATCAACACATAGAAAAGCCACATGATTCAGAGGGCTGAGTACAGACCACACCCTGCCTCCATGGCAACACAAAATGCAAATGAGAAGCACGTGGGGGGAAGAGCTAGGAAAATGCCTCTCACAC
The DNA here is from genome assembly GCA_033557465.1 of Ichthyophis bannanicus. Taxonomy (NCBI): domain Eukaryota; kingdom Metazoa; phylum Chordata; class Amphibia; order Gymnophiona; family Ichthyophiidae; genus Ichthyophis; species Ichthyophis bannanicus. The sequence goes on from JAWIIG010000051.1 coordinate 657,440, forward strand.
ACAAAGATTTAAGCTCTCAGAAGCAAAGAGAGCTAGCTAGAGAAGAAGGAGGAGCTGTAGCTCAATCACAGGGAGCTCGAGCTCGAGCACAGGAAGCACGAGGATGGAGAGGACAGGAAGCAGAAGCAGAGGTTGGAGCAGAGTCCAGACAGAAGTCTTGGACTGAGCAAACACTGGAACCATGGCAGAGAGTTCAGAAGCCAAAGCCAAGGGAATGGCAGAGCAGGTCTGACTCTCAGCACAGAAAGGATTCCAACGGCAGTTCTTCTACAAGGTACAGCTGTACAGAGCTTGCAAGCCCTTGTGAAGGTAGGAGCCAGAACTCTGGGAGAATTGTAGAATATAGCTCAGATAGCAGTGAGGTTGCTGAGGATTCTGAAGGGGAGATTTATTCTTCTGTAAAGCCTGAAAGGAAGCTTGTACCTAGAAGCCAACAGAGACAGCCAAGTCATATGAGTGTTTTGCCTAGAGATACAAAGCCCTGCAATGCATATAGAAACCCCGTGAGGAGAAAAAGAAATCCTTGGGATAAAGTGTTTAAATTAATGCAACAACTGAAGCCAGGTTGGGATGATAAAAACCCAGAGCTGTTTCAGGATGGAATAGAAGATATGGAAACAGAATTATCTGAATTAGACCAAGATTCAGATTCCATAATGGATTGCTCAACAGCATATGTTTAATAAGAAGGAAAGCTGAATTGCTGGTTTAAAAGTAAGAATTCAGAACTGTGTTTAAATGCTCTGAATGTTTGTGAATCCTGGAAGAAAAGAAAAGGATTACAAGTTTGTTTTGCCAGCACTGTTTAAGGCATTGATTTCAAGTTTGCTGAAGGAAGCTATTTGAGTTATTTCTGTTATACCTTGTTCATGTTTTAAAGAGAAGTTTACTTTGCTAAGTTTTGATGAAAGAAGATAAAATAAACAAATTTCCTGTGAACTGCCTAAACTACTCGGACTACTTATTAACCACAACTACAAAAAGGTCCCAGCAGCACATGCTCTGGAAATAAGCTAGTTTAACAAAGAACAGTTGGCATGCTGCCCCTTATAGGCTATTGCCTAGACGGTGCGGCGCCACAATAGTAGAAGATAGATTAAAAAACCAAAACAAAACAAAACATTTATAACAAAATATTTTATAACTAAATTTTTATATGACATTTTTATTTCTATTCTTTCATAATACAATTCATTACCACAAATATTTAATTTATTCTACCTCCATAATCCAATTCATCATAATATCACAAATACTGTACATATCAAAACCTCCACAAAACTTAAAACTTATGGAGTGCTTATATATGATTTTTTTAAAATATTTGATAAAATAATACCCACTGACCTTCAGCCTCTCGCCTTCCTACATGAGTCCAATTGTTTGTAATGCCAGAGTGAAAGTCAGTTTGGAAAAGACGCTAGCGCATGCGCACTTGTGCCCAAAAATTTAAATTCTCCCACAATCAATAGAACCGATGCTATTCAATCTGAAAATTTAACCCATTAGGCTCCACACTATTCTAACGAAAAATAAACTGTTGTTCTCTACGGCATAATAGCCAATGATGATCACCACCCTCTCCACCTCTCACTTGTTCAGGCTCCTCCCTGTTTTTTCGTTTCATAGGGGTAGAAATTTGAGAGACTTATTGGTGCATTCTCGCTGTAGGCGGTTCCCTGTTTCGGAATGTAAGGGTCATAGAAAATGTAATCGGTGTGTTATTTGTGTGGTCATGCTTGAGGTGGAGATTTTCAAGCATCACTTTTTGGGGTTTGAATGGATTTTATCAGCCCTAGTCCTAATACTGAACCACACCATCTGGTGATCACTGAATGCAAAATGATCTCCCACTATAACAACAGAAACGCTTTTACCATTGGTAAGCACCAAGTCCAGTATGGCCCCTTCACATATGGGTTCTGTTACCAGTTGCCTGAATAGTTCTCCCAGTAGAGAATCCAGGTTCTCCTTACTTCTAGATGAAACTGCAGCAGGAATAGACAAATCAACATCTGGCATATTGAAATCCCCTACCAGTAGCACTTCCCCTTTCCTGGCAATGCTGCGTGTGTCTTCAATTAACTATCAATCCACTTCTTCTCTCTGTGAGGGAGGTCTGTATATACTGCCAATGCAAATAGATGTATCTTTCCCTCTTTCTAGTTTAACCCACAATGCCTTCTCTCTCCCTTTTAACCCTTTGAAGGCCTACTTTAAATTTTTAATCCACATTCTGCAGCCAGGTTAATTTTTGCATATTTCAGGAAAATTGTACCCATCTTATTCAATATGTTCTAATAGTGATTTTCCTTCTGCTATGGTCATGTATTATATACCATTTGATAGGAATATTTAGTCAGAATTTTGGATCCCGAGAGCTTTGGGCTCGGCCTGGAAAGGGTTAAACCCTGTATTTCCATAGCTTTAATATTATATTTTATATATAGCGCCACTCCTCATCCTTTTCTTCCTACCCTGCCCTTTCTGAATAAAGTATAGCCTGGTATAGTTACATCCCAGTCATGGTTGTCCGTGAACCATGTCTCTGTTACTGCCACTAAATCCAAGTCAGCCACTCCCATTAAAGCCTCAACATCTGGGATCTTATTTCCAATGCTATGGGCATTTATACACACTGTTTTCCATATATTGCCCCTTTTACCCATTTCCATAAAGGTATTTAATGTTTCACTTACCTGGGGCTTTCTTCACCCATCCCCAATGAATCTATTTTAAAACCCTCTTCAGTAGATTAGCCATTCTGCTACTGAAGACACGTTGACCTTTCTTGGACAGATGGATGCCATCTCTGCTCTGCAACCCTTGGAACAGCAACCCATGGTCCAGGAAACCAAAACACTCTTGATGACGCCATCCACGCAGCCATGCATTTATCTCCAGGATGCGAGCTTCTCTGCCTTGGCCTTTACCCTCAACAGGGAGGATTGAAGAGAACACCACCTGCGCACCTATTTGCTTCACCCTCTTTCCCATTGCCATGAAGTCACTTTTGATATGTTCAGAGAAATACCTGGCAGTATCATTTATGCCGACATGGATGAGCTTGATGAATCTTGGCAAACTCTCCATGACACCTTGGATTTTGGCACCTGGCAGATAGCATACTTCTCTGGACATCAAGTCTGGTTGGCAGATGGATGCCTCAGTACCCCTCAGAAGAGAGTCACTAACCACCACTACTCTTCACTTCCTTGTGGTCACTGATTCTGCAACTCTGCTCGAGCTCTGGGTCTTACCTTTCCTGGGATACTTTCACCTCCTCCACTTCCAAGGCTGCATAATGACTCTTCAATTCAAGGGCTGAAGGAGCAGTATTGGCAATGCTGCAGGACCTGGTGACTCGTGTCCATCCTTCATCATTCTGTAGGCTCCCACCTTCTCCTCTGCTGGAAAGCTTGGATGTTTCAAGAAGCATCTCATCAATGCATTTCTCATTGTCTTGAATGCTCCTCAGCCTCACTACCTCTTTTCTGAGCTCCTCCACTTGTTGCCTGAGTGCTTCAGCATGCAAACATCCTGCACATGGAACCGGTCCTTCAACTAACATTGGGTTCTCTATCTGGACAGAGGCAAAAGCTGTGTCTTTCCATGAAGATGATAAACAGACAAAAAGGTTTTGTTTAATTTTCTTACAAACAGTAGAACACATCAGTATCAACCCTCTATTTTATATATCATTTACCATAACTTTTAAAGGGTATTAGTTCATTTGTCATAGGTGGCAGTCACAACATCATGATAATCACTACCCAGGGATGGTGCAAGGATTGGAGATGTCCTTTTGGGCCCTACATCCTGCCATCTCCCATGGTCCCCCCTGCCACCATTGGTGCCACATCTCTTCGGGGCCTTCAGCAGTGGCAATGGCTGACCAACCACGATGTAATGCTTATCAGTACTCTCCGGTTTAACCCGGAAGGTGCATCGGAGGGGTGTGAAAATGGCAGCACATAGTTAGTTTGGGAGTCATTGCCTTCACTGCGGGACCCGGAGATGGGCAGCAGCAGTGACAAGAAAGGGACATCACTCTAGGTGACTGCCTAGTTAACCTGATGGTAGCACCAGCCCTGTCACTGCCACATAGCCAGACATGCATTCTTCATGAACTTAATTATGTGTCACAATTCAATTCGTTCTTACCAGCCTAGTCTGAAGATGCTTGAATGATTCCTAAGAGCAGGAAAATGTTATTAGCAAATGAAAAAGTGGCAAACTGCCACCTAATAACACTTACTTCTCAAAATCAAAGGGGATAGCACAACATATATTAAAATAGTGCTTTAGGGAGACATCAAAGGGCATCTGCTGAACCAAAATCTGTTTGGCTCATGATAACCACCACAACTTTATCACCTGTTGCCCAGGCCAATGTCTTTTATACTTTTATACTTTGTGCTTTATTTTTCTTTTTTTGTAATTTTCTCATTTTTCTTATAAAATCCTAATGTTTAACCACATAAAACCTTCACAGTGGTATTCCATACTCTATTGCGTCTAGCAAGGAGCATAATAGCAAACGTTTATCTTTTGTGGTCTTAACTGTAGCATCCAATCATTACTGCAGAACAGAAAATCTGTTGCCGCAGACACTCATAAGTCCGCTTTATTTGATTTAATCAAGGCCTGATACTGATGTTTCATCACTATAGCTTGCTTCAGGGGCTGTACTGCAAACCAAGCTGCACAGAATTTAATTTCCATAGACCTGCCAAACAAAAAGCCACTTAAAATGTTATATCACTGTTTGCCATGTTGGGAATAAGTATTCAATAATGAAAATGGCTTTGAAGCAGTGTTTAGACATTTTTGGTATAAAAAAGACACAAAAAATTGGGTATACTGGTGTAGCATATAGATGCATATTGGGGTAAAATAGAGTTTAGAAAAGCCTGTGCTAACCTTGATATTTTAGATTCATTTGCACATTTTTCTATATTATATTTTTTTCGAACCTTACATCTACTGGATTTGCTTACATATGCATTTTGTAGCTCATAAGAGGCAAGTGTAAAAAACCTTTTGAATTTATCTAGCCTTCCTTGAAATTTCACTGTTTGAGAGTGCCATGCTTTAATGACTCTGTTAATAATAATTTGTCTAGTGATTTTTAGAGCATGACAGAAGTATAATTGTTCATTTCTGGTATTTATTTTCTGGCAGTGTACAAATGAGGAGAAGGGCTAAGTAAACTAACATAGCAATGCAGACAACTATGCTTCTAGTCTGAAAATAAAATGTAAAATAAAGTCATTCTGCCATGACACACAACCATGGTAAATGTTACTGCATTTCAGGACACGCTACTGAAAGCTGTGATTAGTACAGAAGTAGACTAGTGGTTGAAGCAGCAGATTAATAATTGGTGAATATAGGCACATTCAACCTATTTAGGCATTCTTTTATGGAATTCCCCTTCCAAAATGTATGAACTAAACACCAGTCAAGTAAGAAGATATCAAATATGTACTTTTAATATTGTTAAAGCAGCAATCCAGGTTGCAGGCTTAAACTTTATACCCTTATCAAAATTTAAGTAGGGTGAAATCTTTATCAGCTTCAGGTCTATATATTAAACACAATTTTGAGATGTGAACGCATTATTGAAACCTTTCTAAATGGAAAAACATGATTATCTGAGATGGTTTCCTATAGGACAATTATGTCAGCTTCACACTTTTTTCATCTGACTCAACACTCTCTTTCCCGTAATAGGCTTGTGAAGGCCCCTATAATGATCCAGTAAATTAACTAAACAACCCCATAAATGTTTAACCCTTAGCTGAAAGGTTTCTCGAATCATGGTGCATTCCAGTAGGAGACAGGACCAGCAATACCATTAAGTGAACTAGATGATCATCTAGAGTTCCAGCCCTCTGGGGGTGCCTGCTTCCGCTCCTTAATGGGGTGCACAGTAATGGCAACACTGAAGCACCGAAGTTACCTTCAGCTGTAGCTCTGTGATGCCACCCGTTCTCCTACCCCCTTCCAATTCCATCTCCTTTTGCAAAAGGGTAGAAATAGCATCCATCCCCATGCAAACAGGAAGTGGAACTGAAGGGGGTAGAAGCACAACATCACCACAGTGCCAGAGCTGAAGATTACTCTGGTGCTTCAGTGCCATTTTGAAAGCATTGCCACCACTGCATGTCCCAATTAGGCAGGAGCAGGGGAGCACAAGGGATGAAGTTCACCTAGGGTGTCTCATACCCTTACACCGGCCCTGGTAGGAGAGCTTCAAAACACATTTCTACTAAGCAGAATATAGATTAAGAGAAGCCACCGCTCCTAATAGCACAAAAGGAAACAACAGAAAAAATGCATACCGGTTGGCTCAAGAAATGGCTGCCCAAGTTAGAAGAAGATGACGTGTATTGTGGAGGTCAAATCAGATATCCAACAGTGAGAGGTCTATAAGTAAGATAATAATATATATGATAGACAGATTCCATGCTGCTTATGCCAGGAGTAAGCAGTGGATTTCCCTTGTCCTCTTTAATTATGGTTTATAGACTCTTTCTCCAGGGACTTGTCCAAACCTCTTTTAAAGCCAACTACACTAATAGCTTTTACAGGAATCCTCTGCCAATGAATTCGAGTTTGATTATGCATTGTGAACAAAGACATTCTCTGATTAGTCGTAATGAAGCTATAATATAGCTTATTTAAATGTCCCCTAGTTTTTCTACTATTTGAAGGAGTTAAGAATCGATCTACCTTTTACTTGTTCCACTCCACTCATTATAGACGTCTATCCCAGCTCCCTCAGCCATCTCTTTTCAAAGCTAAAGAGCCCTAATCTTGTAACCCTTTCCTTATAGGGATATCTCTCCGACCCCTTTAAAACTTTGCTCACTCTTATCTTTTTTACCTATTCCACTATATCTTTTTTTATTTGGCAACCTGAACTGTGCACAATATTTGAGATGTGGTCATACCATGGAGTGATATGGAGGTATTATAATATCCTTTGGTTTTATTCTCGATTCCTTTTCTTTATGATTACTAGCACAAGGGCTGTCAATGGGATTTGAACACTAGTTTTGGAGATGATGTCCTAATCACTAGGCTACTCCTCCACTTCATTTCTGTCTTAAAGTATTCCACACTTTAAGAAAGGTGGAAGAAAGGCCAAATGATTGCCAGCATGGTTCCAAGGTGAGGATAGATATACTGTTATAGCCAAGAAAGCATCTTTCAGGAAATGGAAAAGACCTCTCACTAACTGGAAGATAGTCATACATGTGACACTTGGAGCAAAAAACTGTTTAGCCCCCATTTCACTCTCTGGACTGCTGTCTGCATCTTAGTTATAACGATTTGTTTAGTTGTTTAAAGTTCTTAAGTTACTTAAAGTTGCCAGGGGAATAGAGATACTTGAAACAATTTGAAAATACCTAAATAGTTTAAGAAACTATTTTAATGTTCATCTCAAGATGAACCACAAGGACCTAGAATTAACTTACTCCTAAGACATAATATGTTAATGAAGATAAATTTCTCTCCTTTCCCCTTAACTGACTTAAGAGCCTATACATTTATAAATAGTGCCTGGGGTGTATGGGTGGGAAATAAATTCGGGACTTTGACAAGTTCCTTTATGAGATGTTCTTGGCAAAATTAAAGTCAAGGGATAGATGCAGAGTACTATTGTGGATTAGGCACTGGTTAAAAGATAGAAAGAAGAGAATAGAGCTAAATAAACAATTTTCTCAGTGGGGAAAGATGACTAGTGAAGTACCCCAAGGATCTGTGCTGGGCCTGCTGCTCTTCAACATATTCATAAATGGCCTGGAAATGTAAATAACAAGGTCATCAAATTTGCAAATGACACAAAATTATTCAAAGTTGTTAAAACACTAGAGGATTGTGAAATCTTGCAAGAGGATCTTGATAAATTGGAAAACTGGCCATCCAAATGGAAGGCAAAAGTTAATGAGGACAAGGGCAGAGTTATACACCTAGGAAAGAACAACCCAGCTATGGTTACATGATGCAAGGTTCCACATTAGGGACATCACCCAGGAAAAAGATTTAGGTGCATCATGGATAATATGTTATCACTCTCTGCCCAGTGTGCCAGTGTGCAGTGGCAACCAAGAAAGCAAATAGAATGCTAGGAATCATAGAGAAAGGAATTGAGAATAAAACAAAGGCTATTATGTCTCTGTATTGTTCCATGGTGCGATTGCACCTTAAATATTGTGTGCAAATCTGGTTGCCACATCTTAAAAAAAATATATCAGAACTAGAAAAGGTAAAGAAAAGGCCCACCAAAATGGTAAAGCGGATGGAAGGAGACCCCTATGAGGAAAGGCTTAAAAGGTCAGGGCTCTTCAACTTGGAAAAGATATGGCTGAGGGTAGATACAGTTGTGGTCAACATTATTGGCACCCTTGCATTTCAGTCCCTTACAGGGTCATTCTGACCCGCAAAGAGTGGAACTTCCATCCCCACTATTCGTGCCCCTTCCCACCGGCGGCTAATTTCCCCACTGGTTATACAGGGAAGGTAGTCAGGGGCAGGGAAGGGACAGATTGGGGGAGGAGATAGGGTGGGCGGTCATCAGCCCTGGATGTACAGGACCGATTCTAATGTCGGCCCAGTATGTCTGGGGCCAGCGACATGTACAAGGAAATTTATTCCACCTCCGAGATGGAATAACTTCCCTAGATATCAGGGATCGGCAGCCCCGGGTGCAGATGAGGCAGGGGTGGCTGAGGACATACCCCGCAGCCTGACGCTGACCTTAGGAAGCCAGATCGGGGGGTCGGACAGTGGGGAAACTGATGCTGGTGCCAGCGGCTGGGAATCACAGCTCTTCAATGGAGCCATGGTGCCATGGCAACCGGATACCATGGCGCTGCGGCTCCATTGAACTGCCCTAAATGAGTTAGTCGGGCAGGGCCTGTACGGTCAGGCCGGGCTGAATCGCAATCCTAGCCTGCAGATACAGGCCTGTTCTTGATTCTAATCCCGCGAGGCTAGACGTGCCCTGTGGGATCAGAATTGCGATGCCCTCTGTACGTCTGGTTCAGACCGGGCGTACAGAGGGCTTGTCCAGCCGGGTTGGAATCGGGTCTTTAATGTCCAATATCTCCTAAGAAAATAAATGGCTAGTGAAGTTGCTTTCAACTACATATGCACACATATTTGAAACATAAATTCAAATAAGTAGTAGGAAATAGTATAAAAAATGGGATATTGTCAAGATGTCACCCTTATAAACAATTCAATCAGTTTGAACAAAAGAACCACATTCCCATTGCAGTAAAATTAGATGCACCCGTGATCAATTGTCAGTACTCACATGACTTGAATCAACCAATGGATGATCACTCTAATGTTCAAAATGGCCACATACACTCCCTATTCCATTTTCACAATGATGAAGACAAGAGTTATTTATTTATTTTATTTATTTATTTATTTACATTCTCTTATATACCGCGCTATTCTGCATCAGTGCGGTTTACATTGAACAAACTGATATTACATTGAACAGGGCATTATAACTTGGAGATAACTATTTTACAGGGAACAGGGAGTTGCTATTATCACCAAACATCAAACTTCAAAGGGGTACAAGGCCATCTCCAAAGACCTTGGGATTCCTGTGTCTGCAGTTTGCAATGTTGTTAAGACGTTTTCTGCTCATGCAACTGTCAAAAACCTCCCAGGATGTAGTGGGAAGAGGGAAAATTAATCTAAGAGGTCTTTGAAGGTTAGTGCAAACAGTTGGAAAAACACCATGCACAGCATCCAAACCAAAGAGATTAAAGATGGCCTGGAGTAATCTGGAGTGGTGGTTTCAGCCCTCGCCATACACCACACACTAAACAAAGAAGAACTTCATGGGTGAAAGCCAAGTAGGATCCCACTGCTCAAAGACAAACATAAAAAGGCACACCTGATATTTGCCCAAACCTACCTTGAGAAACCATAATTTATTTTTTGAAAATGTTCTGTGGACAGATGAAACTAAACTTGAGTTATTTGGCATTGCAAAACAGTGACACATTTACAGGTGAAGAAATGAAGCTTATAAGGAAAAAAAACACCCTTTCTACAGTTAAATATTGTAGAGGTTCCATAATGTTGTGGGGCTCTTTTGCTGCCTCATGAACTGGAGAAAATGTACCATATTAAAGGAATCATGAAGTCAGAGGACTATCACTGTATTTAGGAGCAAAATGTGCTAACTAGTGTCATAAAGCTAGTTTTGGGTAGAAGGTCATGGATGCTCCAGCAGGACAATGACCCAAAACATACATCCAAAAATACAAAATAATTTTTGTTTTAAAAAGGAAACAATGGACTGTTTTAGACTGACCCAGCAATGAGTCTGGATTTAAATCCATTCAAAAATATTTGGAAAGAGCTGAACTCTGCCATTGGTTAAAGGAATCCTAGAAACATTCATGAGCTGGAACAAATCACAGTTGAAGAGTGGAGAAACTACCAGCAGACAGATATACGAAACCTATAGATGGCTACAAGAAACAGTTGGAGGCTGTCATCACTGCCAAGGATTGTGCAACCAAATATTAGTGAAGGGTGCCATTAATCCTGCCCAGGTCATATTTTGCGTTTTTTTTCTCATTACTATGTCTTAAGTTGCACAGACATCTTTTGTTGTTGTACTGTATTCCTTAGAACATACTATTAAAATATTATGATGACAATCGGTTGGAATATTTCCAATTATTTCTGAGGATATTGTAAAGAACATATCTAAAATGCAAATATGCCAATAATGTTGACCACAACTGTAATTGAGCTCATCACTGGGTTTTGGATGGCCCAACCCTGTACTAAAAAAATTGCTGATACTTGTGAAGTACACACCTGGAAACTGGGACGCACCTGTCTGGCTTTTTGGGTTCCTCGGAACAGGAATCTAGGATTACAAATTATTATTGTTGTGTTTAAAAGTAGGAGTTTTATTACCAAAGAGAGGTCCTCTGGAGATTGGCATACTGAGGCCCTTACTCTTCTCATCTAAATAACTTTCTTAATGTATTCGTGCAAAGTGTGTTCTCGAAAAGTTTGTGCTCACTGCTAAATTGCTTATCTAGAAATGCTAGAAGGTGTTGCATAAATTACAATTGTTTGGTATTTGTTTTTGTTTTAAATTCTGCCTGCTTATGTATTTTTGTCTTGGCCTACCACCCTTTCATAAAATGTATTCAAAATTTTATGATTTTTTGGGTTACTGCTTATCTCTCCCCTTCCCCAAAGAAACTGTTTGTTTATTTTGCTAATATTTTTTTGTAACCGTGCTAGCTTCTTGCCCATATCTCTGGTATACCCGTTCATGGCGATGCCTAGCCATGCTGCAGAGGGGTAGTGTCTTTTTGTTCCCTGTCCCATGGGAGGGTTTGTGCCCATTGGTTCTGGTTTGGCTCAGGTGATACAAAGGGAGTTTGGGCTACTGAGCCCTCCCTTGCATGTTCATGGGTTACATTATGATCTTTCATTCAACTCCATCACTCCCTAGTACATCCTCAGAGTTGCCAATTTACCCAGTTCCAGCAGCTAAACTTTCTAGGCAGTCCTGCTTTGTTAAATTATCATTGCAGTGCAGAATGGTTTTCTTGCAGTCTCTTATTTTACCCATTGATATCAGTGCTGCAGCTCCCTTAATGCATCCAAAATCCAGGACTAGTGTAAAAGCTCACTCCTGCAACTGGGTAGCATGGCATCTTTGCCTCCTGATCTGTCACACTTCTTTTGATCCTGCTACAATCTTGATTCTCCATCATTTCTCAGGCAAGTAAAACTGGAGTGAGATCTGTGTTTTCAGGAACATTCCATATCCATATGGCTACTGTAGCAATAGGAAGAAAAGGATCTTTCACATGTTCTTATTATGGAAGATTTCCTCTACTGGCCAGAGTGCATTCATTGTTCTCTTCCTCTTCTGATAAATATGGGAAGTGTAAGTCAACAGAAGATCCTGAAAGATTCATTTCTTTACATGATTAGTATTTACCTCATGACTTTCCAGGAGAAGATCAAGGGGAGTTACATTCAGGTACAGTAGGCATTTCTCTGTATCTGAGGCAATGGAAGGTTAAATAGCTTGCCCAAGGCCCCAAGAACTGCCAATGGGATTTGAACCCTGGTCTTTCTAGTTCTCACCCCTAACCATTAGGCCACTCCTCCCACTATAGAACCCTTGCAATCCTTTTCTGTAATCCATTTCAGGTTTTCTACCAAGTGGTCAGTAATTCCAAATCTACTCTTGTAAAGGGATCCCCTGCTTAGGGAGCAGGTGAAGACCTTTATACTGCAGATCCTCTAGGAATAACTGGCTATGCCCAGGTGATAGCATTTCCTTCATTAGAGAGCCACCTAGGCCAGCAGAATTCACTCCTAGTCTTCAAGAGCTGCAGATGGGCACGGATTTCAGGATATCCTGAATAAATATGCATGAGAGAGATTTGCATGCATATAACTTCCATTGCATGCAAATTTCTTATGCACATTCATTAGTTGTAACCTGAAAACTTGACCTGTTAGAAACTCTTGGATGGTCACTGAATACTACCAACCTAGAGAGCTAAACACATGTTCTTGGTGCTTAGATGAGGTAACACTGAGAGAAGATTGCTGTACAACCTCTGTGTGAGCAGCTGAGGCTCAAGATCAGACTCTCATGCTCTGAGAAGATCTGGGTCCACTAAATTCTGGAATCCATTGACAAAGGCTGTGGAGAGTAACTAGTGGAGAGTTAACTATTGAGGAAGAGAGGGCTATATAGAATGGCCACACACTCTCTTGAATGTCTTTTCTGGACTGTAAAGTAGAAACTAGGTCAAAGTAGCCAGAGGACCAGTGCTTCCTGTGAAGACCTTCTTTTAAAGTGAAGATAAGATTTATATGATGAAAAATAACTTCTGCAAAAGCTACAGTTGTGGTCAACATTATTGGCACCCTTGCATTTTAAGTATGCTGTGTGCAATATCTTGAGAAATAATTGGAAATATTTCAACTGTATGTCGTCATCATATTTTAATAGTATGTTCAATTATGTACAACAACAAAAATGATATCTGTGCAACTTAGACATAGTAACTGCTGAGAAAAAACTAAATATGACCTGGACAGGATTAATGCACCCTTCGCTTTTGGTTGCCCATCTTTTGGCAGTGATGGTTATAAGAATCGTTTGGAGGCTATTTATAACGTTCCTATAATCTGTCTGCTGGTAGTTTCTCCCAAACCTCAACAGTGATTTGTTCCAGCTCATGAATGTTTTCAGGCTTCCTTTTACCAATGGCAGATTTCAGCTCTTTCCAAAGGTTCTTGATTGGATTGAGATTAGAGCTCTGCTGGTCAGTTTAAAACAGTCCATTTTTTCCTTTTAACCATTCTTTTGTACTTTTGGATGTATGTTTTCATTCATTGTCCTGCTGGAGGACCCATGACCTTCAACCCAGACCTAGCTTTCTGATACTAGATAGCATATTTCACTCCAAAATACCTTGGTAGTCCTCTGACTTCATGATTCCTTTAATACGTTCCAGGCCTCCACTTCCTGAGGCAGCAAAACATCCCCAAAACATTATGGACCCTTCACCATATCTAGGCCGGTCCCAAAACTCCCGGGATCCAAAATTCTGACTAAATATTCCTATCAAATGGTATATAATACATGATCATAGCAGAAAGAAAACCACTGTTAGAACATATTGAATAAAATGGGTACAATTTTCCTGAAATATGCAAAACTTAACCCGGCTGCAGAATGTGGATTAAAAATTTAAAGTAAGCCTTCAAAGGGTTAACTGTAGGAAGGATGATTTTTCCTTATAAACTTCATTTCTTTGCCTGTAAATATATCGCTGTTCTGCATTGCCAAAGAGCTCAAATTTGATTTCATCTATCGACAGAACATTTTCCCAGAAGGATTGTGGTTTCTCAAGGTGGGTTTGGGCAAAGATTAGGCATGCCTTTTTACGTCTGTCTTTGAGCAGTGGGGTCCTCCTTTACCTTCACTCATGTCCTTCCTTGTTTAATGTGTGGCGTATGCTGTGGGTTAAAATCACCACTCTAGATTGCTCCAGGTCAGCCTTAAATTCTTTGGATGTTGTACGTGATGTTTTTCTAACAGTTCACACTAACCATCGAAGACTTCTTGGATTAATTTTCCTCTTCCTATCACATCCTGGAAGGCTCTTGACAGTTCCATGAGCGGAAAACGTCTTAACATTGAACTGTAGACATAGGAATCCCAAGGTCTTTGGAGATGACCTTTGAAGTTTGATGCTTGATTGGTAATAATGGCTTTTCTGTCTCTATCAGGCAGTTCTCTTATCTTCACCATTGTGAAAATGGAACAGGGAGTGAATGTGGCCATTTTAAACATTAGAACCATCATTTATTGGTTTATTTTTTTTATTTCACAGGTTTTATATACCACCTTCTCCTTAAGTCAAAGTGGTTTACATTAAAACTTTCAGTTTACATGAAACATATCAAGTGGAGGTAACACATTTCAGGTTAAACAGAACAAAGTGTTAAAGGACAGTTGTATTTGATATTTGAACATGCAGGATAACTATGTACATTTGGATTGATTCAAGTCATATGTGTACTGACAATTGATCACAGGTGCATCTAATTTTACTGCAATGGGAATGTGTTTTTTCTATTTAAACTGATTTTAATCGCTTGTTTATAAGGATACCATTAACCATGTCCTGGCAATGTCTCAGTTTCTGTACTATTTCCTTTTTTAACTGGTCTTGTTTTTATTTGATTCCTTTATGTGTCAAATGTGTGCATATATAGCCCAAAACCATTTCACTGACCGCTTTGTTAGGAGATATTGGACATTAAGGGATTGAATGCAAGGATTCTAATAATGTTGACCACAACTGTATATTCTTGGAAACTGCTTGCTGCCTGTCTACTTGAAGTGAGATAGATATCTCAGACATTCTAGCCATGCTGTCTTACCACTATACCCAGAGTCAGTGAATTCAGAAATTCCAGAGAGCCTAGCACTGCAGATTTTGCTATTGTACGCTCAGTGAATGAAAAACCCTATTATTGATAATCTGTTTGTTTCTGTCTACTGAATTCAAGCTGATAGGTATATTTGAGACAGTCTTTTATAATAGAAAATATATTTTAGCCCTGTTCGCTCTCCTGCATACTCTGCCACCCAAGTCTACTAAAACAACATGCAACATGTATTGGATCCTGAGAGAATACAGAAGAAATATGTCAAGGCTGTTAAATATCCTCAGTTCCATTCCTTATTTCTTCTAATCGGTGAGATCCCCCATGTTTTTCCCCATCCTCCCCAACAGGCAGAAAGAAGAGCAATGCTTCTATTTGGAGACAGCATCCTGGACCGAGCCATGCGCTGCTGACAGATCCCATAAGAACTACAGAACCCTGTGCAATTCAAATCCCTAGAATGACACTAGGATAGAGAGGAGACTGAGGTAGAGTATAGCATTAATCTCCTCCTGGTTCAAAAGGGTGTGAGGACCAGGGATTGGGGGTTGATTTTAGAGAGGGAGACAGGACTGGACAGAGAACTGAGGAGGAGAAAGAGATGGCTAGGGATGAGTCATGGTTGAGTAACGATGCTAGGGAGAATCGGGAGAGAGGGCATGAGGGATGAAAGGGTGGGCAGGGAAGCTGAATGAGACATGAGAGGTAGGGCAAATGGTGGATCTGAGAGATGGAAGAATAGAATAGGGAGGAGGGAAAATCTTAATATGAGAGTAAATTGGGCAAAAAGAGAAGAATGGAGAAAAGAATACTTGAGGATCAGAGACAGGCATAAGAAAATAGACATCTAATGGTACATTTACAAGCCCTGTGCTGGCAATGCAAGTATAGGCTTTATGCTAACGGCAGGGGAGTTGGTACAGCTGGTGTGGACTTCAAACACATGAGTAAAATTGAAAAAAGGAAATAAATGAAGGAAAACTAAACAGAGGAAAGAACTGTAAAACAATTCTAATGAGACGTTATTTTTCTAACACTTTCATTTCTGGACATTTCTGATTGTCTGTGCAGACTGCAGTACTCATAGTGGCCATAAGATGTCAGTATAATCTATTATAAGGGAAAGGAGGAGGGGTTTTTTTTGGATTTAGCTCATTCTTTTTTCAAGAGTAGCTTAAATTGAAACAGAATCAGCTATAGCAGGAATTTTTGCTATCCCTTGGAGGGTTTTCAGTTAAAGTTTGCATCTGAGTCAATGGAGGGTTAAGTGATTTGCCCAATACCAGGATTCTGCCATCTATTGCCAAGTCCCGGTCCTGCAGCCAAAAAGTAATTTCACAGTGTTCTATCTCTATCCATACCCTTTTCTGATAAGGCATAATTGGTTTTTCAGACTTCTATATGGTTCTACCTATCTAGTAAATTTGGTCGCTGTAGGTTATGTGGTCCAGGAGATAATGTGTATAGAGGAAAAAGCTAAGTGAAAATATAGGTATTTTTTAATAGAAAGAAGTGTAAAAAAGAAAAATTATCCAGACATAGGCAAATGAAATCGGAAACACAATGTATTTATATAATATAAAATAGCTCTGAATGCGAAATACTGCACAAAAATTATGCAAATGTGCCACATTTTTTTTAACTCTTCCTGCAGAAGCTCCCCCCAAGCCACAGCAGGCAGCTAGAGGCCATGATTATAAGATCATGAAAATTGGTATATTTTTCATCACATAATCAGAACATAAGGCAGACTGCTTATATTAATAGAATATTTTACATCCTGGATTAATTTAGAAGGATTTCTATAATTAGGCTACATGTTGCAGTTTCGTGCAGAGTATGGGTGCATGTGAATAATAGCTGCCTTGCTTCCAAGAACATATATTTTTTTAATTATATAACCTCATGGCAAGGCTCATCTTATTTGAATTAAGCTGCTGCCTACTCAATATGTACTGTGCTCATTTTCATGTAACTAAATTAACAAACACTATGTAATTTTCTTCCGCCTTCCTCCCTACTAGTTGCCTTTGTGCATCTAGAGAGATAATGGGTTCAGTGTTTGAAAAAGTAAAAAGTTGGAATGCACCATTTATTATTCCTTTTTAATGATTTTTACATAGGATTGGTGAAGTAAATGGCTGGCTGTTATATGAATCTTTCAAGCAGTGTTCATAAAAAGCAAGCCCATCTTTGAAGCTTTTACATATATTCTTCCTATACAAATTGAAAGGAAACTATTTCCAATTTTGCAGAAAATCCAGAGTTTCTGCTTTTCAAGGTGGATTTATAAACAACCTTTCCTGTTTTATGCTTTAAAATATATGGAATGTTGGAAAGAGTTGCGTAGAAGGGATCTATGAGTCTGTAAATAGCCATCTGAAGAAGGGAAGGGAAGTTAAGAAATCTGGTTTGCTGGAAGAAAATGGGCATATCTTAGATATGTTTGAAAATGAGAAACATTGGATCCATAGTTTTAGCAGGATGTCTACTAAAAGGCATTAGCTGCTACCATGAGGCTAAAGCAGATTAATCACCCTGTGGTATGAGCTTACATGTGAGGGAAATATCACAGGCACTTTTTCAGCAATGTTTGTTTTTCGCATAGTGCAGAGGTGGTGGGGCAGCATTGGAGTGGATTGGGGGCAGGGAATAACATGCTGACTGTTGGCAGCCATTGCGCAAAACATTTTTGAGAGGTGGTTGCCAAAGTCAGGCCCAATTGCAGCTGCAGATAACACTTCAAGAGGTGGCGTTTTCTGCCTGAGAGCCTGTTAACAAGACAGTGTGGCTTCTGATGAGCAGCAGCGGTGGTCGTCTGCCCTGAAGGCAATCAGGGCTCCGATGCTACGATTGGAACCCCCCAATCGGAATATATTCTTGGTGCCATGAATGTAGACATCTGTGGTGCTGACAATATTTAAATCCTGTCAGCACCAGAGCTGTCTGGTGGGGGATTGATGCTATCGTGGCTAGCAGTCAGGTTCCCAAAGTGCCCTCCCAATTCAATCCTTTAAAAAATCTCAGCTAGGGAGGGGGGGGGGGGGGTTGGAGCCTATCTTCGGGCAAGATGGACGTGTAAGAGCTATGCTCCGGAGGGTAATGGTCAAGAATCCTGACTTCTGCAGCTTTTAATTAAGCAGATCCTACCTATTTTTGAATCAGTTGACTCTGGATATGTCTGGCCCCAAACCGACATGTCTGGATTACCAAAGAACTCAAAACACCAGTGTAAAGTGAACTAAAACGGAGCCTCTCTCACCTCGCAAAATGGTGGTCATCCGAGATTGTCCTGAGGCCTTGCAGGAACTTCTTGCTGAGATCCGTGCTGTTGAAAACCTGGTTAAATCAAATGGGAACTCGTTGAACACAATGCAGGAGGATATTAATGCCTTAAAAACAGTTTGGAGTTGATTATGGTGAGATTGGAGAAGTGGTGGCAACACATGGGGAGTGGTTCAGGGCCGTTGAGAAGCAAGCAAAGCTGATCCGGTCACTGCAAAGAGAGTTGGAAGATGGTAACACACGCACTCAAAGAAATAACATTAGAATCCTGGGAGTTCCTGAGGGAGCTGAAGGTCCAGATATGCTGGCCTTTTTACAATCAATGATCCAGGGTGTGCTGAAAGTGAAGTTTGCTATGCCTTTTGAGATCGAGCGTGCCCATTGAGTGCCTATTCAGTCTGTGGTTTCAGGCAAGCATCCACACCTAATCATTCTAAACATTCTACGATTTCAACAAGTCATGCAAATAATGGAAGCAGCCAGAATGCACTCTCCCTTAGAATATCAAGGGCATAAACTCCTCTTTTTTTCCCTGACTTCGCAAAGGCGATGGTAGACCGGAGGAAACGTTTCTTGGTGCTATGCCCATGCTTGTTGCAGCTGCAGGCCTGTTTCGAGCTGCTTTATCCTGCCCGCATGAGAGTCACGCTGCACAACCAGACCATGACTTTTGATGATCCAGGGGAGTTGCACACGTTTTTGGAGGATAAAGAGCTGGTGTTGATGCGGTGAAAACCTGCCTTGCAATCAGCGGTGGACATAAGCTTTGCAGAATTCTTCAATTGCTTTCTCATATGGCTGTTTTGACTGGATCTGAGGTCGTGAAGTTGTGATTTAAATCATGCAAAGTTAATATTCAATGTGACTCTCTTGGGGCAACTCCAGGGTATTGCTCTGGTCACACTGTCCTTCTCGTTTGTTTGTTTGTTTGATGTTTTGTATTGTCTGTGGTGTTTGGGTTGGTTCAGAGGGCATCGGGGCATTGTAGGGCAAAATGGCCCTTATCTATCTACATGCATCTATCTACATGCCTTTAGCGATCATACAATGTATTGGTAGGGGCTGTTTTACTCTAGTGTTTTAGAGCCTCGGGTTTGAGGACGTTATTCTAGTGGTGGGTAGTGGTCAGTATAATTTATTTATTTATTTAACAGTTTTTATATACCGACTTTCTACATATCAAGACGGTTTACAGGGAACATAACAACAGTATAATTCAACTGAATACATTGTAACATTAGAACACAGCGTAACTGATAACAAGAACTTACTCAATACGGAGGGTTAAGAACTATTTACATGGCTGCTTAGGGACTATTTACATGGGTAATTATAGAGGAGGTTAGGGGGAGCTTATGTAAGTAGGGAGAAGTGTTCCTGGAAGAGATGAGTTTTCAATTTTTTCCGGAATTCAGAGTGATTGGGACAGTTCCTTAGTTCATGTTGTAAGGTATTCCAGATAGATGGGGCGTAAAGGGAGAATGCCCAATTGCATGTAGTTTGGCTGTATTTTCTCTTAGATGATGGGATGGATAGAAGGTTCTTGGTAGAGGTACGGCGTGCTCTGTTGTTGTTGGAATTGGATAGGAGCGGGGATAGGCAGGGAGCAGATTCATTTGAAATGATTTTGTGAATGAGGGTGATTGCTTTGAATTTAGTTCTGGACTGAATGGGGATCCAGTGTACATCAAGAAGGATTGGGGTTATGTGTGAGTGCCTGGGATTATTCGTGATGAGCCGGGCTACTGTGTTCTGTGCCATTTGGATAGGGTGTAGGCTGCTTTTAGGAAGGCCAATGTAGATGAGATTGCAGTAATCAAGGGTTGGGATGGTAAGGGCCTGGCAGACAGTGCGGAAGGAGTCTGTGTTTAGAAGCGGTTGGAGGTTCCGAAGAGTTTCATGTATATTGTGTTAGTAGTACTATACATGTAGTTTCATGTATATTGTGTTAGTAGTTTTTTTTTAATCTGTTCGTGGAATGTAAGGTTCTGATCAAGGATAAGGCCAAGATATTTCACTTGTTTTTTTATGGTGAGGGTGATATCTCCAAGTGTAAGGGTAGGGGGTGGGATATAAGAAGCATTGGTGTATACTTGAAGCACATCAGTTTTTGATTGATTGATTATGAGGTTGTGATTGAGAGCCAAGTCTTCAGGTTTGTGATGCATTCAATTAGATTTGAAAAGTTAGGGTTTGTTAAGTTGAAAGGGTTATAACACATAATGTCGTCTGCATATAATTGGTAATAGATTCCATGGTTTTGGAAGATTTTACAGACTGGTTGGAGGAATATGTTAAATAAAAGCGCAGATAAGCTGAAACCCTGGGGAACTCCCTGTTTTAGGGTGAATGGGAGTATAAGAATGGGAGTATAAGACGCTCTAAGTGGCAGAGGCATTGAGGTGAATTAGTTAGTTATACCCTCCATGCCTGTCTTGTCCCTTTGGGCTCACCCACTAAGTTCAGAGTTTAGTATAGCCCCCCAGGGTTTTGGTGGCTTTTGGTTTTTACAATCATGTGTTTTTCTTAAGAGCGATCTTCTATAAGGGCTATGGCTAAGAGGTGTTTTTTCTGCTTGTGTTTTTTCCCTTGGGCTATTAATGTAGCTATTATTCTGAGTGCTTTAAAGGTGTGGATTAACAATGTAAAATCATCAGTTACAACCTGGTATGTTTCTGCAACATTTGTCTATCACAGTGTGCTATATTGTCAATATGTCTCCTTTAAGATAGTCTCACTGAATGTTAAGGGCATTAACAATCTCATTGAGAGGAAAAAAATATATTTTTTATGGGCGCAAGGAAAGTGCTGACATCCTATTTTTGCAAGAGACACATTTGAATGTGAAGGAGTCTTTAAAATTAGATATGAAACCCTTTTCATTAGTGGCTTTTTCAGCTGCCAATAAAAAACAACGTGGTACCCATTCTAGTAAGCAAATCTTTATCCCCTACTGCAGGGGGCGGCCCAAGGGGGTTGCGGGGCCATGTGTGGAGACTCGGTGTGGTGCCTTTAGTAAACATGCCTCTTAATGAGCGTATGGATAAAGACTAAAAGATTTCTACATTACTATAATCCAGTGCCAACTGCCAGGCACATTAGGAACTACTACAAATACTGCCCATTTAGAACCCATAGTAAACCTGCCGTATCATAACACTGCCAGGACTCACAAAGCACCAGACCCTACCTGTCAAAAGGCAACACTGCAAATATTAAACCAATACATGTCACAGAATAACAATACATGACCTACTGGGGAAAGAGAACAAGTGGCAATGTCAAATAGGAATTACATAAACAGAATACCTCAGCTCAGTTACACATGCAGAACATAGACCATCACCAAACAAGGAATTACAATTTAGAAACGGGAAGACAATAATTAAATTGGGAACCCCAAAAGCCATACTTGGAATGTACAACACCACTGTTGAAATAAAACTATAAATTAAATTCCTCTTGTACTAAACAAAGCGCAGACGTTAATGATGCACATTTCCCAGAGTTGACATATTCCAGTTAATAAATTCAAAATAAAAAGAGATCTTTCTACCTTTTGTGCATTTTTTTTTCAGTTGCAATTGCTCCAGCCACTTTCTTCTGGTTTCTTCGTGTCTTCTGCTAACTCTCCATTGTCTGCTGTCCATTTGTCCTTTCTTCTCTCTTCTAGTGTTTTTTCAATTCTCTCTCTACATCTTCTTTAACATACTAATCTTTATCCTTTTGCTCTTTCCTCATTCCTATTTCATTCATTCAAATTGTACCCCTCCATCCTCAATCCCCACTTACTCTCCCAATACCCGGCCAATTGTAGATTTTTTCTTCCCTCCCACACAAAATTATTTTTCCCCTCTCCATTTCACTCTCCCAGCCCCATCCCATTCTAATCCTCCCCCAACATCAGCTCCCTTCTAGTTCCAGCCCCACCGAGCATCCGCTCCCTTCTACAGTAGTCCCTGCATCATCCCATTTCCAGTCCCATCCCCCCATCAGCCCATTTCCAGTCCTAGCTCCCCATCCATTTCCAGTCCTATCCGAGTCCCTCCATCAGCTCATTTCCAATCCCAGCCCCCATCAGCCCATTTCTAGTCCTTTCCTAGCCCCATCAGCCCATGTCAAATCCTAGCTCCCCTCCACTCAGCCCATTTCCAATCCAAACCCCCCATGAACCTACTTCCAGTTATAGCCCCTTCATGAGTCCATTTCAATCCAAGCCCCCACCACAGCCCATTTCCAGTCCTATCCTAGCTCCTCCATAAGCCCATTTCCTGTCCTAGCTCCCCCACCACTCAGCCCATTTCCATTCCAAGCCCCCGTCCCCAATAGCTATTTGCAGTTCAAGCCCCCCTTCCACTCAGCTATTGGGAACGGGGGCTTGGAATGGAAATGGGCTGAGTGGAAGGGGGTCTTGAACTGCAAATAGCTATTGGGGATGGGGGCTTGGAATGGAAATGGGCTATTTGCAGTTCAAGCCTCCCCTTCCACTCAGCCCATTTCCAGTCCTAGCAACCCCCCCAACCCATTACCAGTCCTAGCCCCCCCATCAGCCCACAGCCCATTACCAGTCCTTACCTCATCAGCCCACAGCTCATTACCAGCCTAAGCCCCATCCCCCCCATCAGCCCAGGGAAACTTCAAAATAAAAAAAACAGCTGTCTGCTGCTGCTGCCGCTATGGCAGCGGCAGAATCGAGTGTCCCGCACCCCCCCCCCCCCCACCGGCCCGGCAGAGCCCTCCCTGCAGTATCAGCTCCCTCTGCATGCCGGCTTTCAGAGCCACGAAGGGAGAGTTTCTCCCTTGCGGCTCTGTTAAGCCCGCCAGTGCTGATGGGGTTACAAAAGGATTATAGTGTGAAATCAAGTATTGGGGGGGATATAATTTGGTTGATTTCTGGGGGTGTAATTTGATATAACTACTGTACTAGAAAGCAGATCTGATACTGAAGGGCGTTGGGCAAAGGTTGTCATTATGTTAGTATCTACTGAACTGGCCTTAATCAATATATATGCCCCTAATATAGATTGCCATACTTTTTTTTAGCTCCATTGCGGCTTTGGCGCGAGAGGTGTCCAGATTCCCGACTATTGTGGGGGGAGACTTCAACCTCGTGCTAGACCCCTTGTTAGAGAAGAGTCCAGTGAGAAATAATAAGGTCCCCAAAGCACACCCTGTTCTTTTGTCACTGATATAATTAGGCCTGGTAGACATATGGCGGTTGCAACATCCTGTTGACAGAGAATACTCTTTTTTTCTCTCCCCCTTATAACTCGGTATCGCACATAGATTTTTTTCCTAGTCTCTAAAGGACTATGTTCTAGAATCAGTGAATCCAATATTCATGCGGCTCATTTCTGATCATGCCGCAATCTCATTCTCCTTATTGGACTCAATGAGCTGCCCATCTAATACACGTTGGCATTTTGACAGAACTCTTCTTGGTAATCAGGAGTTCCGGGAGATCATTCTGATGGCTATAGAGAAGTATTTTCAGTTTAATTTACCTCAGGACACCTCGGGTTGGGCGTGGTGGGAGGGTTTCAAAGCTAACATGCGGGCCACCATAACCAGTTTTGCTATACGGCAGGCCAAGCAACGTAAAGCAGAACTTGAAGCTTTGGATAAGCAGATTAAAGCAGGGGAACACTTCATAAGTCAGAAAACTGATCCTTACATTCTGATACGGTTACAATGTCTTAGATTTAGATATAACTCGATTTTGACTACCGAGGCTTCACAGAATATTCGGGTGCAGAAAGCGCAGTATTATTTGGAAGGTAACAGGGCCAGACAGTTATTAGCTAACTCATTAAAAGGTCACAAAGAAGCTTCTCGCATTGCTGCTTTGAGAGATCTTCAAGTGCAACAATTTGTCAAGGACTCTGAAATTACAGAAACCTTTCATCAATTGTATGCTCAGCTATACTCTCCAGAGACAGAATTCTCTGAGGAAGTTTTTGAGAGATTACTGGCCAATATACAGAGGCCTGTGTTGGATCAGGAAAGAGCTGCAGGTCTAGATAGGCAGATTACAGTCATGGAAATTATCCAGGCTATTGACTCTGTTTAATTGGGCAAGGCTACCGAACCAGATGGCCTTCCGGTTGAATTTTATAGAACCTTTACCAAATTGTTAGGCCCATATCTTCAACAATATTATAGGCTTCTTTTAGAAAAGGAGGCCCAGACTGGAGCGTTTGCTTTGCGAATATTGTAGTTCTTGAAAAACCTGGGATGGTTAGTAATTACCGCCCAATTTCGTTACTAAATGCAGATTATAAAATATTCACTGCCACTTTAGCTGGTCATCTCTTCAAATTGATTCCATCTTTGATTCACCCAGATCAATGTGGCTTCACTGAGGGATGCTCTACAGCCGACAGTGCCAGTGTTTTGTCATGTCTTGGAAGGAGCTGAGGGCCCACTGGTGGGATTATCGCTAGATGCAGAGAAAGCGTTCAATCGAATGGAGTGGCCTTTCTTATTTGCCGCCTTGAGGTGGTTTTGGTTTTGGTGAGGGTTTCCTTAAATTAATTAAACTTATGCATGTGAGACTAAGCGCTAATATTTCTGTGAATGCAACTCAGTCTAGAGATTTTAACTTAGGGCATGGCACCCATCAGAGTTGCCCCCTTTCAGCTATCCTTTTCAATCTGGCCTTGGAAACTTTGGCCCTATTGTTGAGACAAAGCTCTGCGGTTAAAGATGTGCCCATAGCTGACATGGAAATTAAACTTTCTGCTTATGCTGATGATCTACTGCTGTTCACCACGCCCAGTTCAATTCCGGCTGTTCTAGAGTTGATAGACCAATACTCAGGATTATCGGGTTACAAAATTAATTGGTCAAAGTCTGTAGTGTTCCCTTTAAATTCCTGAGTTTGTAGTGCAAATTTGGAAGATTACCCTTTTATGTGGGAACCCAAAATGGTGAAATAATTAGTTGTTCACTATAGTCATCCACTTAGTGAAACTCTGCAATATAATGAAGGGGCGCTCCTTTCCACGGTACAAAATATGACTGCGAAATGGTCGCCGGTCTATCACTTCTAAGGTGAACTATGTGTTAGAAATGTTGCCAGTTTTCCTTTCGGGTAAAACACATCGTCAAGTTGAAAGGACTCTTGTCCAATTTCTATGGTAAAATAAACCACCTAGAATTGCTCTCAGGAAGCTTAAGTCTAAACAAGAGGAGGGGGGTGTGAACTTCCCTGATTTTCAGGCCTACCACTGTGCTTTTCTGCTAAAACAGGGTTGAAGATGGGTGGAGGGGGATAAGAGACAACGCCCAGTGTGGCTTGATTTAGAAGAGAGATTTATTGCTCCATTCCCCTTGAGCCTCCTCCATGGCATGGTGTCTTCTGAGAGGTTGAAGTTTCATAGGGTTATAACAGACACCCAAAGGGCTTTCCAGCAGTTAGCAAGTGTAATTCCTTGGGAGAAATGCTTGTCGAAGTTTATCCCCATTTGGAACAGTCCTTTTTAAAAAATTCATCAAAGTCCGTTTGCATGGAAACAGTGATTTAGCAGGGGCATTTGGTCTATAGGACAATTGATATTGGAAGGCAGGTGGAAGCCCTTTGTATATATAAAGCATGAATTTAACTTGCCTAAATCCTTATACTTTCAGTGGATTCAGCTGAGACATTGCATAGAGAAATCCCTTATTGATATCAAATCTTTACGTGAAGAATGGGGGTTACTGAATATCATAGGTACAGCCCAAAAGGCTTCAGGGATAGTTTCTTATTACTATAAATTGGTTGCCCATCATCCCACCTCACAGTCCATTGGTGCTCAGTGGATATGGGAACATGATACTGGGAAGACTCTTTCTCCGGAATCGTGGGTGAAATTTTGGGGCAAACTAATTAGAGTCTCTCACTGTGCTTCTATCTCCCAAGCACTATATTTCTTTGCACACAGAGCTCATTTTACCCCGATAAAGGTTTCCAAGTGGGATAAGTCAGCTGGAAATGAATGTTGGTCTTGTCAGAGGGATCTTGGCACTTTAAGACATGTGGTGTATGACTGCCCTAATGTTCAGTCCTATTGGATTTCGATTTGGAACCGAATCCAAGAGGTCTTGGGATTCAGGTCCACTCTCTCCTGGTCTATTATAGTTTTCCGGTCAAAAATTGGCATCTCATTGTTACAGAGGGATTGTCATTTCCTATTTGACTTTATGATGGGATGGCGCTGCATCTTGTTATTGCCAACTAGAAACATAGAGCAGATTTTAACTGGCACACATGGTGGAATCGTCTATGCTTATGTTGTAAATATGAGCAAATGCCACTTTATGGTACAACTCCCATGCCTTCTACCTTGCTTAAATGGAAACCCCTACATAGTTATATTTCAAAAGCATGTTATGGTGTAAATTAAGTGGTAATTAGTCAATCAATAGTGTTTCCACATGGCTGCTTTGGTGGTGTCATAGCCCTTGTAAGCCTCCTTTTTTTTTTTCTTTTTGTAGTCTCTTTCTATGATCACATGATGAGGGGAGGGTTAGTGTTGGGGTAGGCTGTTAAGGCCTTGTTTTCTTGCTCTTATGTTTAAAGAGAAGTATCATTTTAATTGTAACTTTTTGTTTTTTTGTTGTAATTTGTCTGAAAACGTAAATAAAGAAGTTAAAAAAAAATCTCAGCTAGTCAGTTGGGTTCCTGATCCCTTTCCCTCCCCCTATTAAAAAAAATACTCCCAGCTAGTCGGCCAGCTTGGGTGTGCGCCTCCCCCCCCCCCCCAGTCCATACCATGTTTCCCTGGAGGTCCGGTGGTCTATCGGGGCAGGAGTGGTCCTTCCCGCTCCTGCCCCTGTCATTGTGCCTTGCCAAAATGGCCATGATTACACTGTGCTGCCCCTAGCCTCATGCTAGGGGACAGAACTGCGAGATCGTGGCCATATTTCTTAGTACTATGGAGGAGGGCAGGAACACAATGACCCTGCCCAACTGCTAAGACAGCAGCAAAGCAAAATGCTGTCAGGATGGCGATGGGCCTCTTAAGCACCCATGCAAGTCTGCATGCACTTGAGACCTGCTGCTCCCGCCCCATCTAACAGAACTGGCAGGACATAAGTGTGTGTGTTGTACTGGAAGACCCCTACCACACTGACAAACGTTTATTCTCGTCTTGGGTGAGGGGGAAGGGAAGAAGAGATGCTGGACATCTTGGGGGAAGGGGAAATATTAGACTACTGGAGGTATGTAGAGAAGGGATGGAGAGATTCTGAGCTATGTGGGGAAGACTAGTACCATGAGTCACCATGGAGGTGGTGCATCTGGTTGAAGCTTCATCTAAGGTGCAAGATTCTTTTTAATATTTTTATGCAGCCTTTGGGGCAGGTAATAAGGGATTATGTTTTTTGGGGCACCTATCAAAGAATAGTCCTCAATATTGTTCAATAGGTGCTTGTTGAACAATAACAAGCCTATCAATTATATATAGTCTGCACTACTGACCAATAGGGCAGAATAGTGTGCACAATTAATAAAATTTCTCTGAAATGAAAATTAAAAACAAAACACGTTTTTGCCGGTACACCTATACTGCATTCCTCATACTCTCTCACACTCCTATACTAACACCACATAAAACACTTTCCTCCACAGCCTACACATGCTCTTACACGTCCTCTGAACACATACAGTGCATAATCACCCACACATAAATATTAGACATGTAGACACAGCCCATAGACCTTTATACCTAGATATAAATATTGATAAATGCAAAATGCACAAAGCATAGATTGGGACAATTTCTCCAAATGGGTTAATCTGGGGGAAGGATTAATTCCGTGAAGTTGGAAGATAAGTAGACAGTAGCACCACAAAGCACGGTGGTAGTCAGCCATCATTATCATCATCATTATTATTATTATTATTATTATTATTATTATTATTAAACATTTATAAATCACTACCAGTCGTACGCAGCGCTGAACAGACATATAAAGTGACAGTCCCTGCTCATCAGAGCTTACAATCTAATCGAGACGAAACACAAACAGAGCAACAATCAAGTTAGGATAAACACAGAGGTATAGGTAGGGGTGGGTAGGGGAAAAGGAGATTAGGTGGGTCAGTGGGTTACATAACGGCAGCATTCACTACACACACAAGATAATTAATCATAAATACATTCCAAGCAGGCTGGGCATCATGGGTTGCATTACATACCAACAGGGTAACATTACAGGCAGGCTCGGCATCATGGGGTATATTACAGTACAGGTTACATTCGGAAGATGTTTACATGTTGAAGTTACACGTGGTTCCGTTGCCACTGGTCTGGTCAGGTCTTTGGAATATTCGCATCCTCCTCCTCCCCACTCCAGCAACTCCAGAGTGCCACGCCAAAGGGCCCTTTGCCGTGGCCCTTAGGCACAGTCCCGCCAGACGTGGGCACGCCTTGGAGAGCTTCAAATTTTAAAGTCCGTTGCGGTGATACTTCGGCCTGATTGGCTATGCGGTGGGGAGCAGGGAGGAGCGCACCTGCCTGCTCCCTTCCTCGTCGCCGATCGGGCTGGGACTGGCTGCTGCGCACCTTGGAGCGCTTCAAATTTAAAGTCCATTGCTGGTAATACTTCGGCCTGATTGGCCATCCATCATTGGATTGCACACTTCTAATGCAGCTGACCAGCAAAATACGGCCACGTCAAGTGTTCTATCATTGGTTGAGTATGTGCTCGTATTGATAGCAAGACCCTTCACGATAGGTTTAATAAATGTTGGTCCTTAAAAAATAGAGGCTGAAGGGAATAAAGAAGTTATAGCTAAGTCACATTTTCAGCCACTTTTTACAAGGAGTTTTTATGTCCTTTTGAAGATGAGTCCTGAAGCCTAGTGAAACTGCTCCTTGGGAGCTGTAGGACTTTCATTTGTTAAAGAGATTATGTCTGAGGTCTTGTCCCCTTGTTGTAATTTAATGTAATTTTAATTTATTTCAAATTCAATTTGTATTTAAGTAGAATAGCCAGAGAAACACGACTGAGTTAGTTTTGCTGGTGACTTTTTTTTGATGTATTAAGTTTATCATCGGGTTCCCTATTTTTATTAGTAGTTGTGCCCCAGGGATCTGTCCTTGGTCCAATTCTTTTTAACATCTTTGTTAGGGATATAGCGGAAGGGCTGTTGGGTAAGGTTTGCCTCTTTGCGGATGATACCAAAATCTGCAATAGAGTAGACACCCAGGAAGGTGTAGATAACTTGAGGATGGATCTAGCTAAGCTTGAAGAATGGTCTAGAATTGGGCAGCTGGGATTTAATGTTAAAAAATGTAAGGTCTTGCATTTGGGCTGCAGCAATCCAAGGGAGCAATATAGTATAGGGGGTGAAGTACTTTTGTCCACTAAAGAAGAGTGGGACCTAGGCGTGGTTGTGTCTGATGATCTTAAAGTAGCTAAACAGGCAGAAAAGGCAACGGCAAAAGCTAGAAGGATGCTTGGGTGCATACGGAAAGGAATGGCTAGCAGAAAAAAGGAGGTGATAATGCCTCTGTATAAGTCGTTGGTGCGACCTCATTTGGAGTATAGTGTGCAATTCTGGAGACCGCACCTTCAGAAGGATGTGAAGAGGATGGAGTCGGTGCAGAGGGTGGCTACTAAAATTGTTAGTGGTCTTCATTATAAAGCATATGAGGACAGACTTAAGGATCTTAAATATGTATTTGTTCAATTCTCTGAGGTCTAGAATGGGTCTGTGTCCTCCTGTTTTCTTTGGAATAAGAAAATAGGGGGAGTAGAACCCTGCACCCCATTGAAGAACGGGTACCTCTTCTATTGCCCCTTGGGCAAGAAGTGTTGAGACCTCATGATCTAGCAGATTGTCTGCGGAGATTTGAGAATTGAATTGCCTTAGAATTGTAGGAGGGGGTATGCTGTGAAAATGGAGCTTGTACCCCTCTCCTACAATGGACAGAGTCCAATCTTCTGCTGTTATCTGATGCCATCTGTTGGCAAAGTGGCATAACCTGCCAGGGATGTTGGGGGGTTGGGGACCCCTCAGAGGCAGGAAGGCAAAGCTCTCTAGAAAGGAGTCAAAGCCCTTGAGGGAGTTAAACCTGCAGCCCGGTTCTGTCTTCCTTTCTTAGTCATCCCCATTCAGGAGAGACATTCAGATGGAGAATGTTCAGGCCCTAAACATTTAAGACACCAATCATGGGTGTCAGTGACGGAAATGGTACCACCACACTTAGTACATTTTTTAAAACCACTAGTTGGTTTTTCCATGTTTCAGGAATAAGAGGCCTAATGCTCAAAATGGCATCTAGCACCGAAAAATTAAAGTTTCTGAAGAGAAACAGTTCAAAGTATAAAATTTTTTTGAACAAAGAAAAGAAAAGAACCGGCGGTACCGGTAGGCGTCGTGCAGAGGCAAACGCGACCAGAAGAAAACAATTTTAAAGACAGAATTTTCTGCGGTGACAGGGTATGGGTCCTGTTGGCTCCGCGGAAAACAAAGAACTGAAGAGGGACAGTTGGAAAGGTGGGAAGGCAGCGCGCATGTGCTGAGGGATGCTACCAAAAGCGTTCCTATTGGACGCTGGGGAGTGTTCCCGTGCAGGCTCCGTCGGTACTGACGATACCCATATGTGAAGACTACAGTCCTGCTTGTTCCTGGAGATTGCTTGCTCATCTACTGATGAACCAATGTGCAGTGTGATACAGTAATCTGAGTCATAGAGCACAGATCAAAATAATGAGTGCTTTAGAGTCAAGATATGGTCTAATCAACCTAATCTTCCTCAGAGAAATGAAAGATTCCTTCACCAATAAGGAGATATGAGAAGTAAAGAAAAGTTTATTATCCAGGAAGGGAGGTAATTTTATTTATTGTGATAGGGTTTCCTGCAATACAAGGAGTAAATTTACAAGCAGAATGATTTCAGGAAAGCCAAAATGCAGAGAACTTTTTTTGAGTTAAGAATAAGCTGCGGTTAGTGATCTAACTATTTCATCTAAATTATTTGTCAGCGATGATGAGAAATCAGAGTCCTGTGTTTCATGGGAGTTGATGATATGTATGGACACCCATGCAAAGCTTTATTTTAGATTGAAGACTTATACAGTGGTTTTGATGGCAAGGATCTTTACTTTTTCTACAGGCTCTCTTTTATTAAGTTGCTAAGGGGGCCATGAAAGTATTATACAGAATATTATACAGAACATAATAACATAAGAGATTCCATTCTGGATCAGATCTAAGGTCCATCAAGCCCAGTATCCTGTTTCTAACAGTAGCCAATCCAGGACACAAGTAACTGGCAGGTTCCCAAAGAGTCACACAGGTTCCACAATGCTTATCCTGAGACAAGGAGTGGATTCCCCGGGTCCTCTTTAATAATGGTTTATCGAGCTTTCCTCCAGGAATTTGTCCAAATCTTTTTTAAACCAAACTACATGAACAGCTTTTGCTATATCCTCCAATAACAAAGTCCAGAGTTTGATTACATATTGAGTGGAAAAATATTTTCCCTTATTTGTCGTAAATGGGTTACATTGTAGCTTCATTGCATGCCACTTAGTCTTTTTTTTACTTTTTGGTGGCATAAACAATCAATCTATGTTTACCTTCCACTCCAATCATTAATTTATAGACCTCCATCATATCTCCCCTCAGCCATCTCTCTTCCAGGTTGTAGAACCCTAACCTTTTAAGCCTTTCCTCATAGGGATATCTTTCCATCCCAATACCATTTTGGTCACTCTTCTCTGTACCTTTTCCAATTCTGCTATATCCTTTTTTTAAGATATGACAACCAGGATTGCATGCAATATTCAATGTGTGGTCGCAGTATGGATAGATATAGAGGCATTATAATATCTTTGGCTTTATTCTCCATTCCTTTTCTTATGATTCCTAGCCTTCTAGCTGCTTTCTTGGACACTGCTCCACACACTGCAGAGTTGCAACGTACTATCTATGACGATGCCCAGATCCTTTCCCTGGGTGATAGTTCCTAATGTGGAACTTTGCATCGTGTAACCATAGTTTGGGTCCCTCTTCCCTGAGTGCATAACGCCCAGTCATACAATTTTTCAAGGTCCTCTTGAAATTTTTCACAATCCTCTTGCTTTTTAAAAACTTTAAATATATATTGTGGCGACTGCACATTTGATCACCTCACTTGTCATTCACATTTTCAAGTCATTTATAAATATGTTAAAATGTAGTGGGCCCAGCACAGATCCCTAGGGTACTACACTATTCACGTTTCTCCAATGATATAACTGGCCATTTAGCACATATAACTGGCCATTTAGCACTGCTCTTTTTCTGTCATTTAACCAGTTCCTAATCCAAAATGGTATACTACCTCCCATGACTTTTTTTAGTTTCCACAAAAGTCTCTCATGAGGGATCTTGTCAAAGGTTTTCTGAAAATTTAGATACACTGTATCAATCTGTTTATTCACACTACTGAAAAAATATAATAGATTAGTGAGATGACGTTTCTTGCCCAAAATTTATGTTGGATTCCTGCCATTAAGCCATGACTATCCACATGTTCAGTAATTTGTTCTTTATAATGGTTTCTACCATTTTACGTGGTACAGATGTCAAGCTCACCAGTCTGTAGTTTCCCAGATCACTCCTGGAACCCTTTTTAAAAATTGACATTACATTGGCCATTCTCCAATCCTCAGGTACTACAGATGATTTTAAGGATAGTTCACAGATTACTATTTCAGTTCTTTTAGCATCTTAGGATCTATGCTTTTGGTCCAGGTGATTTGCTGTTCTTTAGTTTATCAAATAGCTGAAATACATCTTCTCAATTTATCAAAATTAGTTTCAATTCCCCTGATACATCACATTTGAATATAATTTCTGGCATGGGTAAGTTTCCTACATCTTCAATAAATACTAAGCAAATAATTCATTCTGTCTCTCCACCTATGGCTTTGTCCTCTTAGTGCCCCTTTTTACCCCTCTATCATCTAATAGTCCAGCTAGCTCTCACAGGTGTTTTGCTATGAATGTACTTGAACAAGTTATTTTATTATGCACTTTTGATTCCACAGCAAACCTTTCAAATTCTCTTTGCCTGCCTTATCAGTGCCTTGCATTTAGCTTGCCAGTACTAGTGGTGTTTTCTGTTTACATCATTTGGCTCCTTTTTTGATTTCCTGCAGGATTTTCTCTTAGTTGCAACAGCCTCTTTGAACT
This sequence comes from Ichthyophis bannanicus, assembly GCA_033557465.1. Lineage (NCBI taxonomy): Eukaryota > Metazoa > Chordata > Amphibia > Gymnophiona > Ichthyophiidae > Ichthyophis > Ichthyophis bannanicus. Next base: position 690,894 of record JAWIIG010000051.1, read on the forward strand.
CACCTTTAAGCCATGCTTGCTATTGTTTGGCCTTCCTTCCACCTTAAAGAGTGGAATAATCTGGTCTGGGCTTCCAAGACAGTATATTTAAATAACGTCCAGGCCTGATGTAGACTCTTAATCTTTGCAGTTGCTCTTTTTTAGTTTTTTTTTAAACCATACTCCTCATTTTACCATAGTCTTCTTTTTGAAAGTTAAATGCTAGTGTAGTAGACGTCTTTATTATCCTCCCTTCATGTATTAAATCAAATGTGATCATGTTATGATCACTATTGCCAAGCAGCTCCAACACAGTTACCTCTTGCACTAGAACCTGTGTTCCATTAATAACTAGATCTAAAATAGCTTTCCCTTGAGTTGGTTCCTAAACCAGCTGCTTCATGAATCAGTCATCTAGAAACTTTATCTCTCTAGCAGTGCCTGACCCAGGATAGAATAGACCCCTGTGGGAATCCACAAAGTTGTTCATAAAATATGGAATGGTCAGAACTAACTCTAAAAGAGCATAATGATAAGCAGTGTGTAAACAAACTAAGGTCATTTCCTTTAAATATCTGATTCTTCTAGTCTGGTTCACAAACGTTGATCAATGAAATCAAATGCTGTCATCATATCAAGTTGCAAAATTATTGTCTAAATAAGTGAGAATTTTGTTTTGCAGTGCTACAAGCAAAGTTTTGGTATTCTGAAAAGATCTGGACCCTGACTGTCTAGGCTAAAATGAACACATAGCTTCTAGGAAAGAAGCAAGTTGATAAGAACATAAGAAATGCCATACTGGGTCAGACCATGGTCCATCAAGCCCAGTATGCTGTTTCAAATAGCAACCAATCCAAGTAACAAGTACCTGGCAGGTCCCCAAAAGGCACACATGTTCCACAATGCTTGTCCCAGGGCAAGCAGTGGATTTCCCGGGTCCTCTAATAATAAGAACATAAGATATGCCATACTGATCAGACCAAGGTCCATCAAGCCCAGTATCATGTTTCCAACAGTGGCCCATCTAGGTCACAAGTACCTAGCAGTTTCCCCAAAAGACATAGGTTCCACAGTGCTTGTACTGGGGCAAGCAGTGGTCCCCTTTAATAATGGTTTATGGACCTTTCCTCCAGGAACTTGTCCATGTGCAGCAGGAGGAGCCATTTCACATATGAACACACGGGAAAATTGACTGAAGAAACGTGGCAACTTACATACATACGTGGCAACTTAGTACTGACATTTGCATGGGCATTTCATACATACACGTGTATCTGAGACATTTTAGCAGCAATAAAATGTCTATATTTGCAATCAACCACAGAGGATTCTATACATTTTCGTGTGGAGGGTTATAAACACTGAGGGATAAAGGGAGAATCCCCATAAGCCTTCCTGTAAAGGGATGGCCTAAAGAAACCCTTTTAAAATACAAATACATGTAGAGGGAGCAGGTATAAATCCAGACCTGGGCAATTTTGGTCTTATCCATGAATTTCCTGTATGATTTCTACTGCCCAGGCCACGTCCCTGACATGCTCCTGTGCAAATTTTTTTTTTAATACTTTATTTAAATTTTCAACACAAACAATACAAAATAACCAAACATACAACCAACATAAAACCAAAAGAAAGAATAACTCCTCCCCATCTCCTCACCTTCCCCACCCCCGAAGCCGTTGTATATATGACACCCCTTTAATGGGTCAGATTGCTACTACCGACCCAGGACTTTCAATCAAACAGCGTATCAACTTTGGGGCACCTAAGACTTGGCCACCTCCCCAAATTCCAATAGAGCTTTCCATTTCTCCCTATAATGCGGTGGATTCTGTTCCCCCCTCCGGAGCATTAGCTCAAATTTACAGTAATCACATACTAGACCCCACCATACTTGCCAATGCAGGGAGGTAATTTCCTTCCAGTTCCATATCCGACAACATATAGCAACTCCTAACAAAAAATCTAAAAGGAAGCCATCATTGCTGCATTTTAACGAGATACCTGAGACTGAGCGATAAGCTAATATTTCCCATGTAAGGGGAAAATTGAGGCCTAATATCTTTTGGATACTCTCCCACACCTGAGACCAATAAGTTTGGAACCTGAGACAATCAAAGACAACATGTCAAAAAGTGCCAATCTCTTTCTGGCAGATCCAACACTTATTGCTCGCCGTGTTGTCCCATCTACTAAGACGTACAGGGGTGATATAAGATCTATGGGCAAAAAAAATAACATTTGTGTGACAGAAGCAGACTTGGTAATTCTTACGTGGGAAGACCAAAATTTCTCCCAACCCCTTTGTGACAGGGCAGTACCAGTTTCTCTTTCCCATGCACTTCCCATATTTCCAGGGGGACCAGAGCTGGCTTGCTTCAACACTCTATATAAAAAGGAGGCCTTCCCCATCATTCCCTGCACTTGCTCAATTGTGGCACCCAGCTTTCCCACAGCTTTCAACTGCCGAATATCCCCAAGAATTCCACCAACACAATGCTTCAACTGTAGCCATTGAAAGTAGGCCGAGCCCGGAAGGTGAAATTCCCGCTGTAGCTTTTCAAAGCTTTTCCATACCCCCTTTTCAATCAATTGGCCAACTGTCCATATATTCCTGCTATACCAGGGTTTCCATGCAAAGGGTTTGCACTGTATCTTAAAAAGGGGGTTGAACCACAAGGACAGACTCTCCGACAACACGTCCCCCGGGCGGCTGGCAGACATTAAGGTCTGAAAAGCCCTCTGCGTATCCATGATCATTTGAGGCCTTGAAGCTAGATCACTAAATACCATACTCTGAAGTAAGAACAGTGGGAAGGGGGCCGCCATTTTCTCCTCAAGCTTAAGCCAGACCGGACTTTGCGCACTCAGCTGCTCCGACCATCTCACCCCTTGCTTCATTAAAAAGGCATTATGATAGAATCGGAAATCTGGGAAATTTACACCCCCTTCTTCTTTTTTTGCATTAAGCTTTCGAAGTGCAATTCTGGGGGGCTTATTATTCCACAGGAACGAAGTCAAAAGCCTCTCCATCTGCCGATATGTCTGTGCCAGAAGGAACAATGGCAACATCTCCAAAATATAAGTTATTTTATGAACTATTGCCATTTTAATTCTCTAATCGCCCCCACCAGGATAACCACAATGGCGACCATTTTGCAGTCATCGGACTGTATGGTAGAAATTAAAAATCTGGCATTAAAGCAAACTGCTTCTTCTAAGGGGTAACAGTAGTGGACTCCTAAATACTTTACCGGGTTTGATTCCCAAACAAAGGGAAATTCCGATAGCATACCTTTGTAAACATGAGAGTTAAGGGCGAAGGCTACTGACTTAGTCCAATTGATCTTGTATCCCGAAAGGGCTGAGTACCTTTCAATCTGTTCAAGGATATGGGAAATCGAATCTGGGGTGGTAAACAGTAAAAAATCATCGGCATATGCCGAAAGTTTAATCTCCATGCCCAAAATATTAAAGCCTTGAATCCGAGGATTCTGTCGCAGTAGCAAGGCGAGAGGCTCTAAAGCAATATTAAACAGCATTGGAGATAAGGGGCATCCCTGTCTCGATCCACGGCCCAACAAGAGCTCACCGGATTGAGTGTTGTTCACACAAATATTCGCTAATGGCCGGGCGTACAAGACTTTAATAAAGTTAATAAAACCAGGACCAAAACCAAACCATTTAAGGGTAGAAAACAAAAATGACCATTCCAGCCGGTCAAACGCCTTTTCGGCATCCAACGATATCCCACCAATGGGCCATCCATCTTCCCTGCCCCGGCCAGAACATGACAGAGAAGTCTAGCGTTATCCGCAGTAGACCTCCCCTCCACAAAACCACACTGATCTGGATGAACCAAAAGGGGAATCACCTTCGCAAGACACCACGCTAGCACTGTCGCATATATTTTATAATCCACATTAAGTAAAGAGATTGGCCGGTAATTGCTTACTAGCTGCGGATCCCTCCCTGCCTTTTCAATCACAACCACCTTTGCCGGAGCAAAAGAGCCCACCTGCGGACTCTCTTCCAATAATGCCAGAAAGTATTGCTGTAAAAACGGTCCCAGTTCCTTAGCAAAGACCCTAAAAAATTACGGGGGCAATCCATCCAGCACAGCTGCTTTCCCGGTTGCTAGGGAGTCAATTGCATTCTGTATCTCGTCCAGAGAAATCAGTTTATCAAGGCTATTTGCCACCTCTGAATCTACCATTGGTCTTTGAGTGTTATGCATTAGCTGCAGGAGAGCTTCCATTGGGCATTCCGCCTCAGAGGTGTACAATCGTTCGTAAAAGGATCTAAAAGACTCCGCGATTTCCAAGTCCCCTATCAATAACGCCGAATTTCCTTGATCCCTAATAGCAGCAATTCTACTAGCCTCTTTATGGGCTCTCAACGCGTTGGCGAGCAACCTACCTGCCTTATTCCCTTCTGTATAATACATACCCTCCTGAGCTTTGATGCACTGCGAAGCCTCCGACGTGAGAAGCTGATTGTACCTGAATCGTAACCTTTGCAATCTCAACAGTATGCAGGGATCTGATCGCTTAGTCAACACCCGCTCCCCAGCTCTTATTTGCGTCTCCAAGGCCTTAAGCTGCTCTCCATGTCGCTTAGCTTGTCTAATGCTAAAACTGGTAATAACGGCTCTTAAGGAGGCTTTTAACCCCTCCCACCTAGCCCAACCTTTGGTTAAGTGTGGGGTGTTAAAACAAAGTATTCCTGAATGGCCTCTCGAATCTTTAAACAGAAGCTCTCATTAGCCAACAGTGCTCTTTCAAAGGACCATCTAGTGGCTGAGGGGTTCGGCGCATCATCCTGCAGTACCACCGATACTGCAGCATGATCCGAGATATGTATCACGTGAATTTCTGCTGCAACCATGTTTGGGATCAGAGACTTCGATATCAGGATATAATCTATTCGCGACAGAGACTAGTGAGGGGGTGAAAAAAAAGTGAATTCCAAATCACTGGGGTGCAGCATACGCCACGCATCCGTAAGCCCCATTTCTCCCATCATAGAGGTTAGAACCCCCTGCACCTTAATAGGCCCCAGTGTTCTCGGTGGCTTCCTGTGTACCAGACCATCCACCACTAGATTCAAATCCCCACCCAGCACTTTCAGGGTTGTAGAGTCTGCCTGCAGCTCCTACGCTAACATGCAAAAGAACTCCGGACAGTCTCTATTAGGAGCATACACATTCATTAAAATCAAATCTAGAGCCCCCACTTTCACACAGATTTTGACCCATCTCCCTTCCTGGTCAGCTCTAACTTTGTGCGCAATGACATTGAGAGACTTACGGGCTAAAATAGCTACCCCATTATGCTTGCCCCTTGCTGCAGAAAAAGCAAGGAGCGTAAAAGGTTTGATACTTAATTTTAGTGACTCCTCCTCGCTGAGGTGAGTCTCTTGGAGTAACAAGATGTCACCTTTTACTTGTTTACCATAAAGAATAATTTTCTTCCTCTTTATGGGGTTATTTATACCCTTGACATTTAAGGAGAGAATTTTAATAGGCGCCATGTCTCAGCCACCAACTACAGATCTCATCACTCTCAGTCAAGTTGCTTTCATTCAACCCTTTCATAAACAATGCCCCGTCACACTTTGCCCCCCTTACAAACCATAATTGTAAAATTAACAATACAATACCTTCAGCAAGAACTGGCCCATAGCAAATATCAGACAACGATCTATTTCTGGCAGGACCCGGGGTGAGGAGGAAACATAACAACCTACCAGGTAAACCCAGCGCAAGCAGAGCAGGCACAGAGGTGCCTTATAGTAACTAAAAAAAAAAAACAACATTCACGCAATTGTGCTATCAGTAGTAATGCATATAACAACTTTCACTGCTACATTAATAACAGTAGAAAACAGAGTCCCGAGGCACGATACCCGGAGCGCACCCCATAGGCCTCTTCAAATTGATCCAATACTTCAGATCAAGACCCAAATTATGAGACTCTCCCTGTTGCACTCATCACATCAGTTCTTGCTCTTTCTCATCCGGAAAGCATATAAAAGGTCAGGGTCCTCAAAAGTCCTCGTGCTGTTATGGAGCGCAATCCTCATTCTTGCAGGGTGAAGCAATCCGAATCTCGTCTGCAGCTTCTGCAGTCTGGGCCGCATTTCCAAGAATCTTTTCCTCTTGTCCACAGTACTTTTGGCGAAGTCAGGGAAAAACATCAACCTGTGCCCCTCGAATTCAACTGGTGATCGAGCGTGAGCCACCTCCATGATTTTAAGTACCTGCTGGTGTCTCAAAACTTTAAAGATTATAAATAATATAAATGATTGTTAAAATAAATAAAAGATTATCGGGCGTGGCCGTTTGCTACTTGCTAGGATTTGCGAGGGCACCCGATGCGCTCTTTCAATCTCGAACGGCATGTCAAAAGCCAGGTGCAACGTAGTAGGAATCAGTTTATACAGAAAGGCAAAAATATCCGTCCCCTCCGCCTCTTCAGGGATACCAACAATTCTGATGTTGTTCCGACGGGATCTGTTGTTATCTTCTAACCCTTTCTGCAATTGTTTAATTTGCCTGGCCTGCTTGTCCAAGGCTTTCATTCTTTCCTCATGTGCCAGCACTCTCTGCTCCGTCTGCTCCTGACGAAGGCTGAGGCTCTCCATGCCGCATTTCAGCCTGCCCATGTCTTCCTGCACAGTGGCCAACGTTTCACTGTTTGCAGACACAATTTCCCTTATTGCACGCACCTCCACCAGCAACTCTTGAAGGGCCTCGGGGTAATCCCGCGTCGCCACCATTTTCTGCGGGGACGGAGGCTCCGGCTTAGATCTCTTCGTGCCAGAAGTTTGGCTCGTGGTGGAATCCAAACATGCAGGTTTGGGCCCCGACATCTCTCCACTCCTCGAGGTTCAGGACAACCGGGTTCCTCCACCGAAATCAAGCACAATTGCAGGATTCTTAACTAGGCTCCTCTGGAGCTAACGCTCTACACAGGCACTCTGCTTCGCTCCAGGCTCTGCCCCCCCCCCCCCTGCTCCTGTGCAATTTTGATGTGGTATGGGCATCCCCACATAGGCATTGCAAAGGAATGGGCCCTGGCCCCATCAACACATCATTGCCATGATCACGACCATCCCCTCCTGTCTACCCATAGAGATCCAATCTCCTCCTGTAGTCAAAAGTAGGGGAAGGAAGCAATCACTGCCCCTGCATTCATAAGTGTAATGAGCCTTTTCTAAAATGGTTTTTCATATATGGGATGCAATTTACACATGTAAGTGGTTGTATTTACATGTGTAAATCACAAATATGGCTTCCAGAAAAAAACTCTTAGTGCCCTTTGGGCAGAGACATATCAAAACACTTTTCCAAACTTTGGAACAAGACCTTGACAAAGATTGGTATTTAAGTCTAGAAAAAGGGACAGAAAAATATGGTAAGAGGAGTTATTGGACGAATAATTGAAGGCCAAAGATTCATGGAAAAGGTTTCTTTCTCTAGATTCATGTTTGTAAATGGTGACAATACCAGAGGTCATAAATCTGGAGAGATACAGAAAGGGGAGATAGATGCTTTAATGGAATTATTCATGGAATCAAGGTGCTTTTTATTTTGCTTGTCAGATAGCAATTTGATCAGGAATAATCGAACCAGGATTCTTCCTGTGGTTATTAAATGGGGCCAGTTCCCTCACTAATCTAAAAGGCAAGGATTTTGTTTGAGTGATTTCAGTCTGCTCTATAAAGCATATGAGGACAGACTTAAGGATCTTAATATGTACACCTTAGAGGAAAGGCGGGATAGAGGTGATATGATTGAGATGTTTAAATACCTCCGTGGCATAAATGTTCAGGGAGAGAGCCTCTTTCAATTGAAAGCAAGTTCTGCTACGAGGGGACATGGGATGAGGGTGAAGGGAGATAGATTCAGGAGTGATATGCGGAAATATTTCTTTACGGAAAGAGTAGTGGATCCGTGGAATAGTCTCCCAGTGGAGGTGGTAGAGATGAGGACAGTAACTGAATTCAAGAAAGCATGGGACCAACACAGAGGATCTCTAAAGGCAAAAAGTGGACTGTTGTAGTTGTTATGGAAGGACAGACTAGATAGGCCATGTGGTCTTTTTCTGTTGTCATATTTCTATGTTTCTATGTTTCTATATTTAGATTGAATAGTCTATAGTGATTCTTATGACAAGGATCGTTATCTTTTCTCCAGGCTCTCTGACTTATAGAGTTACTACTTATGCCTCCTTAAATTTTCATTAAACCAAGGTTTACTATGATGAGTGGTAATTCTAATTACTTTACAAGAAACCAGGCTATTCAGGGTTCCTTTTAAGATGTTGTTATTACAGTTCGCCATTGATTAAAAAAAATCAGAGAAACAGAAGAGAGCATCTAATTGGGAAAGGCATATTTAGCAAAAGCATCTTTATTTAATCATTTTGATTTGATAGTCTCTAGTCAGAACCAAGTTATTGGTCACCAGAGGTTTTGATTGTGCTAAATTGTAACAAGTAATGGTCTGATCATGACTGGTATGATTAATAGGGAGTTTATATTGGACTAAAATGTTTTAACATAAATGGGGTCAAGAGAATGACAAGCTGAGTATATGTAGGAGCAGAGGACAAGAGGCTGACATCTAGCTCATATAACAAAAAGAAGAAATCCTTTCAGGACGAGAAACAGGAGATTCAATATGACAATTGATATCCTCTAACAATAGGGGTAAAAGGAAGGACTGACAGTATGTGAGGTGCATACTATTGGATGTGGGAAGTATGAAGATGTGTGTATGGGTTTATTAAATGTTTGATCCTTTTCTCAAAAAGGCACCACTGATGTATGATCTGAGGAGCATAAGTTGAATTTAAGTGCAACAGAAACTAGGTTGAAACAAGGGAGTGAGGTAATATGGTCAGCTTGCTGTTCCTCTGTTTTCCAAATGGTACCAGGAGAGGTCTAAGGGGAAAGGGGGAGGAGTGACATTGTTTGCAGAGATGTTCTAATGATCAGTGGGAGTAATGGAATGCTTGCTAATGTACATAGGATGATGTAGAGATAGGCATTTGCTTATTGGATACAGGCCATCATGACAGGATGGGTCATCCATGTTCCAAACTGATAAATTGTAATCTGATAGTGTTTGAATTTAATGTGCAGGAAGAGGGTTGTGCAGGAAGAGGTGTGTGTGGATAGGAATGACGAGTTCTTGGGGATAATGGCAATTTTTTTTTTTAAACAGTGGGAATGGGAGGGTACTCATGTGGCTGAAAATGATGCTTTAGATTTTGATATTTTCTCCTAGTTATTCAGGTGTTTTGCAAGCTACTGAGGGTGAGATGCTTATTGTGTGGCCGAATCACCAGTTAGTATTAATCAGACTTATTTGTAGTAGGTACTGGCAGAATGCAGAATTGACAGAAGAGCACAATGTATGGAAAAGGGTGAATGTGGAGAGAGAGGTTAAATTGTTGGATGCTATGGCTGAGGTCAGGAAGATGTATGGGGATGGATTTGGAGGAGTCTATGAAGATGTGGGAGTCTCAATTGTGGGTAGTAAATGATGCATGGGCACTATCTGCAAAATGGATGGTGAGGGTAGCCAAAGGCGGGAGGATGTGGTTTATAGTGGAATTGCATTTGTTGAAGTGGCAGTCATGGCAATTGAGTAGACACTGGCAGACATTTAGAAGGCAGGAGGACTGTTTCCTGTGCCATGCCAAGTTTAAACTACTTTTGTGGTCTTCTTTTAAGCGATGACTACAACGTAATATTAAAAATAAAAAAATCGCTCAACAAAACTTCGTGGTTTGGCCTTAGTTTTTGTTGTTTTATATTTTTTCTACATATATATACTCTTAACATGAGGTCTCAGACAACCTGTGGCACTATTCCATGGACTTAGTAAACGTCCTAATAATGTGCTCGTTGACATCAATTACCTCAATGCTGAGTAAAGTTTTAATTTTCTACAAAAAAATAAATATATTCCATACAAAATTGTAATTCAGACAGCTACAGAACCACACAGGGAGTGCTGAAGTCTCTATCATAAATACCCAAACTATACAAAAGTTTTGGAACTACGGAGGGAGTACTTAGCTTTTTTTTCCGGTCGCGCTCCTTAGACGTTCCAATTAAATATGCCCTACGCCAACAATCAGGCACCCTAGCGTTTCTCCAAAATTGGGTTCTTGAGGGGATCTTCTCACCGTCCTTACACTCTAAAAGAAATCGTAACAACAACTATCTGGTTACCAACCCTAACTAAAAAAGTTTTTTTTTCTCACAATAACAGCCGTGCTCATAAAATCCAAAACCCCCCAAAGAAAAACAAACTTATAAGGTGATGCTGCACACGCATGATGAAGCAGAAACCGCTTTGTATCATCAGGTCCACTTAAACCTCTCCACTCTGATACTAGAATGCCGCGCATGCGGAGTGCTAACTCAAGCCGCTAATTTAAAGTTCCACCTACTCATGTCTATTGGGCACATCCAAACACGTCCTTCTTGTCGTCATCTAAAAGAATTGCAATACCCTAGAACTCACTACAATATTGAAGCTGTCAATTTAATTGGAACGTCTAAGGAGCACGACCGGAATAGTGCCACAGGTTGTCTGAGACCTCATGTTAAGAGTATATATATGTAGAAAAAATATAAAACAACAAAAACTAAGGCCAAACCACAAAGTTTTGTTGAGCGTTTTTTTTATTTTTAATATTATGTTGTATGCCAAGATTAAAGACTATTGGAGAAAAATTTGGTAGGCCAAACATGATTTTGTCAGTTGAAAGTTGGGTGGTGCCAATAATAGCAAACGGGAATTAGTTAGAGTGATTTCAACTTTGATTGCCTTGGCAATAGTGCTGCCTGGGGCAGAATTGTCTGTGTTGAACAGTGAGGATTTTGCAGACTATCAACAGATTAGCAAGGTGGTTGGTGATTTTGTGGTCAGTGAGGGTGCTGAATAGAAGGATGTGGATGGTATTGTTTTTAGAAACACAAGGGTTAATGTGATTCAAGTTGGTCAGACAGAGAGACAATTGGGGGGGGAGGGGGGCAATGGCGTTCCTAGATAGATATCAGACACTGTGGTGGATTATCTTTGCCTGATGTTGCAAATGAAGTTGGTTACCTCCTGCCGTCAGAGTAATGTGGCATTGTTGCAGTGGTTGCTTTTCATTGTGAATGGAGATGGACTATTTATTTTGTGGCTTGAATCTGAGTATAATTCATCCTATATTAAAGACTAGTGTTAGGAATGTATCAGATTTGAATAGCTTTCATCCAGTTTCATTGTTACCATTTTTGGGTAAGGTTATTGATTATGTGGCAGCTTTTGCAATTAAAGGATTTTGTGGAGAATCTACAGGCATAGTCTCAAACCCAATCAGGTTATTGGCTGCATTATAATACAAAGATTGTTTTGTTTAGTGATAGTTGATTCAGTCTCACTGTGGGTGGACAAAGTTTGGACTGTATGGTGATAGCAATCAATTTATCTGCAGTCCCTCATCGATTACACAGGTACACTACCAAAAACCTGCCTCCAGTTTTGCAACTGATTCCTATAGATTTTGGGGTGCTGAAACCAGGAAAAATAGCCAAAATGTTCCATCACGTCACGTTTTCTTGCAAAATTAGATTTCTTACCCATATAAGGAATGTTCACATAATTTCTTTTTAGCCGACTGCAGTTTATTTTCTTGGCCCAAAATAGAGGTTGTAATGGTTAACTAACTAGAAACACTCCCTCATGATATTTTAGAGTGTTTTGTATTCATTTTATACATTAACAGGACAATTGGGAGGCGGGGGGCTAAATCCAGTACTCGCGCTGGCGCATGTTCTTTCCTGTTCGCCTCGCCTCGTTCACTCGCTCAAACACGGTAGTTGCGACATGAACGTTCCTGTCCAATTTCATTTTAATGCAAGTTCATTATTACCTTTTGTTTGCTCAGTCGTAATCCAGCTTTATTCCGAAGTGGTTCACTACAGTTGTAGTTTCCAGTGCTGTGTATTTGTGATGGCTCACAGTGCCAGAGGTTGCGTCAACTCTCCGGACAGTTTTTGTTTTATTTGTGGGGAATATACCGTGAAAAAGCGGCAGAGGAACATTTCTGCATTTATTAAAAAAGTATATTTCGCCTATTTCGGTTTGAAGTTAGGCGATCAAGACAAACCGTGGGCTCCTCACAAAGTGTGCAAGACATGTGAGGAAGATCTACGCTTATGGATGAAAGGTAAAAAACAAGCATTTCGTTTCGGAATACCTATGATGTGGCGTGAACAAAGAGACCACAGCAGTGACTGCTATTTTTGCTCTTGCATTGTGAAGGGATACAACTTAAAAAATAAGAATGTAATAAGTTACCCCAACCTTCCCTCAGCAATTAGGCCTATGCCTCATAGCAACGAAGTACCTGTGCCTGAACCACCAAAATCTTTGGATCATATTTGTGTGGACGGTTCTGATCATGATGAGACTCATCAGATGGCTTTTCCCGATGAGTCCAGTACTTCCGAGTTTGAAACTGAACCAGATCCGAAACCTGAACTTTTCTCTCAAGCTGAATTGAATGATTTAGTCCGGGATTTAGGACTCCCAAAAGATGCTGCCCAACTGCTAGGTTCTCGGCTTAAAAAGAAAAATCTATTGTCACCAGGAACAACTTTTTATTGGTACCGCAACCGCGAGACACAATTTTTGAAGTATTTCAGCAAAGAGGAAGATTTGGTATTTTGCAACGATATATACGGAGTGATGGAAAAGTTTAAACTCAAGTATGATCCTGCTGAATGGCGGCTGTTCATTGATTCGTCAAAAGACAGCATAAAAGGTGTTCTTCTTCATAATGGCAACACATTCGCTTCAGTTCCTATTGCTCACTCTGTTATTCTCCAAGAAAAATACGAGAATTTGGCCCTGATTCTTCATAAGATTCGTTATGATGAGCATAAGTGGATGATTTGTGGAGACTTTAAAATTCTATCCATGCTATTAGGGCAGCAATCCGGTTTCACCAAATATCCCTGCTTCCTTTGCTTGTGGGATAGCCGGGCCCGCGACCTACACTGGGGGAAAAAAGACTGGCCAATTCGGGAGTATTTGAGACCCGGTGAGAAAAATGTTCTTCATGAGAGCTTGGTACCTCGTGATAAAATTCTATTACCACCTCTCCACATTAAGTTGGGTCTCATTAAGCAATTCATCAAGTCCCTTCCAAAAGATGGTGAGTGCTTTCGGTACCTTTGCTCAAAGTTCCCCCGACTTTCTGAAGCAAAGCTAAAGGAGGAGTGTTTGTTGGCCCTGATATAAGGAAACTCATTTCAGATGGAGCATTCGCTGAAACGATGTCTGAGAAGGAAAAAGAAGCCTGGGATTCCTTCAAGGATGTTGTTCTCAAATTCTTGGGGAACAGGCGGGATGAGAACATAAGGATATTGTTGCCAGGATGCTCAATGCCTTCAAAGAACAAGGCTGTAACATGAGCCTGAAAGTCCATTTCTTGCACTCCCATGTGAACTACTTTCCCGAAAACATGGGGGCATACAGTGAAGAACAAGGTGAAAGGTTTCACCAGGACATCAAGGACGCAGAGAGAAGGTACCAAGGAAGATGGAACACCACTATGATGGCTGATTTCTGCTGGTTGCTGCTGCGGGAAACCCCAGATGAAAAATACGCCAAGCAGCGCACCAAGAGAAGCATTCGGGGGAAGAAGAAACGGGCCCACCAGGAGATTGATTGACCCAAGAATGACTTTAAAATCTAAACTGTGTTGACAAATATCGTGTTTTTACTAAACTTTGAAATAAAAATTTGCTAGTTATTACCACAGTGTCGGATCTCATTTATTAGAATTTTATTTTCACACCATCGGGTGTTTGTCTTCATGTATTGCAATGGTGCGGTTTGCGTTTTCTATTCTTACATACATACCTGTACAACATTTTTTGCACATTTCTTTGCTTTGCTTTGTGTCTAACCTCGCTCTTATATGCTCAATGTTTGTGCACATGTATGTGGCTGTTTTAAGTGCAGACAATTTTGCTACCATCACAGTGTGTTTTGTTGACATTACTCTATTCTTATGTGCTGCCTTGTTACAATTTTCTTTATTCTTATTTGAATAACTACTAAACAATTAGTATAAAGAATTCATCCAAGAAACTTTTATCTCGATCACACTCAATCTGAAACGTTCACCTCAAATTGCTAACCCAATGTAGCAAAAAATCTGTACATGATGGAGCAAATTGGTTACCAGATTTGGATTCAGCGCACCAAAAAACGTAAAAATCAATCGAAACATTAGAGGCAGTTTAAAAAATTTTTTTTTTAGTGTACCTGTGTTATTATTGCAAAGTGTTGAGGCATTGGGGGTACAAGATGTAGTGTTGACCTGGATTCAATCTTTCTGACATATCATTAGTAACAGGTGCTTTGGAATGGGCTGTTCGAAGCAGCATGGCCAGTAATGGATGGAATTCCACAAGGATCAGTGCTAGTGGTTAGAGTACTGGCTTGGGAACCCAGAAACCAGGGTTTGATTCCCACTAGCACTCCTTGTAGCCTTGGGCAAGTCACTTAACCCTCCATTTCTCAGAAAAATCCAAGTTATCAATGTCCCTGTTTAATGTACGTTTACCAAGTTTAAGTTACAATGTAAACTGCTTTGATTGAAATGATAAAGCGGTATAACCCCCCCCCCCCCGGTCAATTAATTAAATAAATAAATAAATAAATATATGACCTGGTTGGATCAGCATCTAGCCTATAGTAGGGTTAGGCAGCATCCAAAATTGCTGCTAACCAATTAGCGCCATTCCCCACCTCTGCAGGACAGAATAGACCCCTGAAGGCCCAATTTAGTCTTCGATGTGCCGGCCCTCTGTGCATCCAGTCAGAACTGGATGCAGAGTGAGACGGGATTCTGATCCTGCATGTCATGTCTAGCCCCACAGGATCAGAATCGCATCCAGGTCTGTACGTGCAGGCTGGGACCCCGATTCTGGTAGGCCTGCACATACAGGTCTACCCCGGCTAACTCAGTCAGGGCTCCTGATTGGAGCCACAGTGCCATGGTGTCCAGTTGCCATGGCACCACGGTTCCAATAAGGAACCATGATCCCCATAGGCCCCATATGAGTAAGATATGTCAATGAGAACATATGGAATGATCCCGCTTATGAGATATTGTATTACTATAAAACATTTCACTCTGAGTCCTCACTGACATCCAAACCAGGCACAATTTATATATGGTAATACTAAGCTACTGTTTATTGCATAGTATATAAAAGATTATAAGTCATACAATGCATATAAGTAAGTTCTAATAAGTTCTAACATAATAAGTTCTAGCATAAAATGACTAATAAGTTCTAGCATGAAATGAAATGCATCAATACATATACCGGATTGTAGATTCACTTCAGCGATCGGGGGAACTTTCCACGATGAAGGAATCCGGGAAAGCTGCCAAAACAGAATTGCTTTGTCTCTAGTGCAGTACGGTACGGTTTTTTCCTTCTCCTTGGAAAATTCCACGTTTGATATACAAGTTTCAGTAATTGTTTTCTATCAGAGATGTGTTTTCATTGGATACTACAGCGTGAGTTTCATGTGAAAGCAAAATTCTCACGATTATGATTGGATATAGATTTCATACACAATTTATGTACAGAGACGTGCTTCTGACTCATTATACTAGTTCAGACCACTTCAAGCAAGGTGTTTATGCCCTCTAGTAACCTTATAGTCTCTACAGTGCAAGCTGCTATGCCCTGTAATAACTCCCAATAGCTACATGTCTGCTGTATCCATTCCATTCACAGCAAAGCATGTCACACTCGTATCACATTCGGTCCTAATGGATTCAGCAGTACATGTAGGATGTTGGCCGAAAAAACGGCCGTCTAATTTGTGACATATACAGCAGTTGCAGATGGAGAGGATAAAAACAACTCTCACCAGTATCAAAACTGGATGGATCAACATATTTAAAACACTAGTAGCCGAGGGGGAATATCCCAAAAAGATGTCATACCAATGATGGGAGATAGCCTTGGCAATACTGGATCCTAGGTATGCCAAGTTATCTGCCATCAGCACGGTATGCACTTGGTGCATTGCAATAGTCCTGTTTAAGTGTTTCAGATGATTATGCAACAACGCAGAATCATTTAACAGCTTATGTAATCTTGTCAAATTTAGATCCCAATTCGAGACATCCATTGGTATGGGCGTCCAATAATGATGTACAGCTTTATGAGTAACAGCATAAAGTAAATAAGTTTCAAGATGCCACCGTAGTGTAGTTACATTCTTCAAACAACCCACAAAGGGAAGAATCATCTTAAGTATAACTTTGGTATTGACTACCATGCATACTTCTTGTGGAGCTATTTCAATCAAGTATTCATAAACTGGTGGCAAGATAATGAATTTGCACATGTTAACACTATTCTGCAATAAGCAAGGTTCATATACACTAGATTGGATGCGACAAATTGTTCCTCCTATCACCTCGGTGCTGGTGGATAGATCATGGGTACGGTTATTAGAATCAATATGGGTCCCTGAAAATTCCGGAAGCCAATATGAAATTCTACCAGGGGTCCCCATTACCAAAGGAAGTACTATAAATTTACACATTTGCATCTTCTTAGTTACATTATATACGGTAGCTTGTCCGGTGCAACTAATCTCATTGCACTGCATTTTGGAAGCACTATACATCAACCATTCATTAGTGACATTCAATATTTGTTTCCAAATTTGTTCATTTCTGGATAGGAGTCTCGCTTGAAACCTATCGCGTTGTTCAATAATTGTCATAGCTTGTAAAGTACATACTGTCCAATTAGCAAAGCGGGTTATGTTTTCTGACATATTCCACGTATACTGAGTAGCATTTGTAAATAAGTTCAAAAGTTCAGAAGAAATAGCTGCATACTCTTGGACTGGGTGCCAAATGGTGGGAGCCCACCGAGTCTATAAAGTCAATGCATCATTAATGCCAGCTCCGGCATTATGCATACAATTTGCTAAAGTTTAATCGTCCCATTTTCTTGGTGTAATGCATATGCCATCTGATAACCCCCCGCCTGAGGGGCACCTGCCCACAATTGTCCGGAAGTAGTGAGATTCAGGATCTTACATCGTTGCCTGGCAGGGCAGGTGAAATTATCTTGTTGTCGCTCTGTGGTGGCATTCTTCCAGCTCCAGTACATTTTGATTCGAGGTTTGGTTGATTAACAGCTCTCCAGGGGTCCATGTTTCACTTAGGGATACCCACCAACATAATGAAAGGATGCCAAGGAACAGGGTCTGAAATACAAAAGATATACCTTATTCTCTTAAATAACACTTGTCTTCGGGGATATATTCCCATTGCTCCTTTCCAGGTCGCATTACCAGCAACACCTTATCCTTACCTACAGCAATAACCTCCCCAGGTGATGGCGGTCCTTGAGTTTCATGAATTCATATTTTGGCCCCCACTTTGACTCTGCTAGTGGACCCAAAACCTTTTTCATTTGCCAGATCTGCCCTGGCAGTAGTCCACGTCCAATATGCCCCATCCCTGTGTGAGGCACCGCCCGTTGCTGGGAATGCTGGCAAACAGGGCAGTGACTGATCACTTCCTTGATGATATCAAGGGTTAATGGGATTCCCCTACTTTGAGCCCACCTGAAGGTGGCTTTTTCTCCAAAGTGACCACTTTTTCGGTGTGCCCAAAGGGCTGTACCCTGAAGCCATACCGCTTTTTCAGAAGGATACGGCTCAATCGGCTGCGTAGTTTCCGCCACTGATATCGAAGCTGCTTCATCTGCTTGGGAATTAAACAAACAATCAAGTGAGTCAAGGGGCATATGTGCATCCTGCAATGTAAACCATGGTTTCTCCGAAATTGGCATATCTGTCTCATTGGGGTATTTGTCCAAATACCCAGCTACCAGAATTTGGGACAAATTCTGAGTCCCTACCCCCACATGATCCTGAAAATACTGTCGAATTGCCCTCTGTATCACGGGCTCACGGCTCAGTGTAATAAGCTGTAAAACATTTTGAGCATCTAAACTCACTCCTCTCCCTCCAGTATCATAGACCCTAACCAGCCTTTGCAAATCCCCTTCTCCTGGCTGCTGGCGGAACCGGGTCAGTATATCATCTACTTCTGCCTGTGTAAAATCCTCCACAGTGGTCCTCATTCGTGTATGAGGGACCAACTCAGTAAGATATTGGGGCTGCCCATTTGGCCCCAGCAGCGGTTCCCCTCCGGGCCCCATCTGCTGTATGGGTTGCCCATCATTACCACGTATAGGGCGTCTTCCAGGCCCCAATACAGTTTTTTCCTGTCTCCTACTAATGGGCTGAGCTTGTCTAGATAGTAACTCTTCTTTCACTTCTTCCCCCAAGCACCCATCCGGGTCTGAGGAATTCCAAATATCTCCATCCCACCTATCTGGGTCCCATTCTGTGGTGGCAGTAGCCACTGCTTTATATACTTTCTGTTTGTTAACCTTACCTTTCCTCTTTCTGTATTTATTTTGTGCTATTTTCACTGCGGCTTTTCCTGCTATCCCCTGATAACTTTCCAGCTTATCCTGCAATAGCTTCTGATGGCATTCCAAAACCATCATTTTCCCTTCTGCTTCTAGCAACTTGTGCTCCACTTGGCTCAATTCCAGCTGCTTGCTCTGCAGCTGGGAATGAACCTTGCAATAAGCTTTAACAACACCCAGGTCTGTCTTTCTGGGGTAACTACATCACCTGGTTTCCCAGGGAGGGGGCCCTTGAGTACTTTGTCCACATCAAGGGACGTTGCTTGCTTTAACAACACCCAGGTCTGTCTTTCTGGGGTAACTACATCACCTGGTTTCCCAGGGAGGGGGCCCTTGAGTACTTTGTCCACATCAAGGGACGTTACTTGCTTTAACAACACCCAGGTCTGTCTTTCTGGGGTAACTACATCACCTGGTTTCCCAGGGAGGGGGCCCTTGAGTACTTTCTCCACATCAAGGGACATTGCTAACCTAAAAAAAAAATGCATTCCATGATTCTACAAACCCATTATCCCCTAATTGCAAAGCTATCCGTTCATCCTGGGATGGGTTGGCTAGCACTAAAGTTTTTATTCTTGCTTTTAAACATGTCTGGGCACTCTGCCAAAACAGCGATTTTCTTGGCACTCTGCCAAATGGGATTCAATCGACACAGAGCTCTGCCATGCACTGCGTGTCTTTCTATCAATTAAATCACCTGGCTGCAATATCAATTAAGTCACTTCGCATCCCATCCTCGTCGCCATTATGTATTACTATAAAACATTTCACTCTGAGTCCTCACTGACATCCAAACCAGGCACAATTTATATATGGTAATACTAAGCTACTGTTTATTGCATAGTATATAAAAGATTATAAGTCATACAATGCATATAAGTAAGTTCTAATAAGTTCTAACATAATAAGTTCTAGCATAAAATGACTAATAAGTTCTAGCATGAAATGAAATGCATCAATACATATACCGGATTGTAGATTCACTTCAGCGATCGGGGGAACTTTCCACGATGAAGGAATCCGGGAAAGCTGCCAAAACAGAATTGCTTTGTCTCTAGTGCAGTACGGTACGGTTTTTCCTTCTCCTTGGAAAATTCCACGTTTGATATACAAGTTTCAGTAATTGTTTTCTATCAGAGATGTGTTTTCATTGGATACTACAGCGTGAGTTTCATGTGAAAGCAAAATTCTCACGATTATGATTGGATATAGATTTCATACACAATTTATGTACAGAGACGTGCTTCTGACTCATTATACTAGTTCAGACCACTTCAAGCAAGGTGTTTATGCCCTCTAGTAACCTTATAGTCTCTACAGTGCAAGCTGCTATGCCCTGTAATAACTCCCAATAGCTACATGTCTGCTGTATCCATTCCATTCACAGCAAAGCATGTCACACTCGTATCACAGATATAAATTACTTGGGACAACAAACAACAATTACTAGGAATTGCTATTGTCAAGTAGCTCCTAGTGGCATTGATCCTAGGCCGAGATTGGGAGGGGTGGTTACTACTACTACTACTGAGCATTTGTATAGCACTGCAAGTCGTATGCAGGCACTGCACAGACATATAAGAGACAGCCCCTGCTCCTAGAGCTTACAATCTAGTCAAGACAAACAACACAGAAGGTGTAGGCTGGGATAAAACAAGGGGGAAAGGAAAGAAAAAGGAGATCATGTGAGTCAAGAACCAAAAGCAGCAGACTCAACTGGCTTATGGCTTAAGAACATAAGAACATAAGATATGCCATACTGGATCAGGCCAAGGTCCATCAAGCCCAGTATCCTATTCCCAACAGTGGCCAATCTAGGTCATAAGTACCTAGCAGTCTCACCAAAAGACACAGGTTCCTCAATGCTTGTATTGGGTAAAGCAGTGATATCCTGGGTCCCTTTTAATAATGGTTTATGGACCTTTGCTCCAGGAACTTGTCCAAACCCTTTTTAAACCCAGCAACACTAACAGCTTTTAATAGATTTTCCGGTAACAAATTCCAGAGTTTGATTACACGTTGAGTGAAAAAAATGTTTTCTCTTATTAGTTTTAAATAGGTTACCCTGTAGTTTCATTGCATGTCCCCTAGTCTTTCTATATTCTGATAACGTAAACAATTGATCTACGTTTACACATTCCACTCTGTTCATTAATTTATAGACTTCTATCATATCTCCACTCAGCCGTCTCTTTTCCAGGTTAAAGATCCCTAACCTTTTTAGCCTTTCTTTATAGGGGTATCCTTCCATCCCTTTTACCATTTTGGTGGCTCTTCTCTAAACCTTTTTTTTTTTTATTGATTTTCCAATCAAAATACATGATCAAAAATAGTAACAGGACAATCTAGGCAATTAATACACATGGCGAACCAATTAACAAGATAAGGAAAAATATACATGATATAGTCCACGTCAAGAGAGAGCTTTTAGATCTGAAAAGAAATGCAAAAATACTAAACAATAGCAACCTAAGACCATAAGGTCCACAACTATGGAAGGTGATTAACATCTAACAGAGCCGTCTCCTACTAAACTTTGTCTGTCCTGCAGAAACATTTCCAGATGTGAGACATCAGTAAAAATATAAGAAGTGCCATCATAACCGATAGCACATTTGCATGGGAATCTCAAAAAGAAAGTAGCGCCTAGAGCCAAAACTCGAGGTTTTAATGCAAAAAATTGCCTCCTATGCAACTGGGTAGCACGTGCCACATCTGGAAAAACCAATACTACTTGTCCACAAAACTTAACTGCCTTAGCTTTAAAATAAGCTTTAAGAATATGCTGCTTAATTAAAACAGAAGGAAAAGTAACTAACAATGTGGACCTCAAAGTAATAGTGTCAGAGGAATCTTCAATAAAAGCGGTGAGGTTAGCAATAGTAGGAATTATCTCATCCAGTTCATCGTCGGCAGCGTTCTCCTTTTTAGAAGTTGAGGGTACATAATAAATTTGAGAAATTCCTATAGACTCAGATATAGCCAAGACTTCCTTGAGATATTTTTCCAACAAGATACTAGCAGAAAGCAAAGAAGATTGAGGGAAATTTAAAAATCGTAAGTTCCAAAGACGCATAGAGTTCTCCAAAGCTTCCATTTTAGCATGTAAGACTAAGGAATCCTTAATAGCAGAAACATTAACTGATTGCAATGCAGGAACTTGGGACTCCAATTTAGAAACAGCAGTATCCAATGAAGTTACCTTACTATCCAGTTGCTGCAATGCTATTGCAGTTTCCTGGGTAAAGGTAGATAAAGAATTCAATTTAGAGGATACTTTCAAATCAAGAACTTTAACGGCCCTCAATACATCCTTTAGGGTCACATCTGCCTCAGGGGATAGATATGGTGTCTCCGAAGGGGCACTTAAATCTATTCCCAGAACTGGATTAGGTATATCTATAACAGACCTCACCTCACAAAGATCATCAAAGGGAGCCTTAGACACTAAAGAAACAGCAGAACTAGAACAGAGAGGAGGAGATCTCCCATCGGGGCTTAAAGAAACCCTGTCGGGAGAAGTCTGTGCCAAGGGTAGAGGAAGTACATGCCTGTCCAAGGGGCCAACCGGTTTAATAACCCCCGGTACCAGCATCCTGAGACTTGACAGCTGCCTTTGCCTTCTGTTTGCCCATAGTGCAAACTCGTAAAATCAAGGAAATTAAATCACAAAACACAACATGAAAGAGTCAAGCCCCTTCCAAACTTACAGCATACGACCAAATGGAACAGCAAGGATAATATCCGTGCATGCAGTCTCTACTCCCCCAGGCAGCCGATGTCGTGGAGGGAGAGCATTTTTGGGGGAGAGCGTTTTTGGGGGAGAGCATTTTTCGAAGGAGTGTGGAGGTGTGCTGAGCTGTAATCGCACTCAGACTGAGCTGAGACTGCACCTGTGAAGCCGACGCTGCCCTGAGAATATCGGACAGGCACGCCCGGGACACCCTGCTCTTGGTAGGACCAGGTTGCTTAAATTTCCTTTTACTTCTCCGCGACCGCGGGGCGTTTACTGAAGGGGAGTGTCTAAACCTTTTCTAATTAACGCTATATCCTTTTTAAGATATGGTGACTAGAATTGCACATTATATTCAAGGTGCGGTCTCACCATGGAACGATATAGAGGCATTATAATATCCTTTGTTTTAATTTCCATTCCTTTCCTTATGATACCTAGCATTCTATTTGCTCTCTTGGCTGCCGTTGCACACTGGGCCGAGGGTTTTAACATGTTATCCACAATGACACCTAAATCTTTTTCCTGGGTGGTGGTTCCTAATGTGGAACCTTGCATCGTGTAACCATAGTTTGGGTTGTTCTTCCTTAGGTGCATAACTTTGCATTTGTCCACATTAAAATTAATCTGCCATTTTGATGCCCAGTCTTCCAATTTATCATGATCCTCTTGCAATTTTCCACAATCCTCATGTGTTTTAACAACTTTAAATAGTTTTGTGTCATCTGCAAATTTGATGACGTGGAAAAGGGAATAACGAGTGAGATTATTTATGAATATGTCAAAAAGCAGCGGTCCCAGCACAGATCCCTGGGGTACACCACTATTCACCTTTCTCCATTGGGAAAATTGGCCATAATTAGCCCTACCCTCTGCTTTCTATCTTTTAACCAGTTCCTGATCCACAATAGTACACTGCCTCCTATCCCATGACTCTTTAGTTTTGCCAAAAGTCTCTGATGAGGGACCTTGTCAAAGGCTTTCTGAAAGTCCAAATATACTATATCAACCGACTCACCTTTGTCTACCTGTTTATTCACACCTTCAAAAAAACATAACAGATTAGTAAGACAAGATCTTCCTTGTCTAAAGTCATATTGGCTGTCTCCCATTAAGCAATGACTATCTACATGTTCAGCAATTTTGTTCTTTATGATGGTTTCTACCATTTTTCCCAGTACTGACGTCAGGCTCACTGGTCTGT
Source organism: Ichthyophis bannanicus (assembly GCA_033557465.1). Classification (NCBI taxonomy): domain Eukaryota; kingdom Metazoa; phylum Chordata; class Amphibia; order Gymnophiona; family Ichthyophiidae; genus Ichthyophis; species Ichthyophis bannanicus. The sequence goes on from JAWIIG010000051.1 coordinate 714,380, forward strand.
AGTTTCCTGGATCACCCCTGGAACCCTTTTTAAAAATTGGCGTTACGTTCACCATCCTCCAGTCTTCAGGTTTTACAGATGATTTTAATGATAGTTCACAGATTACTAATAGCAGGTCTGCAATCTCATATTTCAGTCCTTGGATGTATATCATCCGGTCCAGGTGATTTGCTACTCTTCAGTTTATCTAATAGCTGTAATACATCTTCCCGATGTATCGATATTTCCTTCAATTCTTCTGCACCTTTAAATACCACTTCAGTCATGGGTAACATCCCTATATCTTCCTCCGTAAAGACCGAAGCAAAGAATTAATTTAGTCTCTCCACTATCACCTTGTCACCTCTTAGTGCCCCTTTAACCCCTAATTGGGCACTAATGGACCAACTGACTCTCTGACAAGTTTTTTGCTATGAATGTACTTGGAAAAAGTCTTTATTACACGTTTTTGCTTCCGCAGCAAGCTTCTTCTCAAATTCTCCCTTTGCCTGCCTTATCAATGCCTTGCATTTAACTTGCCAGTGCTTGTGCTGTTCCCAGTTTTCGTCATTTGTCTCTTTTTTTCCATTTCCTGAAAGATGCTTTTTTTGGCAACAGCAGCCTCTCTGACCTCACCTTTAAACCATGCTGGCAGTTTTTTGGACTTCCTTCCACTTTTGTTAAAGCATGGAATACAGCTGGTCTGGGCTTCCAAGATAGTATTTTTCAACAACACCCAAGCTTAATGTAAGTCTTTAAACATTGCAACTGCTTCTTTTAGTTTTTTCTTAACTATTTTTCTCATTTTCTCATAGTCTCCATTTCGAAAATTAAAAGGTAGTAATGTGGATTTCCTTACCATCCCTCCTCCACTAATTAAATCAAACGCAATCATGCTATGATCACTATTGCCAAGTGGCCCAACACCCTCATCTCTTGCACCAGATCTGGTGTTCCACTAAGGACTAGGTCCAATATGGCTTCCCCTCTGGTCCGTTCATCAACCAGCTGCTCCAAGAAGCAGTCATTTATTTCATCTAGGAACTTTATGTCCCTAGCATGTCCTGCCGTGAGAGTGACCCAGTCGATACTGGTGTAATTGAAATCACATACTGGGGTAATTGAAATCACCAATGCCCACTGGTATATGACTTTACAGACCTATGACTTCCGTGTGGAACATTGGGCTGGAAAGGCCCATATTAATGCCGACTACCTGTCCCGGGAGGGGGAAGACCCACCTATAATCCGACCCTGACCCGAAGGGTCTCTGCTACAGGGGGAAGATATATGATGGGGTATATGTTCCATCACAGCCAGAACCCCAGAGGATCCTGGCTATTCCCAGCTCTATGGGTACAAGACCATTTGGAAAATATCCACTTAGAGCAGCAGCAGAGAATGAGAAGCAGGGGAGGAGACCAGGGTAACACTGAAACTCCTGCTCCTGTTCCACCTAGAAAACCCAGGGCTCTACTTCTTGATCTCACCAGGCTTGAGTGGGATGGAAATGGATTCCCAGGAAGGGAAGGAGATGGACCTTGAGTTTTAAACAACAAACCCATGAGCCAACATCCATGGATACTCAACCGGTGGCAGCCTGCCTGACTTGGGGTGGATGTAGCAATAAGAATCTATGTGGAAGGTGGCAGGGCATTCAACACTTGGGACGCACCCCGGTTGAGCCAGGGACCTAAGGGTGTGTGTGTGTGGGGGGGGGGGGGGTGCAGTGATGTTGGATGTGTATGATTGCTTGAATTGGAGAATTCTGAGAAGACTGGATTTGCATACTACCTGCTTAATTTGAATAGTGTCTATACTGCATTGCCAAAAGGAAGGGCAACTTTTGGCCCAGATGAGGGGCAGACACCCTAGGTAGGGACGACTGACCCCCAACTGTGTGGAGTGACCCTGTTAGACAGGGTTACTGGACTTGTTAATAATCCTCACCCTAACATATAGAGGAATACAGAAAATAGACCACCCTACTGGGGGGGGGGGGGGTGTATGACCAGAAGGGTAGGGCTTGGATTTTACTTCAGGAGATGTTTGTTAGAGAGGTTGTAGGAGAGACCTGAAAGAACCAACAGCTGCCCATATCTTGGTTCTGGAGATGGACATATTGGACCAGTTTTGACCTAAGAAGGAACAGCAGAGCATGGATGGCATGAGTAAATATTTTACTTTATATAATTGTGAAAAATAGATGCAGTCATTCACAGCAATTCTAAGATTAGTGTAAGTGATTATTCACAAACATATGCGCACAGATTTTCTCCCACTCTATTTTGCAAAATCAAGTACACATAAAGTACATGGGTTAAGTACCATGTTTATAAAATTACTCTCCTTGACTATTTAGGACTACTAGATTGCTTTATGACTTTAAAGAACCAAAGTTGCTAAAAAAACCAAGCATATTGTAAATGCTCAGTTACTTCTAGTGTAAGTGAACTGATAGATGGCAGAAGGATGTTAGAGCTTTTTTTTCTGAGTGCATTAGCTTGTGATGTTTCAGCAGCACTGTCTACCAAAGCAATGTATTGTCATCATATCAGACCTGAGGGTTAATGTCTTGTGCGAATCAATTTTCTAGGCAAAAGAAAATGAGGCAAAAAGACAAAGGTATATGCCATACTTCAGCAGGGTATCTTTTAAAAGTGGGCAAACAATGTGCAATTTAGTAAAACTAAGCAAGAAAGACTGTGCTTTTATCTTCTGAGTTCACTCTGAATCATTTAGATTCCAGTAACAGCAGCACAGACTTGACATTTTTAAATAATATATTGCAGTGAAGATGGTCATTCAGTCAGGCTCTACTGCATGCTAGATGGAGTGACCTGTGATAAACTGAATCGATAGGATCATCGACAGGGGAATGGATGGGATTCTCAGTACCTTTGCTAGAAATGTCATATAAAATTGATTTTAAAAATTTCTGATTTGGTTGCCTTTTAGGATAACTTTTCCAGTCCTGTAGCTGACACTGCAGGTTAAGACTTCAAAACTACAGAAAAAGACATCTGGAATTATTTATGAGATGCAATAGACTAAACCGTGCTTTAATATAAAGAAAATACACGATGAAAATGGAGAGATAATGGAGGGACAAGGAGTACAAACTTCTTAGAATGGGTTAATGATTACAAACCAATAATGTAGTTACAGAAATTCTCTAGAAAACAGCATAAATAGTAAATGTCCATCAAAGTCAATAATATCTATTTACTAGATGATTGTAAAATACCTGGCGCGTTGCCTGCTTTCATGAATATGAAAATGCCTGAAAAGTGAGGATTTCTGTTATTCTTTAAAGGATGTATACTTAGGGGTATGTTTACTGAACTGCGGTAATGTTACCCATGTTAGGTTACGCAATAATGGTACAGATGCCCATATAAAGGCGTGGGCGGTGCATCATTACGGCAAGCCATATCAGCTCACGCCCATTACAAGGCGCCTTAGACTAACGTGCATTACAAGGCGCCTTATAAGGCACCTAACAAGGTGCCTTGTAAGGTGCCCTGTAAGGTGCCTTATAAGTAAGGTGCCTTGTTAGGTGCCTTATATGGCGTTTTGTAAGGCACCCTATAGGGCTCCTTAGGCTAAGCACCATATTAGGCACCCCTGGACAAGGCACCTTAGAAGGCACCCTGGGTTACGGAATCATAGGTTAAGGTGGCCTAATAAGATTACGGTGCCCTAGGTCAGTGTGCCCTAAGGGCTGCAAGGTGCTTCAGGATGACATGCATGACCTGTGAGGCATAGAGACAGATGTAGCCCTAACACTAGATAGAGCACTGAGGAAAGGCAATGAACAGCTGAGTAAAGGAGGGAGAGCTGGGAGCTGCTGGACCTGCCATATCTGCGGTCATCCAATGTGGCTGCCAGTACTGTTGACAAACATGGTGGGGGCAACTGTACCACAGCACAGGGTGTTGGCAATGTAAAGTACTGGAAAGACAGTAGGTGGCAGGCAATGGTAATACGTGTCCCCCAGTGGAGGCGGAGGTGGCAGGATAGTTACAATGATGAGTGGACAGAGGAGTGGTGGTGCCATGCAGATCATGTACAGGCAAGACAAGCACAAAGAGGCACAATGCAGGAAAGGGTAGCAGTGCAGGACATGGGGTAGCAGCCTGCACAGGCAGACAGGACTCTACACAGCTGACAGACGCAGATAGATGGATCAAAGGAATGTTGGCAGCTGTGGCGAGGTTATTATGGGCTGGCAGCACAGCTCTGCAAAAATATACATGCAAACTATTTGAGTAGGACAGGTATGAAAGTAGAAAACAATGAGGAATTGAACCCGTGAACACTGCTGAGAATGGCATTGTACTAACTAGTAGGCTTTACCTCCGTGGTGTATGGCACAGCAATGGCTGGATACAGAAGGACTGCAGGTCACCGCACAAACTGTCTGCTCTGAGTGCCAGGATAGGGTAACCCCACCAATACCCATGATGCAATGCACATGCTGAATAGCTGTCTACAGCTGATCACCAAGTGGGGTCTGCGCCTCTCTGATACCTCAGCTTGGAAAGATGAACTGACAGTGCGTGATACTGGCACAGAGTAGCTACAGACCATGCCATTGTGCAGGTTCGGTGTTCACCCTGAGGGATAGGATGGGTGCCCAGCACTAAGTCCACAGTGCATGTAGTGCTAGAGATAGGTCCTGCTGTACATTTCCATCACTACCAGCATGTGACAGGTGTGGTGTGCAGTGCATCCGAAGGTAATTTGGTGTCTGTCTGTGTTTTGCAGTCACATGTGGCTCTCTGGGACCAGACACCACCCAGATTAGCGTGCACCCAGTGTTAGGGTCTGGCTGACATGGGCACCTGTTATCATGGCAGAGGGGTTTCTAGACTTGCATGAGGTTTGTGTAGCAGTGCCTCTACAGGTTAAAGTGGTATACACTATATACCCCAAAAGGCCCACAATCACCCTTTTTGTTAGGTATGGGTCAGGTGCCTGAGCCCCAGTGAAGCAACCTCCATCCTGCTGGTATAAAACAGTCCTCCAGGTTTGGTGGGCCAGAGCCATACCTGTGACTGGGGTAGACCAGCAGTAATGCTGGGGCTAGGTCTGGAAAACCTCAACTGCCTCACACCACAGTCTTACAGTTACCAGCAGACAGCACAGTCAGACTGCACCTGCAGCACCCTACAAGGTGTTCCAACCACGCACAGACTAACTGCAGATAGTCCTCTAGCCAGTCCATAGTGCATGATCACAGAGGAACTATATGCACCAAGCAGGTATCTCAGTGATAGAGCCCCAGCACTGGGAACACACAGGTATCACTAGAGACAGTGTTGAGTGCTATGTGGGAACCTAGACATGCCTTAGTCACTGCTCGGTCAGAGTGAGAGTGTCCTCCTGGCATGACATGCTGTGGCCACCCTGTCCATGCAGGAGGTGGTCGGGCACTACAGTGTCCCAACCATTGCCCCCACACCCTCTGAAGAGGCATCCTGACCAATCCGCCCTGTCCTGTCCATACCCACAATACTTTACACACACACACACACACACACAGACACACACACACACACTCCTATTGCAGCATTGTGCAAAGATAGGGGTGGTTGGCAGCCCTGCCCGCCACACTGGTCCTGATTACAGTGCTGACATTGATAAACTGTGCAGGAGGTAGTAGTAGTGCTCTGGTGATAACTGCAGCTCCGTGCCGGGGCCAACAGCCTGACACTCTGTGCAGCTTTGAATTGTGGAGCCTGTGTGAGTGGGTGTTTGTACCCCTGTTCACTGCTGCTTTGGGTTTTCCCCTTTTTTCTGTTGTATCTGCATTGTAGAGTAAAATATAGGGACGTGCTCTGCAGGATGCACAGCTGGGACTTGAACCTGTGACCTCCTGCTTTTGGACACACTGGCTGTGTGTACTGTACCACACTGTTGCCACAGATGCACAGTAGTCCCTGAAGCTACCTGTACTTTTCCTCAGCCAGACCTTTTATGTTGCACCGCACACCACGGATTGGTACAGGGCACGGCCTAGGTCCACTGCAGGCAGGTGCCACAGCTCCCTCCAGCATGGGCACTCACCCACTGCCATGCTGACATGACCATATGCTGTCAGTGCTGGTAGTGTGCAGTCCCAGGCCATCCACTTTGTGGGTAGGCGGTTGCCTAGGGAGTGGGGTCTGGGGTGGGGAGGCATACATGGTCATCCTCACATCCGCCCCATCACCGCCTGCTAATATTATATCCCTTCCACTTGGGGGAGGGTTGGCTGGGGGGATGTCAGGTCAGTACCCTGGCGACTGTTAGCTAGGGTGGACCAGGTAGATGTAGGTGGATTGTGTTTGGCCTTTGTCAGCTGCTGTCTTGCTGATGTCCAGTTTCTATGTTCCTATGTGCCACCTAGGTGACTGCCTAGTCACCCCTGTGTCCCATTTGCACCATCACCATAGTGGCCTTTCATACTTGGGCACTAAGCTGTTGCTGCAAATGGACCACTACTATCACTTTTCTTGGGCTCCCTGCCTATTCTGTACATTGCTGACACAGAAATGGTTTCTCTCTCTTGCAAATGTGTGCTAATGCCAGGTTTTCAGTTGCGGTAAGATTCAGCCCTTCAGTTCCCCGCATTAGTGTGGAAGGGGCCTCTCCCCGCCCACTCACCGCCCATTGACCCCTTCTCTCCGCCCTCTCTCCACCCTCTGCGGGACTTACCGCAGCTGGGAACACTAACGCGCAGTAACGTTACCTAACGTGTGTTAACGTAGCATCTGCTACATTAACGCGGTTTAGTAAACATACCCCTTAAGATCACATGATGGAACTGATCATGTATCCATCTGTGTTTTTCAGCTGCTTAGGTAGAGTAACTTTTGCACATATCATTCCCTTGAACTCATAATTTTAAAAATGACAAGGATGGCTATATTTGCAGAAGCAAGGTGCTGGCAGGCAGCTGAATATGTCAAGTGGCAGATGGGATACGTTCAGTTCTCCCATATGGTAATTTTAAATGTATCCCAACTTCTCCCCACTAGCAGATATCCTTTCCCTTGATTTCCAGTTTGATACCATCTTTCTGCCAGAATGTTATCTGATCCTTACCCTCCTACTCCCACAAGATGTAGGGCTTCCTCCAGCTCTTTGTTACCATAAGCTAGTAAACAGAGGGATTAAGTCAGCCAATGGCCTGGCGCTCAGAGGTACATCATTGCCCACCTTTGACTTCCATGCAGAGGGCCTTACCATGCCAAATTAATGTGATTAATTTATTCAATTTGGCAAAGAGAAAATCAGATATAGTTTAATTGGATTTCATCAGGAGTTTTAATACTGGCATGCATAATAAGCTCACAAAATAAACATCTGGGTCCTGATGTGGTAAATGGTGATAAATGAGGGCATTTTTTATTTGTGTCCCTTTAAACAAACTGAATGTCCATAAAAGCAGAATGAGCTGAAAATCATTCATTTTCATTGCCGTTATAGCAGGGGTTCTCAACTCAGAACCTTGAGATTTACCCATTCATTCCAGTTTTCAGGTTCTCCATAATGAGTGTGCATGAGATAGATTTGCATGCCCAATCTCAGTTGGCTAGTTGGGGGGGGTTTGAGAACCACTTCATTATAGTCTATAGGGCCAGGAAAACAGCTGTTCGCTGGTCAGACAACAGATCCACCTTAGAGAGGGAGAAAAAAGAAGCACTTGACCACTTGATCTATCATATTCAAATGTTCTGATAAACAGTCAAACAAGTGTACGCTGGCCTCACTTCTTCCATATCCCATGGCTGATAGCATCAGCATGCAAATACAAATGAAAACAGAAAATGCTACTATTTTCTTTTCATTTCTTTCCTGGATTTAAAAGGTATAGAGTGGCTTGTTAAGTACAAGCTAGAAGAGTTTAAAAAGAGGTGAAATTTTAAAAAATGATATCATAAGGCTTAGATATAAATAAAGCAAATAGCACAATCAGGGCTCAGATACTAGTAAAGAAGCTTGGGATTATTTGGTTTGTGTATCAGAAAAGAAGCTCTATGTGCTACATAGGATAGACCGTAGAGCAGAGGCAGATTCCATAGAAATGGATTCGGCAATGAAAGAGCAGAGGACTGGCATTGAAAAGATAGAAGGCAGGGCCAAAGTCAATGCATACATAACGATTGCATTTGTTGGTGTGAGAGTCACTGCTAGTAATGTGTAACACACTGTGTGGATGCAAGGAAGTTACTGTCTCTATCAAGTATGCCACAGTGCAATGGTATCTTAAGTAGGCAAGACAAAGGGCACATATGCACTAGAAATGTGAAGACTATGATTTTTCAGTTAATTTTTCATATTTTTGGAGTTTTTTTCTGCATTTTAGATGTTCTTTTTTTCCATTTCATTTTAAATATTTGCATTATTATTTCTTTGGGTTAATATTTTAGTTTATTGCTAGTGTTGTTTTCTACAATTGGATTCATCCAAATTTTGGAGCTATTATGTATTGATTGTCTGATCTACAGTTCTAATGTATTTCATTTGTTTCTATCTGATGTTAGTTTTATAATTCTTATATTGATCATTAACAGCTCAGAATAATAGATGAGTGGTCAAATATTTCAAATAAATAAAACATTTTAATGTGCATTGCATTTTTTAAAATAAATATCTGAAGTAAACTGATTACGTCTCCTCCCACCCTCTAAATCTGGGATGAAGTTAGAAAAATCAGAAATACTGAACATTTTTCCATTGCACATTCCTACTGCTTAACATAGTTGCTCCTTTGTGACAGGGAAACAGTACCAATGAATTTTTATACTGCATTCTAATCTTCCTTTCAAAGTAGGGTCCCTAAAGCCTTTCACTGCCAGTGTGACAAAAAAATAGGATCTTGCTGTCAGGTTTTTCCAGGCAAACCTCTCTATGGAAAAACACAGAAACATAGAAATATGACGACAGAAAGACCACATGGCCTATCTAGTCTGTCCTTCCATATCAACAACTACAACAGTCCCCTTTTTTCCTTTAGAGATCCTCTGTGTTTGTCCCATGCTTTTTTGAATTCAGTTACTGTCCTCATCTCTACCACCTCCACTGGGAGACTATTCAACGTATCCACTACTCTTTCCGTAAAGAAATATTTCCGCATATCACGCCTGAATCTATCCCCCTTCACCCTCATCCCATGTCCCCTCATAGCAGAACTTGCTTTCAATCGAAAGAGGCTATCCCCCTGTACATTTATGCCATGGAGGTATTTAAACATCTCAATCATATCACCTCTATCCCTCCTTTCCTCTAAGGTGTTCTTCATGTACCCTTCATACAATTTCAGTTCCTCACAAACTTTTCATACCCCATCCTGCTGCTTTGTACCTCTTTAGGACATAGGAATATAAGATATACAAAAGCAGAAGTGAGAATGTGATTGAAAACTACAGGCTGATTAATTTAACTTTGGTGGTGAGTAAATTATTGGAAGCACTGCTGAAAGAGAAAATAGTGAGGTTTCTGGAGGATCTGAGGCAGCATGGATTTATCAGAGGCAGATCAGATCTTGGCAGACATATCTGATTCATTTCTTTGACTGGGTGATCAGGGAGTTGGACTGAGGGAGAGCCCTAGATGTGGTGTATTTAGAGTTCAGTAAAGCCTTTGACACTGTTCCTCACAGGCAACTTATAAACAAACTGAACACCCTAGGAATGGACTCTAAAGTTACCTGCTGCAGGATCGGCCTCAAGAGATGATTCAAGGTGTTTGCCCTAGCTAAACCTTAAGCCTTATGACCACCCCCCCCCCCCCCGGCTATCAGAATCGACTGTTTTAGCTTCAAATGCCCTACTCTTTGCTGCCTCCCCCAGAAGTGGATACCATAGGCTACTGTCATAAGAACATAAGATATGCCATACTGGATCAGACCAAGGTCCATCAAGCCCAGTATCCTGTTCCAACAGTGGCCAATCTAGGTCATACGTACCTAGCAGTTTCCCCAAAAGACACAGGTTCCGCAATGCTTGTACTGGGTCAAGCATTGATATCCTGGGTCCCTTCTTAATAATGGTTTATGGACCTTTCCTCCAGGAACTTGTCCAAACCTTTTTTAAACCCAGCTACACTAACAGCCTTTACTACATCCTCCGGTAACAAATTCCAGAGTTTGATTACATGTTGAGTGAAAAAATATTTTCTTTTATTAGTCTTAAATAGTTTACCCTGTAGCTTCATTGCATGTCCCCTAATCTTTCTATATTCTGATAACGTAAACAATCGATCTATGTTTACCCGTTCCACTCCGTTCGTTAATTTATAGACTTCTATCATATCTCCCCTCTGCCATCTCTTTTCCAAATTAAAGCGCCCTAACCTTTTTAGCCTTTCTTAATAGGAGTATCCTTCCATCCCCTTTTACCATTTTGGTAGTTCTTCTCTGAACCTTTTCAAATAACACTATATCCTTTTTAAGATACGGCGACAAGAATTGCACACAATATTCAAGGTGCGGTCTCACCATGGAACGATATAGAGGCATTATAATATCTTTTGTTTTATTTTCCATTCCTTTCCTTATCATACCTAGTATTCTATTTGCTCTCTTGGCTGCCGCTACACACTGGGCTGAGGGTTTTAACATGGTATCCACAATGACGCCTAAGGGATATGTTTACTAAACCGTGCACACTTGCGCGGCGCATAGTAGCGTATGCTAATGATGCACTTAAGTGCTCTTAAGCACCCCGCAAGCATGCGCGTCACACTAACGGGCCCCCGCACACGTGCCCCTCACACTGACGGGTCTGCGCAAGTGTGCGGTGCGCTGATGTGCGATAGAGGCGTGGAAAGGCATTTCGAGGGTGGAGGAAGGCTCCCGAGGTGCGGGGGGATGGGGTCAATGGGTGGAGAGTGGGAGGAGAGAGGCTCCACGCACAGGAGCAGGGCTGAATTTTGGCAAAAAAAATACCGCGAGTGAAACCCTCGCGTTAGAGCCGATTTAAAGGGAAGAGAAACCATTTCCGTCAGCAAGGTACAGCAAAACCGGGGAAACCTGCAAAACGTGAGCAGTGTGATACATGTGCACAGAACAAAATAGCAAATATAAATTGAAAACGACCACAACAAATTCCAAAAAAATTATAATCCAGCTGGGCAACAGTGATATTAATGGGCAACCATAAAAAACACTCCCAGGAAAGCTCCAAAAAAAAGAAATGATTTTTGGAAAGGTCTACGCTCCGTAGACTCTTTCAAAAATCACTGCATTTTATTGTAGCTTTCTTGGGAGTGTTTTTTATGGTTGCCCATTAATATCACTGTTGCCCAGCTTGGTTTTGGTTTTCTTCCCCTTTTTTGGAGGGCATTTGTGAGGTTTATTCACACCTTTGTCCCCATACAAGATAAACGAGCCCACAGTAAAATTGTGCAGAGCAGGGTGTCTGACTCGTGCGGCCAGGTTTCCTATCTCCAGAGATTGCACTGCCTCTGTGGCCACAGTGTGGTGCAGCGGACACAGCCAGTGCCTGTAGGACCAGAGGGTCACAGGTTCAAATCCCAGCTGGGGCTACTGCTAACCCAGTCCCCATAGTTTTACCCACCACTAAACAGTGATAGTACAGACACTCCTCTATTGCAGAGAACATAAGCATGGTTCCAACACCTATATTTTACCCTACACCGCACACAAACCATAACAATGGGCATTACCTACAGCCGAGTCCCCCAAATTCAGTCCTGGAGTGCCACAACTCAATCAGGTCATATGCTTTTTCCCAGATAGGGACATGTCTGCATGTTGGCGGAAGGGTACAGGTGGTGGAGGGGGCAGTGGCTGCAAACCACAGCAGACAGTGGCCTAGGCCTGTGCAGGCTGGCACCGTCCACTGCAACAGACAGGCTCTGTCGGATGTACAGTCATGGACTCCCCAGGGAACGCAGCATATCTGTGGCAACACAGTGGTGCAGTGCACACAGACAGTGTGTGCAGGAACAGGTTCAAAGCACAGCTGGGGCTACTGCCAATCCAGTCCACATATTTTTCCTACAACTAAACCGTGATAGTACGGACAAACCTTTATTGCTGAGAACATACGCATGGTTCATACGCCTATATTTTACCACACCAAACACAGACACCATAAACAGCCGCATTACCTAGAGCAGAGTCTCCCAAATGCAGTCCTGGAGGGCCCCACACCATTCAGGTTCCATGCTGCCTCTAATAAAGATGCCTGTGCTGCATATCTATGCACCACCCCCATGGTATGCAGATGTAGCTCATGCATATTTATGAGGGACAGCATGAAAACCCGAGCAGTGGTTGGAACACCAGGACTGGAGTTGGGAAACTCTTCTGTAAAGCAGCGGCCAACAGGGCCAGACACACCCACACACACACCCACAGGCCCCATTGGTCAATGCCTCCTGGAGAAGCAGGACATTGGGCCCTGCCTGTATCTCCCAATACTAGCAGTTGCATACCTTAGCACTGCCACCCTACACCTGGGTATATGGTACACAGCTATCAAACGTTGCCCATGATAACTGTCAGATATCAATTCCTACGTTAAGCACATTTTGCTCATTGATCTCCACCATAACAATCATTGTGATGTCTGTGGTGTGCGCTGCAGGTCTGGTCTCTGACAGTGTTTACCACCCTGGGGAGTGACTCCCAACAGTAGTGCGTACCATATCCATGCCTGTACTGTGCCCAGGACTGGTGTGGTGGGTATGGCTGCTGAACCCCTCTATAGTAGCACAATGCTGGCATAGGTGTGGGGGTGGCTGTCTGCCTATCCAGTGTGTGGTGGCTGCAAACACCTTCCACAGCCCACACTGCCAGCAATGTTGCCAGTATTGGGCTGCCAATGTGCATAATGAGGAGCAAGGTACCATGGGTATAGGCCGGACAGGGTGGCCTGGCCAGGGTGCATCTGCACAGGGCATAGGGCACTGACTGGGACATTTTAGTGGCCGGCCACCACCTACACAGACAGGGTGACCTCAGTATGTCCTGCTGAGAGATCACTCTCACCCTGACTGTGCAGTGACCACAGCATGGCTAGGCACCCCCATAGTGCTATATAGTATTTCTCTCATGTGATAGATATGGGTTTCCTTTTGGGGTCCAGTCACTGATTTATCTGCTTGCTGTGTATGCTGACATCCCAGTTCTGGGTGCATGCATCTCCACTGGGAACATGCACTGTGGACTAACTAGCACACTGTTTGCAGCTGGTATGTGTTGTGATGGAGCAGCTTGCAGGGTGCAGTAGCTGATGACTTGCTGCAGGAGAATATCAGATATTGGTGGGGTGCAGCTCACCATATCCAGGCATAATATCTGTCTGCTATTGTGTTATGGATGTGTATAGAGCTGCATTGACTGTGCTGTGGTGTGTCTGCTCCTCAGCAGGACTGGGGTTGATGGACCCCTTTACTGCCACCTTTGCAGGGAGGTAGAATGTGGATCTATTGATAGGAGACCTTGTTTGCCGCCCTTGGCCCGGGTGGTGGTGCATGGCCCACCTGGGGGCTACACCTGACTGAGTCAGACAGAGATATCCAAGGTGTTTGTGAAGAAACTACCTATCTCACACATTAACACTGCTTTGGACCTCCAGCATGGCCTCTTTCAGCTATGTAAGGTGTTGTGGACCTGGTCCTGGGCGCCTCATTGCACCTTCAGGGTGAGCACAGTACCCGCAAGATGTGACGGTGTGTAGCTACTCTGTGCCAGTAAAACACACGGTCAGTACCCCCTACCAGGCCGAGGTGGTGTGTGGGTGCACATGGTCACTTCCCTCTACCGGGCCAAGGTGCTGTGGGGGTGCATTGCCCATCTTGTGTTAATCTGTGGACAGCTGATTTGCATGTGCAGTGCATCATGGGTATGGGTGGGCTAACCCTATCCTGGTGACCACAGCAGACTGTCTGTGTGGTGACGTGCATGCTCTCTGCAGCCAGTCAGGGGCTTGCTAGTAGCTATAGAGCTATAGCCCAATGGTTACTTCACTGCCTCTGAAGCCAGAGGTCATGGGTTCAAACCCACAGTGGGGTTATTTGATAGGGTTGTCCAATGCATTTTCTTTAATGTACATATTTTGATGCCAGCAAAAACACCCTCAGCGTACTGTACCCATAAGGTGCCTCTGAGGGTGCTTTATAGGGCGCCCTATAGGGCACCTTATGGTTCCCGTCCATATAAGGTGCACTATACAATATCCTGTGACGCAACCTATAGGGTGCCCTATAGGGGACATTTTAGGGTGCTGTGGCAGACAGTGCAATTTCTAATGTGCCCTATGGAGTGCCTTATAGGGTGCCTTATACGGCACCTTCAATTACGGCACATGAGGGCGTGTTTGCTGGCAGCAATTAATAACATAAAATTAAAGTGCTGCAGGACAACATATGTACAATGCAAAGCTGATGCCACAGCCAGCCTTACGTATTAGGCACACTGGGGAGCAAACTCATGACCCCTGTATCAGTCAGTGCCTTAACCATTGTGCTCCACTGCTGCTCCTCCTTGCCTGTCAGCGCACCTACTTATGCTTTTCATTCCTTAAACTGCACAGTGCTGCCATAAAAAACAGTACACTGACCTTGCGGTACCTCATACGGCACCCTCTAAAGTGCACTATAAGCAACATTCTAGGGTGCCTTGGCTGACAGTGCACTTTAAAATGTGCCTTATAGGGCAGCTTATGTTAACACGCTTTGGGAGTGCGTTTGCTAGTAGTGATAATTAAAATATGAATAAAATGCCTCCTAAAGGAATCTTCCCCTTAATATGTTATGCCTCAGCCAGCCTTGTTCATTGGGCACTTTGGGGGATTGAACCCCTGATCCCTGCACCATTGGTCAGTGTCTTAACCATTGTGCTGTGGTTCTGCTCTTTTTCCTGCACATCAGCGCGCCACTTATACCGCCCAGTATTATAATGCCTCCATAAACATCAGCGCGCCGCCTTATGCTGCCCAGTATTTCTGTGCCTCATAAATTAACGCCTCAGCCAGCTGTCTTCATTGGGCACTGTGGGGGATTGAATCCCTGATCCCTGCACCGTTGGTCAGTGTCTTAACCATTGTGCTGTGGCTCTGCTCTTTTTCTTGCACTTCAGCGCGCCACTTATGCCTCCCACGCAGCTATCTCATGCGCTAAGGTGCGGGGCGCACATGGGCACCGCGCACCTTAGCGCATATGTAAATTCCGGCTTTTCTTTTTCAGGATGGAACGCCCACTCCTTATATGGCACCCGCACACTACCGGGGCCCGCACTCTACCGGGGTTTTAGTAAACATGCCCCTAAATCTTTTTCCTGGGTGGTGGTTCCTAATGTGGAACCTTGGATCATGTAACCATAGTTTGGGTTGTTCTTCCCTAGGTGCATAACTTTGCACTTGTCCACATTAAAATTCATCTGCCATTTTGATGCCCAGTCTTCCAATTTATCAAGATCCTCTTGCAATTTTTCACAATCCTCTTGGGTTTTAACAACTTTAAATAGTTTTGTGTCATCTGCAAATTTGATAACCTCACTCGTTATTCCACTTTCCAGGTCATTTATGAATATGGCAAAAAGCAGAGGACCCAGCACAGATCCCTGGGGTACACCACTATTCACCTTTCTCCATTGGGAAAATTGGCCATTTAGCCCTACCCTCTGCTTTCTATCTTTTAACCAGTTCCTGATCCACAGTAGTACACTGCCTCCTATCCCATGACTCTTTAGTTTTGCCAAAAGTCTCTGATGAGGGACCTTGTCAAAGGCTTTCTGAAAGTCCAGATACACTATATCAGCCGACTCACCTTTGTCTACCTGTTTATTCACACCTTCAAACAAACATATCAGATTAGTAAGGCAAGATCTTCCTTGTCTAAAGCCGTGTTGGCTTCTCCCATTAGGCCATGACTATCTACATGCTGAGTAATTTTATTCTTTATGATGGTTTCTACCATTTTTCCCGGTACTGAGGTGAGGCTCACCAGTCTGTAGTTTCTCGGATCACCCATGGAACCCTTTTTAAAAATTGGTGTTACATTGGCGATCCTCCAATCTTCAGGTATTAGAGATGATTTTAATGATAGTTCACAGATTACTAATAGCAGGTCTGCAATCTCATATTTCAGTTCTTTCAACACCCTTGGATGTATACCATCTGGCCCAGGTGATTTGCTACTCTTCAGTTTATCTAATAGTTGTAATACATCTTCCCGATGAATCGATATTTCCTTTAATTCTTCCACACCTTTAAATATCACTTCAGTCATGGGTAACATCCCTACATCTTCCTCAGTAAAGACCAAAGCAAAGAATTCATTCAGTCTTTCCGCTATCGCCTTGTCGCCTCTTAGTGCCCCTTTAACTCCTCTATCATCTAATGGACCAACTGACTCTCTCACATGTTTTTTGCTACGAATGCACTTGAAAAAATCTTTATTTTGCCTTTTAGTTTTACTGACCCTTACCTTCCTCTATGATTCAAGCATTGCACCGAGGGGAATTCTGGGCTTCTCTGGATCTGACCAAGACATATTTTCATATCCTGATCTGAGCAGGTCAGCAGAAGTATCTGCATTTTGCCTTGCTTGGCTCTCACTATGTTTGCAGTCCTCCATTTTGAGATCTCCACTGCCCCAAGGATGTTCTCCAAGGTCATAGTGGTGGTGGCTGTGGAGCCTAGGGATCTGTGTCCTTTCTTATCTGGATGACTGGCCCATCCAAGCCCACTCCCTATGAGAAGTTTCCCAAGTGATGTCCTTTTTGGAAAGCCTCGGCTGGGTTATCAATCAGGAAAAGTCAGCTATGCCTTTCCAATCTTTGGAATTTCTGGGAACATGTTTCAGCATTCGAGTGGGCAGAGGTTCCCTGCCAGAGAAGAAAGTCAGAAAACTGTTGGATTGCCTGGCACTGTTCTGTGCACAACAGGCCCCCAGAATCTGGGATTATCTTCAGCTCCTCGGATTGATGGCGGTGACTATAGAGATGCTGTCGTGTGCATGTGCTCACATGTGACTGATCCAGAAGTCCTTGTTTACTCGATGGTTCCTGAGTTCTTCCACTCCTATTGATGGTGAAGGCCAGCCTGTGGCGGTGGTGGCGGTAGCCCTGTCATCTGAGGAATAGCATACCACTGGATGATTTCTCCTGTATTCTGCTGATGACAGATGCCAGTCTCTTGGATTGGGAGCCCATTGTCAAGACTGTATGGTCCAGGGCCATTGGAACCACAGGGAAGCAGTATGATCCATCAATTGCCTCATGGTAAGGGCCATCAGGTTGGCTCTTCTGCATTTCCAGCCCCTGGCTGAGGGCTTGGAGGTTCAAATTTTCTGATAATGCCATGGCAGCGGCTTATGTCAATCAGCAAGACAGCACAAAGAGTGCTATAGTGGATCTGGAGATGGATTTCCTATTTACCTGGGCAGAGAAGAACTTCCTAGACTTGTCAGCCTAGAAGATTGCCAGGGTAGAAATTGTGGAAGTAGACTTCCTCGGCAGGCACTCTCTGAACCCTGGTGAATGGGAGTTGAGTCAGAAGGCCTTTTAGTTGATTCTGCACCACTGAGGTCACCTCAAAATGGATCTGATGGTGACCTGCTCCAGTGCCAAGGTTTGTCACTTATTCAGTTGCCACACAGAGATGGGGTCTGAGGGCATCAATGCCATAACCTAGCCTTGGACAAGTCAGCAGCTGCTATACATATTTCCTCTGTGGCCCCTGGTGGGGTATGTGCTTTTGCACATAGAACACCACCCAGGCAAGATTGTTCTGGTAGCAATGGATTGACTGAAGAGAGCATGCTTGGGAGACCCGATCCAGCTCCTGCAGGTGCTTCCTCTTAAGATGCCTCCATCTTGGATGCTATTGTGGCAGGGACCGATCACCCTGGAGGAACTGGTTCCCTTCTTGCTTATGGCATGGCTCTTGAAAGGAGACTGCTAGCGCATAAGTGCTAATCTCCAGCAGTAATCTTTACTCAGTGCCCAGTGGAGGTCTAACAAGCAAGCATATGTACGGATATGGTGCCTCTTTGAGAGCTGGAGTGGCTCTTGACTCCTGAGGCAGCCATTGTGTCCTCCCTGTTGACCTTTCTGCAGGATGACCTAGAGAAGAACCTCTCACTTAGCCCCCTGAAGGTTCAGGTGGCAACTCTGACCTGTTCCGTAATCTGGTAGCAGGCAAGTCTTTGGCTTTATACCCAGACGTTTCACATTTTATCCAAGGGACTTGGCACCAATGTCCTCCCTTTCAGTCTGTTATCTCTTCCTGGGGTCTGTCTGATTCTCAGGGCTCTGATGGTGAACCCCTTTGAGTCCTTGAAGCACGCTGCCTTAAAGCATATGATGCTCAAGACTGTCTTCTTGGTTGCGATTCACATTAGCATAGATTTGAAAAGGGGCAGAGACAAAGCCTGGTGTACAGATTCAGAAAGTCTGTTGCAGGCATAAGGAACAACAAAGGCTCACCTCTTTGAGGCTGCTTTTGAATCCCAATCCCTTGTTTCCAAAACAATGCTAAAAATGGCCGGATTACTTACACCGGCAGACTTCAGGCAGAGAGATGCAATGAAATAATTTTCTACTTGAAAGAAATTTCTCTGAATTATCAGCCAAAGTAAAATCAAACAGCTTCCCCTGATATGTAACCAAACACTGACATGAGAATTTTAAAAAGAAAGTAGCTCCTATGGCTAAGACATGTGCCCCGAGGGCAAGAAATTCTTTCTCCTGAATTTGGGTGGCATGTGCTGCATCAGGAAAAACAAAAATACGCTGGGCACAAATTCAGTTTCTTCTTTAAGTAACTTCTCAATACCAGCAACTTGTCATTCTCGGAGAAAAAGAACAACTAAGAGTAGAGCATTGATTTATTGTAGGCATGTCCAACTTCAAACAGGTCATGATCTACTTTTTCCGTCCAAAAGTGCCAGTGATCTACCACCATGAAAATTAATTTTCAAATTAGTTTCAAATTAAATTTTGACCCAATAAAGTTTGAGGACTCCCCCCCCCCCCATTTTTTAATGAACTTTCTGTCATTTACTTGGATATGATTAGCTGTTAAGCAAATTAAGCAAAAACAAAACAGAGACAAAGGTCCAGTAAGAACTGTGAGGGGAAATGGAAAGTACATTTTTTCTTAAAGTTTCATTGAGTAATAACTTTCTTTAACTTTTATTGAGTAATTTGTGTTAAATTTAGGTTGAGTATTGATCCAGGCTGATCTTGCACAATCTTTAATATTTCGCTCTTGCTCATTAGTGAGACGTCTGAGCCTGCACGTCATCCACCAGCTTTTTGAAGTTGGGCGAATATTGCGTGAGGGCCAGTCTCAGGGAATCCTGGGGATGTTCATCTGTCATGTTGTAACGTTGTGTACTCTTTGTCAGTTTCAGATGGGAAAACGCAGATTCACACAAATAAGTTGAACTGAAACAGGAGTTTACAGCTTCACTGCATCTTCTCAAGTTGGGGAAATTTGTCTCTAGGCACTAGCTTCCAAAATGATTCTTGCTCAGCACGGGTCTTGAGAAAAATGTCATTTTTAAGGGTTAATATTTCATTTTCAAGAGATGGCTTGTTCAATGAGTAATTTTTACTGATAGCAGCTGCAGTTTCTTTAATGTCCACATCTGCTTTGAATGGGTATGACAAGTACTCCACAACTATTTTCGAATTCCTGGATAACAGAACAGATTTCTGTCACATACTTCTCGTTCTGAAAAACAAAATTTGGATATTGTCCCAGATAGTCCTGTGTATTAGGAAAATGATCAAAAGTGTTGTTTGCAAGGTCAGTCATCACTAGCTCAAATTTGCTCTTGTAGGATGAAACTGTACTCATCTTGCCAATGCATTTGTTTTTACCTTGTAGTTCAAGGTTCATATCACTTAGTTCGCCTGTAAAGTCAGGGAGAAATGCCAGATCACATAACCACTCCTCATCTTCCAACTCTGCTTGGTCATCTCCCCTCTCCTTCAAAAAGCTTCTTATTTCATTCAGCAAATCACGAAATCTTTGCAGAAATTTGTGCCTACTTAGCCACCTTACATCTGTGTGCAAAATGATTTCCGCTGCCCCTTCATCAAGAGTAAGATTGAAAAGCCGTCTTTGAAGTGATCTTCATCAAACTGAATTTACAATTTTGAAAATGATGTCCAGGACAGTCTTTGTATTGAGTCTCTTGCTTGCCAAAACTTGCTGGTGAATGATGCAGTGGTAAGAAAGGAAATCTGGGAAGTGGTAGTGCTGTCTACAGAGGGCTATGAAACTGTTAACCTCACCTGTCATTGCTCTTGCTCCATCAGTAGTGATGGAAACAAGTTTATGCAATGGAAGATTACACTTTTTCACAAAAGAATGGAAAGAACTGAATATTTCCTGACCGGTAGTTCTCCCTTTTAAAGAAATCATTCCAAGTAGTTCTTCTTTAACACTGAAGTCTTCAAAAACCATCTGGATAAAGACTAATAACTGGGCTATGTCTCTTATGTCTGTAGATTCATCCAGTTGGAGTGAGAAAGCAACACAATTTGAAACATCCTCCAACAATTGTTCAGTTGTGTCTCCACACATCTTTTCTATTCGCCGCACGACGGTGTTTCTTGACAATTGTACATCTTGAATAGCAGCTATGATATCTTTCTTATTTTTAAATTCTTCAAAATGATTGTCAGCTACTTCAAGAAAACAATCTTTTACAAATTCCCCTTCAGTGAAAGGTTTGCATTTCTTTGCGATCAGGTTGCTGACCTTGAAGGATGCTGTGGTTGCAATGACCGAATGTGACCTTGGCTTTGCCATCAACTGTTGCTGAGTAGCCAATTTTGATTTAAGTTCTTTGAGCTTCAATTTACGAATTTCACTTTTGGGTGGAAAATCAGCATCAAACTTATTGCTATGCAGAGCCTTATAATGACGTTACAGATTACCCTTTTTGTAATGCCCAAGGATACTGGGGCGTTACAAATTAGACAACACTTTTCTTTTATCATGATGAAGAAGTAGTCCATTTCCCATTCATCATGAAAGTGGTAGGTTTTGCTCTTCTTTGGAACACTCATCTTCATTATACTGGGGTGGCTGGATGTAAGAAGGCCAAATCTGCTAAGTTAGTACTGGCTGAATCTGGTCCAAAACTGTCACTGACCCAAAGTATTAAAGGTCAACAGGAACTGAAGACCTCTGGATGATGTGAAGTACAAGGACTGGAGATGCCAAAACCACACATGCAGTTCTAAAAGTAAAAATAAGAATTCATCATACTGGCACCAATAATCAAATACCACCAAACAATCCTCAAAAAACTCAAACACCTGTCCAGCAAACCAGATAAAATCAAATACTGCCACACAAGTTCAAATACCACCACACACGATTTAATAAATTCTGCACACAGTGTAGAATCAATGCAAAGGCAAGACAAAATTAAATTGCAGTTCAGAATCAACGCAAAGGCTAGGCAAAATAAAATTGCAGAGGGAAGCAAAAGTCACGTGGTTTGAACCAATTTGAAGGCAAGGCATAGGCAAGTTAGAACAAAATTGGAAAAGCCTGCCAAAATCACCAAATTCTTGACACTTTGTTGTGTCTGCCCGAAAACGTTTAATTAAAGCGAACTATAAAGTGACCAATGACCAGCACACGACACAACTAATATGGTAAGTGTATTCAGGTAATGCCCAGGCGAATGGATATCTCCTGGTATATAACACACTTCTAAGGGGTGTTGGGGCAGGAATGGGTGATTCTGAGAGGCAAGAGACCAGGTATGATGCCGGGCCTGTGGTATCTCATTGCGGGGCGCAGGCGGCAGCCCTCTGGGGTACCCACAAACTAGTGACATGAAGACAGCAAGCACCCCAATACACCCGCAGGCAAGATTCCTGCAGGCAGGGAAAAAAGGCAGACAAAGGATCAGCAGTGGCGGCTGGCACGAGCTCTCTCCTAGCGACGGGGCAAGCTGCTGGAGAGATGGAGCCAAGTGGGGCTGGCGATCAACCTCTGACCCCTCCGTGATCTACAGGTAGATTGCAATCTACCTGTTGGACATGCCTTATTTATTGTATCAGAGGAGTCTTCCAGAAATGCAGTTAAATCTATTGCCTCCCTTGAATCCGGTAGAGGAGCCCCCTCATCAGGTGTTTCTGACACCTGTCTGGGGTAAGGCAAATAGCAACACATAGAAATATCTTCAGAATTTGACAATTGCATATCTTTAAAATACTTCCTTAATACTATCATTGGTGATAGCAAATACATTTTTAGAAAATTTGGGAACCTCAGATTATTAATCCTTGAAAGATTTGCCAAAGTTTACAATTTAAAATGGAGGCTGAGGCTGTCTTTGATATTGATTGAGGCTGTGACCTCTTATAATGCTGTACTCTCCTCTGCCCTGAATGCTCTTTCTCCCCTTACCCCACGTCCTGTAAGGCATTCTTCTCCCCAGCCCTGGCTCTCACCCGCTGCTTGCTATTTGCGCTCCTGTGCCTGCTCTGCTGAGCGCATTTGGCTCAAATCCCGCTCCTGTGCTGACCTTCTCCACTTTAAATTCATGCTTTTCTCCTTCCAGTCAGCCATTGCACTTGCCAAACAAGTCTACTTTATCCATCTGACTAACTGTCTCGCCTCTGATCGTCATTGTCTCTTTAACACACTCAGTTCTCTCCTCAGTGTGCCTCCTCCTCTGATTCTTCACTCCCTTCCTGCCCAAACCTTGGCTGAGTACTTCCATGACCAAATCCACAATATCTCCCTCCAATTCCCCACCACCCTACTACCCCCCCTAACTTCCAATTCTCCCCCCTCACTTCTTCTACGCCTTCTTCCTTCCCTATGGTCTCTAATGAGGAAACAACAGTCCTTCTTTCTTCATCTAAACTCACTACCTGCTCATCTGATCCTATCCCCACCCATCTCCTTAGCACCATCTCCTCCACTATCGTCCCTTCCATCTCTCATATTCTCAACCTATCGCTCTCCACCGCAACCTTCCCTTCTGACTTCAAGCACGCTGTGGTCACACTCCTCCTCATGAAACCCTCACTTGATCCCACCTGTCCTTCTAACTATCGTCCCATCTCTCTCCTTTCCTTCATCTCTAAACTACTTGAGCGTGCAGTCTACCACCATTGTCTCGATTTCCTTGCCTCTCACGCCCTTCTTGATCCTTTACAATCTGGCTTCCGTCCCCTACATTCCACTTGAATGGCTCTTACCAAAGTCTCTAATGATTTGTTCCTTGCAAAATCTAAAGGCTTTTATTCTGTCCTTATCCTTCTTGATCTCTCTGCTGCCTTCGACACTGTTGACTACAACCTTCTTATCACTCTCCTCACTTGGTTTTAAGGGCTCTGTACTATTTTGGTTCTCCTCCTATCTCTCCCATCGCTCTTTCAGTGTGTGCTTCAGTGGCTCCTCCTCTTCTTCCACCCTGATACCTGTGGGTGTACCTCAGGGTTCTGTCTTGGGACCGCTCCTCTTTTCTCTCTATACCCAATCCCTTGGTGCCCTTATCTCTTCGCATGGCTTTCACTATCATCTCTATGCTGATGACTCTCAAATCTACCTCTCCTGAAATCCAGGCTAAGATTACGGTCTGCCTCTCTGACATTACTACCTGGATGTCCAACCGCCGTTTAAAATTGAACATGGCCAAGACTTAACTCCTTATCTTTCTCCCAAAACCCTCCCCTCCTCTTTCCCCTTTCTCTGTCACTGTGGATAACTCTGTAATCCTTCCTGTCTCTTCGGCACGTAATCTTGGTGTTATCTTTGACTCATCTCTCTCTTTCTCTTTACATATCCAACTCATTGCTAAGGCATGCCGTTTCTTTCTCTACAACATCTGCAAAATTTGCCCCTTCCTTTCTGGAAACACTACTAAGATGATTGTCCACTCCTTAATCACCTCCCGCCTTGATTATTGTAACCTTCTCCTTGCTGGCCTCCCTGCAAACCACCTTTTTCCCCTTCAGTCTATTCAACATTTTGCTGCTCGTCTGATTTTTCGCCAGCCTCGTTTTTCCCATGTCACTTCACTGGCTCTCCATCCATTTTCGTATCCAATTCAAACTCCTCCTGCTAACCTATAAATGCATTCCTGTACCTCTCATCTCTTATCTCTTCTTACACCCCTCTCGGCTACTTCACTCTTCTAATAATCTTCATTTATCTATGCCTTTCACTCGTACTGCTAATTCTAGACTTTGCTCCTTTCACCTGGGTGCACCCTTCACCTGGAATAATCTACCTGTCTCTGTGCACCAGGCACTCTCCCTGGCCCTCTTCAAGTCCAGGTTGAAATCCCACCTCTTTACTATTGCTTTTCGTTCCTGACTCTTGTGTTGTAATCTGACTTCTTTATAAATGCTGTGTATATTTTGTCATGTTGAGCTGTAAATTGTATTTTGTAATTTTATTTTGTAATTTTGTCTTGACTAGATTGTGAGTTATGATGAGCAGGGACTGTCTCTCTTACATGTCTGTACAGCGCTTCATAATTTTGCAGCGCTATATAAGTGCTTAATAAAAATAATAATAATAATAATAACAGCCTGCAAGTAATTAATCTGGGGCTCAGTTAAGGAAAACGTCCTCTCAACTGTCTGTAATCTAACATCCACTTCTGTAAATGTCTCAACTGCTTCAGTGGTAAAATCACATAGCTGTGAAATAGTATAATACTCCAGATATCTCTCAAGAAGATTGCTGTGGAACATCCACAGCAGAGTTCAGAGCAGGGCCGGCCCATCCATTGTGTGGGAATATTGCCCGCACATGGCCCTGCACCTCAGGGGGCCCCATGCCTAACTGGCTGCAGAGGGAGCTAGGGAGGCCCGAAGCCCTAGCTGACCTATGAACAGCCACGGGAGTAAAGAGCGACATTTGCCTTTTCTCCCGTAGCAGTGATGAAAAGGAACCCACAGGCGTGATGAGTGCTGGGAAGTTATTCAGCGTGCCTACAGGTCCCTTTTCATCACAGCTGCGGGAGAGAAGGCAAATGCTGTTCTTTACTCCTGCAGCTGTTCAAAGGTCAGCCAGGGCTTCGGGCATCCCCAGCTCCCTCTAAAGCCAATCAGGCACAGGGCCCATTTTGGTGTGGGGGGACCGGGGGCTGGAATGGGGGGTGGGCTAGAATGGAATGGGGGGACTGGAGGCCAGAATGGGTACTGCGGGGCCAAGTCTGAAAATTGGCTGATGTTGGGGGATGGGGGACTGGGACTGGAAGGGAGCGGATGCTGGGAGGGACTGGAGGAGGGCTGAGATACTGGAGGACTAGGACTGGAAATGGGCTGATGTGGGGGGATGGGCAAATGGGACTGGAAGAGAGTGGATGCTGGGAGGGGCTGGAGCTAGAAGGGAACTGATGCTGGAGGAGGACCAGAAGGGGTTGGGGCTAGAATTGGTAGGAGTCAAAAGAAGCTGGGGGAGTGAAGATGGAGAGAGGAACAGATATTGTGTGTGGGAGGGAAGAAAAATCTATGATTGGCTGAGTATTGTGAGAGTAAGTGGGGATTGAGGATGGAGAGGTGAAATTTGATTAGATGAAAAAGGAATAAAGAAAGAAATGGAGGCAAGAGCAAAAGGGGAAAGATCAGTAAGTTAGAGGCAGATGTAGAGAGAATGGAAAAAAACTAGAAGACAGAGAAAAGGAGGAATGAACAGCAGACAATGGAGAGTTAGAAGAAGACACAAAGAAAGCAGAAGAAAATGACTGGGACAATTGCAACTGAACAATAAAATGCACAAACAACAAAATGTAGAAAAAAACCTATTTTATTTTGAATTTATTAAATGGAATATATCAGCTTTGGGAAATTTGCATTGCTAAAATTTTGTGTTTTTGTTTAGTACAAGAGGAAATTAATTTATAGTTTTATTTCTCCAGTGTTGTTGTACAGTCCAAGTTTGGCTTTTGGAGTTCCCAGTTTAATTATTGTCTTCATATTTCTAGATTGTGATCCCTTGATCTATGTTTGGTGACGGTCTATGTTTTGCATGTGTAACTGAGCTGAGGTATTCTGTTCATGTAGTTTCTATGTGACAGTCCCACTTGTTCTCCTTCCCTAGTATTTATTTATTTAACAAGTTTTATATACCGCTTTTTTACATTCAAAGCGGTTTACATAGAACATTGCAACTTTTAGAAATTTACATTGAACAGGTAATCAAACTTGGAGTATAGGGGAAAGATGCTGTACAAGATTTATAATAAGAGAGTAACAATCAAAGCTGTAAAATATTTACAAAAATGAGAGACAATTTGTGCTGAGGGGTAGAGTATACAGGGTCAATTGTGAAAAATATGTCTTTAAGTGTAGGGTATTTTAAGTGAATTTTCAAGTGGTAGATAGTGAGTTGATTTGCAGGATGATTGTAGAACTCAGGAGGAATGAGGTTCTACTATCCTGTTCAGTTACTAGTGTAAGGATTATTCCTTGGTGGTTCATAATGCTCCTGAAAGGGAAAGGTTTTCAGGGCCTTTCTGAAGTCCATCAGGTCTTTGAGTTCTCTGATTTTGACAGTAGGAGATGTATTGGTGTTCTCTGAGATGTAATGGTTTAATATTTGTAGTGCTGCTTTTTGATAGGTAGGGTTTGGTGCTTTGTGAGTCCTGGTAGTGCTGTTATAAAATGGTGGGTTTGTTATTGGTTCTAAATGGGCAGGGTTTATAGTACTTCCTAATGTGCTTGGCAATTGACACTGGAGTATAGTAATGTAGAAATCTGGGAGTCTCTTTATCCTCACTGCCTATGCAAATGGTATTGAGACACTGATTAAGAGGCATGTCTACTGAAAGTTAGTGCACATTAACATTTGTGAATGCACATTAAGTGCAGCAACATCCATTTATTCTATTGGTGTAGTGGCACTTAATGCACTTAGTAAATATACCCCTAAGTCATTACCAGGACTAAAAGAGGCTTGTGATGGGCTTCTTTGAAAGCTGTCTAAAATTTTAGATGGGCAACATATACATTTTAAAATAAAATAGATTACATTTATGCAAATGAGGTCCAGTGGCTATGCAAATGAGGCCCCACATCGAGTCTCTGCACATGGTCCCGCATCACCCTTGGGCTGCTCCTGGTTCGGAGCACATAAAACATGAGATATTGGCAAACATTTTGAGGGTTGCATGTCAAAATTTCCAGAAGTATGGCCTTGCACTGAGGCCAAAGATGACAGTTTTACCCCAGGAATAGTCAAAAGAGATGGGGGAATAGATTTGCCTCTAGAGCTGAGGGAAATATCCTCCACTGAAAAAAATGAGGCTTGGCTCAACCCTGCAGCTTAGGTGATCTGTAAACTCACATGCTTGTCCATAGGTCCTTTGGTAACAAGAGTAGAGCCTACTGGAGACTTTTGTTTTTCCCTTTCCCTCTCCTCATCTTCCATTTAACACTAGTGTAACTCAGAAAGGAACCAATGCCACTCACCCTCAAATGAAAATTAGCTCAGTCTATCTGAAGGCACTCCAAGCGGTTGCATTGTTTTATAGAGGTTGATGATGGACACACTCTGGCGCCATGGGCACGCTGCACTTTCTCCCCTCCAATCGCCAAGGCCAATCACCTCTGTTCATCTCGCACCTATCTTTTCAAATGCACACGTAAATGATCACATTTTGTAAATAGTGCTTGTACTTCACTGCCCACTCTCCACCCAAATTCTGCCCATTTGCATGCCTACAGTAGGATTTTATAAGAAATAATTTATGCATTTATGTGGCCATCTACAAGTATACATGATTAAATACTACCATTTACTTGCATTGTTTGTACCTCAGATAGGCAGCTCCTCATGAAATTACCCTTTCTGCTGGCTATGTGAACTTGGAAAAGATTTCCCCATTCATTATCTAACTGCATAGAAATAACCCTAAAATATTGTTTTTGCCTATATGTGCTGAGACATACAGAATTATTGTGCTTAAATCTAGAAAATATACTTTAAGAAAAAAGAAATCTACAAGTAGGGGATCTGCCCAAAGTTGTCTTTTTCTGCCCATGTGAAAGAAATCTCTATGCGTTCAAATTTATCGTAGGACCTTGATTGTGGCTTTTGTTCCAAAGGTCTTATCCCAAGCAAGAAGAATATACATTTAATACCTAGAACTACTGTATTATGTATAGCAGAGTCATTCTGTGACAATGCTGGCAAGTATAAATTTTTGGTATTATTAGATGACTAAGGGGTATGTTTACTAAACGGCGCTAACATCGCAGCTGTGAAGTTATCACGCGATACGTGAATTAAGGCACGATAATGGTGCTTTACCGTACGAGAACATCACGTATCGCGTGATAATGTTTGCGGCGGCGTTAAGGTGCGCAGAGGGTGGAGTAAGGCTCCCCAGAGGGCGGAGTAAGGCTCCCCAGGGGTGGAGATGAGGGGTCAATGGGCAGAGAGTGGGTGGAGAGAGGCCCCATGCACACTAATGCCGTGAAATGAAGGTCTGAAAATTAGCGCCAGTGAAAACCTCGCGCTAGAGGCACATTTGCAGGAGAGAGAAACCATTTCAGTCAGCAATGTACAGCAAAGCCAGGGAAACCTAGAAAAGTGATAGTAGTGATACATGTGCAGGAACCAAAATGGCAAATAAACATATTAAATGACCAGAACCACATTTAAAATCCCCATAACCAAGCTGGCCAATAGTGCTACTAATGATAAACATAAAGCAACACTACTGACAAAGCGTAAAAAGGAAGATATCATGTTTGGAAGGGGTTATACTCTGTCCCCCTACAAAGTGAATGATCCCACAGCGAAATAGCGGTGATCAGGGTTTTGTCATTTATATTGGGCAGGTTTGTTATGCTGTGGTCCAGCTGGGGCATAGTGTGGACTAGGCAGATGCCTAGGTGGCACATAGGAATGCCGAAACTGTAGCAAGACAGCAACTGACGAGGGTCCAACATGGGCACGAGTGTGTGTCCCACAGTGTCACAGGGGATATTACCCAGCAGGTACCCCCAAGGGCACATAACATTGGCAGGTGGTGCTGGGGGGAAGTGCGCATGTCCATGTAGGCACCCCCTACCTGAGAACCCACACCATAGCCAGCTGCCTACCGACACACTGGATGGCCTGGGACTGCGCACCACCAGTACCACTGGCATAAGGGCATGTCAGCATGGTGATGGAGGGTTGCTTGTGGTGGAGGGGGAAGTGGCATCTGCCCACAGCATACCAAGGCCAAACCCTGTTTAGGTGGGTGCCGTGCGGTGCAACAGACAAGGTCTGTCTAACGAACACTAATGGTAGCCCCAGGGAATGATCTGCCTCTGTGACAACAGTTTGGTGCAGTACACACAGCCAGTGTGATCAGGGGCAGAAGGTCACAGGTTCAAGCTCCAGCTGTGGCTCCTGCAAGCCATGTCCCTATATTTTACCCAGTACTAAACCGTGGTAATAAAGATGGAACTGTTATTGCAGATTAAATAAACTAGCCATAAACGCCTATTGTCACCACCAGGTGGGCAGGCTGCCGCCTAGGGCTAGCAGGTCTGGTTCTGATGGTGGTTAATGAAAATAAAGTAGTTGTAGACATGAATGATAAGGTAAATTAGGATTTATTTCCCCTCCCGGGGTCGGATTCTCCAGATATATAACACAGCAAACTTAGGACACATAAACTATATTTTCTGGTATAATATAAAGGAAACAGAAAAGCTTCTTCTTGCTTCTTAAAGTAAAGGTAATTGTAAAGCATATGAAAACTCAGCACACAGCTCCTCTCTGTACAAACAGGCACTCTTTTATTTTATTTATTTATTTAACACTTATTTATATACCGCATCTTCCAGCGATCAGTTGCGGTGTACATTTAACAACAATTAACAATGCAGAGCTAGTTTTACATAGAACAGTTATAACTTTTTACAATGAACATCTTAACTTGAACAACAAAGTGTATGTAAAAACTATGCGAAATATATAGTGTTCACATATAGTGTTAGCTTCCAGCACTATACAGCCTCTTATCTAACAAAGAGAGGTTATTCTATCAGAGAATGTTAATGTACAGTCCATCGGGTCTCCGAATGAGCATTCACTGAGGCTATCAGTGATCATGGGTTCATGCTGGTTCTCAGAAAGACCTGAGTTTTCCTGGCTACAAAATGTCTGCAAGTTACCTTGCAGCGTCTCTTCACAGAGCCTATCTGGCCAGCTCCCTCTAGGGCTGGAATAACTGCTGCTGTACTTCTCTGTGTCTGGGAGAGAAGGAAGCCACCATTCAGGGTTTCTAGAATCCAACCTCTTATAGGTGTTTCTACCTTTAGGATATTTGTTGGCTCTAGCTTCAGGCTTTGGCACCGAGTAAAAGTATTCCTCTCTCTTATCAGCACAAGGTTTAGCTCTGCGTGGCTTTCTTTGAGGTTTAGGAACTTCTAACACCTCTTGCTCTGTCATGCAAATATCTTCAATGGCATACCTTTCTCTTTCAGGGACTTTTAACTGCTCTCTTCTCAGCTCTCTAGATAAATCCCTCGGCTGGGTGTTACAGCCCTGCCCCCACCTAGGATTTCTCACACGAGGCTTCTCAGCTTTAACCCTGTAGGTATTTCTACTGTCAGTATACTCTCTTAGCTCTCTTCCAGAATCACTCTCAAGGTTACAGCTTTCAGATACTTACTGTTTGGGTTTCTTAGGCTTCCATTCACACCAGCTAGAATGTTGCCTCTGAGTTTCAAACGGCTTTACTTCAGCAGAACACTCACAGCTGCTCTCTGACCTCACTGCTCCTAGCTGCTTTCTCCTGAGGTATTCTGGGTAGCTTCTGGGTTGAACTCTTCCTGGTTCCTGAACTCTTCCTGGTTCTGAATCTGAATCACCTCCTGGGTCAGACTCTGAAGCTGAAACTCCTCCTGGGTAAGAAGATAATGCTGAATCTCCTCCAGGGTAAGAACCTGGAACTGGAACTGAACCTGAAGCTGAAACTGAAGCTCTATTTCCTGCGTGACTCTTATAGTGGCTAATAGCCCTCCCTCTATCCAGGTGAAAGCTATTAGGAACTGGGGAATGTTTTTCAGCTGGGCGTGTTTGCAAACCCCGTGGCTGGGTTTGTTTATGTTGCCCCTGACAACTACTGCTCCCATGGCTTGTCTGCCTGTCAGCTTCTAGGCTAGAATTCACTGAATCCTGTGTTTTTAGGGCAGAGAATGAATCTTCCTCATCACACTATATTTTACCCTACAGGGCACAGACACCATAAACATGTGCAATCCCTAGAGTAGAGTTTCCCAATTGCAGTCCTGGAGGACAATACACCATTCAGGTGTCATGTTGTCTCTAATAAATATGCATGTGCTGCATTTGTATGCGCCGCCACCATTGTATGCAAAAGTACCTATGCATATTCATTAGGGACAGCATGAAAACCGGAACAGTGTTTGGCCCACCAGGACCGGAGTTGGGAAACTCAGCCCTAGAGCAGAGGCCAACAGGGGTACAAACACCCACACCCACAGGCTCCACTATCCAATGCCTCATGGAGGGTCAGGCTGTTGAGCCCTGCGCGGAGCAGCATCTCCTAATACTGGCACATGCATACCTTAGCAATGCCGTCCTAAACTTGGGAACACGTTCCACATATATCAAAAGGTTGCTATGATTAATGTCAGCTAACAAATCCTAAGTTAAACACGATTTGTTGATAGAGATTCATCATAGCAACCTTTCTGTTATCTGTGGAGTGTGTTTTAGTTATTGATTCTGACAGTGTTTACCACCCTGGGGAGTGACCCCAACAGTTTTGCCATGCCTGCACTGTGCCCAGGACTGGTGTGGCGGCCAGGGCTGCCACAAACCTCTATATTTGCACAATGCTGGCATAGGTGTGGGAGTGTGTGTCTGTTTATCCAGTGTGTTGTGGCCCCCTACACCTTACTGAGCCCACACTGCTTGCACTGTTTCCAGTGTTAGCCTACCAATGTGCATAATGAGGAGCAAGGTACTGTGGGTATGGGCCAGACAGGGTGGCCTGGGCAGGATGCATCTGCACAGGGTATAGGGCAATGGCTGGGACATTGTAGTGCCCGACCATCACCTGCACGGACAGGGTGGCCACAGCATGTCATGCTGGGAGGTCACTCTCACCCTGACTGAGCAGTGACCACGGCATGGCTAGGTTCCTTCCTAGTGCTATACAGTATTTCTTTCAAGTGATATTTATGGGTTCCCTTTTTTGGGGCCCAATCACTGACATACCTGCTTGGTGTGTGTGTTCACATCCCATTTTTGGGTGCACTATGTACTAGCTAGCAGACTGTCTGCAGTTAGTATGTGCATGGTTGGAACATCTTGCAGGGTGCAGCAGGTGGAGACTGACTGTGCCCTCTGCTGGTGAATGTAAGATAGTGGTTGAGGGGGGGCAGCTGAGCTGAGCTTTTCCAGCATTCCGCCTGTCTGCCATTGCCTTATTGATGCGTACAGATCTGCATTGACTGCCCTGTAGGGTGCCTGTTCCCCAGCAGGACTGGGGTTGATGGTCCCCCTCTACTGCCACCATTGCAGAGATGTACAATGCGGATCTGTTGGTGAGAGATCCTGTCCTCCATCCTGAGCCACAGAGGGCGGGTTGGGTGGCACTACATAATCCGCCTTGGGGTCCAAACAACCCCCTTCACTTATAACATGTGACCATGGCACCCACACAGGATATGCACTATTCTGGGTGTATCATAGTCCCCAAGGGCTATACATGACTGGGAAATACAGATGGACACAGGTGTATCCTAAGTGTGTCTGCAAGGACTACCTATCACACACTGGCACTGATGGTGAGCTGCAGCATAGCCTATCTCAGCAAAGCCAGGTGCTGCGGACCTGGTGCTGGCCGCCCCACCTCACCCTCAGGGTGAGCACAGTACCCGCACAATGTCACGGTCTGTAGCTACTCTGTGCCAGTAACACACACGGTCAGTTCCCCCTACCAGGCCGAGGTGCTGTGGGGTGCACATGGCCAGTTCCCCCTACCAGGCCGAGGTGCTGTGGGGGTGCATACCCCATCTTGTGATCAGCTGTAGACTGATTATCTGCATGTGCAGTACATCATGGGTACGGGTGGGTTTACCCTATCCTGGTAACCACAGCAGACAGTTTGTGTGGTAACCTGCAGTCTTTCTGTAGCCAGCTAGGGGTGTGTTAGTAGCTATAGAGATGTAGCCCACTGGTTACTTCAATGACTGTGGAGGCAGAGGTCATGGGTTTGATCCCACAGTGGTGTTATTTAATATGACTGTCTGAGGTGTTTCCTTTTCATTTAAATCAGTGCTGCCAGCAAAATGCACCCTCACAGTGCTGTAACCTTAAGGTGCCTCATAAGGTGCCCTATACAGCGCCCTATGAAGCGCCCTATAGGGCACATTATAAGGTGCCTTGGCGGACAGTGCACTTTATAATGTGCCCTATGGAGTGCCTTATAGGGCACCTTATGCAGCACCTTAGGTTACAGCACTGTGAGGGTGTTTTGGCTGGCAGCACTAATTTAAATTAAAAAAGGAAATGCCTCAGACGGCACTGATTTAAATTAAACGGTAATGCCTCAGACAGCCTTCTTACATAACACCACTGTGGGATCAAACTCCTGACCCCTGTTTCAGCAGTCATTGTATTAACCAGTGTGCTACACCTCTGTTGCTGTGATTGCAGGTCAGCACGCGAAGTTAAGGTTAACGCGCGGTAATGTGCACGGCTCCCTGTATCGTGCAATAACCCGCGATTGCTACCTTAAGACCAGAACGCCCACTTCTTATATGACATTCTTCACATTATTGCTGCAACTAGCGCCAGTAACATTAGGACGGTTTAGTAAACATACCCCTAAGGCAATCAAAATTGGCATTTTTTTGCCTTAAGTGTCATATCTTCTTATGATACATTTTATTCTGAAAATTGTATACTTTCTAGTATATTGCTGTACTGCCAGGTTGGGTTTTTTGTTCATAAGGATTCAAAATACTCTTTCTATTGATTCTATTGCTCTTACTGACGAATATATGTAACATAAAAAATCCTATAAAGAATATAAATCATACAGTAAATAAAAATTGTCCTCCCTAATTCACTCGATATAATTTCAACTAAAAGAGATGCAGTCTTAACATATGTTTAAAATTACAAAGCAGTTGGCAGACATTTTTATTGTCATATCTTCAGAATGAGAGGTAACAAAGAGAATGGTTGATTTACTTGGGATTTTGTTCTAAAGCTCTGATCCTTCTTAGCAGTGTTTCTTAATTATAGCTGTTGGAGCAGAACTAGGTTTAATTTCAAACCAATAAGTGGTTTGCCTTACCTTCTTTGAGTTATTTTGATATTTTAGGACACCAGCAGATTTATTAGAATGCTAAGAAATAATACGAGAGTATGGAGGTTATTTTAGAAGTATCCTCACTTCTAAAAAGCAGCATTTCCACGCCTGTGGTCATATGTATGTAAATTAATATTAAGCTCCTAAAACTAGCTTTCAACGAAAAATCTCCCAAAGAGACGGCTAATGAGAGAAAAGATCTCGTACAATTGCCACTTTCACTATGAAAATCATCGGTCCAATAGCACACGTAATTGTAGCAATTTTTTTTACTTTTTAATTACAAATAAAAAAAACCTTTTACTTCCTTTTTCAATATAAATTCTAATGCACCTTCGTGACAAGATTGAACCCGACATGTCTCCATGTTTTGAAATCTGCATCAGGGGCTGCATTACAAGGCACAAGCAACTGACTTTTTCAATGCCGCATTAACAAGAGAGTTGAAGTTAAATAAGACAACCAATCAGAAATGTTAGTGTGTCATAAACATCCATTATTCAAACATCTCTTTAAACTGGCACCACATATACACACACATGGAAGATGAGAGTGGAGGAGTAGCCTAGTGGTTAGAACAAATGCCTAGTACCCAAGAGTTCAGGGCCGTTTCCCAGTGGTGCTCCTTGTGACCTTTGGCAAGTCACTTTACTTTCCATTGCCTCAGAAGAAAAGGCCTGGCAATTTACTTCCAGTCATACCTTGCCAAGAAAACCCAGGGGCTGCTGGGTTGCCAGGAGTTCACATAGACTTGACAGCTCTTAAAAAAAAAAAGGATTTGAACAAATTTAAAAACATTTTGCCCATTCACTGTCCATATTTAACCTCTGTGGGGGACCTCACTGAGTTTTAATATTGCCTCTTCACCAACCAGCCATGATTTTCATTAACAGTCATTTAACTGCTGAAAATGACAGCTGAGCAGAGATACAATGGGCACAGTCTTAATTTGCCAGTTGACACAACAGGGATGCTCAGTCAATCATGTGCACATGTCTTGTGGTCAAGCCTGACACTACTATTAGGCAAACTAGATGGGTGCCTAGAACACCAATGGGAAGGAAGGCAACCCTCTCCAGGATGTGCATTTGAAATTGGCACTGCAGCCCTTACCATTGTCTCTGGCACTGCGGTGCTGTTCTGCCTCTGGCCTCTCCGACTCTACTTCCATTTGCATGGACCAGCTGCTTCCACTCCTATATCCAAGGAAGTATAATCAGAAGAGGCAGAAGCAGGAACAGCACTGCAGTGCTGGAGGAGATGGTAAGCGCTGCAGTGCCATTTTAAAAGCATTGGCACAGCTGCATGTCCCAGAGAGGGGGTGGCAGTGGCAGCAATGGGGTTGGGGCAGGAGCTAGGGGGTACTAGGAGTAAGGTTTGCCTAGGGTTCCTCTTATCCGGTCCCATCAAAAGGAAGTTGGCATTGGATGGAAGACGAACAGCTCGGCAGCACCAGAGGTTGAGTTAAGTGCTGCAGGATTGTTTGAAGTCATTGCTGCCACTGCAGGACCTGGGGAGGGTGACAATGGTGGAAAGGAGGGGGCAGGAGCAGGAGTGGGGGGGGGGTGCAAGGAATAAGGTTTGTCCAGGACACCTAATATCCTTGTACAAGCCCTGAATATAGCCCTCTACTCTTAATGCTGCATCCGAAAAGCCGTATGTTTTCACCTTGTGATCCAGCTCCTGATGCAGATGATGAAAAATGGAGTTGTCGATCTCGATCTTGGCGTGAAGGAATATTAAAAACATACCTATTCATAGAGTGCTACAGAGATAAAAGCTAGACATGCGGAACAATGACCCAAAAGTTGCTATTGTTGAGCAATGATAGAGACAACTACAGTTAAGACCCTAACTCCCTACCTAAGAAATCTGTACAAACCCTCCTATGTGAATACTATAGACAATATAATACTTCTGGTCTAGTCTATCATCAGAGCCTCACCGAAGACATACACACAGACACATTTATGTAAATACTAAGGATGCATTAATACCTTTGGTTTAGCTTTATAGACTTATACCATTTTCTCCTCTATGATATCATGTACATAGTCCAATGTAAGTTTCTTCTTGTTAACTCTATTTACAGTTCAATGTACAATACAATTGTTGTTTATAGTAAACTGCTCTGACTTGAAGAGAGGTATAGAACAATAGTCAAATGTTTAAATTCCCTAGGGAGAATAGTGGGGGTTGGTAAAGGGAGTGGTTTGGGCGGGCCCATAATACTGATGTGGATTCCCCATCTCATATAGAGAATCCACGTTTCTATCGAGAAATCTAGAAGTCAGCATTTACTGCTGACCATAGGCATGCTTAAGTGCCTGATAGCAGGGGCGGCTGTGAATGTCAGTCTGCCCTTTTGATCATCTCTTAAACTTAATCCCCTACATGTCAACCCCAAATCCTGAATACCCCCCTGTTTCATTACCACATTGTGATTCCTCCCCTATCCCCTGCACCACATCTAATCTCTCCCTCCTCAGAGAGATTGAACCTCTTTCCCACTTCCTCCCCAAATGCCAATGGAGTTACCAAACTTTTCCTAGTGCCCTCCTCAACAAACTCCCCCCGATCCCATTCCCAGACCTCCCTGGGGTCCTTGGTTGCTAGTGGGAGGAGCATCAATGCCTATTCACACCTACTTATCATGCATAAGATCCCAAATTGGCATTGATAACCCCTAGTGGTAATCTCATGATATTGAGGCAATACTGTGAGATTAATATTAGGGGTCATCAGATGGTTGGTAATGCTAGGGTGGGGAGATTTTGGGTGGGAGAATTTTTATGCCTGGAAGAAGTAGGGAAGCTATTGCAATGTATGCAAGGTCAGGGGAGAGTTAGAGGTCCAGGGCTGGTACTAGGGGTGTGCAGGGAAAAATATTTTTTTTTGTTAAAATGGGGATTTCCTTCTTTTGTCATATTCATGTTGAGTTTTTTAATAGTCTATTCTATTGCACAATAGGGCACATTACTGTACAACAATATACACTATTTGTGCATGTGTGAATAGTGCAAGTTATTGTGCAATAGTGCACCCTATTGCACAGCAGGGAGCACTATTGCTGCTTTTGTCTCAAAACGAAAGCACATTGCTAGCTGATAAGGGATGATGGTTGAAGTCAGGGGTGGTGGTTCCTAATGTGGAACTTTGCATTGTGTAACCATAGTTTGGGTTGTTCTTCGCTAGGTGCATATGTTTGCACTTGTCCACATTAAATTTCATCTGCCATTTTGATGCCCAGTCTTCCAATTTATCAAGATCCTCTTGCAATTTTCCACAATCCTCTTGGGTTTTAGCAACTTTAAATAGTTTTGTGTCATCTTCAAATTTGATAACCTCACTCGTTATTCCACTTTCCAGGTCATTTATGAATATGTCAAAAAACAGCGGACCCAGCACAGATCCCTGGGGTATACCACTATTCACCTTTCTCCATTGGGAAAATTGGCCATTTAGTCCTATGCTCTGCTTTCTATCTTTTAACCAGTTCCTGATCCACAATAGTACACTGCCTCCTATCCCATGACTCTTTAGTTTTGCCAAAAGTCTCTGATGAGGGACCTTGTCCAAGGCTTTCTGAAAGTCCAGATACACTATATCAACCGACTCACCTTTGTCCACATGTTTATTCACTCCTTCAAAAAAATCATAACAGATTAGTAAGACAAGGTCTTCCTTGTCTAAAGCCATGTTGGCTGTCTCCCATTAGGCCATGACTATCTACATGCTGAGCAATTTTATTCTTTATGATGGTTTCTACCATTTTTCCCGGTACTGATGTCAGGCTGACCAGTCTGTAGTTTCCCGGATCACCCCTGGAACCCTTTTTAAAAATTGGTGTTACATTGGCGATCCTCCAATCTTCAGGTGTGTAACAAGCTAGATACCCCACAGCCTGGCAATGCAGGGTTAAGCGGCCTGATTTCCTTTCTTCAGATAGTATAGTAGAGTTTGAGGAGGCAATGCCTCATGGGAGTTGTAGTACTTTTACTATCCAAATAAAGAGTAGTTGAGCACGAATGGTTTCAGGCAAAAATAACAGGATTTTAATTCCCCTCCGGGCGGATTCAAACAAAGGAAACAAAATACATTTTTCCATACATCTCTGGCAGGAAAACACCATAAGAATTCAACCAAAAATAGCTTCTTATATCAGCATGAACATTTGCCTTGGAGCAATCAAACTTTAACACTTCTCAGCTCAAAACGTTTGTGCTTCCTTCCTGCTGACTCATGTAGCTTTCTGAACAGCCTGGCTTTAGCACAAAGATATTATCTTATCTGAAATAGACAATGTGCAGTCCATTTGTTCTTCTGGCATATACTCTACACCCGGTTCTGTCTCCATTGCTTCATAATGGCTATCAGCTGGGAATGTTTGAAACTTGCTACACGGCGTTTCTAAACCCATATCCAGTTTCTCTGCTCGAGGCTTCTCTTTGTAGCACTCTATCAGACACGGTTGAGAATTGCCATATATATTGTATTTACCGTGAGGAGAGTCCCACCCTTCTGGGTCAGCACAAGACCAATTCTTAAAAACAGTTTTGTCTTTGAGCCAATCTTTCAGCCTACCTTTTGGCTTTCTTACAGGAGGATTCCTTTGTACTTCAGGGTCAGCTAAAGATCCAAACCTTGGAGTTTGTGAGTGCTCCCAAGTTAGCCTTCCTGGTAGTCTTTCCCTTTGGCTGCCTTTCAGACACGGCACCAAACCTGGGCTGTTTCTACCTGGCTTCTTGGCACTGGTTCTCCAATTGTTTCTCTTGCTGGTTTCCCTCTCAGAATTAAACCTCAGAGAATCCTCTCTCAACATCAGCTCCTCTGAGTTCTCACTCCCAAGCAGTTCTTCCTCTGCTTCTGAACTTGACTCCTGTTCTGGCTCTGGTCTTCCTCTCCGTTCCAATCTTTGTTCTGCTCCTTCTCCTTCCTCCTCTCCTTCTCCTTCTTCTCACTTTCTCTCTAATGAGCATTTTTTATACCCCTGCCTTCTAGAGTTCAACTTAACCCCTCCTCCCAGCAGGTGTTCTGCCTCAACTCCTGACTGTGGAGATAAACTGCAGCAGGGGCGTGTTTTCCTCTCCCTTGACTCATTCTGCTTGTGGTTTCCCTGGAAACCATGAGCCATGTGCTTTTGTTGTCTGTCAGCTACTGAAGCCAACTCTTCCATTTCAGCTATCTCTAAGGGATCAGAGGGACTTTCTACACCACAGGTGTTAGAGATGATTTTAATGATAGTTCACAGATTACTAATAGCAGGTCTGAAATCTCATATTTCAGTTCTTTCAACACCCTTGGATGTATACCATACAGCCCAGGTGATTTGCTACTCTTCAGTTTATCTAATAGTTGTAATGCATCTTCCCGATGAATCTATATTTCTTTAAATTCTTCCACACCTTTAAATACCACTTCAGTTATGGGTAACATCCCTACATCTTCCTCAGTAGAGACCGAAGCAAAGAATTCATTCAGTCTCTCCACTATCGCCTTGTCGCCTCTTAGTGCCCCTTTAACACCTCTATCATCTAATGGACCAACTGACTCTCTCACAGGTTTTTTGCTATGAATGTACTTGAAAAAGTCTTTATTTCACGTTTTTGCTTCCGCAGCAAGCTTCTTCTCAAATTCTCCCTTTGCCTGCCTTATCAATGCCTTGCATTTGACTTGCCAGTGCTTGTGCTGTTTCCAGGTTTCGTCGTTTGTCTCTTTTTTCCATTTCCTGAAAGATGCTTTTTTTGGCAACAACATCCTCTCTGACCTCACCTTTAAACCATGCTGGCAGTTTTTTGGACTTCCTTCCGCTTTTCTTAAAGTGTGGAATACAGCTGGTCTGGGCTTCCAAGATAGTATTTTTCAACAACACCCAAGCTTGATGTAAGTCTTTAACCTTTGCAACTGCTCCTTTTACTTTTTTTCTTAACTATTTTCCTCATTTTATCATAGTCTCCCTTTCGAAAGTTAAAAGGTAGTACTGTGGATTTCCTTACTATCCCTCCTCCACTAATTAAATCAAAGGCGATCATGCTATGATCACTATTGCCAACTGGCCCCAACAACCTTATCTCTTGCACTAGATATGGTGTTCCACTAAGGACTAGGTCTAATATGGCTACCCCTCTGGTCGGTTCATGAACCAGCTGCTCCAAGAAGCAGTCATTTATTTCATCTAGGAACTTTATCTCCCTAGCATGTCCTGCCGTGACCCTGACCCAGTCGATACCGGGTTAATTGAAATCACCCATTATTATTATTGCACTGTAACTTTTGTTAGCTTCCTTGATTTCTTTGAGCATTTCATCATCCATTTGTTCATTCTGTCCAGGCGGTCGATAGTACACCCCCACTGCCATCGCCTTCCCCTTTTTACATTGAATTTCAATCCATAGAGATTCTACAGCAAATTTTGTTTCCTGCAAAACGTTAATCCTTTCTGACTCAATGCCCTCTCTAACATAGAGCGCAACCTCTCCACCAGTTTGATCAGCTCTATCATTATGATATAGTTTGTACCCAGGTATCAGTGTCCCACTGGCTGTCCTCCTTCCACCATGTCTCTGACATTCCAATCATTTCTAACCTTTCATTTGGTGCTATATATTCTAACTCGCCCATCTTATTTTTTAGACTTCTAGCATTTGCATACAAGCATTTTAGAGACTGAATTTTATTCATATTAATTTGGCTATTGGTAGACATGGGTAATTTGGGATCTTTAAGCTCTATCTGTTCCATACTCGAGGGCATTTGGGCTACTTTACTCTTTTTTTTGGAACGTCTCTGCTTTTGGTAGTATCCTTCAAGGATACATTCTTCCAAACCATCCGCTCTTGGGCAACTGTCGGCTTTCCCCTATTATCTAGTTTAAAAGCTGTTCTATCTCCTTTCGAAGGTTCTCTAGTCTTTCTACTTTTTGATGGTGTTGTAAACAACTGATATACGTTAACCCAATCCACTCCATTCATTAATTTATAGACTTATATCATATCTCCCCTCAGCCTTCTCTTTTCCAAGTTGAAGAGCCCTAACGTTTTAAGCCCTTCCACATAGGGGTATCCTTCCATCACCTTTGCCATTTTGGTGGCTCTTCTCTGTACCTTTTCTAGTTACGGCGACCAGAATTGCACAGAAAATTCAAGGTGCTGTTGAGCCATGTTAAGATACAGAAGCATTATAATATCCTTGGTTTTATTTTATTTTATTCTTCATTCCTTTCCTTATGATTCCTAGCATTCTATTAGCTTTCTTGGCTGCCATTGCACACTGAGTGGAGGGTTTCAATGTATTATCCATGATGATGGCTAAATTTTTTTCTTGGGTGATGGTTTCTAAGGTGGTACCATGCATTGTGTAACCAACGTTTGGGTTACTCTTTCCTTTGCACGTGTCCACATTAATTTTCATCTGCCATTTGGATGCCCAGTTTTCCAATTTATCAAGGTCCTCTTGCAATTTTTCACAATCCTCTTGGGTTTTAACAACTTTGAATAATTTTGTGCCATCTGCAAATTTGATCACCTCACTCGTTATTCTGATTTCTAGGTCTTTTATACATATGTTAAAAAGTAGCGGGCCCAGAACAGATCCCTGGTATGCTCCACTATTTATTTTTCTCCATTGAGAAAATTGGCTGTTTAGCCCTACTCTCTGCCTTCTATCTTTTAACCAGTTTCTGATCCACAAAACTGCACTGTCTCCAATCCCATTACTTTTTTATTTTTCCAGGAGTCTCCGAGTGACCCTGTCAAAAGCTTTCTGAAAATCCAGATACACTATATCAACCGGCTCACCTTTGTCTACCTGTCTATTCACACCTTCAAAAAAATATAACAGATTAGTAAGACAATGAACCCGAGACAAACCAGGGAGCCCCGTAAAACTTTAAATGCTAACACCAACAATTTAAACACACATCTAGATTTAATCGGGAGTCAATGCAACTGTCTCATCACCCCAGCCACCGAATCACACCTCCCTAGGCCCCAAATGATTCATGCAGCTGTTTTCTGTTCTACCTGCAACTTCCTCAATATATATGCTGGCAGCCCCACATACAAGGCATTGCAATAATCCAGGCACGGCAATACCAATGCCTGGACCACTCAACGCAAAGCATCTTGATCTAAATAGGTTCTAAGCTGCCACGCCAACCACTAATTATCAAAAGCAGCATTCATTCCCTGCGAGACCTGTCGATGAAGGCAGAACTCACCATCCAAAATGACACCTAGATTCTAGATCTCATTCTTCCAGAACAACCGAACACCCCTCTTCCTTTGGCAGAGCCTTTTGTAAAATGCCATAGGAATTCTCCAATATGTGACCTGGATATGTGATTCCCCCCTCTCTATGTCCTGTTTAAAATGTGCCTTTATGTGTAATTAATTTATCCCCTATGGGTCACAGAAGATGAAATAGTGGAGTTTTATGTATGTGTTTCACTGCTGAGTGTTCTGCGAATATTCTACTGCTGAGTGTTATACAAGTTGTCACTGCTTTTTATACACAAATATTTTTACTGCTGTACTAGTTAGTCGCCATAGAACAAGCTAGCCACTGCTGGGCTGTGCAGCATATACATATTCTGTGTAGACAGCATACAGGCCCGCCAGTGCATACCTTCTCAGGCCCGTCAGTGCAGACCTTCTCAGCAAGGAAAGTCTTGTCAAACACAAGACACGCTGAACCCCAGCGCAATATGGCCATATCCATTTTAACTCTAACCAGCCTATACTTCCTCAGCAATGTCTTCAATGGCTTCCTCTCCTCTACCTTCAATCACAACCCGATTCCGATTACGCGAGGCCAAGGAAGGAGATACCACAATACCACATACCACACACCATCAGAATCCTCCCAGAACCCTCACCCATACCTAATACACATACTGCTTCAATACACCACAAAACC
Organism: Ichthyophis bannanicus; assembly: GCA_033557465.1. NCBI lineage: Eukaryota > Metazoa > Chordata > Amphibia > Gymnophiona > Ichthyophiidae > Ichthyophis > Ichthyophis bannanicus. Next base: position 757,586 of record JAWIIG010000051.1, read on the forward strand.
TAAAGGGATACAACCTCTAAACTCAGGCAACTTGAAGTGTGCCCTCATAAATGCATGTTCAGTCCGTAAAAAGTGGCCAATCATTACCGACCTCATATCACACCACGAGCTAGACATCCTGCTAGTAACGGAATCGTGACTCACTGATTCTGACTCAGTCCTCATCAACCAACTCATCCCCCCCCCTGGCTTCTTAATCCACACCTGCCACAGAGCAGACCGCAGAGGAGGTGGTGCATTCATCCTAGTGAAAAATTGTCTCCAGTATTAGACGATCAGCTCCAACAGCTCAACACACCTTGATATGATCACCATATCCAACAACTACAGCACCATCAACCTTATCTACAGATCCCCAGCCTCGTCCCCTGAAGACCTAGTGACCTTAATTGACCTAGCCTCTAACCCCCAGACACACGCAGGCCAAACTGGGTACTGGGAGACTTTAACCTTCCAGCTCTGCAGGATACTCATGCCAAAGCCTTCCTTGAAGCACTCCACAACCTAGGCTATGAACAAATAGTGGATGCCCCCACCCATCGGAAAGGAAACATACTAGACCTCACCTTCATCCCTCGACCAGACGTGAGCATGAACTACGACTTCAATGTAGTTATCTCCCCAGTCCCATGGTCGGACCACAATCTAATCAAATTCTGGATACCTATGCATCGGGATAGCGAACAGACAAAGTAACTGAAAACTCAGCAGCACGCACAGGACGTTTCAGACTCTTTGACAAAGAGGTCATCATCAAAGAGGTCCTTCCTAACATCAGGATGGCATCGCCGAACCTCGAGAAAGTGATGGCCTCATGGAACAACAGCCTGAGCTCCTTTGCATGCATTCCTGCCTCAGTCAAGCCACATGCCCCAGATAAGCCAAGAATTAGAAACACTGCACGCTGGTACACTGTCAGCTATGAACCTCACTACATCTCCTGAGGAAACTAGAAAGACGATGGTGATGTACATGGGCCCCAGCAGACCAGACAGCCTACACCTCCCACCTGAAGATACACTGGGACTTAATATCAGCAAAAATGAAAGAACATCACTCCAAACTCTTAAGCCGCTCTCTGAACAAACCCCATGAGCTCTTCAATTTAGTGAAGACTCTAGCAAAGGAACCATCACCCCCCCCCCCACCAACCATGATACACCTCAGGAATACGCAGACTACTTGCTGGCCAAAACTAATAACATCAGCAAAGCCACATTGTCCAGCCCTAGTAACAACCCAGCCCAACTGAAACTGCTTATCTCTCTCATAACAACATCGGCCGCAGGTATTGAGGACATCATTGCAGTCGTCAATGCCACCACTGCTCCGAACGACCCTTGTCCAGCATTCTGGATAAGATCACTATGTAAGGAAATCATCCCTATACTAGCCAAGATCATGGACCTGTCTTTTTCCACAGGACTATTCCCATCATGCCTCAAACAGACATCAATCTGGCCCCTTCTGAAGAACACCAAACTGAGTCCCCAGAAAGTAGAATCATACCGACCAATATCAAGCATCCCGCTGCTAGCAAATATTATTGAGAAGGTGGTCCAACGCCAAATACAGGACCATATTGACTCTACAGCTCCCCTCGACCCATGCCAACATGGCTTTAGGGAATCACATGGCGTTGAAACTCTTCTTGCCACGCTCATCAACACATTGATCATGGGAATCGACAACATCAAACGAGGATATGCCATAGTTTTCCTGGGCATTGCTGCTGCGTTTGACTCTGTAAAGCATGAGCAACTCCTGATATGGCTTCAGGAAAAGGGAAGTAACGGCTCAGCATGGAGATGGTGCAAATCCTATCTAATGGACAGATGACAGCAGGTACATATAGGTTCCATGACCTCTAAGCCTTTCCAACAAAAACATGGCGTACCTCAGGGCTCCTCACTCTCCGCCCTCTTATTCAATATATATATGCAACCCATATGTGAAATAATCCACTCCTATAACATCTCATGCCTGATATGTGTGGATGACGTACTACTCTTCACCCCATTCATGATTGACCATCCGGATTTCTCCCCACTAGTAAAATGCTTTGAGGCCATAACTGACTGGCTCCACTCACAGAGCCTCAAGATAAGCTTCAGCAAGACAGACGTACTGTTCATTACCAGAAATCAATCCTTCTCCCCACTGGCGACATTAAAGACTAGAGATACTGCGCTCCCGAGTAGACCCACCATCCGCTACCTAGGTGTTATGTTAGACCAGCACCTTGAATTTAAAGTGCACATCAGCAACACCATCAAGAAAATTTACCACAAAATACAAACAGTGTGACATCTCCAACCCCTGCTGCAACCAGATGACTTCAGAACAGTTTTTCAGGTACTGGTGACTCCCTACTTTGACTACTGTAAACGGGGGTGCTGGTCGTGAATGTCCACAGTCTTGGCAAAGGCAAAATATTATTATGACTTGCAAAGGAGTGTGGGAGTTGTAGTTCATTCATACCAGAATCAGCCGTTCACAAAATAATGAGTTGTGATGCTCGAGTGTAAGCAAAGAAAAACAGATTTTATTCATGGGGTTAATTCTCCCACACAGATTTACTTGGTAACACAAAAGGACACTTGCTTCAAGTATTGTACTCAGGAAAAACAAAACATGTTATAAGGTAACTGAACTTCTTAAGCAATAAATCAATAAAGACCTTGATGGGAAACAGAAAAGGTCTTTTTGATGGCTCCTGCTAATGATCTTCTTAGCAGTGCTCCACAAGGCAAAACAAACCCAAAAGTAGAAAAAAAACTGTTCTTTATCAAGGATAACTTTCTTCTATTCACACACACAAGGAAGAAGTTTCCTTCTAGAGCTCACGTGCACTTGTGCCTGGCTCAATTACAAATAATTAGCCAACTGCAAACCCCTTTGCTGGTTCACTCTCTCTAAGTGGCTCAATCCTACCCTAAAGCTTTCTTGCAGAGACTTTTCTGGGTAGATAAAAGAACAAGTTACAGTTCCTTTTGGTGGTTGTTGTATTAGTGAGAAACTACTTTAAAACAGCAGCCTAGACAGGGAGCAATCCATGTATTCCAATTGGTCATTTGCTATATCTCCTTCTTCCTCAAATATCATGGAATCAATATCATGGTCTGGCTCAGAGGAATTCCTTGATTGGTCACTCTCAGGATAATATTTGTTTCCCTGCTGTCTTCCAGATGAAGAGCTAGGGCATAGATCAAAGTTCATACCTGTGCTTCCCTTGCTGTTAGGTTTCCTCTCCTGGTATCCTGGCCAGTAAGTAGTCCAGCTTTTATGTCCAGCCTTCCAATCAAGATCCCTGGACACTGGGTCTCTCTTCACATACCTTCTTGCACCGGACTTAGGGCCCCTTCCAAATGCAGCCGTCTCCCTCAAAGGTGCCATTTGGGAATTCCTGGCTCTATAACCCCAATCCTCTGGCTTCCTCCAGTCCAATGGAGTATGCTTGCCTCTGGAATCACTCCTAACACACGTACTGCTGTGGGCTTCTTCTTTAGACTCCAATATGTCTTTCTGGTCTTCCTTCTGCGTTGCCTCTGCTGTTGTAGTCCTCTCTCTTCTTTCTCCAATGGCTTCTGTTTCTGAATCTGCAGCTTCTGCTTCTCCCTGTGCTCCTGGTTCTCCCTGTTCTCCCTATTCTGTCTCTGTGTAGAATATATTTTACTTTTAAAGTGCTTAGAGGGACACTCCACCCTAGCACAGCCAAGGTGTGCTGAATCAAGCCCTGCCCTTGGAGATGAGTGATTGGGGATTACCTCATAGCTCTCCTGATTGAACACACGTTTCCCCACTTCAGCCCTTCTAGAGGCTGTTTGAAACCTGGTGCATTCTGGGACTGGTAGTCTTTTATGAAAACATTCTGTTTTAGTATTTCTACCAGCAAAGACAGGTTGCTTGTTCAAAGCCGATTCACCTCTTTTATAGCTCCCTCCTGAACTATGATAAGCTTCCTTATCACACTACGCGAACGTGATCCTACATGGACTAGCCCAAAACACACTAAACCCATTACAGCTGGCAATGAACGCAGATGCACGCTTCCTTCACGGGGCCTCTAGAAGAGACCACATTACCCCAATCCTAAAGGACTTGCACTGGCTACCAATCTACTGCAGGCTCACCTATAAAGTAGTCCTGATGACCTTCAAGGCCATCAACAAAATATCCACCACCTCCCTGATGGATCTTCTCTACCCCACTCCAGCAAACAGAGCAAGGAGGACTTATGCCACCAACATGCTACAGACCCCCAAGGAAATAACAAAATGCACCCAGGCAACAAAGAACCGAGCCTTTAAGTTCTATGCTCCCAGCTGCTGGAATGCGCTCCCAACTACCGTCCGAGCGATCACTGACCTTGCTCAATTCAGAAAAGCATTAAAACATCACCTTTTCCTCCTATACTACTCACAGCCCAGTAATTCAACCTCACCCGCCTTACACCCAGCTAGACAATTGTAAATAACATATTATTGACTACCGCTGTGGTCTCTCTTTCTGAGTGGTTACTGCAAAGTAATGGTATATCAAATAATACGCTCAACACAAAACAATGGTGTGGTCTTAACTTTTGTGATTACTAGTATATTTTCTCTTCAAAGGTCTCAGACAACCTATTTGCACTACTCCATGGACACATGCCCTAATAGTGTGCGAGTTGACATCAGTGACCTCTATAGCATTAATACCTGACGATTTTATTACATAAATAACTGACAGTTTTATAACTTTGGAAATGAAAAGGAAGTACTTAGCTTCTCTCAAAGTACTGCTCCTTCTTCATTGTCCTTTTTTTTACCCTACACCACTATTCAGGCACCCATGCGTTTCTCTACAATGAGGTTCTTCAGGGGATCTGTTCTCCGTCTGTACATTATAAAAGAAATAACAATAACTTTCTTAATCTCGACCTCTACCCTAAAAACATTCTACACATAATACAGCTACTATTTAAAAGATTCAAACCTTTACATCGGTGCTGCACATGTATCCAACATCTGAAACCTCATGCTGCTAAACCGGTTTCAAAAAGCTTCTTTCGAAGCTAAGAACGCTGCGCATGCGGAGGACATCGCTCAATCTTCCTTTTAAACTGTTCCTCCCCCACATCCATTCACACTGATTCCTCAATCTCTCTCATAAAGCAACTACCTATTGTCCCAGCTCCCTGCACAATCAGTGATTCCACTTGTGTTTAATCAAACGCAAGCTGCCCACTCTAAACTCACATTTAAACCATTCAGTGCAACTGTATCCAAAGTAAATATCCATTTTTGTTCTCTAAGAATTAACGTTTGATCCAACGACTTACCTAACACTCCTGTCAGTACTTGATCTATAACCCAACATCTTAACTGTTCAAATACATGTCCTTTACTCATGCAATGCTGCACCAAAGGTGCTTCCTTCACCTTACATTTTAGTCTACTTTTATGTTCACTCATCCTAATTTTTAATGGTCGGGTGGTTTTCCCTATGTATAGCAGCTTGCACGGACACTTTATAATATAAACCACATTAGATGAATCACACGTGGTATTATATTTTAGTTTATAAACTACTCCCTGATGTTCAAAACTGGTCACTTCCATAGTAATATCACATATAATACAAGTTTCACATTTTTTATGTCCACCCTGATTCACTTTCAAGGGGTCATAATTTACGGGTCTCAGAACGGTTGGTCTCAGTTGTTTTTTCAAGTTCGTATGTCTACGCCACACACACCGCAATCTTTTATTTTCTAAACCTGGCACGATATTTAAAACATTACTGGGCTTCTTCAGCACTTTCTGTATCCCTGAACTCAATGGCGAATACATAGTAATTAAGTTGAGTCATTCATTGGAAGAGACATCTATATGTCTGTCCTTCCGAGACTTCAATAACAAGTCCCTATCATTATACAGAGCTCGTATATACGCTTGATGGATAACTCTCCGGGGGTATCTGCTGTTTCTGAAATTATTAACAAGTTGTTTTGACATTTCTTTAAACGTATTCCTATCTGAGCAATTGCGTCAAAAGCGTAAAAATTGAGACAGTGGAAGGCTGGACTTTAACTGTAAGGGATGTGCACTATTGAAATGCAAAAAGGCATTTCGAGCAGTAGCCTTCTGATACACTGATGTTTCCCAACATGTTAACCCTCTTGTAACTAAAACATCTAAATAGGTTATCTGATCTTTATGATATTCATGTGTGAATTTAAGATTGATATCACATTGATTAATCGATGTCAAGAAAGAAATAAGCTCTTCTTCAGTTCCTTGCCACATCATGAATATATCATCTATGTATCTATGCCATGCTACTATGTTGGCCTGAAATGGAGACTGGACCAGCCACCGTTGTTCAAAACCTCCCATATACAAATTGGCCACTGAGGGTGCGCAGGTGGCCCCCATGGCCACCCCAGCAATTTGCTGATAGAAAATCCCTTCAAACACAAAAAAGTTCCACAAGAAGGAAGAAGTCATAGTTGGTTGCTTCCATCTCAGAATCTCTGCAAATATTCTCCATCCCTCTTCTCCTTGTTCATGCTGTTAACACACAGCCTCAGTATCCTCAGGTGAAGCACTGAGTCCTGTTGACATAACTGGCTTGTTCTCTGCCTCTGGAGGTTGGATGAGCCCATGAAACTCATTCTCTTCCACCTCCTCCTCCTCTGCAGGACTGATTCTCTGCCAGTTCTGGTCTGAATCAGCTCATGCTGATTTCTTTCCACTACGTCGTCCTATTTGGATCTGGAATTGGCCGACTGACCTTCTTTGCAAAGGCAGAATGTAGTGAGCTGAAACTCCTTTGAACATCAATGCAGCAGTTTTTGTGCCTGCAGTTAATATGCTTCACTGTGGAGTGCACTGCCAAGGGGTGGTCCTTCTTCCTTGATGCTAAAACCCTGCTAGGCATTGTCCCATAGGTAGCTGCTATATTCCTCATTATGACCTTGCAAAAGAAAAAATATGGCAGCAGGAATTAAGCTGAAAACTCCTGTAGTGGAGAATTACTTGACAAAAGCAAGGTTAATTTTTGCTCCTACAGAAAGCATTATTTTTAGATTTTATATATGTGGCTTAGACATCCTAGATGGATCTCCTAAAATTCACCTCTTTTTTTTTTTACATCTGTCATAACTGGTTAAAGGATTATAAGACTTTTTTTAAAATTCTACATCAAATGTACAAGTAAACATATTAATTCATAAACTGGTTTGAAGCTACAGATTACTGATTTTTTTTGCACGTGAGCTTATGTATAATATCTTACTAGACTTCCTCTAAGCTGTGCCAAAGGATTAGAGGCTTTTAATGGTGATTGTTGAAGATAACTGATGATAATAAAAAAAAGAGAATATACCAGGATGCGCTATTATGGCTACATGGTCTTTTCAACATCACAGAATGTACAAGGTGAAAAAAATAGTAAAAAATAAAGGGCCAAAAGTGAAGAAAAAAGTTGAAAATATTTGTAAAATATTTTAGGAAAATCATACAAAATCCTCTTATCAATAACAAAGGTCTTCCTAATATAAAGAAAATGTAAAAAGTGCACCATAAAAACATTAATCTGAAGCACATACATGTTGACAGTACTCAAACTATTCCAAGGGAAACCATTTGTGGAAATAGGGAGGTGAAAAAGGTGTAACTGAGGTAGGTCGGACCCGGTGCTCAACTTGGCTATCCCCCCCCCTTATGTCCTAATACCTCCCCCTCCACCCTAACCCTCTAGCCTCCCAACAAAATACAAAAAAAAATTGGGGGGGGAATCAACTGGTCGCAGCTTTATTAAACATTCAAACATTCAAGAACATTCTGTAAACCATAATCTTTGTAAGCTATCCAGTGAAACGAGGCTTCATCAGCTATACTATTAGAAAGGTGACCTTGTTCCACTATACACCATGGCCAGGTCAGCGGCAAACTTACCTACCCCTTTTTACTCAACCTCACCATATTATTAGCAAAAGCCGACAGGGGTTATCCGGGTTGGGGATAACCCACCCCCGCCCCATTGTCTCCGGCTCCGGACCCCGGAAACCTCCGGGTTCCCGTCGACCCCTCCAGCTGCATCACCCCTTCCATGACCAACATCCGTACTACAGGGTGGGAGGGTGGGACACCTGCGCCGCCTGAAGCCCTGCTGAACTGCACGAGGCCTCCGAGCTGTCCGTGCCTTGCTCCTCCCACCCTCCCGCCTCCTTGCAATCAATTGGCTCCCGCCGCTGTCCATCACGGAGGGAGCCAATCACTTCAAATAATGCTCCCTTTACAGGACTCCACACCCGTATCTGATGTCACCGGGCCGCGCACCCGGTTACGATCGGCCTGCCAGGACCCTGCCCAGTGGCCTCGGACTAACCGAGGTAGGTCAGACCCAGTGCTCACCTTTGCTATCCCCGCCCTACCTCCTAATACCTCACCCCCTTCCCCTTCCCCTTCCCCCCCCTCACCCTAACCCTCTAGCCTCCCAACAAAATACAAACAACCATTTTTTGGGAATCAACTGATCGCAGCTTTATTAAACATTCAAACATTCAAGAACATTCTGTAAGCCATAATCTTTATAAGCTATCCAGCGAAACGAGGCTTCACCAGCCATACTATTAGCCAGGTGACCTCGTTCCACTACCTGCCGCAGCCAGGCCAGCGGCAAGCTTACCTACCCCTTTTTACTCGACCTCGCCATATTATTAGCAAAAGCTGACAGGGGTTATCCAGGTTGGGGGTAACCCACCCCCGCCCCAAATATTGTCTTCGGCTCCGGACCCCGGAAACCTCTGGGTTCCCGCCACTGGCGCAGGAGACATCAATGTCTCTGTACTGCCCCCTACCATCAAGCTGCAACCAGTGAGCCTCCTGCTGCAATACACATTCCAAAGCCTCCTGCCAATCATTAAGCAGCAAATCCACACACACTGCAGATAAATGCACCCCGTCCTGCTGATATAATCCCCCACAATCAATATCCACCCAGGAGTGCATGATTTGATACCCACCATGATCGCAGACCCACCGACCAATTTGCTGGGTAATCTTTGTCAAACCCCGGGACCAACGTTGTTGGTCCCTGCAGGCCAGCCTTGGAATGATGTCAGACCATAGCACAACAGCTTCCTGGAACATTAGGTAAACCTCTGCAATGTCCCTCTTAGCCACCCTTATCAATTGTTTACATGACCATGAGACTAGGTTGTTGTCTCCCAGATACAACAGGATCTCTGAAGGCTTGCTCCTCACTAGCCCATGGTGCCGAAGCAAAGGCAAAAGCTGTGTCCAATGGAGACCACGTTCGCCCAGCCATAAGATGGACACCAAGGCCTGGTCAAGACACAGGTTGGGCCACACCGGTCGAACTGCTGCCCGCTGGCCAGCCCAATAAACAAATGAATGGCCGATCATCCAAGTTCTCAGACACTGCTCTTTATCTTCAAGAGAAAACACTAGTTAGCGTCCATGGATTTATCTAGCCTACCCTTTCATAAACGTACATAACCTTGAAAAGCCTTGGAACGCCATCTCCCTATGCACTGTATATCCTCCTCTGATAACCCCACAGCCGCTGCGCTTGTTGCTGCTCCAATGCGGAAGTAATGCGGGGAAAATAGGTGAGGGTCTTCGCCCATGTGCTGCACGACAAACTGTAGCACTGCTGAAACCTGAAAATGTGTCAACCAATGGGAATCATTGTGAATGAACAGTACTCCTTCCGCCCCAGGACGCGACAGCAAGTATGCGCTCATCGCGGCCACAGGGCATGTTGGAATATCCATAATCACCTTCAACACTACCCACAAGCCCTTTCCTTGCTGGTCTGTTTTAGATTTTTCCAGCCTCACCTGCAGCTTCCCTTTATCACCTCAGTTCCATGGTCGGATCACAAGCTAATCTTATTCCAAGTTCCCCTTCCTAGTTGTGGCCAAAATGAAGAAAAAAGAGTGAGCGGCCATCCCAGCTCCCCTCTGAGAAGGTTCCAACCATTCGACAAAGACCTAATCCTAAAAACAACACTCCCACTAACTACCTCATTGGCACTCAACCTTGACAATTTAGTCTCTGATTGGAATAAAACACTCAGTTCAATCGCAGTATGTCCATCAACTAACAAACTCCAAGGGAAGCGTCACTCTACAACCTGGTATTCAGCAGAGCTAAAAACCTCACGCACAACACTAAGGAAACTCGAGAGACGATGGCGTCGCTCATGCTCAGATGAAGACCGGAATGCATATAACTCACATCTCGCAGCACATCGTACCTCAGTGACAGAAACCATGAGGCATTATCACACAGACATACTAAAAAGATCTCTGAACAAACCACATGACCTGTTTGCTCTCGTCAAGCGTTTGACAAAGGAACCTGCCTCAGAGCAAATAAGCGATATCCACCCTCAAACATTCGCCAACTATCTGCAATCCAAACTCTGCAAGATCAATAACAACTCATCACCTAGCACTATCCCAGAACCATACGACCAAACACCACTCACCATCTTCTCAATACCATCCAAACAACGCATTGAGGACACCATTGTTGGCATCAACATGACTACTGCCCAAACTGATCCATGCCCAGCGTTCTGGATTAAAGAACTTCGGACCGACTTCAGTCCCTTCATATCTAGACTCATGGAAGAATCTTTCACTACAGGAGCTTTCCCAAGTATCCTCAAGCGCACATCTATAAGACCCTTACTAAAAAACAACAAGCTCAACCCTCAGAAGCCTGAATCATATAGACCGATATCAAGTATACCGTTTCTGGCAAAAATAATGGAAAAGAAAGTTCAAAGACAAATCCAAGATCATGTTGATACCAACGCACCACTGGACCCATGCCAGCACAGTTTTAGAGAAGCCCATGGTGTTGAAACACTTCTCACCACACTCTTCAGTAGCATAATAACAGGCATTGACAACATCCGCCAAGGGTTCGTCCTTGTCTTCCTAGACATTGCAGTAGCGTTTGACTCCGTTAGCCATGAGTGCCTCCTTGAACAACTCAAGGAGAAGGGAATCACCAATAAAGCACTTGAGTGGTGTATGTCCTACCTTTCTGATAGATGGCAGCAGGTACGATCCAGCGATACATCATCTGATCCGTTCCACCAAAAGCAAGGTGTTCCACAAGGGTCCTCCCTCTCTGCCCTGATGTTCAATATATACATGCAGCCTATCTGCAACCTGATCCGGTCCTTCAGTGTTAACTGCCTTATTTACGCTGATGACGTGCTGTTATACATGCCTTTTGCAACAGAGAAACCCAACCTCACACCTATAACAAACTGCATAAATGAAGTTTCTAACTGGCTGCAATCCCAAAACCTTAGGATCCAACACAAGAAAACGGAGGTTTTATTTATTACAAGGAATCAAAACTTCACTGCTCCGTCTTTCATAAAAGTGAAGGATGCAGATCTCCAGACCAAGCCCACTATCAGATACCTTGGCGTGACCTTAGACCAGCACTTGGATATGAAGGCGCACATAGGAAACATTGTAAGAGCGGTATACCATAAAATCCGATCCCTTAGACATCTAAGATCCCTGCTTGCACCTGACGATTTCAGAACCATCTATCAGGCACTAATCATACCGCATTTTGATTATGCAAATTCAATCCTGCAAGGTCTCCCTCAAGCCACCTTAAATCCACTTCAACTTGCAATGAATGCCGCAGCAAGAGTTCTACATGGCGCTTCTAGGAAAGACCATGTCACACCCATTCTAAAACATCTCCACTGGCTCCCGATACAAGGTAGAATCACTTACAAGACCTTACTACTTACCTTCAAGGTTATTAAAGGGCTTTCGTCGGCATCATTGACTGAACTAATCCAGACAACTCCTCTCAATAGGGACAGAAGGTCAGTAACACTTAACACCCTGGTAGTCCCAAAATTAATAACACAATGCACCAAGGCAACAGTAGGCAGGGCCTACAATTTCTGCGCACCAAGGTACTGGAACAGCCTCCCTCACGGCATCCGATCAATCCAGGACTTATTTCAGTTCAGAAAGGCCTTAAAACTTCACCTCTTCCTCCAGTTTTACCCAGAAGCCAATGTGGACGCTGCACCATCCTCACAAGACTCTCAGAACCCCCTTGACTGAAGTCAAAAGAGTTCCCAATTATGTCTTAAATTGTAAATAGTTACCCTGTTATCCAAGTTGCATTACCTGTTCAACTGTAAACACAAAGTACCATCGGAAATGTGTATTTTATTGTTCATTGTGAACCGCACTGATGCTGAGTAGCGCGGTATAAAAGAGACTCTAATAATAAAATAAAATAATAAATCTTCCTGCACATGTCGGCGCCACATACACCCACTACCTAATGCTCAGCTAGAGTTTGCCACCAACTCTCCCATACGGAAGGCCTCAAAGAATGCTAAGCAGAACACCGCCTTGAAAAGAGTGGCTTCATACGACGACAAAGTCACTGCAGGTAATGCTGCGCAAAGTCTCACCAGAAAGTCATGTGTAATTGGCCTCCTAGTGTCTCTTGAAATCGGCTGAGTCCACTCCCAACCTCATAACAGCCTGCGGGCCAAAAACCCCAGAGTTGAGTATCCCCAACCTAATGCCCTGGCGAAAAATGTAAATCCTGCTAGGTGGCTGCGCACCGACACTCTGGAGACACCTTTTACTTTGGCGTATATGACGTACTGGCCCATGAGCATATCTGACACCCACCCTGGCTTCCACCCTTGTGCCTCCAAAAATTCTAAAACCCTGTTGCAGCCTCTCTGGTATGCCGTCCATGTCGTCTCTGCCACCGAACTCCGCAGAAGATTCAGCATCTTTCCTGGCCAACTTGCCATAAGCGCTCCGGTACGACCAATTCCTCTGCGTCCACTCCTGGAGCCAAGGTCCTGAACAATTCCAACTTGAAATGAGAAAGCGCATCAGCAATCTTGTTAGTACATCCTGGGATATGTCTCACTTTTATCCATACATTCAATTGCAGACATGCTAAGACCACTTATCGCATTAGTGCCGCCACCTGCCGAAAGCGTGCAGCATAATGATTTACCACACTGATTACCCCTGCATTATCGCACCACCAAATCAGCTTCCGATTGCGCAATTTGTCGGGCCAGAGATGTAATACCACTAAAATGGGAAACAGTTCCAGGAAAGTAATATTACTGGTTAACCCGGAATTGCGCCAGGCCTGCAGCCAAGTATCAGTGCACCAAGCCCCTTAAAAATAAATACCCAAGCCTACCCCACCCGCTGCAACCGTGTATAATTGTAGGTCTGCGTTGGACGTTTCTGCCTCCAGCATGACTGACATCCCATTAAAATGTTCCAAAAAACTGTCCCAAACTCTCAAGTCTGCCTTCATACTCCCTGAGACCTTAATGTGGTGATGTGGTTTACGCACACCAGAGGTGGCGGTCGCCAGCTGCCACAAAAACACCCAGCCCATCGGGATGACTCTGCAGGCAAAATTCAGAGATCCTAATGTTGGAAGTGGATTTGGACATTGTGGCCATTACAGAAACCTGGTTTAATGAATCGCATGAATGGGATATAGCCATAGCAGGCTATAATCTATTCAGAAGAGACAGAGAAAATGGAAAAGGAGGAGGAGGAGTAGCCTTGTATGTCAAAAGCAATATTAAAGCTACTGAAATGCAGGGGACATGGGGAAAAGAAGAAGCACTCTGGTTTGCGTTGGAAAGAGGAGCTGGCACTGTCATCCATACTGCTGTAGTCTACAGACCTCTGACTCAAATTGAAGAGATAGATAACGATTTGATTATAGATATTGCCAAGATACTCACAAAGGGGGAAGCAATCATTTTGGGTGACTTTAATCTACCTGATGTGGATTGGATTACTCCTTCTGCACATCTGGAAAGAAGCAAAAAAATTGTAGATGCTCTCCAAGATACATCACTTGGACAAATGCTGATGGAACCAACCAGGGAAAGCTCAACACTAGATTTGCTGCTCACCAACGGTGATAGCATGTTGAATGTCTGCGTGAGTACCCCTGTGAGCAACAGCGATTATCACACGGTGTAGTTTGAGATAAAAGCCAAGGTACAGGCCAAACATAGCAAGCTCAAAGTCCTAAACTTCAAAAACACTGACTTCAATAAAATGGCCGAGTACCTAAAGGAAGAGATGACGGGGTGGAAGGAGATAAGGGAAGTGGAATTACAATGGGCTAAACTAAAGGTGGCAATAAAAAAGGCAACAGACAAATATGTAAAAAAAGTAAACAAAAACAAGAGGAGAAGGAAATCTATTTGGTTTTCCAAAGAAGTGGCTGCTCAAATAAAGGCAAAAAACATAGCTTTCACAAAATTCAAAAGCTTGCAAACAGAAGGACACAGAAATGAATATAGGATCAAACTCAGAGTCAAAAAGAGAAATTAGGATAGCAAAATCGAAGGCAGAGGAAAAGATGGCTAAAGATGTTAAGGGTGGTGACAAAACTTTCTTCAGGTATATTGTAATGTCGCTATTACCCCACAGCTTGAGCTTGTAGAGTTAAGCGGCCTGATCCCTTATTCAGACAGTAAAATAGTGCTTGGGGAAAGCACTGCCTCCTGGGAGTTGTAGTTTTCACTTATCCAAAATAAAGAGAGTAGTGGAGCTCGAGTGTTTCAGGCAAATAACAGGATTTTAATTCCCCTTCCAAACGGCTTTACATACAGAAAATAAAGAACAGTTGGCCATGTATCTTCTGGCAGGAAATAATATAAGAATGGAACATAAACAGCTTCCTATATCAGCATCACAGTAATCCAATTCTCTGCTCCAAAAACCTTTGGTGCTTTTTCTTCTAGCTGCTACCTGCAGCTCTCTCTGCACAGCTTAATCTTAGCATACAGGTTTTATCTTTACAGACACAGATATTGTACAGTCCATTGACTCAACAGGCAGGTATTCTAAAGATGGTTCTGTTTCCATTGGTTCATATTGGTTCTCAGCTGGAAATGTCTGCAATTGACTACAGGGTGTTTTCAAGCACACACCTATTCCTTCAGCATGAGACTTTTCCCTGCAGCATTCTGCTATATAAGGTTGGTAATGGCTACAGTATTCACCACACGTAAAGCCCCACCCTTCTGGGCTAATATCAGAGCATTTCTTAAAAACAGCTTGGCTTTTATACCAGTCACTCAGCCTACCTTTTGGCTTTCTTATGGGAGATTCCTTCTGCCCTCCAGGATCAGCTACAGATACAAGCCTTGGAGTTTCTACGTGCACACAAGTCTGCCTTCTTGGTATGTTTCCCTTCTGGCTGCCTTTTATATACGGCACCAAACCTGGGCTGCTTGTACCTGGCTCCTTTGCACTGGTTCTCTGCTTGTTTCTTTTTCTGATTTCCCTTTCTGAGTCAAAGGTCAGAGAATCTTCTGTTACCATTAGTTCCTCTAAATCCTCACTCCCAAGCCAATCCTCTGCTTCTTGTGACTGCTTTCTTGCTTGCCCTCGTGGCTGTTCTAACAGCTGTGTTCTCAGCTGCTCTCCCGGCTGTGCTAACTTCCTTCCAAATGAGCTTCCCTTATATCTCTGGCTTCCAGGGTTTAATCCGACCCCTCCCTCCAGCAGGTGTTCTGCCTCAGCTCGTGACCGGTGAGCTGAACTGCAGCAGGGGCGTGTTTTCCTCTCCTCTGATCTGCTCTGTTTGTGGTTTCCCTGGAAACCAGGAGCCATGTGCATTTGTTTTCTTTCATTAACTGAAGCTAAGTCCTGCATTTTATCACTCTCTAAGGGATCTGAGGGACCTTCTACACCACAATATTCGGGAGAGGAATTGGAATTGCAGGACTCAGAAGTGCTGGGAAAGGACTCGTGGAAAGTGACATAGAAAAAGTGAAATTGCTAAACAAATTCTTCTGCTCTGTTTTTACTAAAGAAAATCCTGGAGATGGACCAGCTGTGACTCCCAAATATAAAGATGGAAATGTAGCAGATACCACACCATTCACAGAAGATGAGGTGTTGGAACAACTTGCTAAACTGAAAGTGGACAAAGCCATGGGACCGGATGGGATACATCCCAGGATATTGAAAGAGCTCAGAGAGGTTCTTGCAGGGCCGTTAAAGGATGTATTCAACAGATCCTTGGAAACAGAAGAGGTTTCTCAGGACTGGAGAATGGCTGATGTCGTATCTTTACACAAAAGTGGTGACAGGGAAGAAGTGTCAAACTACAGACCCGAGAGCCTTACCTCGGTGGCGGGAAAAGTAATGGAGGCACTCCTGAAAGAGTGAATAGTGAACTATCTCATAACCAACAGGTTGCAAGATCCGAGGCAACATGGTTTTACTGAAGGATGGTCTTGCCAAACAAATCTGATTGAGTTCTTTGACTGGGTGACCAAGGAGCTAGATCAGGGGCATGTGATGGATGTCATCTACCTGGATTTCAGCAAAGCCTTTGATACTGTTCCTCATAGGAGGCTTGTCAATAAACTCAGTAGCTTGGGGATGGGTACCAAGATGGTAAACTGGATTAGAAATTGGTTGACTGACAGACGACAGAAGGTGATGGTATATGAAGCTTACTCAAATGAAAGGAAGGTGATTAGTGGGGTGCCCCAGGGTTCGGTCCTGGGCCCGGCACTGTTCAATGTATTTGTGAGTGATATTTCTGAAGGACCGAATGGAAAAATCAGTCTTTTTGCAGATGACACAAAAATTTGCAACAGAGTGGACTCCCCCGAGGGAGTGGATAACATGAGGAACGATCTACAAAAGCTGGAAGAATGGTCTAATGCTTGGCAATTACGATTTAATGTGAAAAAGTGCAGTGTCATGCACTTAGGTAGCAGACATCCAAGAGAAATGTACACGATAGGGGGCGAGAGGTTGGTGTGCATGGTTCAGGAGAAAGAAGCTGCAAGGTGGAAAATTGAGAGGCAATTTCAGGAAATATTTTTTCACTGAAAGGGTGGTGGATGCTTCGAATGCTCTCTCGATGGAAGTGGTGGGGGCAAACACGGTGACGGAATTCAAAACAGCATGGGACAAGCACAGCGGATCCCTTTACAGCAACAGGATAAAAACAAAATAAACTTCTCAACAAATAGTGGTGTACTACATGGAGTGGTGGGTCCACCCCTAAACAAAGACATGGGGAGGTGTGGCCTGCACAGAGTGACAGGTGCACCTACTCTTGCCGTATCTTGCTGGGCAGACTGGATGGACCATGCTGGTCTTTATCTGCTGTCATTTACTATGTTACTATTAACGCTTGGATTTCCCGCAACGTTAACTTTGAGGAAGACACAACGTTTGCCACTAACACTCTCAACTTACAAACCTCTGTTGGGAGACAAGCTACCATTTTCACTGAGTCCAGTTCAACCCCCAGGAACGTGATATGCGTCGCCGGTCCCTCTGTCTTACCGGCCGCTAATGGCACTCCCCATTCATGGCACAATTCCAGAAAGCTGCATAATAAGCGCTGGCACTCATCCGATTGTGCTGCTCCCATGAACAGAAAATCGTCCAGATAAGCACCACCTTGTTACAGCCCACCAGCACCCAATGTAAAAATGAACTACATTTTTCAAAATAAGCACATGAAACCGAGCTGCCAATGGGCATGCATTTGTCAAAATAAATTTCGTCCTCAAAGCAAAAACCCAACAATGGAAAAAAGCTGACAGGTGCACAGGCAGTAGCCGGAAGACAGACTCAATATCGACCTTTGCCATCCAAGCATCCGCGCCACTTTTTCTGACCAATTCAACCGCCTTATCAAACGAAACATAACGGACAGCACATAGCTCCCTAGGAATGCGATCATTTACCGATGCTCCAGCAGGAAAGGACAGGTTATGAATCAGGCGTAATTTTCCCGGTTCTTTCTTAGGTATTACCCCAAGCAGGGAAATAACTAAATTCGCGAACAACAGCTCTATAAATGGTCCCACAATTCTCCCGAAGCTCAATTCCACTGCTAACTTATCACGTACAATGCTCAAAAAATGCCGAACAGACTGGGAATTCTGCACCGTTGCCCCCTGAACATTCCCTTGCATGGGAATCACAAAACCAAACTGAAATCCTAATTCTAGTACCGCCCTATCTTTCCTCCTTGGGTACTGTCACAACCATGGCTTTCGAGCATCCAGCCGTATCAGTGTAGGTGCTAAGCTCCCTACCGCCACATTACTTGAGGGCTGGCAATGATACCCCAGTGGCCCCTTTTTAATGCACTTAATCGCTGAGTGTCCGCCGTTACAGACTGTGCAGATATGCTGGAATGTACAGTCTGGAAATGGACAGGATGATTTGTTGAACCTCCAGCATATGTCTCCACTTCCCCCGGCTCTCTGCGGTGCCACCCCCCCCCCCCCGTACAAAAGGGTCACCCTAACCCGCTAACACTTGCCACCCCCACCCGAGCTATACCACCCCCCTGATCCTGACCTACCTGACATCTGTGTCAGCCATAAATTAATATCTTGCGTTCTCCTCCATCTTATCCCAAAATTTTTCGTCATAGTTCAACCATGCCCACCCTTCATGCATCTGAGCTGCTTCCAATATGGAATCTGCATAGGCCAGCAACATTCCTTACTGGTCAACCACAAAAAGGCTCTCGTCCAATTCAGGACGCTCCGTGAAACCTTTTTAATCCTACCCGCCTTCTCATCCTCCTTCCTCTTTTTCATGCTCTCACCCGACCTCTTCCTGTCCTCTAATAGACATAAAATGTCAATATAACACCTCTTCTTAATCTTATGGTGTAACTTCCTCGGAACTCTTTCCCACAACTCCGAGAAAGAGACTAACGTTGGAATGGCGCTACCACCCATGGGCACCACCTCCCCTTGCTTGCTTGCCCCTTGTAAAGTGCCCTCTACTCCTGACGAAGATGACGAAGAGTCATCTGAGGAAGACGAGGATGAATCAGAACTACGTCGCAGCCTGTGCATATGTTTCCTCTTCTTTTTAGCCTTAGACCCCCTTCCCTCCTGTGAATTAGTGGCCTGTTCAACCTCAATTTGCTGCCGCACCGGTAACTCACCTGCTGTAACAGCATCCGTCGCTGGGACTGCCCTCCGCCTGGTCAGCGGCCCACCGTCCTCTCCATCTCTCAGCCCACGCTCCTCTTCAGAAATAACATCTTCCCTCCCGAGGTGCCTCAATGTTGCTCCTGCCACAATATTCCCTGCTCTTCGTTGACCTCCTGGTCCTTTTTCTGCTGGTTGACTCATCGTAGAGTATTGTGGAGGCATAAAAGAGAAGATGGGGGGGGGGGAACAGACGGGGGCCACGAGGGTTGCCAAGTGCCTAACCACTCCTCCCCTGGTGGACCCTGCCCACCCCTGAGCCAGTGCTCCCATGACGCTGGTACGCTTGTTGAGCTGCCGCCCACCTGTGCCCCAGGCCAACCTCCTAGAAACGTAAAACCTTGACCAACGTAACCTGGGGACCCCTGCCATGCTGAAACCCTGCCCCCCATCCCTGCACTTTCAAACCACTCAGGCCTAGTTTCCGGCTGACCTGCTCCCGTACCCCCTCCCCCCAGACTACCCGGAACTAACTCTTCGCTACTAGCGCCCAACCCACTACTGGGTCTGGAGCTAGTTACCTCCCGAGTCTCACTGGACCCGCTGACCTGCTCCCAAGACTCAGCAGGGGCCTCCTGCATCCTAGGCCCAATGCCCCCTAGCCCAGCTCCTCCTCTGCTTGGCTTGGAAAGCCCCACAGCCCTCCCTCGCCCTCTACCTGAACTTCCTGCCCTTGTGCCTCTACAGGGAAGTCCTTGGCTACCCTGACCCTTAATGCCTACCCCCAACTCCCCTGGCTCAATGTTGTCATCACCAGCCCTGCTTCTGCTGTGACGGTCTGTTCATTCCTCCAATCAGACAGGGCAGGGCATCGCTCTAGCAACCGCAGCCCTACCTGGCCTTCCGGCCCTTACCTGGCGGCCCCCACGAGTAGGCATTCAGCTGAATCGATCTTCTGTTTTTGTTTATATTATTTAACCGCCCCCTTTTATTTATTTATTTTTAAAAACACAGCCGTTCCAATCTCGATTCTAACCCTTCCCAAACACTCAAATTTTTTTAAGTTTGAGTACTTGCCTTTTATATCCCACACCCGCAGTTCTCCTCTGCACGAAGGCTCTTGCAGCCCACTGGCACCACTGCGATGCTCCCCCGACACTCCTTATTTCAAATTTGTCTGGCTCCCCAGACGCTGCTGCTACTCCACACCTGCGCCACCTGAAGCCCTGCCGAACTGCATGAGGCCGCCAAGCCGTCCGTGCCTCTCTCCTCCCACCCTCCCACCTCCTTGCAATCGATTGGCTCCTGCCGCTCTCCATAACGGAGGGATCCAATTACTTCAAATAATGCTCCCTTTGCAGGACTCCACACCCGTATCCGACGTCGCCAGCAGGGTCCCCGCACTGGGCCGCACACTCGGTTACGATCGGCCTGCCGGGACCCTGCCCAGCGGCCTCAGACCTATTATGGAGGAGATCCTTCCCTGAAATTGCCTGAAAGAGGCCTTAGGGTCCATGAACCTCCCTCCCATCTCCTCAGAATGGATAGAAGAAAACATAATTTTATTTTCAAATTATACTGAAATGTGTATATTGCAGACATTTTTTTCAAGTCCTGTTTTTAATTTGTAGTAGGTTAAGTAGTGTGTGAGGAAGAGACTATAATCTCCCATGAGCAGAGACTTTAGCTTAAGTGTCTCTGTACTGTGCTGCTTATGCCCTGTAGTGCTATACAAATTAGTAGTAATAGCATATGCATACTGTTGAATTCCCCATTGTCGTATGCATGAACGCATATGTGTGTCAGTTCTTGTCAATAAAGAAGCTCCCAGAACATTGAAGAAATGTGACAGTCCAGGTGCAGGGGAAGATACTGCGGTATCTTCTGTCTGCAGAAGCCATCTTCCCTTCATGTTGACTTCTTAGTTGCCCAAACCCACAGCCTGGAGTGGAATACTGGATATCAAATGAACTCAGGAAGAGGACTGGAAACATGAACACAGGCAATCACCAGGAAGGTACAATGCAGAAGTAAAGCTGGGATCTAGCAGTGGCTGATGCAGATCTCAAAAGCTGCCAACAAGAGGAACTGCAATCCAAATTATAGTAAGGTAGCCAAAGCACATGATGACGCCTGGAAGTGCAGATCAAGTTCTGGTAAGGAAACTAAACAGTGACTGAGTTTATATAGGTATCCAGGCAGAAACAATATGGCTTTTAGCAGAAAACAGCTGCCATGGAGTGAGTAGTAATTACCAGTTTCCTGGTGAGACACACTGATATTGACTGGTGGTAGGAGGTCAGACATTCACCTCAGCAAAACATCTCCAGAAGCTGGGCCCACTTCAAACTGGTGATGGAACCTCACAATATGAGCATGAGTTAGGGATAGGTGCAATGAATAAGTGTTGTGTCTTGAAGATATAACGGGAAGGGTTGTCTAAGGTGCAGAACTGAGGCCATTAATGGAGAGTCTTCTTGTATACAAACCATTTATTTTGGAGGGCTGCAATGAACACACTTTTCATTCTTGAATACATCTTTTTATAACAGTTATGTTTATAAAGCAGAATATCTGTCTTAATTCACCAAGTGTAGACATTAAACTTCCACAGGTGAATCACGCTCTAAAAGTTCATTATCATTAAAGCAAATAGTTAACAGGCACATTATAGAAAGATCATTTAGGTAAAATCTGAGACCGTCATGTCAAAATATCTGAAATTCTGTGCAGGGGCGGCCCAAGGGGGGTGCGGGGCCATGTGCGGAGACTCGGTGCGGGGCCTCATTTGCATAAGGGGCCTCATTTGCATAAATATTTGCATAATGTTACCATATACTAACTTTTAGTAAACGTGCCTCTTAATGAGTGTATGGATAAAGAAAGACTAAAAGATTTCTACATTACTATAATCCAGTGCCAACTGCCAGACACATTAGGAACTACTACAAACACTGCCCATTTAGAACCCATAGCAAACCCGCCGTATCCTAACAGCACTACCAGGACTCACAAAGCACCATACTCTACCAATCAAAAGGCAACACTGCAAATATTAAACCAATACATTTCAGAGAACAAGAATACATGACCTACTGGGGAAAGAGAACAAGTGGCAATGTCAAATAGGAATTATATAAACAGAACACCTCAGCTCAGTTACACATGCAGAACATAGACCGTCACCAAACAAGTAATCACAATTTAGAAACAGGAAGACAATAATTAAACTGGGAATCCCAAAAGCCAAACTTGGAATGTACAACACTGTAGAAATAAAACTATACATTAATTTGCTCTTGTACTAAACAAAGCGCAGACGTTAATGATGCACATTTACCAGAGCTGACATATTCCAATTAATAAATTCAAAATAAAGAGATATTTTTCTACCTTTTGTGCATTTTCTTTCAGCTGCAATTGCTCCAGCCACTTTCTTCTGGTTTCTTCGTGTCTTCTGCTAACTCTCCATCGTCTGCTGTCCATTTGTCCTTTCTTCTCTCCTAGTTTTTTTCCATTCTCTCTCTACATCTGCTTTAACATACTAATCTTTCTCCTTTTGCTCTTTCCTCATTCCTATTTTATCCACTCAAATTTTACCCCTCCATCCTCAATCCCCACTTACTCTCCCAATACCCGGCCAATTGTAGATTTTTTATCCCTCCCACACAAAATATGTTTCCCTTCTCCATTTTACTCTTCCAGCCCCATCCCATTCTAATCCTCCCCCAACATCAGCTCCCTTCTAGTTCCAGCCTCACCCAGAATCCATTCCCTTCTAGTCCCTGCATCAGCCCATTTCCAGTCCTAGTCACCCATCAGCCCATTTCCAGTCCTAGCAACCCCCAACCCAATACCAGTCCTAGCCCCCCCATCAACCCACTTCCAGTCCTAACCCCATCAACCCATTTCCAGTCAGCCCCCCATTGCCCATTGCCAGTCCTAACCCCCCCATCAGCCCACAGCCTATTACCAGTCCTAACCCCATCAGCCCACCTCAATTCCTAACCCCTCCCCATCAGCCCATTTCCTGTCCTAGCCCCCCCATAGCCCATTATCAGTCCTAACCCCCCCATAGCCCATTACCAGACAGCCCCCATCAGCCCACAGCCATTACCAGTCATAACCCCCCCCATAGCCCATTACCAGTTCTAACCCCCCCAACAGCCCACAGCCCATTACCAGTCCTAACCCCATCAGCCCACCTCCAGTCTTAAGCCCCCCAGCCCATTTCCAGTCCTATCCCCCCCATAGCCCATTACCAGACAGCCCCCATCAGCCCACAGCCCATTACCAGTCTTAACCCCCCCATAGCCCATTACCAGTTCTAACCCCCCCCAACAGCCCACAGCCCATTACCAGTCCTAACCCCATCAGCCGGGCAGAGGGGGCCCCGCGGGACAGTCCATTCTGCTGCTGCCACGGCGGCAGCGGCAGTGGTAGCAGCCAGCGTTTTTTTTTTTTTAATTTAATTTTGAAAAAAGCAGAATGTTCTTTGCGAGTGGGCCCCCTGAAACGCGGGGCCCTGTGCAAAAAACATTCTTGCTCAATGGACGGGCCGGCCCTGATTCTGTGTAATGGGCAACAGAGAAGATGGATGTATAAATTCCATCTAAAATCCCCCCCTATCTCTACCCCAAAAGATATAGGGCGTGATGGGGATGTGCAGAAAACCGACTGATTTCAGAAACATGGACATGTGAGATGTAGACATTTGCAATATCGGTCACATAGATGTGCCAGCACTGCTATTTCAGGACATACACATCCTGGCCTGCTAATATAGAAATGGAAATGGGCAGTTGTGCAGCAGCAGACCAACTAGGATTTATTGAGTTGTCAAAAAACATTGTGGGAGTGAGGAGGCATTCTCCTCTACTGTTGATAGCTGTCAGGAATGAACACTTTTCCAAGGTCTGTTCATGCCCCGGAGCAAGTATAGACATGGATGTGTCTGCTACCGGTTTTAAACATGCAGCTTCATTCTGAAATTTGGTGCACACATGTATCTTTTCCAGAATGCTCCGGACATGCCTCTGCCATGCTCCCACGGATGCAATTATGCCAGACACGTGCAAGTTTGGTGCATTCTAAAATGGCTCATGGGACGTGGATGGGATTGGGACAACTGATGAATGGCAGTTTTCAGACATCCAAATCATGAATATGGCTTCTAAAATGACCCCCTAAAGCTGAAAAGCCAGTAGTATTACCAAACGTTACGGGAGTTATGTTAGGAGCCCCCTAGTTGTGAGTTAACAAATTACCAGAATATTTCTGAAAATATTAAGGATAAGGACTCTGATGTTTGTGAAAGATAAAGGCATCTATTGCTAGCAATTATGGTAATAAACACCTAATAGGCACAGTAAGTAAAATCCATTTATAAGATGTGTGTATGGGGGGGGGGAGGGAGGAACCTGAATCTGAACCCTACTGTAACAATTATGATTTGGGATAAAGGGAATAAATCTCTAATCTTGCAGGGATATCCCACTTAATAGAAATAAGTGGATTTGACACCACTGAAAAAAATTGCATTAAATATGTCTGACAGACTGTCTGAATTGCAACCATTTGAAATTTAACATTATTTGTATTGAAATTGTACAGTTAGCAACAATCCCATTATTGGTTACTGCCTTGAGTCTGAAATTTGAAAAATCAAACTTCTCTATTTCAAAATAAAGCAAGCTCCTGTGACATAGTCAGCCTCATGTTGAAGTCAATTGTTTTTATATTTTCTTTTAAATATGTATTTTGATTTAGCTCATGTTTTTTATTAGTAGGTTAAGGATAGTTACGTTCAGGTAAAGTAGGTACTTAGTTTTAGATGCTCTGTTAACTGGAAGTCCAATTTATTAGCCTTATGGACAGAGCAACCATCTGTTTGATAGTATTAGGTTTTGACCTGACCTACCAAAAACAAATCTTCTTTCTTCTCCTTCTTTAATCCTTAGCAGGTATTTAAGGATCAGATCATCCTCTCTACCAATACACTGCTGTAGATGCCACTGGATTCTGTGTGTTGTTCACAATATGCTTCCAAACTTGGCGATCGGTGGTGATATTTCCGGCCTTGTCGATGTTCAGTCGCTGGTTCCTTAGATCTGCCTTGATGTGTTTGAGCCATGTTTTCTTTGGTGCTGCTTGTTGAACCCTCCAGTGGATAGGTCGCTTTCGCCAGAGGAGTTTGTATGGCAGCTTCCTCCAAGGACGGTCCCAAGCCTGGCTGCAAAAGGAGGAAGGTAGTCACTCTGTCACGGTGACCAGAACTGGGAAACTAGGCAAGAAACCGTATGGGAATCGTAAGGCCGCGGGCCCCCATCCGTGCGGCCGCTTCTAACCGGGGGGGGCGGCAGTCCGCTCGCGCCCCCACGTTACGGCGGCACGCGGCTCAGGTGGTGCCCCGCATGGTCCGGCGGCCGCATTGGCTCCCGTCGGCGTTTTAAATGCGCGGGAGCCAATGAGAGGGCTGGAACCTCAGCAGCTGGGGGGGGGGGGGTGGTGCGGGAACTCGGCGCTGCTCCGGCCGTTGCTGGTGTGAGGCTGGAGGCGCCGGACGTGTTTGCGGGAGCAGTGCTTGTTGGTGGGGGGTTTTTCGGCACTGTGGAGCAGCGGGAGGAGGAAAAGAAGATTTTTGGCGGTCATCGCAGCTCCGTTGGGCAGCGTGTCAGCGGCGGGCGAGTCGGACGGCGGAGTCCTTGTTGGCGGTGTTCTTGGCTGACTGCAGCCTCGTGCAGCCCCATGCTGAAGAGCAGAGGCTATTACCGCAGGCAAGTGGCTTCCTATTTGGCCAGTTTAACGAGGCTGTTTGGGTGGGGTGCCTCGGTACTGACACTTTAAAAAAAAAATTTCCACGGTTCCTCCAGCTTTAAGCTTGCCATGCCTGGTGGAGGAAGCAAGGGGGTCCCAGACAGAAAAAAGGGTCTGGCAAGGCCAACACGGGCGGTACTCGGGGAGGAGGGCCAGCTTCTGTGGGGCGCCCAGCTCATTTAGAGTGGGGGGGGGGGCCAAGGGCAGAGCTCCTAGCCGTGGCCCGGCGTCCGGACGGAGCGCTAGCCCTGTCGGAGGTTCAGGGCAAGGGGGGCGAGTGTGGAGGGGGGTTTCGGCTGGCCCTTTAGCTCGGGGTAGGCGAGGTAGGTCTAAGGGACCGGCAAGAGGTGCCTCGGGGCATGGAGAGGCGCTCGGCCCTTTGAGTGGCCTGGGTGAGGCCCCAAGTCTAGTGGGGGGAGTGAGGGTGCCATGCCGCAGGTGGGCGGTGCGGTTTTGGATGCGGCAAGTCCCGAAGGTTTCTTGGCTCCTGCTGGGGTAGCTTACTCGCCAGCTTGGGCGCATTGGCAAGGCGGGGGTCAAGACTCTTCCCGTGCGGAGTGGCTAGGGGCATGGCAACCACCGTGGCCTGTGGCGGGTGTCCCTTCGCCTTTTCCTGTTTTTTCTCTGCAGGTTGCTACTGGATGGCACTACTTGGGGCATCCTTGGGGGGCTCCTGCTGGACAGATGGACGGCATGCTGGTGAGCACAGGCGTTGACCCCGTGCCTGTGAGAACCGGGGGAGGATCGGAAGCTTCAGCGTCGACCCCACAGGAGACAGGCATGGCTACTGAGGTAGCTTCACCTGCAGCAGGTGAGTTGGATTCTGGCGCTGCTGGCGCTGCGGCGCGAGAGGATGGCGCGGCGGTGGGGGTAAAAAACGGGTGAATAAGCAAAAGCGGCGTTTATGTCATCGGCGTAGGCGTTCGGGATCCTCCTCTTCTTCAACCTCTGAGTCTTCGTCTGGTTCTATTTCGGACGGCTTGGGCCGGAGTCAGGTGGCCAATGGTGGGTCAGGCCGTGCTGGACGGGTTGGTTCGGCGCCCTCGGTAGCTGTTTTCTTTGAGTTATGGGAGGGAGTGCCATAGAATCTTCGGAAAAAGATTGTGAAGCGTCGCTATTTAGATATTTTCCGTTTACTTTAAGGTCGAAAACGGTCGGGGGATAGTAGGCGGAAGCGGAAGGAGGACGAGAAGGCTGGTAGAGTTAAGAGAGTGGCGCGGAATGTGGTGAATTGGACTCGGTCATTCCTGCGCTTGGCTAGTGTATGGGGGCATTCGCATCCGGAGCAGTACGGTATGCTTCTGGCTTACGCGGATTCCATCCTTGAGGCCTCACAGACTCATGAGGGTTGGGCTTGGCTCAACTATGATGAGAAATTCCTTGATAAGATGGAAGAGAATCAAATGCTGTCCTGGGGAACGCAGGACATTAATCTTTGGCTGACGCAGATGGCGATCAGACCTGTAGGGGGAAGTTTGGGTGGGCAAAAAGGTGGAGTATCCGTCAGCACGAGAGTGGATCAGCCCTTTCGATCGGGCGTGCCCCCTGTTTTGCAGAGAACTACAGGGGGGGGGGAGCTGGGGACTTGTGCTGGCGTTTCAACAAGTCTTCATGCCCCTTTCCGGATTGCAAATTCCGGCACGCCTGCTCCATCTGTAATGGGGGCCACTCGGCACTCAAATGTGTCAAAAAGAGTGTCGGGGAGTTGCGGCTTCCTCCCACAAGTAGTAGCGGCTTGTGGAGTTTGGCTCCCACCCCTGTTGCGATTGATGTTTTAGGTCTGTGGCTTAAGAGATATCCTAAGCGACAGGTCAGCTGTATCTTGGAGAATGGTTTTAAGGAAGGGTTTCCCATACCGGTGGTAGGCAGAGTAGGGGACAACAAAGCTCGGAATTCGCCTTCTGTTCGGCGTTTTGTGCAACTGGTACGTGATAAGTTGACAACCGAGATTGAGTTAGGTAGGGTAGCGGGCCCTTTCGGAGCACAACCGTTCGCGGATTTTGTGGTATCTCCTTTGGGTATCATTCCAAAGAAGGAGCCAGGAAAGTATCGCTTAATACATAATCTTTCATTTCCCATTGGTTCCTCGGTCAATGATCACATTCCTAGGGCTTTGTGCGCCGTACGGTATGCCTCCTTTGATGAGGCTGTCGAGCTCGTGAGAGCCTGTGGGCCGGGGTGCTTGCTGGCGAAAGTGGATATTGAATCCGCCTTCCGTTTATTGCCAGTGCACCCGTCTGCTTTCCATTTGTTGGGGTTTTGCTTCGAAGGTCACTTTTACTTTGATAAGAGCATGCCTATGGGCTGTTCAATTTCCTGTGCTTATTTCGAACAGTTTAGCTCATTTTTACATTGGGCATTCGTGGACTGGGTGGGGTGCGGCTCGGTGGTGCATTACTTAGATGACTTCCTTTTTGTTAGACCGGCGCATACGGGGCAGTGCAAGGCATTGTTGGATGGGTTTGTCCGTTTAGCCCAGGTGTGGGGTGTTCCCTTAGCTTCAGGAAAGACGGAGGATCCGGCGACTACTCTTACCTTTTTGGGAGTTGAGTTGGATTCCGTGGCACTTGTAGCCCGACTGCCGGAAGAGAAAGTGACGAGGCTGCGGGTGTTGGTCATCCTTCATGGCCTCCCCAAGAATACACTAAATCCACTTCAACTGGCGATGAACGCGGCAGCCCGCATATTATCTGGAGCTTCTATAAGAGATCATATAACACCAATACTGATCAATCTGCACTGGCTTCCGATAAACTGCAGAATAACATACAAAACCCTCCTCATCACATTCAAGGCTATTAATAAATTATCTCCTGCATCGATCTCAAATCTCATCACCCTGACACCAAACAACAGACCCAGGAGACTAGTAGCAGAAAACACACTAGTTACTCCTAGTATCTCCACAAAATGGACACAACAAACTACTAACAGAGCTTTTGTGTCCTATGCTCCCAAGTGCTGGAACAATCTACCTCCAAACATCAGATCAATCAGGGATATCACCCAATTTAGAAAGTCCATCAAGCACTATTTATTCACTTTGCACTTCAGGCTACCGCACACACAATAGAACCGGCTCTCGCCCACTCAGATAACTCCTACACATAACAGCAATCCAGAACAAAGGATCAAAATGTGAAAACACTGTATTCTTGTCAAATATCGAATCTTGATGTAACCTATTCAATGTATATATAATTATGTATAATTATGTAGATAGTTATCCCCAGTTCACACCCAGTTTATCTTCCCTGTTATATGTAAACCTAGATCAGTCATGTATTGGCAGGTATATTATTGTTCAATGTAAACCGCACTGATGATGAATAGTGCGGTATATAAAAATGTTAAATAAATAAATAAATAAATGCGCTGGGTTCACGCAAGCTGATGCTTCGGGAGATGCAGTCCTTAGTGGGGTCACTGAATTTCGCTTGCTGAGTTATCCTGATGGGGAGAGTGTTCTTGCGTAGGTTGACAGTGGCTACTGCGGGTGTCTCTAGGCCTCATCATCGTATTCAGATGTCATGCAGCTTGCGGGCGGACCTGCGGATCTGGGACGATTTCCTGCGTAACTTCAATGGCACCACGGTGCTGAGAGAGCAGGAGGTGACTAATGCGGATCTGCAGTTGTATACTGATGCGGCTGGGGGCTTGGGTTTGGGGATTTATTTTGGGGGCTCTTGGTGCGCGGAGAGCTGGCCGCAGTCCTGGCGGGACAAAGGGCTTACGAAGAATATTACCTTCCTTGAGTTGTTTCCTATTTTGGTGGTTATGTCGTTGTGGCCGGACAGACTCCGCAATCACAAGGTGCTCTGGTGGTGCGACAATGAAGCCGTGGTGTCCGTGCTCAATAACTATTCCCCTAGATGCAGGCCTGTAGCTGACCTGATGTGGCAGGTAGTTTTCGCTTGCTTGCAGTTGAATCTATTTATTTATTTAGACAGTTTTGTATACCGCCTTATCCTTCAATCAAAGCGGTCACAACACAATTGGGGGATACATTTAACACACAGGGATATGAGACACATACACTGATACTTACAGGGAACATGGGCAATGGAGGGTTAAGTGGCTTGCCCAAGACCACAAGGAGCATCTGTGGGACTAGAAACCCCAGTCCTTCCGGCCCAAGGTTGCTGTCCTCTAGTGGGATTTGAACCCCTGACCTTCCGGCCTGAAGTACCTTGCCCCAACCACTAGGCTACTCCTCCCTAGTGATTAAGGCTCGTCACATTCCTGGAAGTCATAACCAGATTGCCGATGCTCTTTCCCGTTTTAAGTGGGAGCTGTTTCGAACCTTGGCGCCGGATGCAGACGACGAGGGCTCATCGGTCCCGGAGCATTTATGGCGGATTGGCCTCCTGACATGATGGAGCTGCTGCGGAATTCCGTCTCTTCGGCAACGTGGTTAGCTTATCAGTGTGGGCTGCTGCAGTGTGGTGTCCTTCTTGGTACTTCTCGACTGGCGAGCTGGGCCAGCATCGGATCAGCTTCTGGGTCAGTATGTGTCGGCAGCTAAGGCTGCAGGACTGTCGCGGACCACTGTCCGGAGGAACTTGGCAGGATTCTCCTTTTTTGCACGGGCTCTCGGGTGGGGGGGGGTGGGGGGATTTTTAACGCGGACGCTGTTGCGGGGTTGGGAGCAGTCCTGCCCCCCGCTGGGTGATTGGCGGTGCCCTATCACACATGACTTACTGCGGCGTTTATGCGGTGCATTGCCCCAAGTGGTTTCCTCCTCCTACGAGGGGGTGATCTTTCGGGGCGGTTTTTCATTAGCCTTTTTCGGCGCGTTTCGGGTGGGTGAGTTGGTTGCGGAGTCTGGTCGGATTTGCAATGGGAGGGAGGTTCAGGTGCATCAAGTGCATTTGCTCGGGGGCGGGGTTTGTATCCGCCTTGCCCGTTCAAAGACGGATCAGGCAGGAAAAGGTATGTGCGTGTAATTGGCAGCGGTGCGGGGTTCCCCCTCGTGCCCTGTTGCTTTACTGCAAGCGTACTTATGCATTCGTCCGGATGTTGGCGGTAGCCTTTTTATACATCAGGATGCACGGGTTCTTACGCGTTTTCATTTTACCGCGGTGCTACGGCTGTCTTTACGGCTGATAGGTGAGGATCCTGGTGCGTTTGCTCCTCACTCCTTCCGGATTGGGGCGGCGACCAGTGCAGCGGTGGCTGGACTGCCCGATCAGGAGATACAGCGCATTGGGAGATGGCGGTCGAGAGCCTTCCACAGCTACGTGCGTTTGTAAGGGCGTGCGGGGGGGCACTAACTGTTCTATTCTTTTTGTTGCAGATGTAGGGCAAAGATCGTGTTTCTGTTGGGTGCTTGGCCACTCCTTTGTGTTCTGGGCTGGTCGGTGAGCAGCGACGCGCCCCATGGGGCCGAATTTGGGATTTTCCGAGCAGGCGGTGACTGTCACATGGCTGGGCGAGCGCGGACTCCGGTGGATCCAACTCTTGCCTTTGCTTCGGCACCTCCAGCATTCCAGAGGCTCGCCGGACATTTTGCTGCTCCACTTTGGTGGCAACGATCTGGTTTCCTGGACTTGCCGACAGTTGATTCGAGCAGTTATAAAGGACTTTGGGGTGGTATTGGGGATGTTTCCAGGTGTACTATTACTTTGGTCAGATATCATTCTAAGGCCGTCCTGTAGGGCTCAGCGATGGTGGTCACGGGGTGTGACAAAGATTAACCGTCAAATTGGCAGGTGGGTGAGACAGCAGAGGGGCTGTCAAATTTTTCACCCTTGTGTGGACATGGAGTGCCCCGGCCTTTACAGGTCAGATGGGGTGCACTTGTCCCCGGTGGGGTTGAATTTACTGCTTAACGATTGGCAGGAGGCCTTGGAAGGTATTCGGTTGGGGGCGAGGGCTGGTCGCAGCTTACCTTTGGGGGGCGGCTCTGGTCGTGGCTGACCTGAGCCGGTGGCGGGATCCCAGAGGTTTCCGGGGTCCAGAGCCGGTGGCAAGCATGAGGGCGGGGGTGGGGTACCCCCGACCCGGTTAATCCCTCAGGCTTTTGCTAATAACATGGCGAAGCCGGAAGAGGGAGGGCGTGGAAAAATGTCGGGCCTGTGCCCGGGGGGAAGCGGATGCGGCGTCACTTTGCTACTAACATGGCTGGTGAGGGCTCGCTCTGCTGGGGGGGGGGGGGGAGAGTTATAATGTGTTGAGTTGTATTGGTTGGTTTGTTAAAAGGTTATTAAAGCTGCGACCAGTTTAAGTCCAAGATTGTTGTCATGTGTTTGTTCTGAATTAGTCTTTGGAAAAAATGAACTGGGGTGGCTGGGAGGGGCGAGAGGCGATGTGTCCGCCTTACCCGGTTAAAACAAATCTGTACTATATTATTCTCTTTTTGTACATGAATTTGCTAAAATGGAAATACATTGCAGAATTGCTACCTGAAACACTATAAAAAAATCACCTTTCCTAGGATTTTCATTTTAATTATGGATATTCTTCTCTGTGAGTGGATGAGTAGTCTAGTGGTTAGAGCAACAGCCCAAGAGATCTGGATTTGATTCCCAGTGGCACTCTTTGTGGCCTTGGGTAAGTCAATTTGACCTCCATTGCCTTGGAAGAAAAGGCCTGGCAATCTACTTCCAGTCATATCTTGCCAAGAAAACCTAGGGGCTGCTGGATCACCAGAACTCAACATTGACTAAAAAAAATCTAATATTTCTACTTGCTTATAGAGAATATATATATAATCACCTACATAAGTTTCTTGAAATCTGGACGAGTAAATTATGATTAATTGTTGATGTATAAAATACAGTCAAACTAGTTGTAGGTGATGCATTTTAAATGGATTAATACATTTGTGGTTAACATTCAAGAGCTATGTTCCTTTCATCAGGTCAATGTGAAGTGATAATTTGTTCAACTTGATTGTTTGCTTTGAGAGGTAATGTAGATGCTTAGATACTCAATCCCCTTTCTGATCATTACTAAAAAGAAGTCAAACTTATTAAGTGTATGAAGATTATTTATTTATAAGATTTACTTAAATCAACTTTGAAGTCTAAAAACATACCATATTCTTCAGTTGTTTGCATTGTTGGTGGTGCGGATTTGAGCGAGGATACCAATAGCACAGTGCCCTCTATTAATGATGTTATTTAAACCTGGGACATTTCAACATTTGATACCTTCCACAACATGAGGACAATTCTCAAATCCCTTTATGCACAGAAATCGGGCTTTTGAAAATTCCTCAACATGTACATATTTTTGTAAAGCCTTTTTTTGCATTAATGTCAGAATATGCAGATAAAAGGGCCCTTATAAAATGTGATGTCAAGAACTCACACATTTTTTATACTGAAATGCAGGAATGAATAAGACACACAAATGGTTCATGCCATTGCACATCATCAGGATGGAACTGCTCTCTTAGTGTGAAGTTCTAAGCATGCAGTCTCCTCAGCTCCTCACTTTTAATTTTTGTGCTCAGCTGATTGGATCAGAAACAAAGAGTTTTTGGTTTTGTTTTGTTTTTTTAGTGCTGTCAAGTCAGTGCTGATTCCTGATGACCCAGCTGCTTCTGTTTTTTTTTTGGCAATGTATCACCGAAAGTAGATTGCCAGGCCTTTTCTTTCGAGGCAATGGAGGGTACAGTGACTTGCCCAAGATCACAAGGAGTGCCAGTGGGAATGGAACCCATGATCTTCTGGGTACTAGGCTATTCCTCTATCTCTATATCTGAATCTATATCATCTTTCTTCTGATGGTGTTTTTCATACTTATTTTTTCCTTCATTTATTTATTTTATTTTAAATAAAAATCAATAAATTATGACAAGTTAACAGGTCATTTCTTGTCCTAAGTGTTCCACATCCTTTCAGAATGTAGACCCTCATCTAGTCTGCCTTCAGTGTTTGGGCATAGGACATGATGCACACTGGAGTGTCTTCACACCACCATGTCCCTTAATTTTCATAGGGACCATCTCATTTAACTGCAAATTTATAGAAACAAATTGAGAGACTTCCTTACCAATCAGTCGAGTCAGGCGAGAAGAATGTCTGTCTGTCTGTCTACACAAATGGCAGCTAATGCTGCTTTTTTATCAGTTTGTCTAGTCCTACAACCTTCCTGCACAGTGGCCTGTGAGATCCAAACATAGAGGAGCAAAGTTTAGATACAGTTCCACAGTGATCTTGTTCCTCAAAGGTTCAAAGCCCTAAAATGCTTTTGTATTTGCAATGCTTTCCTGGCCCTGAAGATAAGGAACCCAGACTGAGCCTCAGCAGCAGAGATTACACAGCATGGAATACATACTAATAGCACAATAACTTCATCACTGTGCTAATTTCCATCTTGAGTCCTTGCCATTACATGACACTGACAGTTCAAGTTGCACTTCCCTTCTTTGCAGATGATCCATTTCTGTGCAGACAGCTGCACAACTTTATCGACATGGAAGAGTCCTTACAGTGCTGATAGCCACATCCAGGAACAGCCAGTGCAGACGACATAGATTGTGATCTGCACCACTTGCACAGATGCTTTACCCACAGCAAACACTTTTGTTACACAGTGCAGAGCTCTACCACTTGCTCCAGCACATGAGGAGATTTCTGGTTTTATTGTTTTTCTTCCTGCTGATATCTTCTTTGTCTTTACACTGCAATTCACATTACACAGCTTATCCATGACCCATCAGAGGACCAATTGCTGCAGCAGTTAGACTATCATTCAGATCATTTCTTTTTATAGAGCATAAAGGAATACATTTTGGGAACGGCTTTATTAAACATGGATAAAATAAATTAGAGGAAGAACAAGATTGACTTTCCTAAATCTACGAGAGTTGAAGAGAAAATTCCAGCCTCAAATTTGGAATACTAAAAGATGCTCAAGGATCCATATTGAATGATGCCGAGAAGATCAAGAAAAGGTTGGAAAGAAGAGTCATTACACCATAAAGATCAAGTAGACCAACATCTGTTTCAACCTGTACCTTATGATCAAGAACCATTGGGGATGAAAGTCGAAGCAGCACTGAAAGCATTATCAAAGAGAAAAAGCATCAGGCATTGAAGACATTCCCATTGAAATATTACAGCAATCAGATATCGCTGTTACCATACATATGAGAGACTGCCAGGAAATTTGGAAGACAATATCATGGCAAAATGACTGGAAAAATCTGTGTTTATACTAATACTTAAGAAAGATTACAAAGGTACACTAAAAAAATTTTTTTTTAAACTGCCTCTAATGTTTCGATTGATTTTTACGTTTTTTGGTGCACTGAATCCAAATCTGGTAACCAATTTGCTCCATCACGTACAGATTTTTTGCTACATTGGGTTAGCAGTTTGAGGTGAACGTTTCAGATTGAGTGCGATCGAGATAAAAGTTTCTTGGATGAATTCTTTATACAAATTGTTTAGTAGTTATTCAAATAAGAATAAAGAAAATTGTAACAAGGCAGCACATAAGAATAGAGTAATGTCAACAAAACACACTGTGATGGTAGCAAAATTGTCTGCACTTAAAACAGCCACATACATGTGCACAAACATTGAGCATATAAGAGCGAGGTTAGACACAAAGCAAAGCAAAGAAATGTGCAAAAAATGTTGTACAGGTATGTATGTAAGAATAGAAAACGCAAACCGCACCATTGCAATACATGAAGACAAACACCCGATGGTGTGAAAATAAAATTCTAATAAATGAGATCTGACACTGTGGTAATAACTAGCAAATTTTTATTTCAAAGTTTAGTAAAAACACGATATTTGTCAACACAGTTTAGATTTTAAAGTCATTCTTGGGTCAATCAATCTCCTGGTGGGCCCGTTTCTTCTTCCCCCGAATGCTTCTCTTGGTGCGCTGCTTGGCGTATTTTTCATCTGGGGTTTCCCGCAGCAGCAACCAGCAGAAATCAGCCATCATAGTGTTGTTCCATCTTCCTTGGTACCTTCTCTCTGCGTCCTTGATGTCCTGGTGAAACCTTTCACCTTGTTCTTCACAGTTTTCGGGAAAGTAGTTCACATGGGAGTTCAAGAAATGGACTTTCAGGCTCATGTTACAGCCTTGTTCTTTGAAGGCATTGAGTATCCTGGCAACAATATCCTTATAGTTCTCATCCCGCCTGTTCCCCAAGAATTTGAGAACAACATCCTTGAAGGAATCCCAGGCTTCTTTTTCCTTCTCAGACATCGGTTCAGCGAATGCTCCATCTGAAATGAGTTTCCTTATATCAGGGCCAACAAACACTCCTTCCTTTAGCTTTGCTTCAGAAAGTCGGGGGAACTTTGAGCAAAGGTACCGAAAGCACACACCATCTTTTGGAAGGGACTTGATGAATTGCTTAATGAGACCCAACTTAATGTGGAGAGGTGATAATAGAATTTTATCACGAGGTACCAAGCTCTCATGAAGAACATTTTTCTCACCGGGTCTCAAATACTCCCGAATTGGCCAGTCTTTTTTTCCCCCAGTGTAGGTCACGGGCCCAGCTATCCCACAAGCAAAGGAAACAGGGATATTTGCTGCCCTAATAGCATGGATAGAATTTTAAAGTCTCCACAAATCATCCACTTATGCTCATCATAACGAATCTTCTGAAGAATCAGGGCCAAATTCTCGTATTTTTCTTGGAGAATAACAGAGTGAGCTATAGGAACTGAAGCGAATGTGTTGCCATTATGAAGAAGAACACCTTTTATGCTGTCTTTTGACGAATCAATGAACAGCCGCCATTCAGCAGGATCATACTTGAGTTTAAACTTTTCCATCACTCCGTATATATCGTTGCAAAATACCAAATCTTCCTCTTTGCTGAAATACTTCAAAAATTGTGTCTCGCGGTTGCGGTACCAATAAAAAGTTGTTCCTGGTGACAATAGATTTTTCTGTTTAAGCCGAGAACCTAGCAGTTGGGCAGCATCTTTTGGGAGTCCTAAATCCCGGACTAAATCATTCAATTCAGCTTGAGAGAAAAGTTCAGGTTTCGGATCTGGTTCAGTTTCAAACTCGGAAGTACTGGACTCATCGGGAAAAGCCATCTGATGAGTCTCATCATGATCAGAACCGTCCACACAAATATGATCCAAAGATTTTGGTGGTTCAGGCACAGGTATTTCGTTGCTATGAGGCATAGGCCTAATTGCTGAGGGAAGGTTGGGGTAACTTATTACGTTCTTATTTTTTAAGTTGTATCCCTTCACAATGCAAGAGCAAAAATAGCAGTCAATGCTGTGGTCTCTTTGTTCACGCCACATCATAGGTATTCCGAAACTAAATGCTTGTTTTTTACCTTTCATCCATAAGCGTAGATCTTCCTCACATGTCTTGCACACTTTGTGAGGAGCCCACGGTTTGTCTTGATCGCCTAACTTCAAACCGAAATAGGCGAAATATACTTTTTTAATAAATGCAGAAATGTTCCTCTGCCGCTTTTTCACGGTATATTCCCCACAAATAAAACAAAAACTGTCCAGAGAGTTGACGCAACCTCTGGCTCTGTGAGCCATCACAAATACACAGCATGGCAAACTACAACTGTAGTGAACCACTTCGGAATAAAGCTGGATTACGACTGAGCAAACAAAAGGTAATAATGAACTTGCAAGAAACTGAAATTTGACAGGAACGTTCATGTCGCAACCACCGTGTTTGAGCGAGCGAACGAGGCAAGGCGAACAGGAAAGAACATGCGCCAGCGCGAGTACTGGATTTAGCCCCCCGCCTCCCAATTGTCCTGTTAATGTATAAAATGAATACAAAACACTCTAAAATATCATGAGGGAGTGTTTCTAGTTAGTTAACCATTACAACCTCTATTTTGGGCCAAGAAAATAAACTGCAGTCGGCTAAAAAGAAATTATGTGAACATTCCTTATATGGGTAAGAAATCTAATTTTGCAAGAAAACGTGATGTGATGGAACATTTTGGCTATTTTTCCTGGATTCAGCACCCCAAAATCTATAGGAATCAGTTGCAAAACTGGAGGCAGTTTTTTGGTAGTGTACCTGTGTTATCCGACTAACTGTGGAAATTATAGCACAATTGCTCTGATCCCACATGCCAACAAGATTCTACTCAGATCGTCCAGCAGAGACTACATCCATACCTGGAATGAGAAATGCCTGAAGTGCAAATGTTGTTCAGGAAAGAGCAAGGAATGAGAGATGTCATTGCAGAGGGAAGAGTGGCTCAGTGGTTGTGACAGGTTAACTCAGGCCGGAAGGTTGGAGGTTCAATTACCACATGGGGACAAGCAACCTCAGGCCGGAGGGACTGGGGTCTCTAGTCCCATGGCCATTCCTTGTGGCCTTGGGCAAGCCACTTAACCCTCTATTGCCTCACGTACACTTAGGGGCATGTTTACTAAAGTCCGCAAAATAGCACCCCGCAAAATAGCGCACGGCAACGCAGCACTGAAACGCGCAGAAACGCATTTAAACGCCCCGCACATGTGCGTGTCACCCCCGCACAGGTACGCGGCTCACTAACGGGCCCCGTACAAGTGCGGCCCGCAAATCTCTGATAGAGGCGTGGAACGGCGAAAGGAGGGCGGAGGAAGGCTCCGGAGGGGCGGAGGGACGGGGTCAATGGGTGGAGAGTGGGAGGGGAGAGGCTCCCCGCACAGTATCGGGCCCGAATTTGCATGTAAAAACTACCGCGAGTGAAACACTCGCGGTAGAAAGCATTTAAAGGGAAGAGAAACCATTTCCGTCAGCAATGTACAGGAAAACCGGGGAAACCAGCAAAACGTGAGCAGTGTGATACATGTGCACAGCACAAAAGTGCAAATACAAATAGAAAATGACCACAACAGAACTATTAAAAACAGTAATTCAGCTGGGGAACAGTTATAGTGATGGGCAAATACAGAAAACACACCCAGCAAAGCTCCAGAAAAAAGAAATGAACTTTTGAAGGGTTTACGGAGCCGAGTCTCTTCCAAAAAACATTTCCTTTGTTTGGAGCTTTCCTGGGAGTGTTTGGTATGGTTGCCCATTAATATCACTGTTGCCCAGCGCGGTGATATCTTGTCCCCCATTTCCCGTAGCCATTTCCGGGGTTTATGTGCACGTCTGTCACCAGACAGGGTGCATATGCCCACAGTAAAATTGCATAGAGCAGGGTTTGTGACTCCATTCTGCTAAGCTTACTACCTCCAGGGGCTGCACTGTTTCTGTGGCCATAGTGTGGTGCAGCGGACAGAGTCAGTACCTCTAGAACCAGAGGGTCAGAGGTTCAAAGCCCAGCTGGGGTACATGCCAGCCCAATCCCTATATTTTACCCACCACTGAACACAGATAGCGCAGACACCCCTGTATTGCAAGGAACATAAGCATGGGGAGAGCACCCATATTTTACCCAACAACGCGCACACACCACAACAATGGGCATTACCTACAGCCAAGTCACCCAAATGCAGTCCCGTACTGCCACATTGCAATCAGGTCATCTGCTTTTTCTGAGAGAAGCTCATGCCAGCATGTTGGCGGACGAGGACATGTGGTGCAGGGGGCAGTGGCTGCTAGCCACAGAAGACAGAGGCCCAGTCATGTGCAGGCTGGCACAGTCCACTGCAACACAGGCCCTACCGGATCCACAGTCATGGACATTCCAGGGAAATCACCCAATCTGTGGATACACGGTGGTGCAGTGCACACAGACACTGTATACAAGAGCAGAGGGTCACAGGTTCAAAGCCCAACTGGGGCAACCGCTAATCTTTTTCCCCCAATTAAACAGTGATAGTAAGGGCACACCTTTCCTGGGGAGGACATATGCAATGGCAATACGTCTATCTTTACCCCACTGAGCACACACACCATGAACAGGGCCAGTACCCAGAGCAGAATCACACAATGCAGTCCTGGTGGGGCACACACCAGTCAGGTCCCATGATGGCACTCATACAAATGCCTGTGCTGTATATCTATGCACCACACCCATGGTATGTAGATGTAGCTCATGCATATCCATGAGGGACAGCAGGAAAACCAGAACAGTGTGATGCAAACCTGGACTGGAGTTGGGAATCTGTGCCGTAAAGCAGCAGCCATCAGGGGCAGACACACCCACACCCACACCCACAGGCCTCATTGACCAATGTCTCCTGGAGAGGCAAACCATTGAACCCTGCATGTCCTACCAATGTCACCCTACACCTGAGGTATATGATACACAGCTCTGAGATGTTTGCTAGTTCCACACATACTGCTAGTTGACCCCATCCGAACAATCTGTTAGGTGTTTGCGGTGCGTGCTCCAGGCCTGGCCTCTGACGCTGTTTACCACCCTGGGGAGTGGCCACCAGCTGTACTGCCTACCATATCCATGCCTTGCCGTGCTCAGGAGCGGTCTTGGTGGGCAAGGCTGATTACCTTCTCAATAGTAGCACCATGATGGCATAGGTGTGGAAATGTGTGCTTGTCTATACCGTGGGTGTTGGCAGCAAGCCCCTTCCACAGCCCACACTGCCAATGTGCATAATGAGGTGCATGGTACCATGGGTATAGCCAGGACAGGGTGGCCTGGGCAGGATGCATCTGCACCGGGCATAGGGCACTGGCAGGGACACTGTAGTGTCCGGCCACCACCTACACAGACAGGGTGGCCAAAGCATGTCCTTCTGGGAGATCACGCTCACCCTGACTGTGCAGTGACCACAGCATGGCTAGGCACCCCCATAGTGCTGTACAGTCTTTCTCTCATGTGATACATATGGGTATCTATTTGGGGCCCAGTCACTGAGTTATCTGCTTGCTGTGTATGCTGGCAGCCCAGTTCTGTGTGCATGTGTCTCCACTGGGAACATGCACTATGGACTAACCAGCAGACTGTTTGTAGATGGTATGTGGTTTGCTGGAATGGCTTGCAGGGTGCAGTTGGCTTGCTGCAGGGGAATACCTGGTGGTGGGGTGCAACCTACCATACCTGGTCATATGTTTGTCTGTTATTGTGTTATGGCTGTGTGTGGGGGGTGTTCCTCAGCAAGACTGGGGTTGATGTTGCCCTCTACTGCCACCTTTGCAGGGAGGTAGAGTGTGGATCTCTTGATGGGGGACCATGTTTGTCTCTGGGGGCAGCCTGGGGGGGGGGGGGGGCGCGTGCTACGGCTGTGCCTGACTGGGATATCCATCGTGTTTGTGCGGAAACTAGCTATCTTACACATTAACACTGCTTTGGAACTCCCGCTTGGCCTCCATCAGCCATGGAAAGTGTTGTAGACCTGGTCCTGGGCGCCTCATTGTACACTCAGGGTGAGGCCAGAACCCGCACGATGTAACGTTGTGTAGCTACTTTGTGCCAGTAAAACACCCGGTCAGTGCCCCCTACCAGGCCGAGTTGCTGTGTGGGTGCACCCGGTAACGTCCCCCAACAGGGCCGAGGTGCTGTGGGGGTGCATTTCCCATCTTGTGTCCATCTGTGGACAGCTAATTTGCATGTGCAGTGCATCATGGGTACGTGTGGCCTAACCCTATCCTGTTTACCCTGGCATACTATCTGTGAGATGACATGCAGGCTATCTGCAGCCAGCCAGGGGCTTCCATACAGCTATGGTTAGGTCACTGCCTGTGCAGCCAGAGGTGATGAGTTCAAACCCACATTGGGGTTCTGTGAGACAGGTGTTCAAAGCATATTTTTGTAGTTTACTGTACATATGTTGATGTCAGCAATAGCACCCTCAGTGTACTGTACCCATAAGGTGCCTCTGAGGGTGCTTTATGGGGCGCCCTATAGGGCACTGTATGGTTGCCATCCATATAGGGTGCACCATACATTATCCTGTGTCGCAACATACATGCTGCCCTATAGGGGACATTCTAGGGTGCCTTGGCAGACGGTGCACTGTAACATGTGCCTTATGGGCGGCCCTATATTAATATGCTGTGAGAGTGCGTTTGCTAGTAGTTATCATAAAACTAAAATTATAGAGCCTCCTACAGCTCTCCCCAACATAAAACATACTGCCTCAGCTAGCCTTTTTCTCTGGGCTTTGTGAGGGATTGAACACATGGCCCCTGCACCATTGCTCAGTGTCTTCACCATTGTGCTGTGGCTCTGTTCCTGTGTTTGAGCAGCAGCGCGCAGCCTTGTAGCCATTGGCGCGCCGTCTTGTGGCGCACAAAATTACAATTAACAGCGCGCCGCCTTCTGGCGCGTAACATTAACAGCGCCCAACATGGGCATGCCCCTTAAAATACTGCCTCAGCCAGCTGTCTTCAATGGGCACTGGGGGGAATTGAACCCATTGTGCCTGCATGGGTGGTCAGTGTCTTAACCATTGTCCTATGGCTCCATTCCTGCTATTTGCACATCAGCGCGCCACTTATCCCTCCCACTATTGGGCTGCCCCCTCACACATCAGCGCGCCGCCTTCTGCCCACTGGCTCGCCGCCTTCTGTTGACCAATTTTATCAGTGCGCCGCCCTCTGCCGCCCAACCTTAACAGCACGCCGCCCTCTGCCGCCCACAATAAACAGTGCGCCGTCTCATGCCGTTTAAAAAAATAGGTGCGCCGCCTTCTGCCGCCCATAATCAATATGCCTCCTACACCACTTTTGCCCATAAAATTTGATGCCTCAGCTGGTCTTTTTTGTTGGGTGCAATGGGGGTTTGAACCCCTGAACCCTGCACCATAGGTCAATGTCTTCACCATTGTACTACGGCTTTGTTGTTTGGTTGTGCAGCAGCGCCCCACTTAGCCTTCTCACGCGCTAATGTGGGACCCGCACATTAGCGCGACTCACAAACCTACGGTCCGTTTTTTTCCTTTTTCTGCCTGGCCCGCCCACTCCTTATATGGCACCAGCACACTAACGGGGACCCGCACAGCAACGGACTTTAGTAAACATGCCTGTTAGATTGTGAGCCCTTTGGGGACAAGGGAATAAAAAGTACCTGTTATTATACATGTAAACCACACTGATTCTAAAGAGCGCAGTATAAATAAATAAATAAAAGATGTGAGATGGATCCTTGAAAAGACAAAAGAATACTGAAAGGCTATCTCTATGTGTTTTTAATGACCAGCAAGGCTTTTGTCTGTGTAAACCATGCAAACTCTGCATTAAGAAGCATGGGTGTACAAGAACACCTAATAGTTCTCCTGCACAACCTTTACATGGATCAAGAAGCAACAGTTTGAATGGAACAAGGAGAAACAGAATGGTTTAAAATCAGAAAAGATGTACGACAAGGCTGCATACTTTCCCCCTACCTCTTTAATTTATATGTAGAAGAAATCATTAGAGAAGCAGGACTATATGAAAACAACTGAGGTATGAAGATTGGTGGAAGACTCATCAATAACCTTTGCTATACTGATGATACGACAATACTAGCTGAAAGTGAAAACTATCTGAAATATTTGCTTCTCAAAATCAAGGAACATAGTCTTAAAATGGGCCTTCATCTTAGCATGAAGAAGACAAAG
Organism: Ichthyophis bannanicus; assembly: GCA_033557465.1. Taxonomy (NCBI): domain Eukaryota; kingdom Metazoa; phylum Chordata; class Amphibia; order Gymnophiona; family Ichthyophiidae; genus Ichthyophis; species Ichthyophis bannanicus. The sequence goes on from JAWIIG010000051.1 coordinate 800,836, forward strand.
ATCCTGCCAAAGAACAAAGCAGTCAGTACTAGAGGAGATCAAACAAAAGCTTTATTTAGAAACTCAGATGACAAGACTTTGACTTTAATACTTTGGATATATCATGCGAAGAGAGATCATTAAAGAGAGACATCATGCTTGGCAAGGTTGAAGGTCAACGCAAAACAGGAAGGTCAACAAAGAAAAGGATCGATACAATAACAGCAGCTATGGATGTCACTCTATCAACAATGAGCCACCTGACTAAAGACCAAATACAGTTTAGGACAGCTAAATAGAGGGTCACCATGAGTCTACACTGACTTGACAGAACTTAACAACAGTAACATTAAAATCCCCTATATTTCATGTTTATTCTGTGAAAACTCAGCATTTAGACCATACAGGCAGAAAATGATTACAGAGAAGGGAAAAGGATCTCAGGATATATACAGTAAAGTGGGCCACTGTTCAGGCTTCAAATTAAATCATTGTAGGTCAGAAAAACATCCCACCATTCTGTATTATCATGATTTTAAATATGTTTAAATTATGTTTTAATTTCTTTTAATACAATGGTGCCAAATAAACCACTTATTTTCTCATCGATCTGCTCCCATTCCGATGCTGACAGCATTTCATAAGAACATAAATGCCATACTGGGTCAGACCATGGTCCATCAAGCCCAGTATCCCATGTCCAACAAAGGCCAGTCCAAGCCACAAGTGCCTGGCAGGTTCCCAAAGAGGCACACAGGTTCCACAATGCTTGTCCCGGGGCAAGCAGTGGATTTCCCAAGTCCTCTTTAATAATGGTTTATGGACCTTTCCTCTAGAAACTTGCCCAAAACTTTTTTAAACGCAGCTACACTAACAGTTTTTATTAAATCCTTTGGTAATGAATTCAAGTTTGATAACATGTTGAGTAAAAAAATATTTTCTCTTATTAGTCTTAAATGGGTTACATTGAAGCTTCATTACTTGTCCTCTAGTCTTTCTACATTTTGATGTCATAAAAAAAACAGATCTACATTTACCCGTTTGACTCTATTCATTAATTTTTAGACCTCTATCATATCTCCCTTCAGTTGTCTCTTTTCCAAACTGAAGAACCCTAACCTTTAAGCCTTTCTTCACAGGGGTATCCTTTCATCTGCTTTACCAATTTGGTGGCTCTTCTCTGTTTCTTTTCTAATTCTGTTTTATCCTTTTTAAGATATGGTGACCAGAATTTCACAAGAGCTGCATCAGGGAGTGCTAATTCTCACCCTGATGATGTTTTTCATAATTCTTCATCAGCATAGCAAAGGTTGTTGATGAGTCTTCCATCAATCTTCATACCTAGGTTGTCTTTATATAGTCCTGTTTCTATGAGTTTTTCTGCATATAAATTAGTCAGGTAGGGGGCAAAGTATGCAGCCTTATCATATACCTTTGCTGATTTTAAACCATTCTGTTTCTCCTTCTTCCATTTGAATTTTGTCTTGATCAGTGCAAAGATTATATATTTATTTATTTATATTCTCCTATATATCACACTATTCTGTATCAGTGCAGTTTACATTGAACAAACTGAAATTACATTGAACAGGGCATTATAACTTGGAGATAACTATTTTACAGGGAACATGGGCTATGGAGGGTTAAGTGGTTTGCCCAAGACCACAAGGAGCACCTGTAGGACTAGAAACCCCAGTCCTTCCAGCCCAAGGTTGCTGTCCTCTAGTGGGATTTGAACCCATGACCTTCCAGCCTGAAGTACCTTGCCCCAACCACTAGGCCACTCTTCCACTCCATATAAGAGAACTGTCAGATGCTTTGTATTGGGTCCTGGAGTTTCTCATGGTCTACACAGTCAAAAACATTGTTGTAGTCAATAAAACACATAGATATCTTTTTGATATTCTTTTGTCTTTTCAATGATCCATCTTGCATCCATGATGTCTCTTGTTCTAGCCCATTCCTTAACCCTGCTTGCACTTCAGGAAGTTCTCCTTCCAGCTATGGTTGTAGTCTATGAATATGATCATTCAGAAATTATTGCACAATCACTCTGATCACACATGACAGCAAGAATCTACTCATGATTGTCATGTGCGATCAGAGCGATTGTGTGATAATTTCCACAGTCAGTTGGATCCCCTTTCTTCAGTATTGGTATAAACACAGATTTTTCCCTGTCATTTTGCTATTGTCTTCCAAATTTTCTGGCAGAGTCTTCTAATTATGGTAACAGCTGCATCTAATTGCTGTAATACTTCAATGGGAATGCCATCAATGTCCGGTACTCTGTTCTTAAATAGGTTACATTGTAGCTTCATTATGTGTCCTCTAGTCTTTCTACTTTTTGATGGCGTAAACAACTGATCTATATTAACCCGTTCAACTCCATTTATTAATTTATAGACCTCTATCACATCTCTCCTCAGGCTTCTCTTTTCCAAGTTGAAGAGCCCTAACCTTTTAAGCCTTTCCTCATAGGGGTATCCTTCCATCTCCTTTGCCATTTTAGTGGCTCTTCTCTGTACCTTTTCTAATTCCGCTTTTTAAGATACGGTGACCAGAATTGCACACAATATTCAAGGTGCGGTCAAACCATTAAAGGATACAGAGGCATTATAATATCCTTGATTTTATTCTCCATTTCTTTCCTTATGATTCCTAGCATTATATTAGCTTCCTTGGCCGCTGCTTTAACTTCTTTCTTTCATCACCAGTGGTTCTTAATTATAAGGTACAGGTTGAAATGGCTGTTGGTCCACTTGATCTTTATTGTATATTCTTTCCATCTTTTCTTGATCTTCTCAGCATCATTCAACATGGATCCTTGAGCATGTTGTAGCATTCCAATTCGAGGCTGGAATTTTCTCTTTAACTCTCATAGCTTTAGGAAAGCTGATCTTGTTCTTCCTCTAATAGTTTCTGATTCTATTTCCTTGCATGCATCATTGCACTATTTCTCCCTGTCTCGTCTTGCTGCAAATTGGAAATCTCTGAGTTCTGTGATTGCCTCTCTTTTTCCTCTAGCTTTAGCTTCTCTGCATTTCCGGGCAATTTTCAGAGGTTTTTTTGGTCATTCATTTTGCCGTTTTTACCTTTTCACCTTTTTGTAGAGACGTTTTGCTTTGTTCTAGCACAATGTTCTTAATGTCATCCCACAACTTTTCTGGTGCCTCTGTCATTTGTATCCAAAGCAGCAAATCAGTTTCACAGGCAGTCTTTGATTCCTGGTGGTATATTCTCAAGATCATAATTTGCTACATTCTTGAGTGGCTTGCCTTTTTTCAGCTTTAGCTTGAATTTGCATACCACAATCAGCTCCAGCTTTTGTCTTTGTTGATGTTATTGAGCTTTTCCATTGTTGACTTCTACAAATGTAGTCAATTTTGATTTTTGTACAATCCATTGGGTGAAGTCCTTGTATACAGTTGCTGCTTTTGTTGCTGGAAGAAGGTTTTTGAGATGAATAGATCATTCGTTCGGTTTTGCAGAATTCTATTGTTTTTTTCTTCAGCTTCATTTCTGTTGCCTAGTACATATTTTCTAATCATTTTCCCTTCTTTGTTGCTAAATTTTACATTCCAATCACCTATGAATATCAGGATATCCTGTTTGGAAGTTCTGGCAATTTCAGCTTGTATTTGTTCATAGAATTGATCCACTTCTCCTCTTCAACTGTTGTTGGGGTATATACCCAAATAATTTTTGTGTTGATGGACATTCCTCATAGACGAATATAAATTAAGGGCCCGATATTCGAAGGCCTTTACACAGATAGCTTCCTTAGTTACTTGTGTAAAGGCCTTAACCGGGATTTTCAAAGGGCACTACCCATGGGGGGGGGGGGGGGGGCTCCCCGGCTAAGTCCCAAATTTGCCCAGATGCTAGCTGCATAACATTGGCACGTCTTAGGGGCATCCGGGGGTGGAGTGGGGGTGGAAGAAGGGACTACATGGGTATCAGCTATTTTTGATGCTACCCGCATAGCCCTCTGTGCCTTAAAGATAGGCAACAAAAAAACTCACCTATCTTTAAGATGCAGGGGCTATGCGGGTAGCATCGAAAAATGCTGCTACCTGTGTAGTCTCTGTGGCTGCTGGGGAATACAGGCTAAACCAGATTTTCACTTTTGCCAGTGCAGAAGTGCAAATCTGGGTTACAGAGGTTAGCAGGCAGGCTATGCGCTGCCGCGGCACATAGCCTTCCCAACTCAATATCGGGCCCTAAGTCTTCACTGATTTTACTGTATTTCATTACAGTTCTTGCAAGTTTCTTAATTATAAATGCAACACCATTTCTTTTTTTGTCTTTCATTTCCAGCATAGTATACCATGTGATCAGTGTGCTGACGCCCAAAAGATCAAGTTGTATATGTTCCATTTCATTTTTGATGACCTCCAACTTCCCTTGGCTCATGTTTTGTTTGTTCCATGTCCCAATATGTATGACATCTTTGCAGCTTCTGACTCACATTTCATGCACAACTACATCAGCAGTCAGATGTCCTGAGGGCTTTGATCCAACCACATTATAATTGTTGGTTTTACGCTGAAAAGTCTTCAGGTCATCTCTAGTAGCCAGTTAAGTGCCTTCTGACCTGGGGATTTCATCTTCCAGCACTATAGTGCAATTTGTTTTGTTGTGACTACCCATTGGGTTTTTGCGGCAAGATACAGAAGTAGATTGCCAGGTCTTTCTTCCATGCAGTTAATGCTAGTGTTGCATTGTCACAGAAATGCGATCCTCAACAGCTAACACTTTCCCATTCTGCTGCTGCCCAGATGGTTGATTTGTCTTAGTCTGGCACCTCACCTGAGTCCTGTCTCTCTTGGGAGACCCTGCCAGTAGTTAAGCTACCAATAGCTTAGCTCTCAGCATCACTGATGCACACAAACCCTCACAGCCCGACAATTTGCAAACTAAGTGAAGGTTTTTAATACTATATGTGCCAAATCTCCCACCAAATGGATAGGAACATTTACGAGTCTCAATCTTAGATCCAAAAGCTGCCTAATAGTGCCAAGGAATTCACCCTGTGGGATGCAAGCATGCAAAGACTTTACATCAAACATGACTAGAATTGTCTCATAGATGTCAAAATCTATTCCAGCTAAAATTTGCATAAAATAAATGGAATCCTCTCCACGGGGGTAATTTTTATAAAGTCATTTTTGCACGTAGGAGGTAGTTTACATGCATTAATGGCCATTCATAGTGGAGTGGAGGAGTGGCCTAGTGGTTGGGGCAAGGTACTTCAGGCCAGAAGGTCAGGGGTTCAAATCCCACTAGAGAACAGCAACCTCAGGCCGGAAGGACTGGGGTTTCTAGTCCCACAGGTGCTCCTTGTGGTCTTGGGCAAGCCACTTAACCCTCCATAGCCCATGTTACCTGTAAAATAGTTATCTTCAAGTTATAATGCCCTGTTCAATGTAATTTCAGTTTGTTCAATGTAAACCACAGTGATGCAGAATAGCACAGTATATAAGAAAATGTAAATAAATAAAATTTATAAAATACCAGCAGGTGTAAAAGTATGTGCTTTGACGTAAACTTTATTATTTTGCCAGTAAGCCATGCTGGAGGTTCAGTTTGGTTAGATCATAGGTAGGACTCTCAAATATGTGCACTGCTTATTAAATATCTTAACATGCATTTATTCAATACATGTGGATGTCTTTGTCTGCTTTTAAAGGTACAATTACTGCCACTTAGGCTAGTATTTTATAAAGGCACGTGGAGCCTCATCCAGAAAGGAGCATGTCCCGGCAGTCCAAATGTCCCAGGCCAGGATGGGCCCCATTCTACCTGATTCTGCACCACAGGAGCAAGATGATCCCACAGTAACAGGATCAGGCAACGAGATGGCCCAACTGCCCCTTCAGCAGCCATGGGCTACATACAACTGGCAGGATAGCCAGGCCTCCCCCCACTCCCATTGCTGATCTGTGCCGGACACCCCTCCCCCCCCCCCCGATCCTCTCTTCCACTGTCTGACACTCTGCGATCTTCCGGGGCTGGGATTGGGCTGTCGGGCATTACCTCCGGTGACTCCATTGCATTGGGGGGGGGGGTCCCTGGATGTACAGGACTGTGACCTGAATTGGCTCTGTACATCTGGGTGCCCGGTCCACCCATGCTCTGCCCATGCCCTGCTCCCGTGCCACCCCTGTTCTACTCTCCCCACACAGCGGGTCTGTGCATGCGGGGAGAGAGGCTGCTGGAATTCGGGCAGGATGGCTGCATGTCCCACTGGGACATGCGGCCCTGCTAGTCACCTTACAGAATTGGCTCATAGTGGCCTATATGTCTTTATAAAATAGTCTTAAAATGGAGAGATCCGAGATAGCAACAGCCTAACTCCTACAGGATGCTTTTCCTCTGTTTTACAATGCAGTGGCAAAGAGGAAAGGGAAGCTATGGAAATATCCCTCGGTGAACCGGCAATCTACCTCAGTTGGCTTTATGGATTCATTTGTGCAGTGTTCAGCCTCTCAGGCTTTTAACAGGGTTAGATTTAGTTGTATCAGTGCTGGAGTTTGGAGACTTGGGGGTATGTTTACTAAATGACGCAAGCGGCAACCGTGCGGTTTGTGTGCTAAGGCCTCGTTGAATAACATGTAATCTCGGTATACATAACGCACGGTTGCAGCTATCACCACTTAGTAAATAAGTCTTTCTCGGGCTCAGTCATCATTTCCTCTGTGCAACATATTCCTCTTCAACCACCATGCTAAGGCATGTGATGGACAGCTTGAAAGTGGTATCCCTGAAAGGGTATTGATCCATGATCAGTGCTTAAAGAAAAGCTGATGTTTGGGGTAAGTCTCTTGTTACTGGTCTAATGGGGACCCTAGCGGTTGGTGAAGAGGATGTAGTAAAGATGGGAGTGAAGATCTCCTTGGTGGTGATTGAACAGCAAAATGTTTCTGAAGTTGAAAATCTTATTGATTCAGGTACAGACTTTCGTTCTTCTTTTGTGACTGTTGCTTCAGATTTTTCCCTGCCTCAAACAGAGAATTTCACTTTGAAAACTATATGGAATGTCATTTTCAAACTAGAGAAGGCCTGGTCAGCCAAGGTTCAAGCTGTTTCGAACCAAGTGCCGGAAAATTCAAGGAAAATTATTCTTAATAAACAAGCTATAGCTCAGCTGGAATTTTCTAACTTGGAGGTTCAGACTAAGATACGGTCACTGCAAACTTCAGATTCTACATTAATAAATGTTGTTAATTTGTTGAGACTGCGTGTAGTTGCCACTTAAAACATGAACTTTCCTAAGATGCCCATAATTTTACCCATAAAGTTTTTTAAGAAGTATATGAACAAAATATTAAACATCTCTTCAGAATCTATATTTCCTTTATCTTGAGCATATTATCTACCATCTGAAAATAAAGTTCCTGAGTTGCAACAAGTTTGTGTTTAATCCTGTGATTTATTGGATGTTTCTAACTTTCTGAAGATTTCTGGGTATGATACGATAGAAACAACAACTTTATTAGCAACACTGGCTTTCAGCATGGCTCAATTCTGGTTTCTAAAACTGTATTTCAAAAAGTGTGATGTTCCTTTTATGGACTTAGGTGTCATAATATATCCAAATCATCTCCTGAAAAGGCATGAGCTAAATACTACTAGTATATCTTGCTAGAGAGACATAGAAGAGGCAGAAATAACTTCTTTTGTTAAAGCGTGGGAACTGCAATAAGCTCTATAATGACAACAAAGACAAAACATGGAGCTGACTGTGGTACAGATCATCATCTACTAGTATGCAAACTGAAGCTCGAATTGAAAAAGAGCAAGCCACTCATAAATACAGCAAAATATGACCTTGAGAATATACCACTGGAATTTAAAGACTGCCTGCAAAATCAATTTGCTGCTTTAGATACAAATGACAGAGCTCCAGAAGAGTTATGGAATGACATCAAGAAGGTTGTGTTGGAAGAAAGCGAGAAGTCTCTACAAAAGGTGAAAAAGCAAAAACAGCCAAAATGGATAATGGAAGAAACACTGAAATTTGCCTAGAAATGCAGAGAACCTAAAGTCAGAGGAGAAAGAAGACATTCACAGAACTCAACAGAGATTTCCAACATGCAGCAAGACAGGACAAGGAAAAGTACTACAATGACACATGCAAGGAAATAGAAGCAGAAACTATTAGAGGAAGAACAAGTTTGGCTTTCCTAAAGCTATGAGAGTTAAAGAAAAAAATCCAGCCTCAAACTGGAATGTTACAAGATGCTCAGGGTTCTATGTTGAATGATGCTGAGAGTATCAAGAAAAGGTGAAAAGAATATACAGAGTTCTTATATGATAAAGATCAAGTGGACCAACAGCCATTTCATCCTGTACCTTATGATCTAGAACCATTGGTGATGAGAGAAGAAGTTGAAGCAGCATTGATAACCTTATCAAAGAACAAAGTACCAGTCATTGATGGCATTCCCATGGAAGTATTACAGCAATCTGATGCAGTTGTTACTGTGCTTAAAAGGCTCTGCCAAGAAATTTGGAAGACAACATCATGGCCAACTGACTGGAAAAGATCCTTGTTTATACCAATACTAAAGAAAGGTGATCCAACTAACTGTTGAAATTATCACACAATTGCTCTGATCCCACATGCCAGCAAGATTCTACTGAATATTATTCAACAGAGACTACAACCATACCTGGAACAAGAACTACCTGAAGTGCAAGCAGGGTTTTGGAAAGGGCGTGGAACAAGAGACATCATCGCGGATGTGCGATGGATACTTTGAAAAAACTAAAGAATACCAAAAGGATATCTATTTGTGCTTTATCGACTATAGCAAGGCTTTTGCCTGTGTAGACCATGAGAAACTCTGGGCCACATTAAGAAGCATGGGTATACCGGAACACCTGATCGTTCTCTTGCACAATCTGTATGTTGATCAAGAAGCAACAATTCAAATGGAACAAGAAGAAACAGAGTGGTTTAAAATAATCAAAGGTATAAGAGAAGGCTGCATACTTTCCCTATACCTGTTAAATTTATATGCAGAACAAATCATCAGAGCAGTAGGATTATATGAAGACAACAGAGGTGTTAAGATTGGTGGAAGACTCATCAACAACATTCGCTAAGCTGCTGATACCACATTGATGGCTGAAAGTGAAGATGATATGAAACATTTGCTTCTCATGATCAACGAACATGGTCTCAAAATGTGCCTACACCTTAATGTAAAGAAGACAACAATCATGACAACTGGCAAAATCAACAAGTTCATCGTTGAAGGAGAAGAAATTGAAATTGTGGAGAACTACTATCAATAAAGAAGTAACAAGCAGTCATGAAATCCGATGATGCATTGCTCTTGACAGAATAGCTATGAAAGATCTAAACAAGATTCTCAAAATCAGAGATGTCTCTCTCCATACAAAGATTTGACTTGTTCAAGCCATGGTATTTTCAATAACATCATATGGCTGTGAAAGCTGGACAGTGAGAAAGATAGACAGGAAGAAAATTGAAGCCTTTGAATTATGGTGCTGGCAGCGAATACTGCATATACCATGGACTGCCCGAAGAACAAACCAGTCAGTACTAGAGGAGATCAGACCTAAGCTTTCTTTAAAAGCTGAGATGACACGATTTTGACTTTCATACTTTGGACACATGATGCAAAGAGAGAGATCATTAGAGAAAGACGTCATGCTTGGCAAGATAGAAGGTCAACGCAAAAGAGGAAGGCCAGCAGTGAGATGAATCAATACAATTACAGTAGCTACGGGTACCAGTCTGTCAACAATGAGCCACCTGACTGAAGACCAAACACAATTTAGAACAACTATCCAGAGGGTCGCCATGAGTCGACACTGACTTGATGGCACTTAACAACAACAACAACAGCAACACTGCAATAAGGTGCTCTTTTTTTCTCAAGTGTCTGTGTAAATGCTTTTAAAATTTCAATTTAAGTATGTTTTCTTTGAGCCATATTTATAGATGCCATAAAGTCTGCAGGAGTAAGTTAAGATACCTCTGTAGGCAGCCATTGATTTAATGAAGGGTTGGCTGTCATAGGCTTGTATGTGATTTTATTTTTCTAATTGCCTTCAGTTTTCGCTAGCTTTGTTAGTGGGATCATTTGGAATGGTTATACAATCTTTATTTGCTTTGTTTTATTTTTTTTAGAATTGATGTTTTGACCAAGCTTTTCCCTTATGTGGTGTTGCTTGAATATCATTTGTAAATTCATTAAAATAAACTAGAAAAGGGGCTTAAATAGGTGTCTGTTTACCTTATTATTGTAACCAGGTGGTTAAAAATGAAAGAGTGGATACCTTGTGTTCTTAAGGGAACAGCATGAAAATTCCTGGTATGGCTCAAGTAGAATAGGAAAATAGATGATTTGGGGGGGGGGGGACGGGATGAGAAATAAGGTTTAAATTTCTACAGATGGGGAACTTCTTAATGGGATCAGCAAAAGAGAGTGTTTCTGCAGAGGGTTTGAAATGTTGGTGCTGTAATGCTGGAAAGTCAGTGGATGAGTGAATGCTGGAGAGACTGTTTACCTTATCAGAATATAGAAAGACTAGGGGACATGCAATGAAGCTACAGGGTAAACTATTTAAGACTAATAAAAGAAAATATTTTTTCACTCAACGTGTAATCAAACTCTGGAATTTGTTACCGGAGGATGTAGTAAAGGCTGTTAGTGTAGCTGGGTTTAAAAAAGGTTTGGACAAGTTCCTGGAGGAAAGGTCCATAAACCATTATTAAGAAGGGACCCAGGATATCAATGCTTGAACCAATACAAGCATTGTGGAACCTGTGTCCCTTGGGGAAACTGCTAGGTACGTATGATCTAGATTGGCCACTGTTGGAAACAGAATACTGGGCTTGATGGACCTTGGTCTGACCCATTATGGCATATCTTATGTTCTTATGTTCTTATGTACTGGAGGTGTACGAGAGTGACTGATGTCAGGGGCCCTGATAGACTGGGTTTTTGTGAGAGTTTTGAGGAATGTCTGAGATATTGGGTAAATTTGTATGAAGACTGATGGAAAGGGAGAGGTTTAAATTGTTTCTCTTTTGGTTTCTGGGTTGAATGAGGTGAATAGGTGTTGTGTTTATGTGAGAGGGAGAGAAGACTGAGATTAACCCTGGGAGTACCGATGGGGTCAAAAGTGACCCCACTGCAAGTTTCACAACGCGTGTCTTGGAAACTAGTTGTTCAAGAATGCAATCTTTTTATGACTTTTCACATGTCAATATTCTCTTTATATTGCGCCATGAGAGGAATAATTTTCATCTGCTAGGTGACGCTAGTGATGAATTGCAGCACAGAGTACCAGTGGGGTCATTTTTGACCCCAGTTGCTTACGTCCGGTTTGGATTGTGATACAATTTGCAGTTTTGTGAATTTTTTGATCTGACAAATGTATTTATCATTATGTATCATTTATTTTTTTTACTCTTATTTTATGAAAATTACACATTTTCTGTAATTGATATCATACATTCTCTCATTATTTCCGATGAAATCTAAAGGCTTTCAGCTCATTCATCACGATTATTGTACACCTATAGTAAAACTACTTTGCATTTTATTCAACTTTATCTTTGTTTATTTATTTTAGGTTATTGTTTATGATGTCAAAACAAAAGTATTCAGCTGCCCAAGTAAGAGAAATATTGCAACGAGATGCTGACAGTGACGGCTCTGAGTCATCTGATGATGCAGCATATTCAGCAAGGGAAGAAGCATATCAGCCAAGTTCGGGCGCTAAATCTGATGATGACAGTCATGATTCAGATGGCAACAGCAGTTTGTCGCCAAGTGAATGTGAGACTGATGTTGAGCCGGTAACATCGCCTGCAGCTAAGAGTCAAGTTACAGATCGAGGCAAAAGTCGAGGCTGTGCTGGATGGGGAAGAAGGCAGGCATCCTTGGTGTCAGTATCATCTGTGAGGAATCTTAGTTGTGGTCATAGAGGAGCTAAGAGGTCATCAACTATAAGCACAAATGTTGCCATTGAAGCCTATGTATCTAAGGATGCCACATCATGGAACAGGAAACCTATAAAGCAAGCTGCTGGAAGATACACCAGAGCTAATGTCATGACTGTACAACAAGGTTCTACAAGGTATGCTGTACGAAATGTTGATGGCCCTCTCGCAGCATTCCCCTTGTTCATGAGGAAGAACTTATTGAATGAAATCATGATGTGGATGAGCAAACAAGGAAGACACATTTATGACAACACCTGGAAAGATTTGACAGACAGAGAATTTCAATTTTTTTGGACTTCTGATCCTCTCAGGTGTGTACAAGTCACGAAATGAATCCATAGTTCAGTTGTGGAACTTTGAAGATGGTCATTCTGTTTTCGGCAAAAATATGGCCCGTAACCGTTTTCAGTAAATTTTTTTGTGCTCTCAGATTTGATGATGCAACCAACAGATGTGAACAAGGAGGCATGGATAAGCTTGCTCCAATCAGACATGTTTTTGATACCTGGGAAGCAACTCTAAGTGATGCCTTTGTTCCTGGTGAAAATGTTACCGTGGATGAGCAACTGCTTACATTTTGTGGCCGTGTTCCTTTCAGAGAATATATTCCCAGCAAACCTGGGAAATATGGCATAAAGCTATGGATGTTGTGTGACAGTGCAATGTCATATGTTCTGCATCTTCAAGTATATACAGGAAGGGGCAAAACAGGGAACAGAATCAGGGTGAAAGGGTTGTGCTGCAACTCACTGAAGGATTGACGCGATCTGGCAAAAATGTTACTGTTCACAATATCTTCTGCAGTTTATCCCTGTCACGGAAATTGCTAGAAAAACAAATGACGCTTTTGGGGACAATTTGAAAGAACAGAAAGGAATTACCTCCAGAATTCGTAACAGCAAAGGGTCGAGAGGTATTCACTTCACGGTTTGCCTTTTGCGATGACGCCACTCTGGTTTCCTATTGCCTGAAGAAAGGAAAAGTGGTTGTTCTTCTGAGCAGTTTGCATGATCAAGAAGAAGTAGATAACACACGTTCAGAGAAAAAACACACATGATCTTGGACTATAATTCTAGTAAAGGTGGAGTAGATACGGCAGATCAAATGATGCGCACGTATACCACAAAAAGAATGACATGACGCTGGCCAGTGACAAACTTTTACAACATGTTAGACATCAGTGCTTTGAACACCTTCATTGTTTGGATGTCACTAAATCCAGAATGGCAGTCCAAGTCAAAGCACAGACCTCATCTATTCCTCTTGGAATTAGGAAAGCAGCTGCTTCAGAGTAATTGCAGCAAGACTTCTTCCAGCATCGAAGAAGCCACTGATGCTGTTTGCAATGTCGGGATCCCAAAGAAAAGGGCAAGGTGTCACTGCTGTTCCAGAGAAAAAGACAAGAAAAGCAACATAGTTTTCACCTCCTGCAAGCGCAATGTTTGCAAAGAACATTGTCTGTATCTCATGCAAATGATTGTAGTACTTTACTGTGTTCATCAAGTGCATGCAAAAACTGCTTTCATGGCAACTCTTCTTCATGTAATTTTATGATAAAGCGTTAAATTTCAAAACATTTAACCTTCATATAATAAATAATTAATTTGGAATAAAATTTTGTCTGTTTAGTTTAAATTTGTCATGGTTAACAATTAAAATTCGTTGTGGGGTCATTTATGACCCCAACGGTATTCAGTGTGTGCAAAAAATCTCGGTAATTCCAGGGTTAAGGGAGAAAGTATTGGGAGAGTTGGAAAGAGGAAGATCAGAGCTAGTGGTGTAAGATTATTTTTATTTTCCTATCAACATAAAGAAAACCAAGGAATAGGGCGTAAGGTTTCAAAGTCATCTTAAATTTGTTTGTTTATTTTTAAGGTAGAAAAAAAGTACCGTAGGAGAAATAAAAAGCTACTATGATATTTAATTGAAGTTTAGGCTGAAAGAAGAGAGGTATTTACCCTTTGATGAAATCCCTATAGAAGAGGCTAGATAGGGATATGAAAGGAAGGAGGAATATATAGGAAAGTGAATTCGGAGTGAATTTATAAGAACTGACAGCTGATGGTTTTGGGTTTTTTGGTTGAGTAATGTTTGGCAGCGGTCTGTTGTGAGATTCTGAATTGCTCCTGAGTGAAGAGTCTGTATATGCTGTGCAGGAGTAATAGGGCCAGGAAGGGAATATTTTTAAGGAAGCTACATAATTTTTCCTATTTGATTCTTTATTTTTTTTATTTGCTCAGTTAGGATTAATTTAGCATAGGGGTGAACCATCCAGCTTTAAAGAAAACATTAAGTAGAAGTTGCACAAGGCCTCAGAAGATGTCTCACTGACTGTAAGACAACCAACCAGACTTGGGCCCCAACAGGAGAAAAGATGAGAGGATAAGTAGAGACACTTACCCGTTATTATGTTATATTTGAACTCAAATATTTTAAGAGACTTTGAAGGGAAAGTTAAACTCAAATTGAGTTTCACACACTTACTGTATCAGAAGAAGGGAGTTTATTGTAACAAATAGTTTAGAAAAATTGAAGACAACTTTGTTTCCTATATGGACACTTGCTTAATTTGTATACATTTATATTGTGACACCTTTATTTTGAATGAGAAAAGACAATCATACATTTATTTTATTAAGATATGAAGATCTGGGGAAATACATCTTATTGTTTAACTAATCCAATTACTCTTTAGCTTCTTTCCTTTTAGTTTTATTTAGTTTCCTGACTGTACTCTTCGTGGGTAGTCCAATCTGGACTTAAACCCCCATCACACCCGAAATGGGTTAAATAGTAGGAACATTCTGGCTACCATGAGAACTCCTACATAAGGGGAAGCCTATTCTACCTTGCCCTAGGATGAAGAAGCAGGAAGTCAGTCCTCATATATGGGAGGTGTAGGCACCAATGGAGCCCACGCAGAACATTTCCCCAGCTTTCAAAGAAAGCCTTTGGGAATCCTACCACACACATGCATAGTCTCCTTCCCGCCCAAGGGTGCCATCTTGTTCAGTCTCCTTTTTTCTGCGGAGCTCAATGGATGTGGTCCTCTACTCTCCCAGAAAAAGTTATTTTATTCCTTCCCTTTGTCTGTTTTGTGTACCGGTTCCCTTCCCGCTTCAAGGTGACACCATCGGTACTGATCTCGGCTACCTTTTTTTTGTGTTTCCTCGAGGTCCTACCTCAACTGGCCTTCACGCCTTTTTTCACCCAGGGATCCTCTACCCCGGCCGGGTGTGCTCCCACCATGATTCCCGGTAGGTTCAAGAAATGTGATCGCTGCATTCAGACTAATTCAGTCACTGACACTCATGACTGCTGCATCCATTGCCTGGGCCAGGACCACAACAGTTCCACCTGGGACTGCTGCCAGGCCATAATCCCTAAAACCAACAGTAGGCAGTCTGTGTTGCAGGGGAAGCTTTTTCCAAGGTCTGACTCTGCCCCAGCTTCCTCATTGCCGAGCCCCGAAGTCGGCCCTTCGATAGAGGTTTGGGCATCCTTGGAGTCCCACAGCAGCATCTCTTCCACTGTGGCCATGGGCCCTCCCAAAAAGACAAAGGTCCCAAAGGAGGTGCCTCCAATCAAACCTGGAAAGGTTCCTCGACGGGACCTGGGCATCTGCAAGCAGTGCCCTCAGAAAGTCTCTAGATAAGAGTCCTCTGCCGAAAGAGACCACGTCAGGACCCATGAACTTATAGTCCTTCTCGAGGACACACACTCCAGAGTGCCAGCATCAGACCTGAGGCCTTCGGTGTCCATGCCAAGTGCTGCACAGCCATCGGGCCTCGAGTCTCACATGGCGGCCATGGAACAGAGTCTCTTCTCCATCTTGGCCTTGCAGCAGGCATTGATACTGTCTGGTGGATGTCCTTTAGCCTCACGAGTGGCGTGTGGCCCCAAGGGTGACCCAGAGGCTTTTCTGCCACTGGGGAAGACCCTGACTGGACCTGTTCACCTCCATGAATAACTCACAGCTGCCCAAATTCTGCTTTCCTCAGTCACACTGCAGGAGAGTGGCGGTGGACACCTTCCTAATCTTCAGGTCACAAGGCTTGCTTTATGCATGTGCACTGACACCTCTGATAGCCAAGTGCCTTTTCAAAATCCAGAGTGAGCATGCCTCAGTGATCCTGTTTGCGCTCAGGTGGCCTAGGCAGCCCTGATTCCCCCTACTGCTCTTCCTGTTGGTGGCAACCTCAGTACCACTGGGCCGGGACTCGGACATCCCGTCCCAGGAGAGAGGCTGTTTGCTACACCCCAACCTGGGGTCTCTAATGCTGACAGTGTAGCTCCTGAAAGGATAGCGCTGGCCCCTTTCAACCTCTCAGGTGAGGTCGAGGAAATCCTCCTGGTCTTCCACCTTCAAGTGGAGGAGATTCTCCATCTGGTGTGCAGAAAGAAATGATAACCCATTCTTCTGTCAGGTAAAGCTCATGCTGCAGTACTTGCTGCACCTCTCACACTCAGACTTGAAATCTAACTCTGTGAGGGTACATCTCAGCGCCATAGTGCTAACCATCACCCTATACAGGGGAAGCCTCTCTCAGGCCAGCCTCTGGTCTCCAGATTCCTCGGAGGCCTCCAGCTCTCCAAGTCTTCTCTCCATCCTCCAGAAGCAGAATGGGACGTCAGTGTGGTGCTCTCACAGCTCATTAGGCCACCCTTTGAGCCTTTGGCCACCTGCATATTGAGATACCTCTTCTGGAAGGTGGCCTTCTTGGTGGCATTGATGTCTGTTCAAAGAGTAAGCAAGATGCAGGCCCTGGTGGCAGACCTGCCCTATACCAGGTTCTATACAAACAGGGTGGTGCTGCGCGAGCACCCCAAAATTCCTACCCAAAGGTGGTGTCCACTTTTTACCTCAAACAGGAGGTAGTACTCTCACCTTCTTCCCATGGCCGCATGCCAGCAGAGAGGAGGCAGTCTTGCATACCCTAGATTGCAAGAGGCCGTAACCTTTTATTTACCGAGGACCAAGGTCCATCGATAAGCTCCTCAGCTTTTTATCTCCTATGACACCAGCAGATGGGGCTACCTGTGACTAAGCGAATGCTGTCCACCTGAATGGTGGACTGCATAGCCCTTGATGATGAGCGAGTAGTCTCTATCTGGAGTTCCAGATCACTGCTCATCACATGATGGCTATGGCCACATCTGTGGCCAACCTACATGCAGTGCCAGTGCAAGAAATCTGTAAGGCCACCACGTGGTCTTCAGTCCATATGTTCGCAGCCCACTACAGCCTGGAGAGTGAGTCTTGCAGGGACAGTGCCTTTGGCCAGGCAGTGATCAGAAGCATTCTTGGTGTATAGACAACTCCTGCCCTTCAACCCTTCAGTGTTCAGGCTACCAGAGTTATGGTGATGCTGGATACTTGGGTCTGCAGAGTCTCTTGGTAGGGACTCACTTTCTGCAACTCACAACCTCCCTTGGGTCACCGCTGCTGCTGTCATGATTCAAGCCCTGGCAGCCTGGAGCTAGGGAGTCCTATATGTGTGGACTGACTTCCTGCTTGTTTCTGGAAAAAGTGTAGTTACTCACCTGTAACAGGTGTTCTCCAGGAACAGCAGGAATCAGTCCTCACAACCCTCCCTCCCCTTGGAGTTGCCTCCTTTACCTTTGCATAAGCTATGTCATCTGACTGAGCAAGATGGCATCCTTGGGTGGGAAGGGGACCATGCATGCATGGTAGCATTCCCAAAGGCTTTCTTTGAAAGTTGGGGAAATGCTCTGCACTGGCTTCATCGGTGCCAAAGTCACCCATATTTGAGGACTGATTCCTGATGTTCTTGGAGAACACCTGTTACAGGTGAGTAACTACACTTTATCCTAAGTGTTCTGATATAAAATTACCCTCCATGGGCCCGATTCAGATTGGGGCACATCCGGCCTGTCCAGATGTCCAAAATCTGGATGGGCTGGATCTGCACACAATTCTGTACCCACTGGAGCTAGACAGTCCTGTGGGATCAGAATCCAATGCAGAGGGCCTTGATAGGTAAGATGTGCCCTGATTCTGGGACACATGTCCTGCTCCCACTCTGTCCAACCCAGCCAAAGTGCCTGCATGGAGCCCCAGTGCCATGGTGTCCCATCGCCATGGAATTGGGATGCCATGCAGGAGCCCCAATTCTTCACTGCACAGCACACATGTATTTCCCCACCACACAACCCCAACAGCCTTCCAAGACTGGGATTGGGCTGTAGAGAACCCCCTGCTGCTACCCACTTGTTTTCCCATGCTTGCCGACCCTGTTCTTCTCAGCTGGGGAGACTTATTCCACATCTGAGGTAGAATACATTCCCCGGCCATCCGTGAACCCCTAGATGTACAGTGCCATGACCGAAGTTGGCCCTGTATGTCCAGAGTTATAACCCGCCTCCGCCCTGCTCCTCTGGCCCTCCCCCTCCTGCCCTCATCCAGAGCTCCCTTCACAACACCACTGTATGTGTGGGGAGCTTTGGGCAGGGAATTCGCTCCCTACAAATAGGGGGGGGGGGGGGCTGGACACCTAAATTGGATATTCACCCCTGCTAGTCACAGATCATACTGACCCCTTATATGTGTGGAGGCACATTCTGACCTGTATGTCTCTGGACATACAGACATATGGATGACTGAAAGATGCAGCCGATTCTGCTCCCTGTGGTGGCTAGATGTCCCTGCAGGAGTAGAATTGCAACAAAGTGACACAGTGATTGGACGAGTGCACCTATTCAGGTACCCCAAACATCCAGCCACTTACCCGACTCAGTAAGACTCCACATTGGAGCTGTGGTGCCATGACATCATGTTGCCATTAAGGAGCCGCAATCCCAGCCACCACCAATTTGTTTTCTCGTAGCTGGACCCCTGATCTGGCCTCCCATGGCCAGGGTCCAGCTGCAGGAAACTTCCTGCATGCCTACCTCCTTTGTCCATGCCAGTCCACCATTGAAACGCCTCATCCAGGAGGACTTATTCCATCTCTGAGGTGGAATAAGTCCCCCATCTACCCAGTCAACCCTGGACATACAGAATAGGCCCTGTATGTCCAGAGAGATGACACATCCTCATTCTGCCTTCGTCTAAGGCTCCCCTGTACAACTCCAATGTTTGTACGGGGAGCCTTTTGACAGCAGCTGCATTTGCACAAATAGCAGGGTTGTATGACCAGGTTGGACATACAACCCTGCTATTCGTGTTTGTGAATTGACCCCCATAGTGACCAAATTCCATTGCTTATGCGGTTATTTTAGAAGCCCTATTCATGATTTGCATGTGAGGAAATGACCATTCACATATGTAAATCAGATCCATGTTCCAAAAGACATTTTAGAAAGACTCAAATTTATACATGTCTGCCCTGATCACATCCAAATCACAGAAAGACATGGAGGAAGCAGTTCAGGGTTGTCCAAAAATGATCCACATGTATCCCTGATTTCACAATGGAATTGCATATGCAAACCCATAAGTAGCCATATCCATATTTTGAGCTTCTCCTTGTGCATGAATTGGCATTGCAAAAATGCTTGTTTCGGCCAACTCTCAACAGTACAGATGACAGGGGAATATCCTCGCAATTCCCCTATACTGTTCTCCCTCTTAGAAAAGTATAGCAGGTATATATTAAGGCTCTTTGTGTACTACTACACCACTGCATGTCTCCATTTGCAAAATGGCAAGCCTGCATGTGTTCTGTATGTGGTGACATGTCCATTGCAGCTCCAAAATACTGGCACTGACACATCTATGTTGCTAAGTTCTGCCATGTCTCTAATTTGCATTTGCATGTTTCTGAAATAGCCCAGCTCCATGCATGTGTCCAAACCTTTAATTTGAATGGCCCTATTTTCTCAGACATGGATGTTTATCCTTCAGGACAGTGATATGTCAATTTTAGAATACATTTATGTGTGTCTTCCTCCTCTACCATCCCTCCTATAGAATGTGAGACATTCTGATTTGTATATCGCAGGGAGCACCTAAAATGTGCCTTCACATGTATAAAGTTGGAAATATAGATTGATAGATACTGAAGCAGAGATAGATATTGGGATATGTCAATATAGATATTTTTTTATACTAGCTTGCTCTATATAAATATATAGAGAGAGCAGAAGGCTGTGAACCAGGAAAACTAGGGTCAAATCTTGCTGCTGATCCTTGTAATTCTGGGTGAGTCGCTTAACCCTCCATTGCCGCAGGTAGTAAAGTAGATTGTAAGCCCTCCATGGACAGGGAAATAGCTATTGTACCAGAACATAATTTGCTTTGAACCATCACTGAGTTGATCCAGTGAGGGAGAGAGAGAGAATGCACAAGATATAGTTATCCTTGTATCTTATGTTTATACAATTGTATTATTTATAATAGCTAGTGGTGCAGATACTAATTTGCAAGATATGTACATGTCCTGCAGTCTATTGGGCACTGTCTCGAACATTATTCAGATCTGTGGTTCTGTGAACTGCCCCCAAGATATCTCCACAAAATCTAGTAATTTCAGACTCCAGTTAATACGTAGTAAAAAAAAAAAAAAAATCACACGCTGAAAAAGACAACTCAAGACCCAAATCATTGTAGAACAAGAGCTGAAAACAAAATAAGATGATAGTTAAAAGAAATCTTAACTCCTCAACCATGGGAAAGCCTGTCAGCACTGGCTGAATGCACCAGTTCAGAATTGGGAGGTCTCAGCATGAAAAACAACCTGCCAAAACTAAAATGGCATATACAGCACAATTACAATGACAATAGATGTAAATTACTTCTGTGGATTTGAGTTAATGTGATATTTCTATCTTGTTTTGATGGGATTTCAGCTGTTATCATTAAAGAGCACTTTATTTCTAAATACCTTTTGCTAGTTATTGTGGTTTATGTTGTAAAAGAAAAAGAGTGAGAGCTTTGATGCTTCAGAACAAGGATTATGAATATTAAACATGTAAAGGCCATCCAGTGCAGCTGCCTAGAGGGCATTTGTGAGGAGAATCTTTATTACTCAAAGTTCTTCAATGCAACTCAACATTTTTTTTGCACTTTTCTGTTACAAGTTCAAAGGAGTTAAAGTCACATTGTTATAGACAAAATTTGAAATAAAGAAGTCCTTGACATTGTCAGGGGCTGTAGATTTAACTCCTGCAGTAATCAGCTAAGAATTTAAATTGCAGTAAAGTGGTATTATTCAAATAAAATTCTTATCTGGTTCAGTCGCAATTTTAGTAAGTTAAATTGATTTCTCTTCCCCCCTCTCCCCGCCAAAAAAACCCCAAAACAACAACTTGCCTTTGCATCAGTTATAGGAGATAGAGGAAACAAGTTTTATAATTCTAAACAGATCTGCTGCCTTTAAAGCTTTTTATCACTGTTTGTAGCCCGCAAAATGTCTCCAGTCAGCAGATATTTGAAGTTTTACTAGCTCATCCTATCATCTCAAAGCTCAAGTAAAACTGTAAATAAACTACAGGGGTTATCTCCATCAATAGTTCCAGGGTTTAATGGATTTGGGGCAGAGCAGTAGAAATGGCCAAGTGAACTACTTGTACAGCTCCCTTTAAATATGGAGGAGATAATTTTAAACCAAACGGATTTAATGGGCTAACGAGCAAAGTCAGCTGGTTAACTCATTTGAAAATCAACTTTATTATGTTTACTTATTTCAATCTTGCTTTTAAAGGGCTTGTGGTATGAATGCTTATGCTGAGAAAGTGAAAGGCATTGTGTCTGTCTCGGAGGTCCACGCATTCCAAACCCATTTCCTACTTTTCTTATATAGATTGTCTGTCTACAATACCTAGAAACCTACCTTTTCAGGATCCTTTCAATTTTTCCTTGGGCTGTAATGGGCAATCAGCATTGGACCTATACCTCCATAGAGTCCGCCTGGTTTTGTTTGTTCTTCCTCCTCATGTAAACTCTTCAACTATAGTGTGCGATTTCTAGACCAGGTGTTCATTTCTCTGAACTTGCATAAAACTAAGGCAGGTTCTGCATTCTTTATCTATTCTCATGTAAGAAAAGTATATAAATAAAGGGATATGTTTGCTAAATGTTTTAAGGCTTGTTAATAAAATGAATGCACGTTAAGTACCCAGAGTCCTTTAATTTCTATGAACTCAGGGGCACATCACGCGTGTTAATTTCATTAAAACTCTTTAACCTTTAGCAAGCTTGCCCAAAGGTTAATAAAAACAAACACAAAATAAATATAGGGTGATAATTACTTCCTGAATTGATGCAGTACCATACCAAGCTTGAAATGTGCGACTCATGTGCCTCCCCAGCCACATGCAGGAACTCGCTCTTATCGGACTTCCTGAAAGTCACTGCCTGTCTTGCACTTGTGCCCTCTGAGCCGCATTGCTTACACGGGTCTTGGCACGGCCCTGAATTAATATAATAGATTCCGGGGTTTATTTAGAAGCCTTGCACAGCAATTGCCCATGTCTATAGTCACACTTTTATTGGTAGACGACATACACGTAATGCTGATTTTGCAATTCTGTTATTTGGACTTATAATTGTAAAGATTCAAAGAGGGCATGTTTGGCCATGGACTGAGTAATCCAAAAATGTATACATGTATTCCCGATCATGCATGAAAATAAATATATGTACTGTTTTAGAGCACTGTAATTTTTATTGTTATAATAATCAAGGGGCATGTTAAAGTGTGTATGTGTGTGGTTTGAGTGCTGCATGGGAGGATCTGTTGTGCTCATCCACAAATCTGGGGGGACATGAATGCCTGGCCAGTACCTGGACCGTAGGGATGACCACAGCTTCACCAGGTGCCAATGTGATTGGGCAGAATGAATCAGAACAGGTTCTCTAAAACAAAATGTCAAAACATATGCCTGTCACTAATAAGGGACCCTCAGAATGAGAGCATTCAACAGTATAAACCACAATAAAGCATGCCTAGAAGCACCATCATCGGTCTCTAAAAATGTGCACATTTGTAGAGAGTGATGTATTAATGCTGTTTGCACTGTTGACGGCTCTCATTCTGAGAGTCCCTTATTAGAAACAGGGATATGTTTTGACATTTTGCTATGGAGAACCTCTTCTGATTTTTTTCTGGTCCATACTTAGCATTGTACAGATTGTTTACAGAGATGACCAATGCAAGCATAACTAAGGATGCCTTCTACTGCCATGTATGCTGCGATGCAAGGTATGTCATGACAAACATATCACTTTCTACCTGCTTTTATGCTATCTTAGAGTGCACTGAGATTACTTTGCAGTGTTGTGGAAATGCAGCAGACTTGTATATATAGTCTGTTTTTTTCATCAACATTTATGTATCATCAGTATTCATGTGTAATTTGCATCAGCACAACTCTGTCAGTGAGAGGAGCAGTTTAGGAGTTGCACGTTTTATGGGGGGGGGGAGGGGGTGGCCATTCGCAAGTATAAAGCGGAGATGGACGGGATTGAAAACATCCACCTTTTCAGAATAAGGTGAGCATGAGGATGTACTAAGCCATTTGCTGCATATAGCCATGTCTCATATTCCATAGTGCTTTGTTTGTGTCTGTGTTCCCGATTCTGAAACCACGGGTGCCTCTATCCCCATGGCTGTGTTATCACATTTAAATTGGACTGTTTTTTATTTGGACGTGCCCACAGGCTGGACATGCATGTTCTGGAATTGGGCTCTTATTGTACATAAATAACCAAGCCGATTATTTCTTCATGCTGTTGCTCAAATTTCTCTGGCATTTTATTTGCTCCCATTCTCTTAGCTCTCAGCTTAGTGCTTACACTGTAAAAGACACTGTAGAGATGCACAACCTAATAATGCACTGCAGGAGAGATGCTGTGGAGATACTCAGCCAGTCAACATGCTGAACACAAGTTAAATCAAAACTCTTCTCCACATTCGTTCAGCCAATCACTTGCTGAACATTAATATCCAATCTGATTACTTCTTCATGCTGTCACTCAAGTTTCTCTAGTATTTCGTTCATTGCCATACTGAACTCTCAACTTAGCACTTACATTGTTGAAAAGACACTGTAGAGATGCACAACCAAATTGTGAACTGCAAGAAGGACGTTGTAGAGATATTCAGCCAGTCAGTGCACTCAATACAAGTTACAAATCAAAACTCTTCTCTACTAAAACTCGCCTATATTCAACGATTCAAAACAAATCATTCTGATCCATAGAAAAGCTGTTATCATAAGTCATTATATCCATATTAAACTGTAAAGACATGCATAATTCATAGAAATGCAGTCCATTCAGTCACCATATTTAATCTTGCTAGAGCTGTTATTCAGCCAAAAGCTGCACTTTTGGTCCAACTTCCATAAATGAAGGCCGCGAACGGTAGCGTCCGGAGCCGGCCGCCTGTAACTGGGCGGCTCGGGGAGACGCGGGAACAGCATGTGTGGGGGGGGGTTGAGGACGCGGGGGGTTATTTTTTAAATCCATTGGCTCTCCCGGTGTGTGGTGCGCGGGGGAGAGCCAATGGGAAGTCGAGGCTGGGGCAGGCTGGGAGAGGCGCTGTACGGGGAGCCAGCCAGTCGGTTTGGGCTTCGTGGAGCGGCGGATGCGAGGAGCATGGCTGCGGAGCTGACCGGCGGCATTACCTGGAAGCAGCAGGGTCCCTTCACACCGCCCAGGATCGTGAGTCTGCCGGCGGCTGTCATCTTCGCGGCGGTGTGCTGAGCTAGAGGCAGTGGGGGTAGTCGGGAGAGGGAGGGGGAGAGGGGCGGGGGCGCAGAAGGGGGCTTCCCAGGCTGCACGGGGGGGTCGGGGGAGGGGGAGACCTGGTGCGAGAGGGGGGTTGGCAGTGCCTGTGGATGGGGCTGCTGCTGGGGGGGAAATGGGGGACGGGCAGGAGAGGTGTGGGCCTGAAGCTCGGAGTCTACAAGACTCAGGGGGTTCTCAGGGGGTGGGGGTGTCTGGTGCTATGGGGGGAGGCCAGGGAGGGGGTCGGGGTTGGGGGGGGGTGGGCCCGGGGCATCGGGGGGAAGAGGGGGATTGCCTTACTGCCACCTGGGCAGTGGGGAAATAGCTGGATATTCGGGCGAACAGCTGGGTGGATGGGTGGGGGCTTGGCAGCATGGGCTGGGGGGTGGACAGGGTTCTTCCGGGATGGATTGGTTAGGGGCTTGGCAGCCGTCATGGCCAGCGGGCGCCCCTCCCCCGTTTTTCTCTTTTATGTCCCCGCAGGTGCCAGCGATGATCCCGTATGCGGCGATGCCAGGCGGCAGCGGACTGAGGGACCCAGAGCGGCAGATGCCTCCTAGCTCGGCGGGTACGGTGGATGCAGCGGCGGCCCCGGAGCGTGTGGAAGGGCTGGTAGCAGCAGGTGAGACGCTGGAGGGATCCGGGGGAGGGAGCGCGGGGAGGGCGGTCTCAGGGGGCAAGGCAACTAAAAAATGGAAACATCGCTATCGGCGGCGGCGCGGTTCGGATTCTTCTTCTTCGTCTTCCTCTTCCACGGGGTCGGCGTCTTCGTCGGCGGGTGGCGATGGTCTGGAAGTGGGCGGTTCGGAGGGTGGTATGGACGCTGTGCGGGGGCGTGCACCGTCTTTGGCGGTGTATTCCGAGTTATGGGAGGGGGTGCCTAGAAAGTTGCGGCGTAGGATTAAAAAACGCCGTTATATTGATATCTTCCGGCTGCTAGAGGGGCGGAGGCGTTCCGGGGATAGCAAGAAGAAACGGAAGGAGGACGAGAAGGCGGGTCGCGTTAAGAAGGTCTCTCGGAACGTGGTGAACTGGACGCGAGCATTTTTGCGGTTAGCTAGTGTGTGGGGGCATGCATTTCCCGAGCAGTATGGTATGCTGTTGGCGTATGCGGACGCTATTCTTGAGGCGGCTCAGACGCATGAGGGTTGGTCGTGGTTAAACTACGACGAGAAGTTTAGGGATAAGATGGAAGAAAATCGTTTTTTGTCATGGGGTGCTCAGGATATTAACCTGTGGCTTACCCAGATGTCCGCGAAGTCAGGTGGTGGGATGACGGGGGGGAAGATGGGAGCAGGGACTTCAGTGGGTCCGGGGCGGTCCTTTCGGTCAGCGGTCCCCTCCGGACAACCCAAGAGTGTCGTTTCGGGGACGGGGGACGTCTGTTGGCAGTACAACAAAACTTCCTGCCCCTTCCCGGATTGCAAATTCCGGCATGCCTGTTCCAGCTGTGGGGGGGAGCATCCGGCAGCAAGATGCCTTAAGAAGGGGACAGCCCAGCCTAGCGGGGCGGTCCTTAAGTAGTGGGACAGAATTCAGCCTGGCAGCCACCCCGATACGGTTCGACGCCTTACTTGTTCGTCTCCGTTTGTACCCGCGACGGGGGGATAAGGAGGTGTTGGAGCGTGGTTTTCGGGAAGGCTTTGTGATCCCGGTAGAAGGGACGGTGGTGGTTGCTCAGTCGCGTAATTCGAATTCTGTTCGTCGTTGGGCTGCTGTGGTGCGGGAGAAGTTGTGCAAGGAGCGTGAGGGGGGGCGGATTGCGGGCCCTTTTGTACATAAGCCGTTCCCGGACTTAGTAGTGTCCCCGTTGGGCATTATTCCCAAAAAAGAACGGGGGAAATTTCGTTTGATCCACAATCTCTCCTTCCCGGAGGGTGCGTCGGTCAATGATCACATTCCCCGTGACAGTTGTACGGTCCGATACGCGTCATTTGATCGAGCGGTGGAACTCGTGCGGACAGCAGGGGAGATGGCCTGGATGGCGAAGGTAGATATCGAATCCGCATTCCGGCTGTTGCCCGTGCACCCCGTGAGCTTTCCTTTGCTGGGTTTCTGTTTCGAGGGTCATTTCTATTTTGACAAATGTATGCCAATGGGATGCGCAGTGTCTTGTGCCTACTTCGAAAAATTCAGTTCCTTTTTGCATTGGGCTTTGGTGCAGGAGGTGAAGTGTCCCAATGTAGTACATTATTTGGATGATTTTTTCTTCGTAGGCAAGGAGTTGTCCGGGGACTGCGAACGGCTGTTGGAAGGTTTTATCTGTTTGGCTCGGGAATTGGGGGTGCCTCTCGCTGAGAGTAAAACGGAAGGGCCGGCAAGGATGATCACGTTTCTGGGGATAGAGCTGGATTCGCGGGAAATGGTAGCGAGGCTGCCACATGCCAAAGTAGTGAACCTGCGGGTTTTAGTGGCCAATGCGATGGCGTCCCAGAAGTTGACGTTGCGGGAATTGCAGGCATTGCTAGGGTCCCTGAATTTTGCCTGCCGGATCATACCGATGGGTAGGGTATTCCTGCGGAGGTTAGCAGAGGCGATGGCGGGGGTACGGAAGCCACACCATCGGATTCGGATGTCATCCGTTATGAAGGAAGATTTACGGATATGGGACATATTTTTGCAGGAATTCAATGGCACTTCTGTGCTGATGTCGGCTGAGCTGTCATCCAGGGACTTGCAGTTATTTTCGGATGCGGCCAGTGGGGCGGGTTTAGGCATCTATTTCGCGGGGGCATGGTGCGCGGAAAGCTGGCCCCAGGCATGGCGGGACGCGGGCTTAGTCGCCAATATCGCTTTTCTGGAGTTGTTTCCCATGCGCGTAGCTCTCGAATTGTGGCCGGAGCGTTTGCGTAACAGGCGACTATTATGGTGGTGCGACAACGAGGCAGTGGTGAGCGTTGTTAACCAGTACAGTTCGAGATGTGTTCCAGTGGCGGAGTTAATGCGGGAGGTGGTATTGGCGTGTTTGCGGTTGAATGTAGTGATCAAAGCGCGACATATTCCGGGATGTACTAATAATATAGCGGATGCCTTGTCTCGTTTTCAGTGGGACCGATTTCGGAGACTGGCCCCGGAGGCCGAAGAGCGTGGTCTGCGGGTCCCAGAGCACTTGTGGAGGATTGGCCTGCAGAGATGCTGAGGTTGTTGCGTGCTTCTGTGGCACGGAGTACTTGGGCAACGTACCTGACGGGCTGCGAGAAAGTGGAGGACTTCCTACGGGAGCGCGGGTGGAGACTGGATGCGGTATCGGATTGGATGTTGGCCGGTTATGTGGTGGCTGCTAAAGAGGATGGGTGGTCCAGGGCGGCGGTGCGTTCCCATGTAGCCGGGTTTGTGTTTTTTGCACGGGCGACGGGGTGTTTACGGGAAGGGTCCGGGTTCGTAACTCAAAAATTGATGCGCGGGTGGGGCAGGTTACATCCTACCCCCCGGGACGGCAGGCGTCCGATTACGCACGACCTGCTGGTGAAGTTATGTAGTGTGCTTCCGGGAGTGGCGGAGTCGGCCTACGAAACACGGCTGTTCAAAGCGGTTTTTTGTCTAGCCTTCTTTGGGGCCTTCCGTATGGGGGAATTAGTAGCGCCCTCCCGGAAGGGGGGGAAGGAGAGTGGGTTACAGCTCCAACATGTGCGGGTGGAGAATGGGCGGATCAGTGTGCTCCTAGCCCATTCAAAGACTGACCAACAAGGTCGGGGCCAGTGGGTGGTGCTGCAAGAGATAGAAGGCGTAACGACCTGTGCCGTGGCGGCACTGCGGGACTACTTGCAGGTCCGCCCTACGGCGGAGGGGGCGATATTTATACACGATGATGAGCGGTTGCTGACTCGTTTCCAGGTGTCTGCGGTGCTTCGCATGGCATTGCGGCAGCTGGGCGAGGAGGCGCATCACTTTGCTTCCCATTCCTTTCGCATAGGGGCAGCCACGAGCGCAGCGGAGGCGGGCTTGTCCGATCAAGAGGTGCAGCGCATTGGGCGATGGCGCTCTAAGGTGTTTCGGGGCTATGTACGTATGTGAGGAGCGGGGGGGTTGGTGGGGGGGCTCATCATTTCTTTTCTTTTGCAGATAGAGTTCGGGTTCCTCTTGAATGCTGGCTGATCGGCCACTCCTATGTCCATTGGGCTGGCAGGAGAGCGGCGATTCGACCGGCGGGTGCGAATCTCGGACTCGATCCCTCTGCAGTGTCGGTTCAATGGCTGGGTGAGCAGGGGCTACGTTGGATACAGTTGCTCCCTTTGCTGCGGCACCACAGGAGACTGCGGCAGGCACCGGACCTCATCTTACTTCACCTGGGCGGCAATGATCTGGCGATGTGGACCTGCCGGCAATTAATCAGAGCGGTGCAGCGAGATCTGGAAGAGGTCCAGCAGTTAATTCCCGGCATCCTCTTGATATGGTCGGACATTATACAACGACCGAGTTGTCGCTCCCAGAGACGTTGGTCTCGCGGACTTACAAAAATTAACCGGCAGATTGGCCGGTGGGTCTGTGCGCATGGGGGATACCAAGTCCTTCATCCTTGGGTGGAGGTGGACTGTGCGGGATTATATGGTAGCGATGGGGTGCATTTGTCCCCGGTGGGGTTGGATTTGTTATTATACGATTGGCAGGAGGCCCTGGAGTGGGTAGCGTTGAGAGATGCACGCTGGTCGCAGCTTTAGGGGGGGGCGGCGCGGGGGTAAACAGGTGCCCGCGCCGGTGGCGGGATCCCGGAGGTTCCGGGGTCCAGAGCCTTGGCTAAACTTGGGACGGGGGTGGGGTACCCCCGACCCAGAGAACCCCAGGGTGGGCTTTTGCTAATGATAAGGCGAAGTCGGGTGCCCGGAAGGGGAGAGAGGTGGGGAAAGCGGAAGCGGGCCCCACCTTGCTATAGACATGGCGGGTGAGGCCTCATTCCGTTGGGCTAAAACAATTATGGTTACTAGCTGTTTACTGTTATATGTTGTATTGGTTAATTAAAGCTGCGACCATGCGTTTTGACCATAAAGTTGGTGTGTGAGTATTTGTGGAAGGGGGGGTGGTGTGGGGTGATGCAAAGATAGGGCGGAGCCCTAGGGGAAGGCTTTAGGGAGCGTCGAGTACGGCCTGCTCCAGTTACTGTGTTTTTATGATCACTTCCAATAGTTTATCTGCAATTGTATCTGTCACAAAACACTGAAGATCTTCAAATTGATATTTTTCTTTTATACAATGTGTAACTATAGGAGCCTCAGTCCTCAGCTTTTTAAAGCTATTTCTGTGTTTGTTCATCTTAAACATTCTCTCTGCTTTCCCCATATAAAATTTATGACATGGACATACAATAATGTATAGCACATACACTGTCATACATGTAGTGTGATGTCTCAAATGATGCAATTTCCCATCATAAGGTTTCTTGAATTCCTGAAAATTGAGTATCATTTTGCTTGTTACATTTGCTATCATTCTCTTGGCTCCAAAGACTTTTCTTGTGCCATGTTCTTATGACAGAAATTCTGGGAAACCATGCCTACGTTTTTAGACATGATTTCAATAATTGGAGAGAGATGATCTGGAGTAAGCTTGGTAAATTGCCTCCAGTAATATAATAGCAGCTGCAAATTTGACATAAGGCCTCGTGATTATGAGTCCAATAATTAAGCAAAAGCAAAAAATTATCAAGGGCTCCCGGATATTTTTCTCAGAATTTGCAGGACATGAGACATGACACAAGAAAAATCTTTGGGGTAAGTCTGTAAACCCTTAACTAATAGATTCACAAGGTCTAAAAGTCCAGGAAGAGTTTTCCATTGGAACTCAAGACTAGGCAAACTTTGGAGCAATCAGGAAATAAGACTACCAGAAGACACAGCAAATGGCAGGCTGGCTAAAGCCAGTCTCCAAGAGACATAAGAACATAGGATATGCCATACTGGGTCAGACCAAGGTCCATCAAGCCCAGTATTCTGTTTCCAACAGTGGCCAATCTAGGTCATACGTACCTAGCAGTTTCCCCAAGGGACACAGGTTCCACAATGCTTGTATTGCTTCAAGCATTGATATCCTGTGTCCCTTCTTAATAATGGTTTATGGACCTTTCCTCCAGGAACTTGTCCAAACCTTTTTTAAACCCAGCTACACTAACAGCCTTTACTACATCCTCCGGTAACAAATTCCAGAGTTTGATTACACGTTGAGTGAAAACATATTTTCTTTTATTAGTCTTAAATAGTTTACCCTGTAGCTTCATTGCATGTCCCCTAGTCTTTCTGTATTCTGATAAGGTAAACAATCGATCTACGTTTACCCGTTCCACTCCGTTCATTAATTTATAGACTTCTATCATATCTCCCCTCAGCCGTCTCTTTTCCAGGTTAAAGAGCCCTAACCTTTTTAGCCTTTCTTCATAGGAGCATCCTTCCATCCCCTTTACCATTTTGGTGGCTCTTCTCTGAACCTTTTCTAAAATCGCTATATCCTTTTTAAGATACGGTGACCAGAATTGCACACAATATTCAAGGTGCGGTCTCACCATGGAACGATATAAAGGCATTATAATATCTTTTGTTTTATTTTCCATTCCTTTCCTTATCATACCTAGCATTCTATTTGCTCTCTTGGCCGCCGCTGCACACTGGGCCGAGGGTTTTAACATGACGCCCCTCAATGATGCCTAAATCTTTTTCCTGGGTGGTGGTTCCTAATGTGGAACCTTGCATCGTGTAACCATAGTTTGGGTTGTTCTTCCCTAGGTGCATAACCTTGCACTTGTCCACATTAAATTTCATCTGCCATTTTGATGCCCAGTCTTCCAATTTATTAAGATCCTCTTGCAATTTTCCACAATCCTCTTGGGTTTTAACAACTTTAAATAGTTTTGTGTCATCTGCAAATTTGACAACCTCACTCGTTATTCCACTTTCCAGGTCATTTATGAATATGTCAAAAAGCAGCTGACCCAGCACAGATCCCTGGGGTACACCACTATTCACCTTTCTCCATTGGGAAAATTGGCCATTTAGCCCTACCCTCTGCTTTCTATCTTTTAACCAGTTCCTGATCCACAATAGTACACTGCCTCCTATCCCATAATAGCTCCTCCTGGAAGACCAGTGCGTTCAAAGCCAAAAGGCACCCTTGTGAGACCATTCCATAACACTTGTTAGCAAAGCTGGAAAAATATGTTTGTTTGTTCTTTTTATTTGCTGGGAAACAACTAGTAACCTAACAGCCATGGGGCGGAGGGGGGGGGAGGGGGAGAACACACTTCTGCCACTCAATTGTCAAAATTTACCTGAAATAAAAATGTATGAAAATTTATAAAAACAAAATGGGAAAAAAACCTGCAAACACAGTAAATGTAACAAAATTACTTTTTGTGCTTATATATCCCTAATTGTCACCTATATGCACACTGTAGCTAATTAGTTTGTCCCTTATACATGCATTGTAGGGATCCTATACCAACCCCACAGATTCTTCCTGATACAAGTGGCACTGAAAATAATTCACCATGAGGGTACAGAACCTTTGCTTAAAGTTATCATCTAGTAATAAGACTGGATTAAACACTGGATTAAACTTCCATCTTGATTTCTTAAATTTTAGGGCCTGTAACGCAAACCCAACTGACAGTGCTACATGGTCAGATATATGTTTAGGGTGGGTGATAGCCTCTGTTAATGACTCTACGAGCACTTAGACATAAGTAAATAATCAGTTTGGGAGAGAATTATGTGGGAGAGAATAAAATGTAAAGTCTATCCCTGTTGAGTTGCAAAACCTCCTGGGCGCAACCACCCCTTAATCTTTAATCAGATGTCCTGCCAGGCTCAGCCCCCACAGCAAGTCTATCAGCAAATTATCTGCTTTTAGAATTTGCTGTGTCAATTGTTTAAAAAATTGCAGTGTATCACAGTTGAGAACATGTATCTTAACCAGTGTATAAGTGAACTTAAACATCTCAATTAGAGCTGCTAGCCACCTATCCTCCAGATCTGCCACTATGTAATCCAATCTCTTTGAGTACAAATGGTTACCCCAGGTCAGGGAGAATATCTATTGATTTGCCCAATCCCTTTTAACTTGGCAGATTCCCTTGAAGATAAACAGGTTTCATGGGATAACACTATTGCTGGATTCCAACTAGTATTTTTTCCTCTTGATCGGATGACATAGACCCTTTACATTAAATGATACCAATTTTGAAGTGCCCATTTGTAAAATTAAAAATGGATTCCTTTGTTAAATCCTCTTTATTTCCTTGTCCAAATATCTCTTGTTCTCACACCCTCATTTCCAAATCCTCTAGCACTTCCATTCTCGTAACACTCTTGCTATAGCATAAGAAAGCACATCAAACAATAAATTAGGAATATGCATTCATTTGAAATGAAATGAAACATCTCAAAGATATTTCCTATTTCATTATGTGTCATTTTTGAATAAATATGAAAGCTGCCCAACAAAATGTTGCCTCTGCCTATCATTAGTAGTGCACATTATTGAGTAATTGTGCACAATATTGGCAAATAGGCACTATTAAGCAATAGTGTGCCCTATTAAGCCATAATGCATACTATTATGTAATAATGCAAGCTATTTGTACATGTGCAGATAGTGCACACTATGAAGCATGTTTGCAAAGCTGGGCTAATGGTAAGCCTAATTACAATAGCGTGTGCTGTTAGCTCAGCTTTGTAAACATGCCCCTATAGCTTAATAGTAAACTTTTTTTTACCAATAGTGTATACTATTGCTCAATATTAAACATAAATGATAGACAGGACGTGACAAAATTAAAACAAAATGAAACAAAACAAAGAATTCTGAAAACACAGAAATTAAACAAAATGAAATGTTTTGGCCTACACACTCCTACCAATCACAAAATGACTTAACAGAAAAATAAAAGCTAACGACATTTGATTCTTTAGGAATTTGGAAATATTTTGAGTAGGAAGACTTTTATTCCAAGAAGACCATCTCTAATTAACTAGAGTGGAATCAGGTACTAGTGCTAATATTTTTAAAAAAGAGAGAACATCTTTTAAACTAGATTTTTAAAAAAAGCTGACAGTTCAGAAGTGCATGATTCATTTTTAAGGTATCTTTAAAAGAATCTGTGTCACGCCCATAGCCCCTTACATGTGTATGGAGGGGCGTGCTTATTAAATAGAGTTCCCCAATTAAGCAATGTTCCAGACTGGCTAGCTTGCAAAGGATTCTGGTAAAGGTAGTCCAGTCATACGGTGCTTGCCTTGGAGGTCAATGAAAACAATTGTAGTTGGCTCGAGTGTAAGGCAGTAACAGAATATTTATTTATGAGGTTAATCCAAATGCACACAGATTCACTTGGTAACACCTTAGGATGTATTCTCCGGGATTTTCTATTCAAAATAATAATAATACAGCTGAATGGTTAAGCAAATAGCTTGCAAAGTCCATTAACAGAAATTCTCTCTCAGTCACTGCTGACAAACCTTGCTCAGCAGTGCCGTTGGAAAGGAAAACAAAAATAGTAAAAGCTTCTTCACAAAAACAGCTTTTTACATTCCACGTTCAAAGCACTTTTGTATCCAACATGTGCATAGCCTGAGCTGTGTGCTGCTCCAGTACCAGCTGGCTAACAAGCTTCAATCAAAAGCTCTGCTCATCTCTGCACAAGTACTTACACAAACCTCTAGTGCCAGTTACTAGAACGTTTCCTTTTATGTTAATCCTACTTTCAGGATTTCTCTGTGCTAGCAACCTTGCATAAAGAACAGTCCATAAGACTATCGTCTTCCTCTGTAATTATAGCTTGGTCTTCTACTTGCATAGGCTCTATGCCAAGAGCTGGATCAGAGGGCTTTATTAACTGACCTTCCTTAGGACAGGAACTGTGTCTAAACACCTTGTCTTGCTCTAGGTTAAACAAACGTTCATAGTTCCTACCTGAGTTGCTGGCATTAGGCTGTCCTTTCAAATATTCTGGCCAGTAAGCATTGGAGTTTTTATAACCTGTCCTCCAGTCTATATTCCTGGACCTCAGGGTATCTGCTCCATACCTCTGCTTAAGGTTCCTAGCTGCAGTTCTCCAAGTCTTTGGATTTCCCCATTCCCTTGGAGCTGGCTTCTCCCAGGAATCTCCCCAAGAACATTGATCTCTGAGAGCTCCTCTCTCCTTGCTCTCACGCTTGCCTTCAAGCTTTCCTTCTCTTCCAGGTCTTCCTTCTCTGCCAGGCCTTCCTTGTCGCCTAGGCTTCTCTTCATTGCTCCCAGGCTTTCCGTCTCTCCCAGGCTTTCCTTCCCTGCTCTCTGCATATTCTGTTCTAGTTTTAAAGTTCCCAGTTTCCAACCCCTCCCTTGCAAACCTCAGGTTTTGCTGATTAAAGTCTCTCCTGGCAGCTGAGTAATTAGGAGTGATGTAAGGGTTTCTCAATCTGGGCTTAAACTGCTGCACCTCATCTCCACTAGAGGCTCTCTGCAGGCCACGGCAGCCTGGAATAACCTGTCCTTTAGGTAAATATGGAGTTTTATTCCTGTGACCTGGCAAAACAGGTCCCTTGATCAGGGCAAATTCCCTTCCTTTATCACCATTCTCTGGGCAGCTTCCTCATCACATCTGGTAAAAACAATGATGTTGAAATATCCCAGTGGAGAGCATAAGAACATAGGAATTGAGATAGTGGGTCAGACCAAGGTCCATCAAACCCAGTATCTTGTTTTAAACAGTGCCCAATCCAGGCCCTAGGTCACAAGCACCAGGCAGGATCCCAGTAGGTAAATAGATTACATGCTGCGTATCCCAGGGATAAACTGTGGATTTCCACAAGTCTGTCTTAAAAATGGTTTATGGATTTTTCCTCCAGGAAATTAGCCAAACTATTTAAAAACCCAGCTACACTAACAGCTTTTAACACATCATCTGGCAACAAATTCCAGAACTTAATAATGCGTTGAATAATAAAAAAAACATTTTCTTTGATATGTCTTAGTGTACTGCTTGGTATCTTCATTGTGCATTCCCTAGTCTTTGTACTTTTAGGGTCCACTTTTCAAAGTCATTTACACAGGTAACTGCCCTAGTTACCCATGTAAATGCCTTAACAGGGAATTTTCGAAGGCACTTCCATGGGTAGTGCCTTCAAAAATTCCCTGGATTGTTCCTTAAAAAGCCCGATGAACATAAGAACATAAGATATGCCATACTGGGTCAGACCAAGGTCCATCAAGCCCAGTATCCTGTTTCCAACAGTGGCCAATCTAGGACATACGCACCTAGCAGTTTCCCCAAAAAACACAGGTTCTGCAATGCTTGTACTGGGTCAAGCATTGATATCCTGGGTCCCTTCTTAATAATGGCTTATGGACCTTTCCTCCAGGAACTTGTCCAAACCTTTTTTAAACCCAGCTACACTAACAGCCTTTACTACATCCTCCGGTAACAAATTCCAGAGTTTGATTACACGTTGAGTGAAAAAATATTTTCTTTTATTAGTCTTAAATAGTTTACCCTATAGCGTCATTGCATGTCCCCTAGTCTTTCTATATTCTGATAACGCAAACAATTGATCTACGTTTACCTGTTCCACTCTGTTCATTAATTTATAGACGTCTATCATATCTCCCCTCAGCCGTCTCTTTTCCAGGTTAAAGAGCCCTAACCTTTTTAGCCGTTCTTCATAGGAGTATCGTTCCATCCCCTTTACCATTTTGGTGGCTCTTCTCTGAACCTTTTCTAATAACGCTATATCCTTTTTAAGATACGGCGACCAGAATTGCACACAATATTCAAGGTACGGTCTCACCATGGAACGATATAGAGGCATTATAATATCTTTTGTTTTATTTTCCATTCCTTTCCTTATCATACCTAGCATTCTATTTGCTCTCTTGACTGCCGCTGCACACTGGGCTTTAACATGTTATCCACAATGACACCTAAATCTTTTTCCTGGGTGGTTGTTCCTAATGTGGAACCTTGCATTGTGTAACCATAGTTTGGGTTGATCTTCCCTAAGTGCATAACTTTGCACTTGTCCACATTAAATTTAATCTGCCATTTTTATGCCCAGTCTTCCAATTTATCAAGATCCTCTTGCAATTTTCCACAATCCTCTTGGGTTTTAGCAACTTTAAATAGTTTTGTGTCATCTGCAAATTTGATAACCTCACTCGTTATTCCACTTTCCAGGTCATTTATGAATATGTCAAAAAGCAGCAGACCCAGCACAGATCCCTGGGGTACACCACTATTCACATTTCTCCATTGGGAAAATTGGCCATTTAGCCCAACCCTCTGCTTTCTATCTTTTAACCAGTTCCTTATCCACAGTAGTACACTGCCTCCTATCCCATGACTATGTGGTTAGCATCGGGGCTTGTCAGGGCATTCCAGGGAGGAGCGGGGGTAGATGAAAGGGCTAAGCGGGTAACAGATTTCCGATGCTACCCGGTTAGCCCTCTGTGCCTTAAAGATAGGCAAAGGTTTTCCTTGCCTATCTTTGAGGCACTGGGGCTAACCGGTTAGCATCAGAAATCACTGCTACCCGCTTAGCCTCGGCGGCTGCCGCCGCATCCAGCCAACTCGGATTTTCACTTCCATTGCCGCGGAAGTGAAAATCCAGGTTAAGGGGGTTGGTGGGCATGCTATGTGGTGACGTGGCGCATAGCCTGCCTAAATGAAAATTGAGCCCTTAAAGAATAAACCAGAGTCAAGATACTGTAAATGCAGAAAAATAAAACAAAAGCAGCACCAGTTACACAGAATGCTTCTAACATAAATAAAGACACTTTATTCAAGAAAGTAACACTGCAAATTTTCAAGCCAACATTGTTACAAAATTTAATAGAATTTAACATAGAAGTAGCAGCCAATACAACAGCATGAGTGGAGGAGTAGTCCAATGGTTAGAGCACTGACTTAGGAACCAAGAGACCAGGCTTTGATTCCCACTAGCACTCATTGTGATCTTGGGCAAGTCACTTAGCCCTCCATTGCCTCAGAAAATCCAAGTAATCAAGATCCCTGTTTAATGTACATTAAAAAGTTTAAGTTGCAATGTAAACTTGTTTGACTGAAATGATAAAATAGTATTAAAAAATCTGTTAAATAAATGAATTTATATATATATATTGCTTACTTATAGTTTATTAAAACTTGATATACCGCCTCTTACATATCAAAGCAGTTTACAAATAATAAAAGTAGAATATAAGATAACGAGCTATAATTAAAATAGGATAGCAGATTACGATCATACAACAGAAGAGGGGAAAATTAGGGTATAGATGGAGACCTAGAATCAGCGGGAAAGGCTCAGTAGACGTGTGATTATCCTAGGTTATACTCATGGAAGAAGATCATAGGCTTTTTGAAATAAGTTAGTTTTGAGTAGTGTCTTTAACTTCTTGAAAGAAGATTCTAAGTGGATTTCAGAAGGGAGGGAATTCCAGAGGTTGGGTCCAAGAAAATAAAAAGTGGCATGACACATAGATTTAAGTCTTGCCAATGATGCAGAGGGAAGGTGGTGACAACTTGTATGTCTATTGAAAAGGACATGTTGAGGAGCATGGGGGATAATGTGGATGGTAAGATAATGAGGTATGCCTATGTACAGGGCTTTGTGGATTAAGATGAGAATTTTGTACTGTGCCATATGTAAGAAGATATTGGTAACCCATGATGCTGTATGAGTAGGGGTATAACATGATTGAACCAGGTAGCATGGGCAAGTAGTCTCACAGTGGTATTCTAGAATTTCTGCAGTCATTTACGTTGATAAGTAGGGAGTCTCACAAAGATATTACAGTAGTCAAGTCATGATATAACGAGTGATATAAGCAGAGTCGTCAGTAAGGCGGAAGGAAGAAAAGGTCATAAGAACATAAGATATGCCAAACTGGGTCAGACCAAGGTCCATCAAGCCCAGTATCCTGTTTTCAACCGTGGCCAATCTAGGTCATAAGTACCTACAATTGCAGTCTCCCCAAAAGACACAGGTGCCTCAATGCTTGTATTGGGTCAAGCAGTGATATCCCATGTCCCTTTTAATAATGGTTTATGGACCTTTTCTCCAGAAACTTGTCCAAACCTTTTTTTAAACCCAGCTACACTAACAGCTTTTACTACATCCACCGGTAACAGATTCCAGAGTTTGATTACACGTTGAGTGAAAAAATATTTTCTCTTATTAGTCTTAAATAGGTTACCCTATAGCTTCATTGCATGTCCCCTAGTCTTTTTATATTCTGACGACGTAAACAATTGATCTACGTTTACCCGTTCCATTCCATCCATTAATTTATAGACCTCTATCATATCTCCCCTCGGCTGTCTCTTTTCCAGGTTGAAGAGCCCTACCCTTTTTAGCCTCTCTTCACAGGAGTATTCTTCCATCCCCTTTACCATTTTGGTGGCTCTTCTCTGTACCTTTTCTAATAAAGCGATATCCTTTTTAAGATACGGTGACCAGAATTGCACACAATATTGAAGATGCGGTTGCACCATGGAACGATATAGAGGCATAATAATATCCTTTGTTTTATTTTCCATTCCTTTCCTTATGATACCTAGCATTTTATTTGCTCTCTTGGCTGCCACTGCACACTGGGTGGAGGGTTTTAACATGTTATCCACGATGATGCCTAAATCTTTTTCCTGGGTGGTGGTTCCCAATGTGGAACTTTGCATTGTGTAACCATAGTTTGGCTTGTTCTTTCCTAGGTGCATAACTTTGCACTTGTCGACATTAAATTTCATCTGCCATTCGGATGCCCAGTCTTCCAATTGATCAAATTCCTCTTTAAATTTTCCACAATCCTCATATGTTTTAACATCTTTAAATACTTTTGTGTCATCTGCACATTTGATAACCTAACTCGTTATTCCATTTTCCAGGTCATTTATGAATATGTCAAAAAGCAGCGGACCCAGCAAAGATTCCTGTGATACTCCACTCTTCACCTTTTTCCATTGGGAAAATTGGCCACTTACCCTATCCTCTGCTTTCTATCTTTTAACCAGTTCCTGATCCACAATAGTACACTGCCTCCTATCCCATGTCTTTTTAGTTTTGCCAAAAGTCTCTGCTGATGGACCTCGTCAAAGACTTTCTGAAAGTCCAGATACATTATATCAACCGACTCATCTTTGTCTACCTTAAAAAAATCCCATAACAGATTATTAAGAAAAGATCTTCCTTGTCTAAAGCCCCATGCCTATCTGCATGTTCAGTAATTTTGTTCTTTATGATGGTTTCTATCATTTTTCCCAGTACTGATGTCAGGCTCGCCAGTCTGTAGTTTCCTGGATCACCCATGGAACCCTTTTTAAAAACTGGGGTTACATTGGCGATCCTCCAATCTTCAGGTATTAGAGATGATTTTAATGATAGTTCACAGATTATTAATAGCAGGTCTGCAATCTCATATTTCAGTTCTTTCAACCCCCTTGGATGTATACCATCTGGTCCAGATGATTTGCTACTCTTCAGTTTATCAAATGGTTGTAATACATCTTCCCTGTGTATCAATATTTCCTTCAATTCTTCGCCAGTATCACCTTTGAATACCACTTCCGTCATGGGTAACATCCCTATGTCTTCCTCAGTAAAGAATTTGCTATAGCCTTGTCCCCTCTTACTGCCCCATTTACCCCTCTATCATCTAATGGTTCAACTGACTCTCTCAGAGGTTTTTTGCTACAAATGTACTTGAAAAAGTCTATATTATGCATTTTTGCTTCCACAGCAAGTTTCTTCTCAAATTCTCTCTTTGCTTGCCTTATCAATGCCTTACATTTAACTTGCCAGTTCTTGTGCTGTTTCTTGTTTTTGTCATTTGGATCTTTAAACTATGCTGGCAGTTTTTTGGACTTCCTTCCTCTTTTCTTAAAGCATGGAATACAGTTGGTCTGGGCTTCCAAGGTATTATTTTTAAACAACACCCAAGCTTGATATGGAAGGACAGACTAGATAGGCCATGTGGTCTTTTTCTGTCATCATATTTCTATGTTTCTATGTTGATGTAAGTCTTTAACCTTTGCAACTGCTCCTTTTAGTTTTTTCTTAACTATTTTCCTCATTTTATCATAGTCTCCATTTTGAAAGTTAAAAGGTAGTACTATGGATTTCCTTACCATCCCTCCTTCATTAATTAAACCAAATGTGATCATGCTATGATCACTATTGCCAAGTGGCCACAACACCCTTATCTCTTGAACCAGATCTGGTGTTCCACTAAGGACTAAGTCCAAAATGGCTTCCCCTCTTGTCAGTTCATGAACCAGCTGCTCCAAGAAGCAGTCATTTTGCACCAGGGCCCATTGCAGAAAAGTACTGAACAATTAAAAGTATGTGCACAATACTGAACAACCCATAGGCATGTACTTATTGAAATAAAAGGAGTCTTCAAACTCGAAGCCAAGCAATGGGAAAGCCAACAGATAGACTGGCAATAGCCGAAAGGCCAACTCAATATCTATCTATGCAAGCAAAGCATCCAGCCCACA
This sequence comes from Ichthyophis bannanicus, assembly GCA_033557465.1. Classification (NCBI taxonomy): domain Eukaryota; kingdom Metazoa; phylum Chordata; class Amphibia; order Gymnophiona; family Ichthyophiidae; genus Ichthyophis; species Ichthyophis bannanicus. The sequence continues at coordinate 841,954 of JAWIIG010000051.1, forward strand.
CTGCCTCACTAATGACACCGCACTATCAAAGGAAGCATAGCACACTGTACAAAGCTCTTTTGGAATGTAATAATTCACTGACCTGCCTGAGAGGAAGGACAAGTTGTGGATCGAGCGAAACTTCCCTTGCTCCTTCTTACGAATGACACCCAAAGGAGAAACAACAAAGACTGGAAATGGGGGCGCATGAGAAGGGCCAGCCACATGACCCAATTCATACTCCAGTCTCATCTTATCTTGGACAACTTCATAGAATTGAGCCATAGAAGGCAGGTTCCACGCTAGATGACCCACAACCTCCCCCTTGTAGGAATGTGAAAAAATAATTCAAATCTATAAGCTAGAGACGCACCTTCATTACTACAGGCAAGGCAAGGGTGCTTGCACTGGAGTAGGTGCCTTCTGACCAAACTTGTGGGCTATTTACTGGTAGTGGGGACCCCAGAGACCCCTTTTCAACTACATTAACCACTGGATGCCCCACTTCACACCCTGAACAAATCTCCAACAAATGTCGCTCCTGCCCCTTGCCTTGCCTTGCTGCACACCTGTCGCTCCCGACCAAAAGCTACAACTCGTTGGCATGATAGCCATCACCCCTCCTCGAACTGCTGCCCCCCCACCCCACCATGCCTGGCTGAATAGATATCTGCATCAACCACAGATTGGTGTCTTGTTTCCCCATGACATATGCTGATTCTCCTCCATCTTGTCACAGAATCTTTCATCATAGTTTAGCCAATCCCACCCCATGTGGGTCTGAGAGGCCTCCAATATCAAATCTGCATATGCCAGCAATAGCTCATACTGATAGGGTTATGGTGTCCCCAACACTGGACAGATGAAGAAAAGTACGAGTCCAATTGACCACATTCTGGGATATCTTCTTAATGCGACCAGCCTTCTCATCATTCCACTTTTTCCTACTCTTACCTGACCACTTCCTTCCCTTTCAATATCAATGTGCTTTCATTTCTTAATCTTATGTGCAAGGTTCGAGGGACACCTCTCATAATTTGGCATACGGGACTAGTGCAGAAGCCCCATCTCTTAACAGAACCTGCTGCCCCAGCCCTGCCCTTGGAAGTAGTTGACTCAGAAGATGACGAATCTGAACTAGAAGATGAAGACTACTTGGACTTGCAATGTCACCTACTCTTCTGCATTTTTGATGCCATCCCCTCCCATCTGCACCTGCCTTCCCCTCCAACATTGGCAGTGGGACCACACTCTCCCCCAACCCCCTATGACTGAGCCACTTACCCCTACTAGACCCCCTCTATGCACTCCAGCACAGCCTGCCATATCAGCCAGGCCTCTTTCCCCACCTATGCCATTCAAACTGCCTTCTGTTCCTTGTCCTTGAAGCCCCAATCAGCCCCCTTCTATTTACCCTAGCATACCAATACCTAGGGGAGTCACAAACCCAGCTTCCCCTGGCTGTGAGCCCTCTTTCTTTGAGCATGCCTCAGTTCCTTTCCCAACCACCTTCGAGGCCTTAACCTTCACCCGATCCAACCCTAATCCCCCGGTTTTCTTCTTACCCCCTTTTACTGGCTTCCCAACCACTACAAGTTGGGTGGGGGAATCCACACTCAGGGCAGAAGAAACAGCTGCACCAGATGCTGACTGCATATCACTCCCCTTCCCCCTCCCACCAGAGGCCTCTGAGCAATGGCAGCCGGTGTTTCCAATGCTTCCCTGCCTTCCCCACTCATCAGCACTTCATTAGCGTCCTCAATAGGCAAAACCATCCTAGATCCCTGGCATACTACAGCCGAGGAGAACAGAATTGAAACTGTAATATAAAAAACACCTCCTTTCTGCCTTTTATTATTTTCTTTTGCTACAGCCCTCAAAATGAAAACATGCCCTGTACATTGCCTGCCACTGGGAAGGAGAAAGCGAGAGGGATCTCCCATAGGTTAAATAGCTCTGGGGTCTCTCCTCCCTCTCCTCCTGGCCGAATCCCCCAGAACCAATACGCTCCCTGACCCAGCCACACAGAATCCAATTAAAGGGGGTTGCACAAATTCAAAATCTATGCCTATTTCTCTGCTCCTCCATCCCTTCCTTCCCACCAAGCATAATTCTCCTCGCATGTGAGCTGCATCCCCACCACCACTGAGTGGACACGAGCAGCTGAGTCCAATGCAGGGCCCCCGATTAAATGCAGCCATCAGGGAAGCAGCCAAGTGGCCTGATGCATTTAAAGAGAACATTCCAGCCTCAAATCGGATTCCTAAAAGAAGCTCAAGGATCCATGTTGAATGATGCTGAGAAGATAGAAACAAGGTGGAAAGAATGTACTGAGTCATTATACCAACAGCCATTTCAGCTTGTGCCTTATGTTCTGGAACCATTTATGATGAAAGAAGAAGTTGAAGCATTGAAAGCATTATCAAAGAAAGCAGTACTGGGAATCAATTGCATTCCCATTGAATTATTACAGCAATCAGATACAGCTGTTATAATACTTACAAGGCTCTGCTTGGAAATTTGGAAGACAACATCATATATACCTGACTGGAAATGATCTGTGTTCATACCAGTACTATGATGAAGAAAGGTGATCTGAGTGACTGCAGAAATTATCGCAAAATCGCTCTGATCCCACATTCCAGCAAGATTCTATTAAAGATCATCCAGTGGAGTCTACAGCCATACCTAGAAAGAGAATTGCCTGAAGTGTAAGCAGGGTTCAGGAAAGGGCGAGAAACAAGAAATATCATTGCAGATGAATCCTTGAAAGGATAAAAGAATTCCAAAGGATATCTATGTGTTTGACTACAGCAAAGCCTTTGATTATGTAAACCATGAAAAACTCTGGGCTACAACACTTGATTGTTCTCATGCACAAGCTTTACATTGATTAACAAGTGACAGTTTGAATAGGACAAGGAGAAACAGAATGATTTAAAATCAGCAAAGGTGTGCAAGTTTGCTTACTTTTCCCATACTTGTTTGAATTGGTATGCAGAACAAATCATCAGAGAAGCAGGACTGTATGAAGACAAGCAAAGTGTGAAGATTGGTGGACGACTCGCCAATCTTCACTATGCTGATGATACCATGTTACTGGCTGAAAGCAAAGACAATCTGAAACATCTGCTTATCAAGATCAAGGAACATAACCTTAAAATGGGCCTGCATCTTAACAAGAAGACAGTGATCCTGACAACTGACAAAATATACTTGTGGAACGTGGACTTTTTACAGATAAGTTACATCTTTTAAGTGATTTAGAAGGTGGAGAACCTCAATTTAAATAAAAGCAGCTTGCCGCTTGGTGGGGGTGGATTTCAGTTCCATCCCTCCTACGGCACGCTTCGACAAAAAATATAAAAACTTTTGGGACGGGTTTGATGGTGAATTCTATTTTGTATTAGGACATGGTTATTGGCACCTTTTTAAACAATTCAAATGAGATTGAACAGACAAACCACATTCCCACTGCAGTAAAATTATCCACATCTGTGATCAATTGTCAATACACGCATAACTTGAATCAACCAATGAATGATGGCTCTAATGTTTAAAATGACTAAATTTACATGGGCAGCTTGAACTGTTGGAGAATGTGATATGTAGTAAAAGTTTAAGATTTCTTAATTTTCCTAAAACTCATTATCTTTCACCATTAATTTTGCTGCGGAAATACTTTAAGGAATGTTTAAAAATGGAAGATGCAGATGAGATACAAGTTACTAAGTTATATTACTTGCTGGATAAGCCGGTTAGAATACCAGCGGGGTCCTCTCCAGTTTCCATTGACTTGTCCCAATTTTTGGAACAGTCAGTGGATGATATTCCTGGGAGGGCCACTTTGGTAGTTTCTTTTGCTACTGATATTGAGAAATCTCAGGTTATGAAGTTATATTTTAAATATAAGTCTTTTTTTATTTTGTAGTCAGTTGGTTCAGGTTTTTCCAGATGTGGTTAGGGCCACTCAAATTTGATGTAAGAGTTTTCTTCAGTTAAAACCTTGTGTGATAACATTGAGAGCCACTTTTTTATTTGAGATTTCCTTGTAAATATGTGGTATCTCTGCTAGGTGTCCATTATGTTTAGCAGTTAGAGGGTTTTTTGAAGTGTAGGGAGGGTGGGGTACGTAATGGCACCTACGGGTAGTTTATCTTATGTATATTATATGTGATCTTGTTTTGTTGTTGGGATTTGGGAATTTAGAGCTTGATAAAGTAATTTTCTCTAGGTTACTGCTGCCCTTTGCACTCCTGGATGTGATCTAATTGCAGTAGTATTTGGGGGGATATGGTCTTTTTTCCCTTTTTAGATGTATTTTATATGGGGATTTTTGTATATGTTTCTGTTGTATTAAACAGAAACTCCTAATAAAAAAGAGAATCAAATAAAACAAGACCAATTAAAAAAAGAAAACAGTAGGAAATAGTATAAAAACTGGGAAATTGCCAGGACATGGTTATTTAACACACAAAAAAAAAAAACCAAAGAGGTGAAAAACCTAAATTCAAATGAACCCCTTCCAAAACTCCCTATTGACTTTGAAACCCAAAACTCTTAATTTAAAAATTAATGTTACATTATTTGCCTTGAGGAAACCACCTCCTGTAGCAAATCCTCCTTTTTATTCTTTTAATACTGTGAAGCCACAGCTCATATATCACTTAACGTGACCATAATTGCTCAAGGGCCAAAGGCACTTCGCCAATCCCTCAGACAAGCATGGAAAAATGACAGAAACTTAACTCCCGACCAAATGAGGAAAAATCGCTAACTTAGCTTTCAATCATAGCTCCAATCCCCATCATAGTGAAGCTTTTAATACATCACTTCCTCAGCTGTACTGTCTTCTGGCAATTCAATTCAATGGCTTCTGCTGTTAGAAAATCTTACGGCTACATAGTGCCATGTTTCAGGCCAAAATAACTTTTCTGCCCTTCTTCAGGATAGGCAATAAGGGCACACAAATGGGTGCCTACAAAAAGTTCACCATCTGCCACAAGGTCAATGCCATATATCACAAGAACAGATACTGAGGACCTGAAACACAAGTGGAGGCTATTGCCCAGCAACTGGGTACTGATGTTTCTCATAGAAAATCCCTGCATGTGGCTACATCTGTCCCATACAATGTTCACTCTCTGCCTTTTTATTATTTTGGTCTGTACACATCAGCTATCTGAGAGTCAACCCTGCCTTTCTTCTCACAGTCTGCTTTGTGGCAATGCTGCCCTGGTCATATGCATGGGAGATGGAAAGTCCTCTGTCGGCGTGGGAAGTGGAGGGTTCCCATGTGTCAGCTTACCTGGTAACCAGCTGCCAGAGATATCACTACTCTCAAAGCTTGTATAAATCCCGGACTGGGGAAGGATATATACATTGTGGCATGATCCGGGGAATCTTGCAACAACATCAGTAATTCCTCCCAGTGCATTGCACACTTCTTGCACGTTGAGAGAGTGGAATGTTTTTCAGTTGCAGAATGTGACCTTTCTCTGTTGAGGGAGCCTCAGGGCCACATGTGTATAATCAGTCAACCCTAGCACAGAAGTGAGCCCAGCCACCTCATGAAATTGAAACATTGTCTGTTGCTGCTGCTGCACTGTGTGAGGGAATGCAATATAATCTGAGGCATACATCAGGAAAGCACTCAGAAACTGGGTAATGCACTTGCACACTGCCACTTGGCTCAGACCTGCAGTGGCTGCCAGCACAGATTGAAAGATACCTGTTGCCAAGAAAGCAAGTGCTATTGTCACCTTTAGAGGCACAGGCAGGATCTGTTCCCTATGTGTATTGCAATGGCACAGCTGATGTATGGCTGCCCTATCAAAGCAGAATGAAGTGACAAGAGTGCATCAGTAAGGTCCATATACTGGCTCTCAGCCTAGGTACCCTCTGATAGGGAGCCTCCTTGCTGCCCTCTTCCTTTCTCTATCTGCCTTATGTGCAACATGGCATTGCAAACCAGGCATTCATTTCCTCCACACTTTGCAGATCCCAACACCAGCTCCTCCCATGCAACCCTCCAATCTTACTGTGCACACACACATTCCCACTTGCAGGGATGAATCCTAGAGGACAGCAGAAAACTGGAAAAGTCCTGGCCTTGTTCCATGTATCTGACAGGAATAATGGGCATGTCTCCAAGTTAAAATGCTCTGTTCAATGTAATTTCAGTTTGTTCAATGTAAATCGCACTGATGCAGAATAGCGCGGTATATAAGAGAATGTAAATAAATAAATATATAAATAAAATGTCTGCGGCAAGAGCTGGAAATGTGCATGGAGCTTTCTGTAATATGGTTTACATGTCTCCGGGGCAGTCCACATCCCTTTTCACCCCCTCATAGACATACGTGGATATCCCAATGCAAGCAAGATAAACTTCCATGGGCGCTGTGCATCGGAATACATTTGTAGACATTTTCACTACATACACATCTCCCATGCATGTATAAATGGCCTATTCGGCTTCTGGACTGACCATAGTGTTCAGTCACAGCATACTAACAGAGTTAACAAAGGACATTGTAAGGCAATTGCAGTGCGGAACAAACTAGAATGTGTTGCCAGTGCAGGTAAGAATGGATCACTAGAGAGATACTGAAAAGAATTCCTCTTGGAATGTAAACTAATATAGCCCGGTGCACTGCAACACATCGATCACCCAGGCAGTAATTAGCACAGCACAAGTTAATTCAACAGGAAATTACACCAGCTTACAGAAATCCAGTTTATGTTAAAAAAAAAAAATCCATATATTTTGCTCCAAATCGCTTTGTTGTTTTTGGAGTTACAGTAAATATTAAAACAAAAAAAAAATCTTATCACTCATAGCACAGATTATTCCTGTATATCTCAGTATCAACATGTTTATGTTAAATGGATAAAGAGATTAAGAAATCTATTCTAATATAATTTGGGGTTTATAAAGCCCTTCTTGTCTATCATAGGATAAAACCTCTTCTCTAAATACAGTATATTCTAAAAATGAAATACATTAAGCAAGTACATTATGTATAATCAAAATTCATAAAACATATATATATATATATTTCATACATATAGATATGAAAATAATGATATACAAGTTCTAAAGGTTAATACGTTAAAACCATAGCCTATAGCTCTCCTTTGTGGTACTACTGTTCATTATTGTTAAATATCTAAAAGTTCTATGCAAATCTATTAAGTTCTTGTTCCTTGTAAACTGTCTTGATTCCCAGATAAGGTGGTATAAAAAAACAGCATTAAGCATAGTTTATTTATTTATTTATGTGACAATTAATAAAACTCTGACAGTCTAGTCAGCTTTCATGTTTCAGTGAGGGACAAGAAGTCAATTCAAATTATGAAATGCAATATATCAGTAAAATAGACAATATAATACAATATCAATGCAATATAAAATCCATAAAGATATAAAATACATTACATCATGTCTATATGTTACATCCTATTATTGCTTGATCTCTTCCCCTCACTCTCAAAGTGTATCAATGTGCATTTGCTAAAGTACCTTTAAAATTTTTATGCATACAACATTGATATTGGTGCCAATTTTAGATAAGACTCATAAAAAGGAGAATTAAGATATCCACTATACAGTTGTGGTCTGCATTATTGACACCCTTATACTTTAGGTATGTTGTGTACAATATCTTGAGAAATAATTGGAAATATTCCAACTGTATGTTGTAATAATATTTTAATATAAAGGTATACAACAACAACAACAAAAAAAGATGTCTGTGCAACTTAGGCATGGTAACTTCTGAGAGAAAAACAAAATATGATTTGGATGGAATAAATGGCACCCTTCACTAATATTTAGTTGTGCAATCCTGGGCAGTAATGACAGCCTCCTAACATTTCTTGTAATCATCTATAAGTTTTGTACAGCTGTTGGCTGGTAGTTTCTTTCACTTCAACTGCAATTTTATCCAGCTGATGAATGTTTCCAGGATTCATTTTACCATTGTCAGATTTCAGCTCTTTCCAAAGGTTCTTGATTGGATTGAGATTAGGAGTCATTACTGGCCATTTTAAACAGTCCATTTGTTCCTTTTGTACTTTTGGATGTTTGTTTTGGGTCATTGTCTTGCTGGAGGACCCATGACCTTCATCCCAGACATAGCTTTCTGACACTAGGCAGCACATTTCATTCCAAAATACCTTGATAGTCCTCTGATTTCATGATTCCTTTAATATGTTCCAGGTCTCCAGTCCCTTAGGCAGCAAAACAGCCCCACAACATTATGGAACCTCCATCATATTTAACTGTAGGAAGGGTGTGTTTTTTCCTTATAAACTTCATTTCTTCACCTGTAAATGTTTGCTAGTTTGCATTACCAAAGAACTCATGTTTGGTTTCATCTGTCCACAGACCATTTTCCCAGAAGGATTGTGGTTTCTTAAGGTGGATTTGGGCAAAGATCAGGCATGTCTTTTATGTCTGTCTTTGAGCAGTGGTGTTCTCCTTGCCCTTTGCCCATGAAGTCCTTTTATTGGTATGCAGTTTATGGTCTGGTTTGAAACTTACACTCCAGATTGCTCCAGGACAGCCTTAAGCTCTTTGGATGTTATACATGGTGTTTTTCTGACAGTTTGCACTAAACTTCTCATCACGTCTTGGAAGGTTCTTGACAGTTCCATGAGCAGAAAACTTTTAATAACTTTGCAAACTGTAGACACAGGAATGCCATGGTCTTTGGAGATGGTCTTGTACCCCTTTGAAGTTTGATGTTTGGTGCTAATAGCTTTTCTGATGGTTTCATTGTGAAAATAAAACAGGGAGTGAATGTGGCCATATGAACATTAGAGCCATCGTTCATTGATTGATTCAAATCATGTGAGTACTGACAATTGACTATAGGTGTTTCTAATTTTACTTCAATGGGAATGTGGCTTTCTCCATGGCTGTTTTTCCATAGTGTGTGGCTTGGTGGAAAGCTTGGACAAAGGCTGGCCCTAATGCTTCAGGAATGACTGTTGGACCTGGAGGTGGACTACCTTCTGGGGGTGGTAGTACTATCCAACCTTGTTCTGTTAAGACTCCTCCCTCTTTTTCACAATAATAGTCTAACTCTCTGGTCGTGTATCGGGGTGCCCAGGAACTAAGGGGCACAGGGAATAGGGCTGCTTGCATTACAGTATCTTGGGTCCTAACTTGTCCTGTGGTGGCTGCCTTTCGGGCGGTGGCATCTGCAAATCTATTCCCTCGTGCAACTTCTCCTGCTCCTGCCTGATGACCTCGGCAGTGCATGACTGCCACTTGTCTGGGGGCCCACACAGCATCTATTAACATCAATATCTCGGGCCCATACCTAATGTCCTTACCCCCTGAGGTGATTAACCCTCATTCTTTATACAAGGCTCCATGTGCGTGCAAAGTAGTGAAAGCATATTTGGAATATGTGTACACATTTATGCGGAGTCCTTCTCCTAATGTCAAGGCTCTAGTGAGGGCTATCAATTCAGCTTTCTGTGCAGAAGTTCCTGGGGTCAGGGCTGAGGACTCAACTACCAGATCAAGGGTCACCACTGCATATCCAGCACACCGATGTCCATTGATGACCAGACTGCTTCCATCTACAAAGAAAGTCCATTCTGGGTCCTCTAGAGGGACATCGGTCAGATCAGGGCGACTTGAAAATACAGTGTCCATGGTTTCTAATCAATTATGATCAGGTGGCCCAGGACCAATTGGAAACAATGTAGCAGGGTTCAGAGCTTGACTAACTTTCAACTGTATCCGAGGGTTCTCACACAACATGCTTTGATACTTCAACATTCGTGCATTGGTCAGTCAGAAGTTTCCTTTGTGTTCCATGAGAGTCGGGACAGAGTGTGGCATGGTGACTTGAAGAGTTTGTCCTAGTGTGAGTTTGTCTGCTTCGCCCACTAGGAGGGCTGTGGCTGCAACAGCTCTCAGACAAGGAGGCCATCCTTTTGCAACTACATCCAATTGTTTCGACAGATAAGCTACTGGTCGTTGCCAGGAACCAAGAGATTGGGTCAATACTCCCAATGCATTTCCTTGTGACTCATGGACAAAAAGATGGAAAGGCTTCTGAACATTTGGAAGGCCTAAAGCTGGAGATGACATCAGGGCCTTTTTCAAAGTTTAGAATGCTACCTCTTGTTCAGGTCCCCAATCTAGTGGGGATTTTTCTACTCCTCTGGTGGCTTGGTATAGTGGTTTTGCAATAAGGGCAAAGTTGGGGTTCCATATGCGACAATATCCTGCGGCTCCCAGGAAGGCTCTTACTTGCCTCCTAGTGGTTGGTGTGGGGATATTACACACAGCTTCTTTGCGTTCTGGTCCTAAACGTCGGGTCCCACTGGACAACTGGAATCCCAAATACTTGACTTCAGTTTGGCATAGTTGTGCTTTGGCTCTTGAGACGTTGTATCCAGCCTCTTTAAGAAGGTACAAAAGTTCACTAGTAGCTTGTAGGCATTCACTTTCTGAGTTGTTGGCTATGAGCAAATCATCTACGTACTGGAGAAGAACCCTCTTTCCTGGGTCCACTGGGTAACTTGAGAGATCTTGATTTAGGGCAGCACTGAAGAGAGTAGGTGAATTCTTGAATCCTTGGGGTAATCTGGTCCAGGTGAGCTGACCCCGTCTTCCTGTTGTGGGGTCTTGCCATTCAAAGGCGAATAAGAGTTGACTGGTGGGTGCTAGGCTCACACAGAAAAAGGCATCTTTCAGGTCCAGGACGGTGAAGTGAGTAGCCTCAGCGGGGATCAGTCCCAAGAGAGTATAAGGGTTTGGTACTACTGGGTGTATAGTTTCAACTGCATCATTTACTCACCTTAGATCTTGTACTGGGCGATAGTCCCCTGTCCCAGGCTTCTTACTGGGAGAAGAGGGGTGTTCCAAGGTGACTGACATTCCTTGAGAAGTCCATACTTCAGCAGTTTCATCAAATGGCAATGAATTCCTTCTATGGCTGGTGGAGGGAGAGGATACTGCTTCACATGTACTGGTTCCATTCCTGGCTTGAGGGTGACAATGACAGGGGCTATGTTCTTTGCTAGGCCAGGTGGATTATCTTCTGCCCATACTTCAGGTGGGGCTATAAGGTTGGTAGGTATACAGGGACTGGTTGACTTTATTGGAGGTGCACTATAGAACTGCCATTCTTCTTCTCTGGGAACAGTAAGCACCATTAATCCAGCAGGCTTTGGGTTCACAGTCATTTTCATTTCTCCCCCTTCAGCAAAGGATATTTGGGCCTGGAGCTTAGCAAGCATGTCTCGGCCCAGCAGTGGAATAGGGCACTCAGGCATATACAAGAACTGGTACGTTATCTTCTGTCCCCCTAGTTCACACATGCGGTTCTGCAAGAATGGTTTTGTGGCTTTATTTCCAGTGGCTCCTATAATGGTGACAGATCGTGAGGACAGTGGAGCTACTGGCTTGACTACTACTGAATGTTCTGCTCCTGTATCTACCATGAATTCCATGTATTGGTCCCCTATCTTTAAACTGACCATAGGTTCCTGGGGACCCAGGGTGAACTTGGAGCCCGGTCTGGCCTAGTCTTCATCTATGTCGTCCAGGTCATAGCCCATTGCTACTGCCACTCCCTCAAGGGCTTCTTCCCTCTCCTGCTGAAACTGTGTTCGATTCATTCCTCCTCTCCTTCGAAATCTTCCTCCGGGCCTCCAGGGACTCCCTCCTCCCCTTGCATGGGCGGAGTCCAGATGCGGGCACTCATTCCTCCAATGTCCTTCTTCCTTGCAGTAGGCGCACTGATTTGCACCTAATGGAGGCCTGTCGCTTCCACGGCCTCTTCCACGTCCTCTGGTTCTTTGATTAGGAATACCTCCTCCATGTCGTTCGGTTATAGCAGCAGCAAGAAGATCTGCCTTCTTCTTCATCTTTTGTTCACTTTCCCTGTCTCGTTCATTTTCACGATTCACAAATACTTTCTGAGCAACTTCCATTAACTGAGCTGTATTCATGCCCGCAAATCCATCCAATTTCTGTAATTTTTGCTTTATGTCTCTCTGGGACTGACTAACAAAGGCCGCATTCACCATGCGTAAATTTTCCTGAGCGGCGGGATCATATGGGGTATACAGTCTATAAGCTTCAGACAACCGCTCATGAAAGGCCGCTGGGCTCTCATCTGGACCCTGGAGAACTTCCGATACTTTCCCGATATTCATGGCCCTCTGGCCTCCTTTCTTCAGGCCCTGCACTAAGGCCTGGCGAAATCTGGTTAAGGCCGCCGCCCCCCTTTCCTCGTTCGGGTCCCATCTGGGATCTTCATTGGGGTATTCTGCAGCCGCGGCTTGCGGGGGATTCATTCCTTCCCTTTCTATAGGGTTCTCTTCTAACCATTGGAGGGCTGCTTGCCCGATTCAGCCCCGCTCCTCAGTAGTGAAGAGGGTGGACAGGAGCTGGCGACAATCGGCCCAGGTAGGCTGATGGGTTTGCATAATACTAGACATTAATTCTGTTAATTCCTGGGGCTTGGCTATGTAGGAAGCATAATGCGTTTTCCAGTTTAACAAATCTGTGGTAGAAAAGGGTAAATAAACTAAGCTAGTTGGTCCTGGCGCCATCTGGCCCTGATCATTTAAAATAGGAATTCCAGGCACTTGGCCTAATGGCATTAGGTGCCCTGCTTTATCCTTCTTCTTGGGAGTTACGCTTCTTAAATCATAAGGCTCCCGGGCACTAGTCTCCTTGGCGGGTGACCCTGAACTGGCAGGAGAGCTTTCACTTTCTATCTCATCAGAAGACTCGAGTCCCCCTGCTGTGCTTGGGCCTGACCCGGAACTCTCACTCGGGGTAGGGTGCTTCTTGGGCTGTTGCTTCAGTATTTTCTGGGGCTCCCTTTCGGGCTCTACCTCAGGTTGCGGGGCTGTGGGGACTATTTTCTGTGGGTGCCGGGGTAAACTATCCAAGATATTTGAGGACTCTGGGTCAGAATACACAGGTGGCTTCACTTCCTTAGCCTTTCTGGTTCCCCTAGTAGTAGCTACAAATATTTTACAGTGCTCCTCATAACAGCGCTTCATCCATGAGGGCTGCTGTTCACATGCACTTAACCAGGAATCGATATAGGGGAACTGGTCAGGGTGTACTCTTAATATGAGCTGATGAAGTCGTAAAACTGTCTCAAAATCAAAGGTGCCCCCTCGGGGCCATGAAGCAGCTAATGCGGGCCACTCCCTGTCACATAACATTTTTAATCTGGATGGGGTCATTTTTATACCATAATCGCCCGAAAATCCTTTACGGAAATTCTTGATCATACATGCCAACGGAGTGTGCGTGGACTCCGTCCCTCCCATTTTTGTAAACGCACCTACCTATGCTTTCTACGTACTAAACGTACCTGCTTACGTTACGTACCCTAGGTACACGTAATGACGTACAAGACAACGTACAATAAGGATAGGTAGTATGGCTGCAGGTAAGGGGTCCGTACAGCCCACAGAACACTGGGGGGGGGGGACAAACACCACTCGCTTCCTCCTGTTCGTGACCTGGGCACGGTCGCCCGGCCAGGAACTGCGCTACTTAGGAGTCCGCTCTGGCTCGGTCTGTATTTCAAGACCTCTCACTCACTCACGCAAGCATATTTCAACAAGTTATCATATTTCAATGTTTCAAGTGCCCAGGTTTTCTGACTAACTGACTATTCCAAACAAGAAGGGTCAATGACTTCAGCTTCCGCTTTCCTTACGCGGAGCTTACTAGGACCGCCCTTATGGGAGGTGATGAGGCTCCCTTGTCTCGCGCATACTCATGTGAGATTTCCCAAGTTAATCTATACCAAATATAACAAATCAGTCTTGCGCACGCAAGACGCTGTCCCAGGCTGTTCTTTCTGACTATCAAATACTTCAAAAATGTCTACTCACCGGAGCCGGTCCCCGATACCTCACCAGCCTCTGAGTTGGAACCTGGACTCCCCCGGGTCAGAGGTGTTGGCCAGCTGGACCCGATGGCCCGCTGAGGCAGGCGGAACCCTCTCCGGCACAAAAGGGCCGGCGGCGCCTGAGGTCTCCCCCGCGGTCGGACAGACACGGTTCCAACCGGACCAAACCTCAAGGCGAATTACGTGGATTATTCACTTGAATACCATTTACCACTTGCACTTCCCGGCCAACGCACCAAGAATATGTTGTGGCAAAGTGAAATCAACGAATAAGTCCAGGAGTCGATTGACAGGGTCCAAATCAGTTTAATGTGCACAGGCCCAGTCAGTCAAAGCAACAAAAGGAACTGAGCAAAGGTTTATACAGAGACATAGCTTTTTATACCTCTTTTTCAGTTTGATACATGAGAACTTTCTATTGGTTCTAGCTCGATACATGCAAACTTCTTATTGGTTATACGTTCCCTGCACCTGTCCAATTAGTAATCCCTCCGGAGCCTAGCAACTGGCCCCCTCTTTTAGGATTGCTTGAACAATGGTACAGTTCTAAATCTTGCTACATTTCTACTGCAAGGTTAACTTCGGCTTCTGGAATGCATATACTGTAACATTTCTGTTCTTTCACACACAAGAGAATAATAGAAGACTTATGAATTCATGAAAACTTCTTATTAAGCATTTCAAAACAGTTTTCTTATTTTTCACAGTTTTTTGGTTCTTTTCTAGCTATAATGGGAGTTAGGATCCAGGCCTAACTTACAGGCCTTTCATAGTAGCAGACCATGCTAGGCCATAGCCTACCTCAATGGTGGGTTGGAGGGGATGTGTGGTGAAGTGTGTTCTTGGATGTTAAATGGAAAATATGTCTGTTACTGTGTACTCTTAGCCGCCTCCTTTGTTGGTTTGCCTTATGTGCTTGTTTTTTGCTTTATTTGGAGGTTGCTTGTTGTTCCTTTTCAATAAAAAAAAAAAAAATCTTCTAAACCCGGATATTCAATGCCGGAGTCATTGAATATCCGGGATCGCTGCACAGCCTACACTATCGCAAAAGCTAACCCGGTAGCGTTGATATTGCACCGCTACCTGGTTAGCTCCTATGGGTAATGCTAGGCCAGCTGTCACTGCCCCTGGAACACCCACAATATGCCCCGATGCAAAGCTTTTAGCATCGGGGCATATAGCAGCAATAGATGCAGATATTCAGCAGTACTAACCATCTTAGTTCTATTTAATATCCTGTTCACTTTAAGGAGAATGTCTACCCTGATTCATAGAGGATTGAATCCTGAACCAATGACAGAGATGCTCCCGAGATAGGCATTCAGCAAAAGCAACAGGTAGCAGCACTGTGAGAAGGCTTCATCCGGATGTTCAGTATTAAAACGTTTGAGGTAAAAGCATATCTTGTTTCAAACTGTGGCAGCCTCCTCCATCAAGCTTTGCCAGAAATGATTGACTCCCAAAGATTTATTCTTCCTGAGACCATCCAGAAGAATGTGCAACACATCAACACAACTGAGTCCAAAGCTATGGGCTTTATGTGGTTCAACAGCATCAGCAGGGCTTCCCAGGCATATACCATGTTGTCTTCATACCTGAACAGCAAAAAGAGATACAGCAATATAAACACCAAAGGATGCAGGTGTACATTATACAGTACCTCCTCCAGCCTTCCAACCAGTCCATTCTAAACTGCACTCATTCAGGGACCAGGACTAAAAGTAGCACACAGCAGTCTGCTACTAGCATGCATCCTGCTTTAGAGCTCCATCTTGACTCCTGTTGCATAGTGTGATTCTCAGCTGAGAAGGAGAAGGATTGTCGCATTCAAAGAGCAGACCATAAGCGAACATCATGTCCCACCTGCCTCGGAGTAAAAAAAGAAATAGTAGACCAAAACAGCTGTTATAGATATACAGATCTGCTGTGTGTCTCCAAACGTTTGCCCTTTTGAGGAAGAGCTCATGGGGCCAGGGAGATGTAACCATTCCCTACTGAACTCTTCTCTGGTACAGTTTCTCCTAGTACAGAGACAGTCCATGAATTCTCTACACTCTTTTCAGACCTTGAAGAATACCTGACCAGTGAGAGTGCAGCAGAAGAAGCCAGCAGGTCGAGTTTACATGATATGCTGCAATCATTTAGCCATAGCCTTCTGCTGATGGGCCAACACTATGGTTCATTACCTAAAATACCAGGGGAACCACTGAGCATAAGGTCTGAGGGACTTGAAATCTGAATTCTAGAATGCAAAAGGCCCACCAGTGCCCTCTGACTGCAAGAATGCTGCCTTCACTCCCTTTAAATTTCTTAGACTGCAATAGTTATTATTCTCTTGCTTTTTGATGTTAAGTTTTAGCAGTGGGGGGCTGAAAGTGGGGGACCTGCATATGCCGCATGATCCTAAGCCTGATTGCTTTGCACCTCTGCCCACCGGCACAGCTTAGCAAGAACATTGCTTTCTGTTCTCTACTGTCCACTCTGTGCAGTGTTCTTGGTCTTGGCACTGTCAGGATCATTTAAGCTTCCTCACCAGATGGCACACTAACAACAACCTCTTCATCCAGTACACTTTCAACATCTGATGATCCAGATGTAAATCCCACCCACATGGATCCCTCATATTTTGTGTCTGCCAAGACCATCTCCACACAATTTAAAGCAAGGAATATAGTGTGCCTACTTTGAGACTGATTTGCCTTCACCTGCTGCTTCTCTCATGTAGCCCTACCCTACACTGTGCCAATCTCCCTATGCTCTTCTGTAGATATGACACAGGCACAGGCACCTACTCTTCCACAGTTGCACCATAAACTGCAGCTCTCTCAACTGTCCTGGTAAATACATCTCTCTTTAGCTTGAGTGGTGGACTAGAGGAACCCATAACAATAACTTGGAATGACCTTTCTCTTTCTGTGCACTTGTGTCCAATGTTCCCTCTAATTTTCTGTAGGCTGTGTGCGCATAAAATATCAGCTGTGTGCAGCTTTTGAAGGAAGGTTACATTTTTGTGCGCCACATAATGACACTCGGAGTTATATACTTTAAAATTTGACTACACGTCAGAATACAGTATGTACACCACATTGATTTTAATCAAATTAAATGAAAATAGATGATTACTAAATGAAGTGGGAAATTTCTAGTAATTACAATCATAACTTTTAAATTTTAAGACGTCTGTGTTGTTTTCTATCAGAATCAGAGCCGTAATTTTTGTGCGCTCTGTTGTAAAGTATGTGCGCTCACTCAGCGAGGTGTGTGCGCGCGCACACGCGCACAGCTTAGAGGGAACAGTGCTCGTGTCAGGACTGCTCTCATCTTCCCTCCCTTCTTTCTTTCTATGATCACTTCATTTTCTGATGTATCCTTATCAGGCATTATAATAGTGCATCAGCTCTGCCCTACTCTGCTTTCCCACTGAGGCTGCATGTCTCTCCTGACACTATCTTCTGGGAAATATTCTAAATCTTGGGGAAAAGGGAATTCTTTGTGTTAAAGCTAATAAATCTGTGTATTTTAGAATTTGGTGTTTTTTGTTAAGTCATTCAGGTCTTAGTACCACCAGAGAGCTTTTCATTTAAATCGAATCATAGTATAGCTTAGCATACAAAGTAAAATAGAGTAAATACTCTGAGTAGAAAGAAGGAAATTTGTTTTTCTAGAGACCTTTACAAAGAAGCCTTCCAGTTAGGGGGCATTGTCTTAAATATATGTTAAAGTCAAGTGACAGATCTAAAGGACAATTTGAAAGGCCCCATCTCTCAAACCAAAGGCTGTGTGACTCACCCAGGAAATTAAGATATTACCTTAGAAACACGGGTCAGGACACTGTGTAGCAAGCTGCTTTTATTGTCTTCTGCCCTCCCATCCACCCCAGGGATAATCTTAGCTTTATGGGCTCTAAAACTGATTAACAGGAAGGAGGTCGTCAAATTCACTTTCAGGTTCATCTGGTTATCCTCATCAGGAATAGATTAATTAAGGACCTGAAATTAATTAATCTTCAGGTGAACAAAGTCCATAAGCCTATTAGGTATAGTTGTATTAGTACAAGTATCCCCAGCAAATGTAAGTAAGCAAATTACTTAAATAGATAAACAAAACCTTAAAACTAAGATGCAGACAGCAGTCCAGCAGCGAGATGGAACTATCCATTCTTTTGCATTGAGTGTCACATGTATGATTTTCTCCCAGGAACTCTTTGCTCTCAGGGAATAAGTCTGATCTCTGGAGGCTAGTGTATCAGACTTTGAGGACATAAGGAAGACAGAGAGGTATGTGGACGAGTCCTACATGGATGTAATACTGAAGTCCCACCTCCAGTTTGGCAGTCTCCCAGTTGCCATGGAGAGAGATCACATGACAGGAGAGCATCACCCTGGTGTGGCAGGAAGTGATTCTGTAGTGAGGACTTGTTCTCCAGGTGATATAAAACCCTCTTGAACAGAGGAGTTCTCCAGGGCCATGTGCCCACGAGGGAAGGGTTAGGACAGCTATTATAGTTAGTGATTCGATAATTAGGTATGTAGATAGCTGGGTGGCTGGGGAATGTGAGGGTTGCCTGGTAACATACCTGCCTGGTGCAAAGGTAGCAGACCTCAAATGCCATCTAGACAAGGTTTTAGATATCGCTGGGGAGGAATTATGTTGGTACCAATAACATAGTAAAGTGTGGTTGAGATGTTCTGGAGACCAAATTTAGGCTTTTAGGTAGGAAGTTGAAATCCAGAACTTCCAGGGTAACATTCTCTGAAATGCTTCCCATTCCACATGCAGGACCCACAAGGCAGAAAGAGCTCCAGTCTCAATGCATTGATGAAACGATTGTGCAAGGAAGAGGGTTTGGGATTTGTTAGTAACTGGGCAACATTCTGGGGAAATGAGGGAGTTTTCCAAAGGGATGGAGTTCACCTTAACTGGGATGGAACCCTGCTGCTGGCATTAACCTTTAAAAAGGAGATAAAGCAGCTTTTAAACTAGCTAATAGGAGAAAGCTGACAGTCACCCAAGAGCACATGGTTGAAGGATGCTAGTAAAAAAGGGAAGTTGGGGCATCCTAGCGACTTCCGAATAATTTACCAAGCATTGGTACTCCCACATTTCGACTACGCCAACATTATCTTATACGGGCTCCCGAAGGCAACACTACACCCACTCCAAATGGCAATGAACACTGCAGCAAGAATACTAGTCGGGGTACCACGAACGAACCACATCACTCCAATTCTTTTTTTTTTTAAACTTTTATTTTCATTTTGCAACAAACAAACGAAACAACACACCAAAGGAGACAAAACAAGTATACAATAAGGAAAAGTAAACCCAATTTCCCCCCACCCCCATGCTTCTTCTCTAGCCGATTATGTCAGCATGTAAGCGCTTCCAAACAACAGTGATTATACATCAAAACGATCAAAAGAGTATCTACAATACAAAATGATCATGGGACAGAGATATATACAAATTTAGACAGTCAGATGAGAGCATTTAGCAGAATGTACATAGTCATTGAGCATCTTCCATTTAGACCGATGATGAGGAGTCTGAATGGGGGAAGCAAACATACGAGGTATTTGTTCATATTTACTGTAGAGACAGACATGATTCCACCATTCATTGGGGCTCAGATGGGAGCTATTTTTCCAGTATTTCGTAATTAGGGAAATAGCAATGCCAAGCATAAAGTCCAAAAGGAAGTAAGCCGTTTTTGGAAGAGAGGGGATCCCCGCAGCTGAGCGAAGTCCCACTATCCTCCAAGAAAGGGGCTCTTGAAAGTGCAAAATAGACTGGATACGACCCCAGACCCGACGCCAGTAGTACTGTAGTGCGGGACATTCATACATAACATGAGGTAGTGAACCAATGGCCGCATGGCATGTCCAACAACTATTGCCCTGGGTAGTGTTCCATTTGGCTAATCTGTCAGGAGTGTAAAAACACCGGTGGGCTAGAAAGAAGAGTGTCTGAGTAAGTGAGGCGGATCGAGAAACCCGTGTCACTCTACTCCAAACAAGGCTCCATTGCTCCGGGGTCAAAGTCACATGCAATTCTCTCTCCCATGCTTTCTGCGCTATAGGGGTATCTCTAGTTATAGCATTACATAAGGTTTTGTAAAAATTGGATGCTACACCCGGTGAACTACCGATAGATCGGATAGTCTCCGACCAACCTTGTGTAGGGGATGCCGATGGCGGGAGCACCTTAGCACTCCGAAGGCAATGCTGAAGTTGCACCAACTGAAAGTAGTGTTTCGCTGGGAGACCAAATTCAATTTGCAATTCACTAAAAGTTTTCCAGCGACCATCATGGAACAGCTGGCTAGGAAGCCAAATGCCCCTAGTGTACCAGGGGCTCCACGCCATCGGCTTATTTTGTATTCGAAATCGAGTATTGTACCAAAGCGGGAGCCTGTCTAACGGACAGAGTCGGGAGTCTAAAGATTGCATAAGAGTATTAAAGGCACCTAAAGTGTCTAAAAGCATTGGTGGATAGTGGGAGTCTGATGGGAGAGTCATACCAGGGAGAAAAGTAAGAGGAATCGGTTTGCAAAGGTCCTCTTCTATGTCTAGCCACACAGGTCTACTCGGTATTGGATCTTCCAGCCAACGAGCGCCTTGTTTGAGAAGAAAAGATTGATGGTACTTCAGGAAATCAGGGAATCTGACACCCCCATTTTCCTTATCTGCTTGCAGCTTATGTTTCGCTATCCTAGGTGTCTTGTTTTGCCATAAGTATCTAGTCAGAAGGCCCTCTATATCTTTATATGTACGTCGAGGTAAGAGACAGGGCAACATTTCTAAAATATAATTCACTTTCGGAACAATCATCATTTTTATGGTTTCTAAGCGACCCCACCAAGTAAGTGTTAAAGGAGTCCAACGGTGAGTAAGCGCCCGGACTTTAGAGGTTAAGTCTTTGGCATTGAAGGAGATAGTGTCTTCCAAAGGAGAACAATAGTGAACCCCAAGGTATTTGACCATGCGAGGTTGCCATAAAAAGGGGAAGGGTTGCATATCTGCCTGATGAAGCAGAGGATTTAATGGAAAGGCTACCGACTTGGTCCAATTTATCTTATAACCGGACAGTTGTGAGTATTTACCAATTTGCTCTAGGACAGCCGGTACTGAGCCTATAGAGACAAAAAGCATAAGGTCATCAGCATACGCTGAAATTTTGATTTCCCTATGGGAGAAGGGGACTCCATGAATCTCCTCCGATTGCCGGATTAGTAAAGCCAAGGGTTCGAGTGCAAGATCGAAAAGAAGTGGAGACAGTGGGCATCCCTGGCGAGTACCGCGTTGAAGGGGAAAAGGCTGAGACTTTAAAGCATTGGCACATATACTGGCTGTAGGCTGTGCGTACATGGTGCGGAGACAACGGAGAAAACCTTCCCCGAATCCGTACCAGCGGAGGACTGCAAACAGGAAGGGCCACTCTAAACGATCAAAGGCCTTCTCAGCATCAAGTGAGAGGCCAACAAATGGGCGATCAAGATTAACTGCGGCAGTCAGTACATGACATAGAGTCCGAGCATTGTCAGCAGTTGATCTACCAGGAATGAAACCGCATTGATCTGGGTGTATTAAGGTAGACATCCTATCAGAGAGCCGGGTGGAGAGAATGGTGGCAAATATTTTATAGTCCGCGTTTAGGAGGGAAATTGGACGATAATTAGCTGTTAGTTGCGGGTCTCTCCCCTCTTTCTCAAAAACTACTACATTTGCCATTGAAAAGGACCCAGAAGGAGAACCCTCCTCGGCCAGAGCAGAAAAATAAAGTTTCAAAACTGGAGCTAAGTCAGCATGAAAGGTTTTGTAGAATTCAGCAGGGAGACCGTCTGGGCCTGCGGCTCGACCTGAGGCACATTTCTTGATAGCAGAATGAATTTCTGATAAAGTAAATGGTGTGTCCATGGCCACTCTATCTTCGTCAGATAGGGTCGGTCTTTGTACCCCTGAAAGTAAGCGTTCAAATACTTCTGGCTCAAAATCACATTCAGATTGATAAAGCCGAGTATAAAAATCACGAAAGAGTTCTAAGATTTCTGTATCTTTAGTGACCAAGCCCCCCCCCCCCGACGGATTACGGAGGGCGGTAACACGCTTGGCTTCTTTTTGACCTTTTAGGGCATTTGCTAATAATTTGCCAGCACGGTTATTTTCCCGATAATATAGCCCTTGTTGTGATTCAATATTTTTAACAGCAGCAGTGTACAAAAGCTGATTGTATTGAAAACGCAAGCGTTGTAAACGGAGTAAAATACATGGGTCAGTACGGGACGTGAGGAGACGCTCCCCAGCTTGTATCTGCTGCTCTAGAATCAGTAAGTGCTGCTTTCTTTGTTTCCCCTGCCGAATTTGATAGCTAGTTATAGTTGCGCGGATAGATGCTTTAAAAACCCTCCCACCAAGCCCAGCTCGCTGTGTCATGGGGTGAGTTAAACTGAAAATAATCTTGGATAGCGGCCTTTATATCAACCTGAAAATCTTTTTGACCTAGTAGGGATCTATCAAAAAACCAAGCTCGGGGAGAATCGTCCCGCGCAGTGACATGTAATGATAAAGATATGGCAGCATGATCTGAAATATGGAGAGGATGAGTCCTAGCCGTGTCCACTTGAGAAATCAGTGCTTTGGAAATGAGAAAGAAATCTATTCTAGATTGGGAGTGATGGGGGGCAGAAAAAAAAGTAAACTCTAAGTCGGAGGGGTGAAGCAGCCTCCATATATCTACCAGCGCAAGATCTTGCATCAGAGCTGTAAGGGTAGCAAGACTCTTGGGTGGACTACTCGTTCTAGGCGGCTGTCTATCTATCAAAGGGTCTAACACTTGATTAAAATCACCACCAAGTATTAATGGAGCATTGGCAGAGGCCTGTGCCAACTGCGCAATACTTGCATAGTAAGCAGGGTTGTCCACATTCGGGGCATAAATGCAAATACACGTGAATTCACTATCTCCAACCTTAAGGTGTACACGGGCCCATCGACCCTCCTTGTCAGCGCTAGTATCAATTACAGTCGCTTGCAAAGATTTCTTAACCAGAATGGCTACCCCGCACCGTTTGGAAACGGCGGGAGAATAGGCAGCCACCATGTAAGGCTTAGCATTGAGTTTCAGTGTTTCAGCAGAGTTTAGATGCGTTTCCTGAAGAAACACTAAATCAGCATGCTCATGGCTAAGATAGCTAAGGATTTTCTTTCTTTTGATTGGACTATTAATGCCTTTTACGTTGAGTGATAAGATTTTACATAAGGCCATTCAGAAAAGTTAAAAATTCTGAGCATGATAGTGCACATAATTTCACAATGTCCCTCATATTGACTGTATCTGGCTGTACACATGGCATAAAAGAAAATAAGCTAATATAATACAATGAAGCGCCCCACATTAAAAAAGAAAAAACGCAGTGCGGTAGAGAAGAAGCAGAACCACAGAAATTACTGGCGACCATGTGTCTGCGGGGAGAAACCCCAGAGAAGGCCGAAATTGAAAAAACACATAACCTGTAGGACTGTGCGTGCTCCGAATCCGACCGAGGCACACATCATGGAGGGATAGGAGACCAAAAACAAAAAAGTCATATAGAGAAAGAAAGAGAGTCCAGGTAGTCTCTGTGCTTGACTATGACCGCCGCATCGGGCCCTTCAAAATGGCGGACAGAGCCGGCAAATAAAAGTCCAAGTCTTTGGATTAGCGCATCTGCTCTGCTTCCTTGGAGTCTAAAAATGTTGATAGTAGAGCAGGATCTTCGAATGTCCTGGTTTGGTTGTGGAGAGTCACTCGGAGCTTCGCTGGATACAACAGGCCAAAGCGAGCCTGTAGCTGTTGAAGTCGAGGGCGAAAAGCAAGGAGTTTCTTCCGACGGTCAACGGTAGTCTTTGCCAAATCAGGGAAGAAGGAGACTTTGTGACCTTCAAATTCCAAATGATGATTCGCCCGGGCAGCATTTAAAATTTGTTCCACTTGTTGATATCGTAGCAAGCGAAAGATAATAGGCCGGGGGGTCGTGCGGTTGAGCGCCATGTGGGTAGGAACACGGTGTGCACGATCGATTTCCAGTTCTCTATGAAAAGTGATCTTCAGCAAGGAGGGAAGAGTTTTGAGCAGGAATTCTCTTATATCTCCTGCTTCCACCCCCTCCGGTATTCCAATGAGCCTCACATTGTTGCGGCGGGCTCGATTATTGCTATCTTCTAACTCCTTTTGAAGATTCTGTATCTGGCGCTCAGCCTTGTCCAGTTTGCCCAAGCGTACCGCGTGCGAGTCGAGGACCCCCGCCATATTGTCCTGCCGTAATGAGAGACTTTCAAGTCGGTCCTGGAGCACTCCAAAGTCTTCTCGCATGGCTCGAAGCGCTTCTCCATTGGACTGCACCAATTCCTTCACGCCGCGTATTTCCTCTAAAATCTCCAGGTGCATTTCGGGGTTTTCACGAAATGGAACCATCTTCTGTGGGGAGGACACCTCTGTTTTGGAGCGTTTTCCGTGAGAAGAAGAAGGAGACCCGAAGTCCAAGCGCGCTGGTTTATGGGCCGCCATCCCCCCCGAGGTACCCCGGTCAGCCCGGAGCGAAATAGTAAGTTTGTATAGGTATTAAGTCAGGATTCTAAGTAGGCCTCTCGGGAGCTTCAGCGCGAAGCGTCTTACCCGCTGGACATCAGGCTCCGCCCCCCACATCACTCCAATTCTGATGAATCTGCACTGGCTGCCCATTCAGGCCAGACTTCTATACAAGATTCTAGTTACAACCTTCAAAGCCCTAAACAATCACCCTTCCTCATCCATTAAAGAGTTGATCCATTATACACACCCAAATAGAACCAAACAATCAGTAATGGTCAACACAGAGATGATTCCTAAAGAAATGACCACCTGCACAATGACAACCTCTAACAGGGCTTTCTTGATCTGCACTCCCTCGGCTTGGAATGCCCTCCCCGCAGACATGCGTACCATTACTAGCCAATCCCAATTCCAGAAGGCCCTCAAGCATTACCTATTTATTTATTTATTTTATTTATTTAACATTTCTTCTATACCGCGCTATTATAATCAGTGTGGTGTACATCGAACAAAAACATACTACAATGCATACAAGCAACATTGAGTTTACAAAGAACAGGAAATTAAACATGGGATAAACCGGGAAAACTATGTACAAGTTAACTCGATACTATGTACAATACTCTAACTCATTTGGATGTTGCATGTGCTTTTGTGGGTGGACGGTACACGTATGATGATTAGCGGTTGGGCTTATGTGTAGGCTAACCATTTTCTGTTTGTATTAAGGTGCTAGGGTGGCTGGGGCATGTGGGAAGCTTGCTGGGTGTGTGTTTGCCTCGGATGGTTTCTGGGTAGCATTTTGTGAACAGATGGTGTTTCAAGGCTTTTCTGAATAGGACTAGGCTTTTGATGCCACGGATTTCATGGGGAAGGGCATTCCAGTTTAAAGGAGCAAATATAGAGAAGGCCCTGTTGAAGGTAGCCTTTGTACACTTAGTCATCATCTTGGGGACTACTAAGGTGTTCATTGCAGTAGGCCTCCTGTTTCTATTTTCCAGGGTACCGTGGATTAGCTTTCTGATTGGCGTAGGGGGGTAGTTATTTAGGGCTTTGAAAGTAAGGACTAATGACTTGTATTGGAGTCTGGCATGTAAAGGTAGCCAATGCAGATCTTTCATGATAGGCGTTATGTGGTCAGATCTTGACGATCCAGAAAGGACTCTCGCAGCTGCATTCATAGCTAGGCGGAGCGGATTTAAGGTTGATTGTGAGAGACCATGGAGGATGATGTTAGCGAAATCCAGATGTGGGAGGACTAATGCCTGGAAGGTTGTTCGGTAGTCGGTGAAATCCAGTAGGGGGCGGAGGTGACGTAGAGTTCTGATCTTATGATATATTGCCTTTGTGACATTTTTCACATGTGTTGTCATATCCAGGTGCTGGTCCAGTGTGATGCCGAGATAACGGATTGTGGATTTGGATTTCAACTCTACATTGTTGGCAAGTAGTGATGGGTGAGGTATGAACTTACGGTTCCTCGTGACGAATAGAACATCAGTTTTGTCATGGTTGATCCGTAGGTTTTGTGTCAACAGCCATTCGGCTACAGCTTCGAAGCATCTGATTATTGGGGAGAGCATTGGTTGGTCAATTGTGAACGGCATGTAAAGGAGGATTCGTGAGACACTACCCCGAATCCAACAACGGAATCCAAATAACATTAAACCACACTAAATATCCAGATCATCCCAGCATAGAAAGGAATAGCCAGTTCAAGCTGGCCCATACTGAATAACATAGGGCCTCAACCTGATACATAAGCTGTACTGTAAATAATGTTGTAGATATGTTACCCCCAGTTGAATCTAAGTTTTAACCCTTGTTCAATGTAAATACTCTGTGGCCCGTCCGCATAGTAATGTGTTTGTTTATTGTAAACCGCACTGATACGTAATAGCGCGGTATATAAGAGAAGTTAAATAATTAAAAAAAAAAAAAAATCCTGACAGAGAAGATCCAAAAAAGATAAAAGTAACCTAGATGCCCATTAGTGCAGAGCAGACAGAGCTGCAAGATTCCAAATTACACCTGTCTATTGATAACCAGATTACTATGAATAAAATACATCCTCTAAAATGCCTATATACAAATGTTAGAAGTCTAAAAAATAAGATTTATTATTTATTTAATGTCTTTTCTATACTGCACTCTTTAGAATCAGTGTGGTTTGCATGAAACAATAACTTATACAGTGCAACAGAGCCTGTACTGTATTTACAAAGAACAGGAAATGAAACTTGGACATAACTAGGGTAACTATATACAGGTTGAGCAATCAAGTCATGGTATACAGTAGGACCATAATTGCTTAGAGATACAAGCCTAGGGGATTATATACACTGCACTGCATCTACAGGTGATGTAGTTTGGACGTAACTAGGGTACAGGATGAGGACCAGAGTTGCTTGGATCAATTTCCCATAATAATGGGTTATATACACACTCTTATTTACCGGTTATGCGGATGAGCCAGTGGGTGGCTGCATCATTGTGAGATGGGTGCGCTGGAGGTGTAGTAGGTAGTGGGAGGTGGCTTCTTGTGATCCATCATTAGAGTAGTGCATAATGAAAAGATGGTGCTTCAGTGCCTTTCTAAATTGGGTGAGGTCAGTAATGGATAGGATGGATCATAACTGATATCCTCACTGATTATAAACCTGACATATTATTCTTAACAGAAACATGGCTCACGGTTCATGATAACATTCTCCTAAATCAATTACAAACTGATGGATATGAGCTACTTCACTGCTCTAGGGACTTAAAAAGGGGTGGGGGTGTCATCGCTATTATAAATAATAACCCTAAAGCTTCCCACATTTCCACTAACAATATTGAGAACATGGATGTTCTTATGTTTGAAACAACTTCACATTCATTTGGTCTCATATACAGACCTCCATCCACAGATACAAAATCTTTATCCTCCATATTAGATATGATATGTTCCCTCAACACAAGAAAAAAACAGCTAGTAATCATTGGAGACTTAAACCTCCCCTCAACTACACCATCACACTCAAAAGCATTCATTGAAACCATGTCTGAACTTGACTTTGAGCAAATCATAGATTTTCCGACTCACATAAAAGGAAACACCCTTGACCTAATCTTTCTTCAAAGATCTCCAGATTATAATCTCAATGTTTCACAACCCCAGGCTATTCCCATTCCATGGTCCGACCACCATTTAATTAGATTCAATCTCCCACATTTCAATAGAATCACAACCCAACAGCCGAAACAAAGACTAACTACAATGTTCAGGAAATTTGACAGGGAAAATTTTTTAGGACAGATATTACCACATATTCCTGAAACAGTAACAGACATCAATATCAGTATTGCTAACTGGAACGAGACTATAAAAAAGCAGCTATGCTTCCTAGCTCTAAAACAAGCAAATCCAGATCCAAACAGAGAGACTCCCAACCTTGGCACTCGCAAGAAATTAGACAAATAAAGAGGGAACTTAGAAAGATTGAAAAAAGATGGCGGAAAACTAACTCAAATAATGACAGAAATTTATACAATGAGAAACTAGACTACTACAGAAAAACAATAAATGCATCTAAAAAAGCCTTTCACACAAAATTACTAACAAATTCCCTCAATCGTCCCAGAGAATTATTTGAAATAGTTAAAAAGTATCAAACTCTCCTAATACAGATGTCACCCCTATTAACCCACAAACTCTTGCTGACTATTACATAACTAAGCTCTCTCCACTATTAGACCCTCCAATTCCACTAATTTACTCCAACCCAAAGCCTGAACACATATGGGATAAATTTCATACTGTAACACTAAAAGAACTGGATAAGGTGATCTCAGATATTAACACAACCATTTCTAGTCTTGATCCCTGCCCAATTAGCTGGATCAAAAATACTAAACCACTCCTAGCGCCCTACATTCTAAATATAGCAATTTTTTCTCTCACACATGGTACTATGCCAACCATCCTAAAGAGAGCCTCGATTAGACCTATTCTGAAAAACAAAAAACTAGACAATCTTGATCCCTCTTCATATGGACCTATCTCTAGCCTTCCATTTATGGCAAAGATTATAGAAAAAATAGTATATAATCAACTTCAGGATCACATTGAACTTCATGCCCCCTTAGATTCACACCAATACGGCTTTAGACCATACCATAGTGTAGAAACACTTCTTGCAGTTATCTTTGATGATATTCTAAAATACATTGACAAATCAAAACAAGCAGTATTACTTATATTTTTGGATATATCGGCTGCCTTTGATTCAATTAACTATTGTATCCTTTTTGAAAGAATCAAACAGATTGGTATACATGGCACTATTCTTGCATGGTTCCAATCATATCTAACTGATCGATCGCAACAGGTAAAAATAGGAAACCATACATCTAAAACCTATACGCAAAAACAAGGAATCCCACAAGGTTCTGCATTGTCAGATCTACTCTTTAACATATATTTACAACCTATATGCCACATCATTCAACAGTGCAAATTAAAATATGCAATTTATGCTGATGATAAGAACATAAGAACATAAGATATGCCATACTGGGTCAGACCAAGGTCCATCAAGCCCAGTATTCTGTTTCCAACAGTGGCCAATCTAGGTCATATGTACCTAGCAGTTTCCCCAAGGGACACAGGTTCCACAATGCTTGTATTGGTTCAAGCATTGATATCCTGGGTCCCTTCTTAATAATGGTTTATGGACCTTTCCTCCAGGAACTTGTCCAAACCTTTTTTAAACCCAGCTACACTAACAGCCTTTACTACATCCTCCGGTAACAAATTCCAGAGTTTGATTACACGTTGAGTGAAAAAATATTTTCTTTTATTAGTCTTAAATAGTTTACCCTGTAGCTTCATTGCATGTCCCCTAGTCTTTCTATATTCTGATAAGGTAAACAATCGATCTACGTATACCCGTTCCACTCCATTCATTAATTTATAGACTTCTATCATATCTCCCCTCAGCCGTCTCTTTTCCAGGTTAAAGAGCCCTAACCTTTTTAGCCTTTCTTCACAGGAGTATCCTTCCATCCCCTTTACCATTTTGATGGCTCTTCTCTGAACCTTTTCTAAAATTGCTATATCCTTTTTAAGATACGGCGACCAGAATTGCACACAATATTCAAGGTGCGGTCTCACCATGGAACGATATAGAGGCATTATAATATCTTTTGTTTTATTTTCCATTACTTTCCTTATCATACCTAGCATTCTATTTGCTCTCTTGGCCGCTGCTGCACACTGGGCCGAGGGTTTTAACATGGTATCCACAATAACGCCTAAATCTTTTTCCTGGGTGGTGGTTCCTAATGTGGAACCTTGCATCGTGTAACCATAGTTTGGGTTGTTCTTCCCTAGGTGCATAACTTTGCACTTGTCCACATTAAATTTTATCTGCCATTTTGATGCCCAGTCTTCCAATTTATCAAGATCCTCTTGCAATTTTCCACAATCCTCTTGGGTTTTAACAACTTTAAATAGTTTTGTGTCATCTGCAAATTTGATAACCTCACTCGTTATTCCACTTTCCAGGTCATTTATGAATATGTCAAAAAGCAGCGGACCCAGCACAGATCCCTGGTGTACACCACTATTCACCTTTCTCCATTGGGAAAATTGGCCATTTAGCCCTACCCTCTGCTTTCTATCTTTTAACCAGTTCCTGATCCACAATAGTACACTGCCTCCTATCCCATGCCTCTTTAGTTTTGCCAAAAGTCTCTGATGAGGAATCTTGTCAAAGGCTTTCTGAAAGTCCAGACACACAATATCAACCGACTCACCTTTGTCCACCTGATTATTCACTCCTTCAAAAAAACATAACAGATTAGTAAGACAAGATCTTCCTTGTCTAAAGCCATCATGATGTTATGATTTATCTCCCTATGGACATAGACTCCCTGGACTTCTCCAATATCAAATCATGCTTCACTAAAATGACGCAATGGCTAAATGAACACAATCTACACATTAACTTCAAGAAAACAGAAGCATTATTTGTTTCTAGAAATCAAAAATTTACCCCTCCAACAGAAATAAAAATTGAAAACATAAGCATCCCCATAAAAGATAAAATAAGATACCTTGGCGTTATCATAGACAGAACATTAAGTCTATCAACACACATCAGGAATACAACAAATACAATATATAATAAATTAGGATATCTTAAAAATCTAAAACCATTATTATCAAATCTGGACTTCAGATCAGTCCTTCAAGCCCTGATTCTGCCTCACTTAGATTTTAGTAACATAATTCTTCAAGGTATTCCAAAACATGCTTTACACCAACTAAAAGTAGCACAACATGTTGCTGCAAGAATGCTTATAAATGCAGGTTCAACTGAACACATAACCCCTATACTGTACAAACTTCACTGGTTACCTATACAAAGTTATCATAACAACGTTCAAACTGATAAGAGATATAGCCCCATCATATCTAACTGATCTACTGATAATTCATTCAAGGACCAGAACAGTGAGACAAAGGAACCTGAACACACTTCTTGTTCCAAACAACTTTTCAAAACTCAATAAAACTACAACAAATAGGGCATTCAGCTTCAATGCTCCTTTAATATGGAACGCTCTGCCGGATAAACTCAGAGATATCACAGATCTTTCAGCATTTCGAAAAGATCTTAAAACTCACCTATTTATAGAGTACTTTGGAGACTCATTCCCAATAGATGAAATATTTCCCACTTAAACTCATGTATACTCATATTCATCAATTCACAACTTACTTTTTCCTTTTTCTTACTCTATCTTACAATACCCAATTCTCCACATTATCACATTTACTCTTTACACTAATAATTCTAGTGAACTACAATACATTTTTCCTTGCTCAGATAAGATATGATTTTTGAAATTTGTAAATATTTAAATCTGTGTATATGTTTAAACTATCTATATACCTAATCAGCATTTACTCAGCATTGTAACCCTCAAATTACCATTTTTATTATATACAATTTAATGTTCACTGTAATTTCAATTGTTTGAATAAGTTTCAATTTAATGTTCAAGTTTTGTTCTATGTAAACCGCTTTGATTTTTCTGAAAAGCGGTAAATAAAACCGTTCAATAAATACAAATAAATAAATAAATGGTGGTAGGAAGGGCATTCCAACATCTGGGTGCATAGAACAGAAAGGTTCTGTTTATTGTTGCCTGGGAGCATTCCGTTATTGTACTTGGGATTACCAGTGTGTTGGCAGCTGCGGATCTTCTGGATCTGTTGGAAAATTTGAATATACGAGCACTAAATGAGAGGTTAGATATGATTGGTATCTCAGAGACCTGATGGAAGGAGGACAACCAGTGGGACACTAATACCTGGGTACAACTAAATCTCAATAGTAGAATAGATCAAATTGGTAAAGGGGTTGCACTCTGTTAGAGAGGGAATTGATTCACACAGGATTAAAGTTTTGCAGGAAACAAAATACACTGTAGAATCTTTATGGATTGAAATTCTATGTAAAAAGGGGAAGGCGATGGCAGTGGGGCTGTACTACCAACTGCCTGGCCAGAAGGAACAAATGGATGATGAGATGCTCAAAGAAATCATGGAAGCTAACAATATTTACAGCTCAGTAATAATAATGGGTGATTTCAATTATTCCGGTATTGACTGGATCAGCAAGGCCGCGGAGCCTTGTGCACGTGGCCGGCATTAACCGGGGGGGTGGCTACGTAGCGCCCCGTCGGCGTATGCCGGCATTGGGGGGGGTGGGGGTGGGATGGAAGGTAGGCAGCGCTCCCATTGGCCCCGCGTGTTGTTTGGTGGTGCGGGAGCCAATGGGAGAGAGAGAGTGAGCGGTCGCTGGGGGTTTTGGGTGGAGGTGCGGCGTGGCTCCGGCCTCTTTTTGTCGGATGCCGTAGACGCCGGACTCCTGCCCACCCTCCCATGTTGCCTGGGGTTCATGGCTGAGGATGTTGAGGTGTTGCAGCTGGTGGGGGTTGGCGGGATCCCGGAGGTTTCCGGGGTCTGGAGCCGGATGCAATCATTTAGGGCGGGGGTGGGGTACCCCCGACCCGGACAATCCCTCAGGTTTTTGCTAATAATATGGCGAAGCCGGATGAGGGAGGGCGAAGAGATTTACTCGGGACTTGTATCCGGTTGAGGCAGAAGCGGCGTCACCTTGCTAATAATACGGCTGGTGATGGCTCGCTTTGCTGGTGGGGGGAGGGGTTAAGTTATGTTGTTGATTTGTAAATGGTTATTGTTCGAAGTTAATAAAGCTGCGACCAATTTTGAGTCCAAGGAAGTGTAATTGTCTGTTATGTGATGGATCTGGTAGAAGGGGCGAGAGGGGGGAGGGGGAAAGGGGTATGTGCGGGAAGCGTCGAGTCCGCCGTACCCGGTTACAATGTCACAGCAGGACATGCTAAAGAGATAAAGTTTCTAGATGAAACAAATGATTGCTTTTTGGAACAGCTGGTTCATGAACGTACAAAAGGGGAAGCTATTTTGGACCTAGTCTTTACTGGAACGCAGGGTCCACTTGACAAGAGTGATTATAACATGATTGCCTTTGATTTAATAAATAGAGGAAGGATGGAAAGGAAATCCATAGTACTACCGTTTAACTTTCAAAAGGGAGACCATGATAAAATGAGGAAAATAGTTAACAAAAAACTGAAAGGAGCAGGTGCAAAAGTTAGATTTACACTAAGCAAGGGCATTGTTTAAAAATACTATCCTGGAAGCCCAGGCCAGCTGCACTCCATGCTTTAAGTAAAGTTTAAGGAAGACCAAAAATTTCCAGCATTGTTTAAAGGTGAGGACAGAGATGCTGTTGTAGTCAAAAAAGGAA
The DNA here is from genome assembly GCA_033557465.1 of Ichthyophis bannanicus. Taxonomy (NCBI): domain Eukaryota; kingdom Metazoa; phylum Chordata; class Amphibia; order Gymnophiona; family Ichthyophiidae; genus Ichthyophis; species Ichthyophis bannanicus. The sequence goes on from JAWIIG010000051.1 coordinate 875,264, forward strand.
ATGGAAAAAGGAGCCAAATGACAAAAACCGAAAACTACATAAGCACTGGCAGGTTAGATGCATGGCACTGATAAAGCAGGCAAAGAGAGAATTTGGAAAAAAGCTTGCTGTGGAAGCAAAAATGCATAATAAGAACTTTTTTGTTTACATTCGTAGCAAACAACCTGTGTAAGAGAGAGGACATAGCAGAGAGACTGAATGAATTATTTGCTTCGGTCTTTACTGAAGATGATGCAGGAAAGTTATCCATACCTAAATGGTATTTAAAGGTGATACATTGTAGGAACTCAAAAGAAATATCAATAAACCAGGAAGATGTATTACAACTATTTGATAAACTGATGAGTAGCAAATCACCTGTACCAGATAATATACATCCAAAGGTGTTGAAAAACTGAAATATGAGAACACTGCAGACCTACTGTTAATAATCTGTGTTTTATGTTTTTATGTTTTATCCAAGTTCTCTGACCTTGTTCTCTGTAAAACCAAACAGTTTGTTGTTCTGGTCTGTTGTTATATTGTGAACCGCGCTGATGCTGAATAGAGCGGTATATAAGAGTCTGTAATAAAATAAAATAATAAAAATAAATAAATAACTATCATTAAAATCACCTGTAGAACCTGAAGATTGGGAAATGGCCAATGTAACGCCAATTTTAAAAAAGGGTTACAAGAGTGATCCAGAAAACTACAGACCAGTGAGCCTCATGTCTGTACCAGGCAAATTGGTAGAAACCATTAGAAAGAACAAAATTTCTGAACATGTATTAAGTCATGGTTTAATGGAAGAAAGCCAGCATGGATTTAGCTGAGGAAGGTCTCGTCTTACTAATCTGTTATATTTTTTTGAAGGTGTGAATAAACAGGTAGGCAAAGTGAGCCAGTTGATATAGGCCAGTGATGGCTAACCTTTTTGAGCCCGAGTGCCCAAACTGCCGCACAAAACCAAAGAATTTCCTCAAAGTGCCAGCACGTCATTTGCATAAGTGGTCTTATTTGCATAAATATTTGCATAATGTTACCATACACTAACTTTTAGTAAACATGTCTCTTAATGAGTGTATGGATAAAGAAAGACTAAAAGATTTCTACATTACTATAATCCAGTGCCAACCGCCAGGCACATTAGGAACTACTACAAACGCTGCCCATTTAGAACCCATAGCAAACCCGCCGTATCCTGACAGCATTACCAGGACTCACAAAGCACCATACCCTACCTATCAAAAGGCAACACTGCAAATATTAAACCAATACATTTCAGTGAATACTGGGGAAAGAGAACAAGTGGCAACGTCAAATAGGAATTTCCTCTTGTACCAAACAAAGCGCAGATGTTAATGATGCACATTTCCCAGAGCTGACATATTCCAGTTAATAAATTCAAAATAAAGAGATATCTTTCTACCTTTTGTGCATTTTTTTCAGTTGCAATTGGTCCAGCCATTTTCTTCTGGTTTCTTCATGTTTTCTGCTAACTCTCCATCGTCTGCTGTCCATTTGTCCTTTCTTCTCTCTTCTAGTTTTTTTTCCATTCTCTCTCTCTACATCTGCTTTAACATACTAATCTTTCTCCTTTTGCCCTTTCCTTATTCCTATTTCATCCACACAAATTTTACCCCTCCATCCTCAATCCCCAATTACTCTCCCAATACCTGGCCAATTGTAGATTTTTCATCCCTCCTACACAAAATATTTTTCCCCTCTCCATTTTACTCTCCCAGCCCCATCCCATTCTAATCCTCCCCCAACATCAGCTCCCTTCTAGTTCCAGTCTCACCCAGCATCCATTCCCTTCTTCAAGCCCCCCACTTCCCCTCAGCCCATTTCCATTCCAAGCCCCGTCCTCATCAGCTATTTGCAGTTCAAGCCCCCCACTTCCCCTCAGTCCATTTCCATTCCAAGCCCCATCCCCAACAGCTATTTGCAGTTCAAGCCCCCTGCCACTCAGCCCATTTCCAGTCCTAGCAACCCCCCAACCCATTACCAGTCCTCGCCCCCCAGAGCCCCCTCCCAGTCCTAATCCACCAGCCCATTTCCAGTCCTAACCTCCCCATCAGCCCACTCCCATTCCTTATACCCCATCACTAAATTTTTATTTTTAGCCCCCCCAGCGCCTATCACCACTCCTAAACCCCCCCAGCGCCCATCACCACTCCTACCCCCCCAGCCCAGCGCCCATCACCACTCCTAACCCCCCCAGCCAGTCCAGTGCCCATCACCACTCCTAACCCCCCCAGCCAGCCCAGTGTCCATCACCACTCCTAACCCCCCCAGCCCAGTACCCATCACCACTCCTAACCCCCCACCCCAGCCCATCACTACTCCTAACACCCCCCAGCCCAGCCCAGCCCATCACTACTCCTAACCCCCCAGCCCAGCCCAGCCAATCACCACTCCTAACCACACCAGCGCCCATCACCACTCCTACCCCCCCAGCCCAGCGCCCATCACCACTCCTAACCCCCCCATCCAGCCCAGTGCCCATAACCACACCTAACCCCCCCAGCCCCGTGCCCATCACCACTCCTAACCCCCCCACCCCAGCCCATCACTACTCCTAACACCCCCCAGCCCAGCCCAGCCCAGCCCATCACTACACCTAACCCCCCCCCAGCCCAGCCCAGCCAATCACCACTCCTAACCCCCCCAGCCCAGCCCAGCCCATCACCACTCCTAACCCCCCAGCCCAGCCCAGCCCATCACCACTCCTAACCCCCCCCAGCCCAGCCATCACCACTCCTAACCCCCCCTCCAGCCCATCACCACTCCTAACCCCCCAGCCCAGCCCAGCCCAGCCCATCACCACTCCTAACCCCCCCCCAGCCCAGCCCAGCCCAGCCCATCACCACTCCTAACCCCCCAGCCCAGCCCAGGGAAAATTAAAAAAAAAACAACCCTGTCTGCTGCCGTGGTCGGGGCCGCCGCGGCAGAATCGAGCGTGCCGCGGGGCCCCCCTGTACCCACCCGGCAGAGCCTGCCCTCCCCGTAGCAGCTCTCTCTGTGGAGCTGCAGTCAGACGCGCCGGCTTGCAGAGCGCGAGGGAAGAGTTCCCTCGCTGCTCTGTTAAGCCCGCGGGGGCTGATGGGAAGTTCCCATCAGCCCCCGCGGGCTTAACAGAGTCGCGAAAGGGAAACTCTTCCCTTCGCGCTCTGCAAGCCGGCGCGTCTGACTGTAGCTCCAAAGAGAGAGCTGCTACGGGGAGGGCAGGATCTGCCGGGTACAGGGGGGCCCCGCGGCACGCTCAATTCTGCCGCGGCGGCCCCGACAACGGCAGCAGACAGGGTTGTTGTTTTTTTTTTCGATTGCGGACCTTCCCGCGTGCCAGCTGCAAGGCCTTCGCGTGCCACAGCTGGCACGCGTGCCATAGGTTCGCCATCGCTGATATAGGCCCTCATTATATAACGCGGGTTATGGGGCTGTACGTCCCACCGGGATGTGCAGCCCCACAATCCGCCTAAACCCTATTCTCCCACCAGCTCTCCCTATATGTCCTGTGCTTCAGAACAGGGCGAGCCGGCTGGGAACAGGAGGGGGTGGGAGTGGGGCAGGACAGCCAGCATCACGTACAGGGCCATTTCAGGTCACAGCCGGCTGGGTTGTACTGCTGCCAGGCCGGCTGGGTTGTACTGTGTTTTGGGCAAATTCAGACATGGCAGCCACCACTGGGTCCAGGTGAGGAGGGGTTCCCACTGCCCGATTGAGGCCACCCAGGCCATCCTCGGGCCCGATTCTGGCTCCCACAGGAACATTTTGTTCCATCAGGCCAGAATCTGATCCTAATGGCCCTGTCCTTCAGTGGGGGCATCTGGATAGCCCAGAGGTTCTGCTTCCAGAATCAGGCTCATAGTGTATTTGGATTTTCAGAAAGCTTTGACAAGGTCCCTCATGAGAGACTCTTGGCAAAATTAAAAAGTCATGGGATAAGAGGTGATGTAGTACTGTGGATCAGTAACTGGTTAAAAGATAGAAAGCAGAGGGTAGGGCTAAATGGCCAATTTTCTTAATGAATACTGGAGTACCCCAGGGATCTGTGCTGGGTCCACTGCTTTTTAACATATTCATAAATGACTTGGAAATGGGAATGACGAGTTAGGTGATCAAATTTGCAGATGATACAAAATTATTCAAAGTTGTAAAAACATAAGAGGATTGTGAAAAATTGCAAGATAACCTTGCTAAATTGAAAGACTGGATGTTCAAATGTCAGATGAAATTTAATGTGGGCAAATGCAAAGTTATGTACCTAGGAAAGAAAAAAGACAAACTACGATTACATGATGCAAGGTTCCATGTTAGGAACCACCACCCAGGAAAGAGATTTAGGCATCATGGATAACATGGTAAATCCCTAAAAATATTAGGGCTCTTCAACCTGGAAAAGACGGCTGAGGGGAGATATGATAGAGGTCTATAAATTAATGAATGGAGTGGAACGAGTAAACATAGATTGATTGTTTACGCAATCAAAATATAGAAAGACTAGCGGGCATGCAATGAAGCTACAGGGTAACCTATTTAAGACTAATAAGAGAAAAAAAATCACTCAACGTGTAATCAAACTCTGGAATTTGCTACTGGAGGATGTAGTAAAAGCTATTAGTGTAGCCGGGTTTAAAAAGGTTTTGACAAGTACCTGGAGAAAGGGTCCATAAACCATTATTAAAGTGGACCTAAAATATCTACTGCTTGCCCCAATACAAGCATTGTGGAACCTGTGTCTTTTGGGGAACCTTCCAGGTACTTGTGAGCTAGATTGGCCACTGCTGGAAAGAGGGTACTGGGCTTGATGGACCTTGGTCTGACCCAGTATGGTATATTTTATATTCTTATAAAATAGGGGGCATTTCTGGGGTATGACCAGGATGGTACCAGAATATACATGTGTATTACTGACTTCATACAGGAGAGGCACACGTAAGACTAAAACTGCCTATGTTAGATTTACACCTGCTTCCCTACATGAATAGTAACAAAAAGTGCACCTTTGCCCTTCCCTTTGCAGGGAGGATTAAGGGGAATATTTCCTTCATCCCCAATGTCTGCTTCCCTTTCTTAATCCCGAGGGAAATACAGAGGCTTCTGTAGTTAAGTAATGGCATCTATATATCTAGATGTGCAAAATGGTAAAGACACACATATAACTGCTGAAATGTACATGTTCCAGTTGTAAAATGCTGGTACTTAACATGCGCGTGCTGCTCATTTCCCATATGTATCTTCGAAAAATCCCTGAGCATTCTTGTGTTTTCTTATTTCATATAAAATGCATGTTCATGGTGAGGGGTGGAGATATGTTGAATTTATGTCGGACTTACACGTGCCCACCCTCTCCTCTAAAACCGAGATAAATTTCTAGGTGTTTTCATTTGGAGGTCTGCAACCACATGAACGGCGTTTCTAAAAAGTGTTTTTATACTTCTGAGGGCAAAAAAATACAGTAACCGGGTAGCCGGACCCAGCGCCCCCTCTCTCTTTATCCCCACCCCCTTACCCCAACCCCCCCCCCCTTCATTCCCAATAACGGCACTGACATCGACTCTTGGTGACAACTGGTCGCAGCTTTATTTAAAACAACTCATTAACATTAAACAGGTACATTGACCAATCAACCCCCGCGGATTGGTGAACCGCCCGCCGTGCAACTAGCAAGGCGGCCACGCCTCCGCTCCAGCCATGGTCCCCACCAACGGCCAATTTCCGCCAACCCCTATCCGACTTTGCCATGTTACTAGCAAAAGTCTTCCAGGGGTTGGCCGGGTCGAGGGCACCCCGCCCCCTCCCCCAAGTCGCCTAAGGCTCCGGACCCCGGACCTCCGGGATCCCGCCCGCACTAAACACCCTGTCCCCCTCCCCCCCCAGCTGCGACACCCCGACTAAGTACTCCCACCTTGCTTAATGGGTGGGCGGGTGGGCTGCCAGTCGGGCGCCCGCTCGCATGTGCTCCGGGCCAGCCGCAAGCTCCGGAGCACATGGCGTCCCTCTCACCTGATTGGCTCCGCTCAGGTCTGAAGGAGCGGAGCCAATCATTTTGAATGACGCGCGCAGCGTATCGACGCTGACGCGCGTGACGGCCTCCACATGGCCGAGCAGGGTCCCGCGCCGGGCCGCGCACCCGGTTACGGGCGGGCCCGGGACCCTGCCCGCGCCCTGGTACTTACTTCATGGGTGATGTCTGTACCTTGAAACCTATACTTAATTTTCTTCTAATTAATCTGAATGAACTACAATGACTTTATTATTTTTGCCATGGGTATACACAATACAAGATCTCTGTTGAAAAATCTGATCAATTGATAATACTTGCTAGTCTCGATATATACTTATGGACAGCCAACCTGCCTGATCAGAAAATTGAATCACACAGATATGTTTCTCTATTGTTATTTTATTTTCTTGCAGTAAAAGATCACGTTAGCATACAATGCTCATTGATATGTCTTACAAAGTATAAATTAAGGATATCCTCTATGCAAAGTTTTCTTAGACAAAATCTCACCTTGCTTCAAAAATTCCTTCTTAGAATAACAAATTCTTCTGAGTCTCACAAACTGTTCAATGGGATAGTGACTCTCAAACATTAGCAAGCATTTTCTTTCCATTGGTGTAAGATGTATTGTAGTTATTAATTTACAATCAAATTTATATATAGTCCAAAACTGAAATTCACTGATGGAAAAATTTAATTGACAATTTCAAATTAGAGTCCTATTTATTCAGGCATTGGAAAAATTTAAATAAAGGTTGTTCAATTGAGGACCAAACTATAAAAATATCATCCATGAACTTGTAGCACACTACTATATGTTGATACCACAAACGTATGTATACAGTAGATAATTTTCTTCAATTTCTGTGGCATACATGTTTGCCATACTGGGAGCCATTGCAGCTGTCATTGCTGTACCCTGAACCTATTTTTTAAAAAAGTCTTCATTAAACCTAAGGGTATCTAAGCAGAAGAAATACAAAAGAGGGTGGGAACCCTATGAGAGTATAGTCTATTATTTAAAGTACCTTGAACGTTCTGCCTTCCATGATAGGTAAGGCTGCCTGTTGTGGAACGTTAGAATAGAAGACTTCCAAATCCATAGTGACTGACAGCATATATATTTTTTTAAATGTTTATTTAAGCTTTTAAGAAAACAACAAAGCAAAAGAAGTCAAAAGCAAAACAAAAATACAAACATAAGTGAGTCATATGTATAGCAAACCTAACAAGTAAGACAACTAAAACAGCAATTCAGGCCCCCCTCCCACCCCCCGGTTCTCTGAGGAACAATGCTACATCTCCACATCCGAAAGACCAGCATTTGGGGCTGACATAAGAATAAATGCTACCCCACTGCCACCTGTTGGTCAATATCCCCTCTTCAAGAAACTGAAGAGCGGGCACAATATTGATCAAGAAGTGTCCATCTATGCACATTTAAATCTGCTTTGTTTGGATAATGAAGCTTACTATACAATTTTTCAAGATTAGCATAGTAACACACTAAATTCCACCAACAGTCTGAGTGCAATAATCGAAAGTGTTTCCAATGGGTGAGAATAAGCTTAAGTGCAATGGCTATCATAAAATTTAACAAAAACGCCTGCTCCTTAGAAAGGTCCAAGGAGGGTTCAACAGATCTTAAAAGAACCATAGACCTTGAAAAAGCGAAAGGAATGTCTAAAATGCTCTGTATCCGAGCCCATACATTTTTCCAAAAACCTTGAAGCAGGGGACAGTCAAAAAACATATGCCTATATGTGCCTAACTGATGCTGACATGACCAACATCTGCCAGATGACAGCTTGTCCCATTTAGATAACTTAACAGGGGTAATATAAGCCCTATGCAAGAAGAAGTACATAGATTGAGTGAGTGCTGCTGATCGTGATGTCCTCGTGATGGGACCCCACAAGAGCTTCCAAGTATTAGAGGGGGTCTCAGCAGCTAGATCCACCTCCCAAGTCTTAACTAAGCCCTTTAAGTTCATTGGGATACAATCTCTGATTGATCTATAAATAAAGGACATGGCGCCCCTCTGGCTGAGAGACCCCTGAATTATATTAAGGGGAAACCCAACAGAGGCCAAATTCACTCCCCGCACACCTTTTGCGTTTAAACAATGCTTGAGTTGCAACCATTGAAAATGACAGGAATAGGGGAGGGCAAACTCCCTCTGCAAGGCTGAAAAATCTATCCATCCATTCTCATCTAACACCTGTCCTAACACCCAGATACCACAGCTCATCCACCTACGCCAGGCAAACACTCGATTCCGGATCTTGAACAGTGGGTTCCACCACAAAGGAGTGTGCCTAGAGAGGATATCCCTGTCTCCCCCAAGTCTAACCAGTTGCAAAAAAGCCGCCTGAGTAGCCAAAATGACCCCCCCTGTCGCAGAGTCCCGTGGAAATTGCATACCCAACAAATGCCGCAGGGGATAAGGGACCGCCAGCTGTTCCTCCACTGCTAGCCAGATTGGTCGTTGCCCAAAGCCCTCTGCCTCTACCCACAAGGCCCCTTGTTTTAATAAAAGGGCCTGGTGATAACGTTGAAAATCGGGAAACTGAACGCCCCCATCCTCCTTAGAAGCCTTGAGCTTCTTAGTGGCTATTCTTGGGCGTTTCCCGTTCCAAAGGAAGTCTAATAACGCACGCTCAAGTTCACCGTAAGCGCCTCCAGGAAGTTCAAAGGGCAGCATTCCCAACAGATAATTTATTTTGGGAGTAAGGGACATTTTTATGGTCTCCAACCTGCCCCACCAAGAGAGGTGGAGGGGGGACCAAGATAGGGTCTGTTTACGAATCAGCAATAGAAGATCCACCAAATTTGAGTTAATAGTGTCATCCAGGGAGGCACAGCATTGGGTACCCAAATATGTAATTTTATCCGTTACCCACCGGAAGGGGAAATCCGCCATTAAGCGCGAGTTGGAGACGTTATTCAATGGAAATGCTACAGATTTGGACCAATTAATTTTATACCCTGAGATCGAGGAGTAGCCCTCAATCAAAGATAAAATTGAAGGAACTTCTTCCGGCTGGGTGAATAGCAGGAGATCATCCGCGTAAACTGAAAGTTTCACCTGCAAGTCTCCCAGTCTAAAGCCGGTGATCTCCTCGTGCTGCCTGATAGCTATAGCCAAAGGTTCCAATGCTAAATTATACAGAAGAGGAGAGAGAGAGCAGCCCTGTCTCGTTCCTCTATGAAGCGAGAAAGGGTTAGAAAGAATGCCATTGGCAAAGATGCGAGCGCTGGTATTCGCGTATAGAAATTTGACCATATTAATGAACTCATCCCCTAGGCCAAACCACTGTAACACCTGCAAAAGAAAGGGCCACTCCAGCCTATCAAACGCTTTCTCCGCGTCAAGCGAGAGGTCAATATAAGGTAAAGGACTAATGGAGGCCCTCTCCAGTAAATTACATAACAACCGTGCGTTGTCTGAAGTAGCTCTCCCAGGGACAAAGCCACATTGATCCGGGTGAATAAGGTCACCGATAACCTTGGTGAGCCTTTGCGCTAAAATGCTTGCATAAATTTTATAATCTTATAATATTATAATAATTCGTCACAAGCTCGGGATCTTTGCCAGGTTTCTCCAAAACCACAATTGTAGCTTCTGAAAAATTACACAGGTACACTACCAAAAAACTGCCTCCAGTTTTGCAACTGATTCCTATAGATTTTGGGGTGCTGAATCCAGGAAAAATAGCCAAAATGTTCCATCATGTCACGTTTTCTTGCAAAATTAGATTTCTTACCCATATAAGGAATGTTCACATAATTTCTTTTTAGCTGACTGCAGTTTATTTTCTTGGCCCAAAATAGAGGTTGTAATGGTAAACTAACTAGAAACACTCCCTCATGATATTTTAGAGTGTTTTGTATTCATTTTATACATTAACAGGACAATTGGGAGGCGGAGGGCTAAATCCAGTACGCGCGCTGGCGCATGTTCTTTCCTGTTCGCCTCGCCTCGTTCGCTCGCTCGCTCAAACACGGTGGTTGCGACATGAACGTTCCTGTCAAATTTCAGTTTCTTGCAAGTTCATTATTACCTTTTGTTTGCTCAGTCGTAATCCAGCTTTATTCCGAAGTGGTTCACTACAGTTGTAGTTTGCAGTGCTGTGTATTTGTGATGGCTCACAGAGCCAGAGGTTGTGTCAACTCTTCCGGACAGTTTTTGTTTTATTTGTGGGGAATATACCGTGAAAAAGCGGCAGAGGAACATTTCTGCATTTATTAAAAAAGTATATTTCGCCTATTTTGGTTTGAAGTTAGGCGATCCAGACAAACCGTGGGCTCCTCACAAAGTGTGCAAGACATGTGAGGAAGATCTACGCTTATGGATGAAAGGTAAAAAACAAGCATTTCGTTTCGGAATACCTATGATGTGGCGTGAACAAAGAGACCACAGCAGTGACTGCTATTTTTGCTCTTGCATTGTGAAGGGATACAACTTAAAAAATAAGAACGTAATAAGTTACCCCAACCTTCCCTCAGCAATTAGGCCTATGCCTCATAGCAACGAAGTACCTGTGCCTGAACCACCAAAATCTTTGGATCATATTTGTGTGGACGGTTCTGATCATGTTGAGACTTATCAGATGGCTTTTCCCGATGAGTCCAGTACTTCCGAGTTTGAAACTGAACCAGATCCGAAACCTGAACTTTTCTCTCAAGCTGAATTGAATGATTTAGTCCGGGATTTTAGGACTCCCAAAAGATGCTGCCCAACTGCTAGGTTCTCGACTTAAACAGAAAAATCTATTGTCAGCAGGAAAAACTTTTTATTGGTACCGCAACTGTGAGACACAATTTTTGAAGTATTTCAGCAAAGAGGAAGATTTGGTATTTTGCAACGATATATACGGAGTGATGGAAAAGTTTAAACTCAAGTATGATCCTGCTGAATGGCGGCTGTTCATTGATTCGTCAAAAGACAGCATAAAAGGTGTTCTTCTTCATAATGGCAACACATTCGCTTCAGTTCCTATTGCTCACTCTGTTATTCTCCAAGAAAAATACAAGAATTTGGCCCTGATTCTTCAGAAGATTCGTTATGATGAGCATAAGTGGATGATTTGTGGAGACTTTAAAATTCTATCCATGCTATTAGGGCAGCAATCCGGTTTCACCAAATAGCCCTGCTTCCTTTGCTTGTGGGATAGCCGGGCCCGCGACCTACACTGGGGGAAAAAAGACTGGCCAATTCGGGAGTATTTGAGACCCGGTGAGAAAAATGTTCTTCATGAGAGCTTGGTACCTCGTGATAAAATTCTATTACCACCTCTCCACATTAAGTTGGGTCTCATTAAGCAATTCATCAAGTCCCTTCCAAAAGATGGTGAGTGCTTTCGGTACCTTTGCTCAAAGTTCCCCCGACTTTCTGAAGCAAAGCTAAAGGAAGGAGTGTTTGTTGGCCCTGATATAAGGAAACTCATTTCAGATGGAGCATTCGCTGAAACGATGTCTGAGAAGGAAAAAGAAGCCTGGGATTCCTTCAAGGATGTTGTTCTCAAATTTTTGGGGAACAGGCGGGATGAGAACTATAAGGATATTGTTGCCAGGATGCTCAATGCCTTCAAAGAACAAGGCTGTAACATGAGCCTGAAAGTCCATTTCTTGCACTCCCATGTGAACTACTTTCCTGAAAACTTGGGGGCGTACAGTGAAGAACAAGGTGAAAGGTTTCACCAGGACATCAAGGACGCAGAGAGAAGGTACCAAGGAAGATGGAACACCACTATGATGGCTGATTTCTGCTGGTTGCTGCTGCGGGAAACCCCAGATGAAAAATACGCCAAGCAGCGCACCAAGAGAAGCATTCGGGGGAAGAAGAAACGGGCCCACCAGGAGATTGATTGACCCAAGAATGACTTTAAAATCTAAACTGTGTTGACAAATATCGTGTTTTTACTAAAGTTTGAAATAAAAATTTGCTAGTTATTACCACAGTGTCAGATCTCATTTATTAGAATTTTATTTTCACACCATCGGGTGTTTGTCTTCATGTATTGCAATGGTGCGGTTTGCGTTTTCTATTCTTACATACATACCTGTACAACATTTTTTGCACATTTCTTTGCTTTGCTTTGTGTCTAACCTCGCTCTTATATGCTCAATGTTTGTGCACATGTATGTGGCTGTTTTAAGTGCAGACAATTTTGCTACCATCACAGTGTGTTTTGTTGACATTACTCTATTCTTATGTGCTGCCTTGTTACAATTTTCTTTATTCTTATTTGAATAACTACTAAACAATTAGTATAAAGAATTCATCCAAGAAACTTTTATCTCGATCGCACTCAATCTGAAACGTTCACCTCAAACTGCTAACCCAATGTAGCAAAAAATCTGTACGTGATGGAGCAAATTGGTTACCAGATTTGGATTCAGCGCACCAAAAAACGTAAAAATCAATCGAAACATTAGAGGCAGTTTAAAAAAAAAATTTTTTAGTGTACCTGTGTTACCTGTAGTTTCCTGCCCCCTTATTAACTCTGTATAATAAATCAGGAGATAAGGAAGTAAGTCCTCACAAAATACCTTGTAAAGTTCAGCTGGAATTCCATCTGGACCGGTGGCTTTGCCCCTGGGCATACCTCTGATGGCAGCACATAATTCTTTGCTGGAAAATGAGTTTCCCAGTTCACCCGCCTGCCGTACCGACGCAGAAGGGTGAGCAAGGTCTCCCATAAAAGTTGTAAAAGCATTCAAATCTGGATTAATATCCGAGGAGTATAACTTCCCATAGTACTTAGAGAATTCATCTAATATTCGCTCACTCTTAGTTTGTTGTACTAAATTGTCATCCAGCAGAGAGACAATTCTTTTCTTTTCCTGCTTCCCTCTTAAAGCATTAGCCAGGGATTTACTTGCCCTATTCCGCTCAATATGGAATCTAGCAGATTGTTTTAGAAGAGTTTGTTCCACCTCTGAAGATACTACCTCATTGTATTGATACCTTAACCGTTGGAGTCTAAGTAGAATACTAGGATCAGGATGTTTCACCCACAATCTTTCCCCCGCTTTAATCTGATTTTCAAGGGCTAGTAAGCGGGCTTTGTTCTTTTTACGCTCCCGGATCGCATAACTAGTAATTGCGGCCCGAAGGGTAGCTTTAAAAGCCTCCCACCAGGCCCAGGTCGTGGTATCACCCACCTTGTTGGAATCAAAATAAGAGCTAATAACCTCCCGGATTTCTGTCTGAAACAAGAGTACTGCTAGCCAAGCCCTATTAAACGACCAGGGTAGTGCAGGCCGCTCTATCCCTAGTAAGTCAATTTCCAAAGTGACTGCGGCATGATCGGAGATACATATACTTTCAATGCCCGCGGCACAGCCCGAGGATACCAAGGATTTTGACACCAAGAAATAGTCAATGAGCAAGGAGGATTTATGGAAAGGGGAAAAATAAGTAAAATCTTTACCCTTTGGATGAAGTACTCTCCATACATCCACCAGCCCATTAGTCTCGCATAAGGCTTGAATTGCTAAAGTGGCTTTAGGAGGTTTTTCAACTCTCCCAGGATTACGATCTACTAACGGATCTCCCACAACATTAAAGTCTCCACCCACAATAATGGGAGCCAGAGTTTCCGTCTGTAGCCTACCCGAAAGAGAGCGGAAAAAAAGAGGATCATCACAATTAGGACCATACACATTGGAGATTAGAAAAGAGTTATTCCCAACCTGGATTAGGGAGTTTGCCCATCTTCCCACTTCATCATGACATGAACTTTCAACCTTGGCCCCCAGCGTCTTCCTGATTAACGTGACTACCCCATTTTTATTGTGGGATGCAGGGGAGGAACCTATCACACTAAATTATTTATTTTCTAATTTGCATACTTCCGCAGGCGTAAGGTGTGTTTCCTGCAACAGGATTATGTCAGCTTTTTGCCTCCCACAATAGGACATGATTTTCTGATGTTTGACCGGGGACTTAATGCCCTTGACATTTAGGGACAATAGTTTTAAACTAGTAGCCATTGTATCCTGAAGAGAGAGATAAATACAGCTCCCAGCACATACCAAGACCTATTACTCATAAGTTTACAACAAAGCTTCCCCATTTTCCTCAGAGAACCAACATGTAATACCCACTCCCACAGCCAAACATATGGGTGAGACAGCTTGACCATAAAAACATGGCTGGCACGGGACCCCACGAACCCACCAAACATCAGTCTAGTAACGTAATGACGTGAACCATAACATCTCCCAAGTAAACCTGTACCCACTACACACAGTGCCCTAGACATCCCTCGTTGAGGGCTAGGAAGTCGTTATATCCTCCTACCCCAGTTACAGACAGCCAAAGCCCGTCTTTCTCCCTGGGATGGACCTGGGCTTCCACCTAGAAACATAAGGCCGGGATTAGGGTGAAAAAGAACACCAGCAGTCCAGTGTCCCACCCCACTCCGCCGATGACCTAAATGCAAGGCCAGCCGCACAATCGACTAGTTCTGGTGCATCATAAGAGCTTCCTGCTCTTCAATAAATCTTTTAAGAGCCATTGGGTCCTCGAATGTCCTGGTCGCGTTGTTCAGGGTAACTTTAAACCTTGCTGGGTTAAAAAGGCCATATCTGGCCTGTAGATGTTGTAGCCGTGGTCTGAGTGCGAGAAATGACTTTCTCTTCTCCACCGTGGGCTTGCTGTAGTCTGGAAAGAAGAGTATTTTTTGTCCTTCAGGCAACAGGAGCTGTTTCCCTTTGGCCGCAGCCAAAATCTGGACAGCGTGCTGGTGGCGCAGAACACAAAAAATCAGCGGGCGCGGCCTGTTGCTTTGCGCATTGGAAGAGGCCGGGATCCGATGCACCCTTTCTATCTCCAAGGGCCGGGCGAGATCCAGATGCAGAAATTCCGGTAGCCAGGATTCCAAATACCGGATCGGGTCTCTCCCTTCCAGACCCTCCGGGAATCCGACAATTTGCAGGTTGTTACGTCTGGCCCTATTATTCATGTCCTCTATGGACTTCTCCAGGTGTTCCACTTTCCGGGCCGTCTTTACAAAATGTAAGGCTCCTTCCTCGCACTTGGTTATCGCCGCTTCGGCCTTTTCCAGTCGGAGGGATAGAGTTTGCATTTGTGACCGCATCTCCTTCATGTCGGTTTGCATTTCAGCCAGTGTATCCCCGTTCAGCTCGACATGCGTTCGGATTGCCCGCACTTCTTGCAGAAGCTCCAGCAAGCCTTCCGGCTTATCTTGCGATGAGGCCTGTTTCTGAGGAGAGCGGGTCCATCTTGGACCTTTAAGAGCCAGATGTTGGTGGGTTGCTGAGCTCCAGCTGAGTTTGCTTGCTCCCAGCCATTTTTAGATTCGCCGAATCTAGGTACACCTTTATAATCGAGGGATATCAGCAGAGATGCAAGAGAATGGTAGTTGGGGTCCACGGGAGAAAATTCTCAAGCAGCCATGTTGGAGTCTTGCTGGCTCCGCCTCCCCGACTGACAGCATATTAGAAACATCAGGTATCTGTTCTAATTTTTAAATAAAATTTGTTGTGTCCTTAATATAAGATCTTCTTCAAGGACAAATAGCTAATGAAAAATGTCCAGGAAAATGAAACAAGGTTATAAGAGTGAATTCTAACCAAAGACTATTGGATGACTCAATGATCACTCCACTGATTCATGTATCTTACTGTATGTACCACACAGAATATAGAGACTTTAGGATCTTTTACACTTAAGAAGACTACATTTAGAAAAGAGGCACCGTCGGTAAGTACCGGCCTCCCTTTCCCTTTCCTCTTCCCCATATCCAGAAGGAAGGGGGCCTGAAAAACCAAGCAGCGGCAAACAGCCTCAGGAGCATCTCATCCCGTTGGCGTCCGGTAGCACCATCTTGGATCCATGTTGGAAGCTCTCAGGACAACCCCATCTGGGGAGAGTACCTTGGGCAGCTATGATGGCGGGTTTCCTTTAGCCCCATGATGCAGATGTCGCCTCCCTGTCCTGAAAGTGTCTTTGGCCAGTGCTCCGGAACCGTTGAGGTTCGGAGAGGTTTCCTTGGCAGTTCCTTTGGGAGATGCGCCAGCAACTGTACTGCCTCCCCATGAGGGGAGTGTAGGTGGTGGAAGACTTGCTGCCCCACTGAGATCTTTGGAGTCCATTGTGACTGAGCAGGGTGAGCTGCTGTTCCAAGGAGCAGTGGGATAAATGAAAAGACCTAAGGTGGTGATGTTGGAGTCTCTGTAGTCTGTGATACACGGTTTCAATTCCTCTCTTCAGACTTTATCAATCCAAGTTCTTGGTAATATAAAAGTTATTTCTAAAGCTGTGTTGGACCATTCTAAGTTAATGGAGGATATTTCTGGGACATTGTCAGTGGTGGAGTGGAGTCTTTGGTAGCCAAGCAACAAGTTGTGGCTAATTCAGTGATGAAGGACTGCGTCATTGCGGCCCATCATATGGAATACTTAGAAAATCAAGTCAGATGCAATAATTTGCATCTGTTAAATTTTTCTAAGTTTTCTTTGGTCCCACCTCTTGAAATGGCTAGGAAGTATCTTATTGAATGTTTGGGGATGGACCCTGGGAATTTATCTCCGCTGGTGAGGGCTCAGTATGTACCGCAGCCTGGGGGGGGGGGTCTCCCAGCCAGCAGCACAGGCAAACTTAGTCGCTAACAAATTGACCGAGTTTCTGGAATCATCGCTGAAGGTTATCTCCCAGAGGACTACTCTTATTCCGACTTTTGCCTTGGAATTTGATCGTAATGCAATCTTTAAATTGTATTTTCCAGCTATGAATAAACCCTTTTTGGGAGCGTGTATATGTATTTTTCCTGAAATGTCTCAGCATACTCAGAAACGGCAGCAGGAATTACTGGCCTTATAGCTAGGATTCAGTCTCTGGGTCTGAAATTTGTCCTTAGATTTCCTTGTCTTTGTGTTGTAGCTTATGATGATAATATATTTACCTTTTTTGAACCTAAAATGTTGGCTGATTTTCTTGTAACTAGGGAGGATAGGGAGCTTTTGTCTATTGCAGCACAGCCACCGTTGTTTGGAGTATTGAGAGGGTAGGCTGAGTTTGGCGTCTTCTGGATAAATGTATTACTTATGGTTTTTTTTTTCCTTATCTTGGATTCTCTTTTTCCTTTATAATTGTGGACTGTATTAGAGTTATATTTTCTTTGGTAATTGTGGAATTTATACCTTTTCCAAGTCTTTTGGTTCACTTTATGTTGGATTATTAAGTTGTAAAATGTATAAATATAAAATTTAAAAAAAAAGACGATTACATTCATTCTTATGGGTTTGTTTACTTAGTTGCATAAGTTGGTAACACGGGCTTCAGCATGTGGTAATTGATCATATTAACATCATGTGTGTTAAAGACAGTGTGGGGTTATTTCCGCACTATCTACATAGCACACTGCAGGGAGGGAAATGGGTGGGGCAAGAATGAAGTACAGGCATATACAGTATGTAAAGCTCTGTTAGCATGGAACTGAAAGCATGCATTCACCATCACTGGTGCTGGTAGCATGGTGACAAGCAACGCTACTGCAGTGTTCATTATCTGTATCCATGAAGCCGCTGGTGCTTGTTGGAGTATGATTCCATGTTTTATCTACTGGAGCCATATTGTACAAGCCTAAGGTAGCCATCTGGCTCCAGTTGTGCCCAAAAAGCTTGATCCAGTCCTGGGTTAACCCCATTGCAAGCAGGGATATGTAGTTCTGATTTCTCTATTGCACTCCATAACTCATAGCATGCAATGGGGTAAACTTGGTACTGGATCAAGCCTGGCAGGAGAACCTGGAGCCAGGTGGAGACTTGTATAGGGTTGCCAACAGTTAGCACATGTGTTGTGCATATACCGTGCGTATATGCACAACACGTATAAACCATCGAAGATATTATCGCCACTATAAACACCACCACGGCACCAAATGACCCATGTCCAGCACACTGGATCAAAACCTTACATGCTGAGCTCAGCCCTTGCATAGCTAAGATCGCAAATATCTCCTACCTAACTGGGATTTTCCCTACGGCCCTTAAACAAACATCAATTCGCCCTCTACTAAAAAATAACCAGATGGACCCAAAGAAGGAAGAGTCTTACCGCCCAATTTCCAGTATTCCCTATCTAGCCAAGATACTTGAGAAGGAAACTCAGAGGCAGATCCAACAACACATAGACACAGCAGCCCCGTTGGACCCATGCCAACACGGATTCCGAGAAGCTCATGGAACTCAAACACTCATGACTTCACTATTCAACAAACTCATTTGTGGGATTGACAACATTCACATGGCCATTGCAATGATTTTCCTGGACATATCAGCGGCATTCGACTCAGTTGATCATAGGATTATGCTAGCTAGACTTCACGATAAGGGCATCCATAACCTTGCCTGGGACTGGTGCAAATCATACCTAGAGGAGCGTTGGCAACAGGTCCGTATAGGCAACATTACATCTGATAATCACGTCAATGTTGGTCTTTTCCTGAACGTATCCTCACGGAAAAATAGTAATATCACGTTCAAAACAACAAATACACATAAAAAATATATTTGCTCTGTTTCCTATGTTCTCTTTTTACGCACAGAACTTTAAAGTTCTGTGCGTAAAAAGAGAACATAGGAAACAGAGCAAATATATTTTTTATGTGTATTTGTTGTTTTGAACGTGATATAACATTACATCTGAACCATTCCAACAGAAACAAGGAGTACCCCAAGGCTCATCTCTATCTGCGCTGCTTTTTAATATATACATGCAGCCAATCTGTAACATCACCAGAGACTTCGGTATATCTTGTCTATTATATGCAGATGACGTGCTAATTTTCACACCGATCAATGTATCAAATCCTGACTACTCCACACTAATCAACTGCTTCAATGCAATAACCGACTGGCTTCTCAATCAGAACATGAGAATAAATTTCAAGAAAACCAAAGTGCTAATAGCCACAAGAAACAAGCAATTTTCGCCACCAACCACCCTTATAGTGAGAGATGCAGAGCTCCCGATCAAGGCCTCCATAAAGTACCTCGGTGTGATACTCGATCAGAAACTCAATCTTAAGGAGCACATAAAGAACACAGTAAGGTCAATATACTACAAACTAAAAACATTGCGACACCTGAAACCAATGCTGGAGACCAAAGATTTCCGTACAGTTTTCCAAGCAATAGTCACACCGCACTTTGACTATGCGAATATCATCCTGCATGGCCTCCCCAAGAATACACTAAGACCACTACAACTGGCGATGAACGCGGCAGCCCGCATCTTATCCGGAGCTTCAAAAAGAGAGCATATAACACCAATACTGATCGATCTACACTGGCTCCCGATAAACTGCAGAATAATATACAAAGCTCTCCTCATCACATTCAAGGCTATTAATAAAATATCCCCTGCATCGATCTCAAATCTACTCACTCACGCACCGAATAATAGATCCAGAAGACTAGTAGCAGAAAACACACTAGTCACTCCTAGTATCTCCACAAAATGGACACAACAGACCACTAATAGAGCTTTTGTGTCTTATGCCCCCAAGTGCTGGAACAAACTACTCCCCAGCATCAGATCAATCAGGGATATCACCCAATTCAGAAAGTCCATCAAGCACTATTTATTCACTTTGCACTTTAAGCTACCATACACACCAGAGAATTGTCTTCCGCATCACTCATCTAACTCTTACACACATCAACAACCCAGAACAGAGGTTTAAAATGGGAAAATACCGAATTTCATCAAATACCAAACCTTGAGGTAACATTTAATTGTATATAGTTATCCCCAGTTTGCACCCAGTTACTTTCCCTGTTATCTGTAAACCTAGATCAGTTATATATTGACAGGTATGTTATTGTTTAATGTAAACCGCACTGATGATGAATAGTGCGGTATATAAAAACTGTTAAATAAATAAAATAAATAAATAAATATATCGCCCATGACTATGCGCTCCCTTCAAAATGCTAGCATGGCTTGGTAAAAATGCCCTTTAATTATATATCCAAGGCCTACTGTGTCAGTTTCCGAATGATCTTTTTTTATTTTTGACATCATATGTATTATTAGCCAGTTGCTGTAAGACTTCACTAATATATGGTTCTTTGTTTTTCACCACGATGGAACCCCCATATCCACAGGTTTTGTAATTAGTTCTGGATGGTTCCTTAATTATGTCAGTGCTTGCTTTTCCCTGTGATTGATGTTAAAAATCTCTTTTTCATTTATCGCGTTTCAGCTCTCTAAGATCTCTCAAAACTAAATTAACTATATACATGTCCAAGGGGATATGGTTATATCCAGTAAGATTTAGATCTAGCAAGAGAAATATCATAACACAATGATTCCTGTTTTGAAGAAAAAAAAACAGTCTGACTTGTAAATTCCACACTATGTGAAATAAATCTAGTCTGGCTTGAAAGGGATTATATCATAATCATTATTAAGAATGTTTGTTTTCTTTCTCCAAAATCAAAGGGATACCTGAAATGTTTACTGTGTAACATATAAAAGCACAAAAGTCCAATAACTAAAATGAAATAAAATTATTTTTTCTACCTTTGTTGTCTGACCATTTCATTCTCTGATCATGCTTGTCCCGATCTAAGGCTTCAGCTTTCCAGTCTTCTCTTAGCTCTCTTTCTGTGGTCTATGGTCCATCTGCCATTTATTATCTCTTCTTTTGTTTTCCTCACTTCCATCCATCAGCCCATTTCCAGTTCCAGTAACCCTCCCCAGTATCAGCCTTAACTACATCCTCCGGTAACAAATTCCACAGTTTGATTACACGTTGAGTGAAAAAATATTTTCCTTTATTAGTCTTAAATAGTTTACCCTGTAGCTTCATTGCATGTCCCCTAGTCTTTCTATATTCTGATAACGTAAACAATCGATCTACGTTTACCCATTCCATGGAACGATATAGAGGCATTATAATATCTTTTGTTTTATTTTCCATTCCTTTCCTTATGATACCTAGCATTCTATTTGCTCTCTTGGCCGCCGCTGCACACTGGGCCGAGGGTTTTAACATGTTATCCACAATGTCGCCTAAATCTTTTTCCTGTGTGGTGGTGCCTAAAGTGGAACCTTGCATCGTGTAACCATAGTTTGGGTTGTTCTTCCCTAGGTGCATAACTTTGCACTTGTCCACATTAAATTTCATCTGCCATTTTGATGCCCAGTCTTCCAATTTATCAAGATCCTCTTGCAATTTTCCACAATCCTCTTGGGTTTTAACAACTTTAAATAGTTTTGTGTCATCTGCAAATTTGATAACCTCACTCGTTATTCCACTTTCCAGGTCATTTATGAATATGTCAAAAAGCAGAGGACCCAGCACAGATCCCTGGGGTACACCACTATTCACCTTTCTCCATTGGGAAAATTGGCCATTTAGCCCTACCCTCTGCTTTCTATCTTTTAACCAGTTTCTGATCCACAGTAGTGCACTGCCTCCTATCCCATGACTCTTTAGTTTTGCCAAAAGTCTCTGATGAGGGACCTTGTCAAAGGCTTTCTGAAAGTCCAGATACACTATATCAACCGACTCACCTTTGTCCACCTGTTTATTCACACCTTCAAAAAAACATAACAGATTAGTAAGGCAAGATCTTCCTTGTCTAAAGCCATGTTGGCAGTCTCCCATTAGGCCATGACTATCTAAATGCTGAATAATTTTATTCTTTATGATGGTTTCTACCATTTTTCCCGGTACTGACGTCAAGCTCACCGGTCTGTAGTTTCCCGGATCACCCCTGGAACCCTTTTTAAAAATTGGTGTTACATTGGCTATCTTCCAATCTTCAGGAAGGTAAAAAGCAAGAAGAAGCATTCTTCTTATCCGCCAGGTCGTGCTTCTAGAGCACTTGATGCCTTTGGACGTCAAACCTTCCAAACATCTATGTTGGCATCAAGAATTATTTCTTATATATTTTATATGAGTCTAACACTCCAGGAGGTCACAAAGAAATTATCTCTTTTGACTCCTTTTTTGTCAGAGCCTAAGGCTGCTGACTATTCCTTGCTTCTTAATCATAGCCGGAATATCTCTTGGTTTCTTTCTCGTGCTTCTCTAGACTCTTTTGAGTCTGTTAGCAGATCCTCTGCTTTTGCCATTGGAGCACGTCGTAGAGCCTGGCTCCAAGCTTCTGACTTGAACAGATGGGCACAACATACACTGGGTAATTCTCCTTGTACTGGAGAACATCTCTTCAATAAGGAGGCTTTACGTCAGGTTGCTCATTGCTCCACTGACTTCCCTGGTTCTGGAGACCATTCTAAGCCTTCTTCTTCCCCAGGAGGTAGGAAATGTCCTACCAAGCCTTCTTTCCCTAAGAAAAGAAGGTTTCACTCTTCTCCTGTCCATCATCCAGAGGTGCACAAACAAGGGACACCTCGTCCTAGTCTGAAGTTTCCAAATTCTAGCCAGTCTCAACATACCCAGCAACCATAGGTTCTGAGGGTTACAATTTACAGTTAACCTCTTCTTAACAGAAGTTTGTTCACTGTTTTTTTCTTAACGCTCTACACTGGGGTGTTCCTTTTTCAGTATGCTAAGCTGTCAGGATATTCGTGTCCATGGGTTACAGAATTCTCCTCTTCTTACTACCAAGAAGGGAGGTTACCACTATCTCATGATAGTTTCTGTCCCAACATGAACATTTTTTCCTTCAGCTGACTCGCCATATGGGTAAGTCACCCTCCCCCTCTCATCCAGGGTCTCCCCTGACTGAGTGGTACCATATTGAAAAGCTTCTCTAGCTTTCATTCCAGTGTAGACTTTTTGTTTCCTTGAATACATTCTCAAGATAACTCATCAGACAGGGACAGGAATATCTCCTCTCCCTTTGTCTGTTTCTCTTTGTTTTGCACAGTAAGATTCTCTCTGCTGTTCTTTCAGCTGCTGTGCATGCAGGAGTTCCAGTGATTGAACTACTGGTACTTTTCCTCAAGTTCCAGTCTATCTTCCAAAATTTTTTCTCTAGCCTCAGTAATGATTCCAAGCTAGTCCTCATCTATCTTGGATAATCCTACTCACTTTAGGCTTCTCACATTATCTTCTTTCTAGCCATCTCCTTTCTTAGCATGTGGCAAGACACCTGACTTCAGTCAGTTTTATCTCATAATTCTCCTGCACAATGCTCTCTGCAATCTTCAGAGAAGCTTTCTACTATGGGCCCTTGCTACAGAGCATTGATCTTTGTCTCTGAGGGCTATTCTATATAGTAGGAAAAAGCTTATAAATCATTATCATGACTGTGAGGGTTCTCCACACCCTTTTGTCTCCTGTTATAGGCTTTTTCTGCGTGAATATCCAAGGCTATTAGTAATGCTTGATACCCGTATGTCCCTCCAGTGGGTCCTCCTGGTATCTTCTCTATGCGTTTCTACCCATCTATCATGTCAGAGTTCTAAAGGACTCCCGACTTGCTCTTTACAGACTGATATCATCCTCTGTTTTTCACGCAACCATCCTGGTTATTTTACTGGATTGCATTCATGCATCCTCTTAGCCCACGGAAATAGATTATCTATATATCTGTCAAGTGGGTTTCACCCTCTTGTTATTGGATGAATCTTTCCCCTTCACATTCCCCATGTGAATGTTCTTAGGGGGCTTAGTGTATCTTCAGACTTATTGTCTACATACATATGTCTGTAAGCTGTGTGTGCATAATTTATGCCCCTATATGTATATATATATATATATATCCACTTATATATATGTTGATACATATTTCTGCTTATCTAGATATGCATATATATATAGGTATATATATATATATATATATATATATATATATATATATATATATATATATATATATATATATATATATGTGTTGGGAGATTTTTTATAAATCGATATGTATTACATACTATCTCCTCACTGTCTATGCTATAGCAATTTGTACCTGTCTTAGAGGTTACAGTCAGTGAGCTCCCTTTTTCATACTGTTCCTTAGTATGAAGGGACTGTTATGTTCACAACCACTACTGTGGTGATAACAGCTTCCATTTTACTCTAGGTCTCCCTATCCTTGAAGATTCAAACTTCAATATCTTTCCTATCTCTCAACAGCTAGGAAAGATAGTGTACATCTTCATTGTTTTGAGTACACATTGTTCTCCTTGGGAATTTGGGCTTTTTTCCATACCCCTTCTTCCCTCCAAGACTGGGCTAGTTGTCCAAATCAGTCAGTCTTCTTCTTTTAGTCCTCAATGTTTTGACTCTGTACCTAAAAGAGTTTTCAGCTTTTTCTCATAAAGCTTTCCATTGAAGACCTGCCGTTCTAATCCTACCCCAGTTGACACCTGGATCACCTGCTTTTCCAGGTCTGGACCTTCACCCTCACTGCTGTGAGGTCACCTTGAGGATTCCGCTACTGCATATCCAGTAGACTCCATCACACTTTCTACTTCCTACAATCCAGTAGGTAAGCTCCATATTATAACTGTTCATTAAATAATTTTAATGGTACTTATCATACATGCCATGGACTCCTCCCCTGTAGTCCTTGGGTTTGCTGTTTTCCTTACAGCTCTTCTATTCTCAACTCCTACCCTCCATTCCCTCATGGGATGCCGTGGATTCCTGTGTGGGAAATGCACTCCTGTTCCAGGAACATGCATTTTATGGGATCTCCCCCTGGCATCTCTAGCTAGGGAGTCCCCATATGTGAAGACTCATTCCTGCTTGTTCCTGGAGATAGCACAGTTACTTACCTGTAACAGGTGATCTCTGGGAACAGCAGGAATAAGTCTTCACAACCCACCCACCTCCCCTAGGAGTTGTATCTATCTATCTATCTATCTATCTCCTTTCCTTGTTCTCTCCCTTTGTCTCAGCTAGGAAACTCAACTGAGGAGAGACAGTAGAAAGGGCGGGAAGTCAGTGCGCAGGCGCGAGGGATGCTCCCAAAAGCTTTCTGATTGGATGCTGGGGAGCATTCCCATGCAGGCTCCATCGGTACTGACATACCAATATGTGAAGACTTATTCCTGCTGTTCCCAGAGATCACCTGTTACAGGTAAGTAACTGTGCTATACCTGAAGATTGGAGGATGACCAATGTAACGCCAATTTTTAAAAAGGGTTCTAGTGGTGATATGGGAAACTACAGACTAGTGAGCCTGGTGTCAGTACTGGGAAAAATGGTAGAAATCATTATAAAGAACAAAATTACTGAACATGTAGAGAGTCATGGCTTAATGGGAGACAGCCAACATGGCTTCAGCCAATGAAGGTCTTGTCTTACTAATCTAGTATATTTCTTGTGAAGGTGTGAATAAACAGGTAGACAAAGGTGAGTTGGTTGATGTAGTGCATCTGGATTTCCAGAACGCCTTTGACAAGGTCCCTCATGAGAGACTTTTGGCAAAATTAAAAAGTCATGGGATAGAAGGTCTTATACTATTGTGGATCAGGAACTGGTTGAAAGATGGAAAGCAGAGGGTAGGGCTAAATGGCCAATTTTCCCAATGGAGAAAGGTGAATAGTGGAGTACCCCCAGGGATCTGTTCTGTGTCCGCTGCTTTTTAACATATTCATAAATGACCTGGTAATGGGACTAATGAGTGAGGTAATCAAATTTGCAGATGACACAAAATTATTCAAAGTTGTTAAAAACCATGAGGATTGTGAAAAATTGCAAAAAGAGCATGATAAATTGGAAGACTGTGCATCCAAATGGCAGATGAAATTTAATGTGAACAAGTGCAAGGTTATGCTTACAATTTCAGATTCAAGTTTCTCAAATATTTAGATCTCCATGATGTTAACAGACATTGCTATTTCTGCCAATTGTCTGCTTCAGAGTTCTGCTCTCACATACTGAAAGAATGGAAAAAATTTGTTAAACTGACATAAATGAACACACCATTACCCTCCCTTAAATAATGACAAATTCCATGTCTCGGTTTATGTTACTCCCAAGACCGGTTGGTAACATTCCCTCGTCAAATAGTAAATGATGACACACTAAGATGATTGGCACATACCACAAATGCTTAAAGGATGTAATAATTCAAACATAAAAATGTTATAATTTTTATAACCAGTTGTCTAGTAAAAATCGGTCCTTAGTGTTTGACTTGTAGATCCATTGTTTGCATTGTAATAATTTTTGATCAATGCCACCACCCTAAGGGGAGGGAAGGATATAATCCAAAATAGCAAATTTACCTTTAAAAAGAAAAAAAAAATCATGTCCTAGTTCACAACCATGTGTAAAGATCAGTGCCTCTCAGTTCTGCTTTGCCAGAAGGCTTTTATGTTCATTTGATTCTCTATGAAAGATTCTATAGGTCATTCTCCTTTAAATGAAAGCAAATGGAAAATGATCACATAAACGACTGCAGTGGTAGAGTGACTGCAAGCAAACTTTAAAATTCTTCAGGTCCCAATTTGGAAATCTAATCGGAATATCAATTAAAACCCATGGCCAGATGGAACATTGTGAACATGGTTGAAACGAACAGGTTCTAAATGATCTCCCCACTTTGTAGCCAAATAAGAATGCACCAAAATGTCATTCAAAGAGTGACCCCTCTTATAAGAACACAATGGTAAATCTTGAAGAACTGAATGTGTCCGTATCTTATGTCAATATTTAGTGACAACATGTTGTATTCTGAAAATTGTAGCACACATGGTAAGGAAGGGTGAACACGGAGGGACCCTTTATTAAAGCACTGATGAGTGTCTGTACTTACTACGCATTGAAAGCAAATGCTAACACATGATAAGTGTAACATTCATGCACTGGCGAGGGTGTGTCCAGCATGTCCTTGTCAGTTAGGGTAACCAAAGGAGCTGGTACAAAGACTGGTGGATTTCAGGTTATGAAGAATCCCTTTTGTTGAACCTGAAATCCGCCAGTCTTTGTACCAGCTCCTTTGGTTACCCTACATCGCTGCAGGTACTTGGTTTGTTCTCCTTTGGTCGTCTTTTGTCAGTTAGGGTACAGTTCTATGCGCTAGCACATGGCAGTGGTATTCACAATTAACACAGGTGCACCTCACGCCATCCATAGAGGTGTCCTTCGGTGCATCTGTGCTGATTGCTACATTGATAGTGACCATGTGATATATACCCCTGTTTTAACTGCAATGTGCTATCTACTGTATACCCACTGTCTGCCCATACCCTTCCCATTACCCTCCCCATCACATGATGAGCAATTAATGCACATTTTAGCAGGTAGTAACTGTTGTACCCTGATAATGGTTACAGTGGGTACCATGCTCAATCCACACCCTCTAAAACAGTGCTTTTCAAACTTCTATTCTATTTAATGTTCAAATCTTTTTATTAGTACAAACCACCATACTCCCCGCCTGAAAAATACTCTTACACAATGCTAAGATTTACAACCAGAACATAGATCTTCTATACATTTTACAGTTTTTATATGTCCCCTTCCCCCTGCCCCCTCCCCCCCTTTCATGTTGGTAATCCAAAGCTCTTCATTCCAACAGAAGAAATAAACAAATGCAATTCACTACATCAGTACCGCCAACATACAGAATTGCATACTCTTCAGTAGTCAACAATCCCAATTTCCCCCCTTCCCCCTTTGTACTGCTATCCCCTCTACCTTAAAACAGCACACTCTCCCTCCCATTCAATAGCAACTATGATGCAGGTCTCCAGCTTCCTTCCCCTCCCTTCACTCATCTAAAGTGGGAAGGCATCAGCAACAGTAGTAGCAAAAACAGCAGCCATCGCCATAGGGTCCTTTGTGTCAGTGTGCATTGTGTGCTTACAGACCCTAGTAGTCAGCATGGGTTTCCTGTCTAACAGGAGGGGCAAGGGCCTACGAATGTTCACTGGCTCACAGGCCACATGCTGAATGGTGACTGCCACAACTTGGCGTAGGTCACAGTGGAAGTCCGGAGAGATGGGGAAATGGCCATGTTTTTCTGACCCCATCTACTGACCCCAAGTTTGAGAACTGCTGCACTAAAATATGTATTAGCCACACAGCGGGCTTTAGTAAAAGGGCCCCTAAAGCTTCCCTGAGATGCATCGAACAACATTGGATTTTTGTTCCATGTTTTTTATAAGCAGAACGTACATATTCAAAAGGATAGCCAGTCTTAAAGATTGTAGTGCCATTCGTTGATCTTGTGTATTGAACTCTATGACTGAGGAACACAACCCTAGCAGTCAAAAAAAATTGTCTCTCTGATAGGTTGCACTTTGAGGGGATGTTTTTAAGGGAGTATTTTTGTAACAAGCTGTGGAAAGTTGCACACCATTTATGTGCATAAATCATGGTATTTCAGTGATGTATGCATGCAAATGGACACTTATGTGTGTACTGTAGACGATTGCTATTCTGAAAGTATGAGCATCAGGATGATCACGCCTACTTTATTGTGGGCATGTACAGGGGTAGAGTTTAGGCAGATTACTGCAGAGCCCACATTTGTGTGCATAAAATATAAAATATTACAATTTTTGCATATTCTTTAAAAATTTAGGTGCCTTGATGTAGTATACACTTTGGACCTCTTACACCTTTATTTTATAAAGAAAAGTAGATGCCCACCTTTCCTTAAAAAATAAGCTTAAGAGAGGCCCATTCTGGGTGCCTGAACCTAGGGGCCAAATTATAAAATTACCCCCACATGCCAAGGATGCATACTAGTATAATACAAATGAAAGGGGGGTTTTTTTAAATTTTATTTGAGTTTTCTATACCACCTTATCAAGCAATCAAGCAGTTTACAAAAAACACAAATATTATAGTAAAACAAAAATTAACAAAGGTACAAGGTAACCATCTGCAACTTATTTACATTTGATAACATATTTACATAGAGGCTTTGAAATGTTATACAAATTTAGGAGTAAGAAATCAACAAATGATGGAAAAGGTGGATCAGGGATATATGTCAAGTGTCGAGTCCAAGAATTTGCTATGTTGGGTAGATATCTGCTTCGACTTGCTGCTTTCCATAGTATTCTGAGAATAGCAACGTCTAGATATTTTTACTGTTTTCATCCGTAACAATTTTGTTCTATTCTTTCAATATGAGACAGATACTTGGCTGAAACTTCAGTGTCTATTGGCATCATGGAAAGCTGATAAAAGCTGTGAGAAGGATGTTTAAGGAATGAAGTTAGATATACTTCAGTAGTATTATTTCTGAGATCTATAGAACAAGAAGTTTAAATGATGTTTTTTAGAATTTTTTGAAAATTATGTATAAGTGATTTTGTAAGAGCACTTGAAAAGTATTATTTATTGCACAATATTAGAGAGGGATAATGAGGCTTTTATGTGGCCATCGAATGCCTGTTAAAACACTTAAAAGTGTAATAGACCACTGTTGATGTATCTCTTAACTTATATTTTTTAAGGTATCATCCTTGGGTTAGTTTTAGAACCAGTAATGATGTGTTGTAATCCTGTCTTTTTTGTCTTTACTTTATGGACTATCCACATAGTCATCTATTAATAAAATTACTCCCTTTGTGCCTATGTTTATGCAGTATGAGGTAATTTTATAAATGTTTTAAGAATGGGAAATCCTGTTTTAGGTACAGTAAAGGGCATTTATAACATTACCCCATGGGTTCTGCATGTAAAATCACTCGCTGTGCCATGAAGGCATGCACTTTTGCTTGGCCCTTGTGTAGGCAAGTTCTCGTGAAGAGTTTAGGTGGAGAGTGGGCGGAGTCACAATTTACATACATCACTAATGAAATGTGGATATATGCACATACTTTGCATACTATCATTTACACCTGCTCCTGACCAGGCACAAATGTCTACACCTTCAATCTAGGTACGATTTCTGACTGTTTACCTCTTGTATTTGATTAAGACACATAGGGCCCGATATTCAGTTGGGCAGGCTATGCGCTGCTATGGGGAATAGTCATGTCCATTGACCCCTAACCCCAGATATTTAATGTTGTGGTGACGGCAGTGAATATTCGGGTTTGCTGCACAAAGGAAACTGCCACAGAGCCTAACCGAGTAGCAGCGATATTGCACCACTACCCGGTTAGCTCCTGCAGGTAAAATTAGGCGTAGCAAAAGCTTTCCCTGTTTTACCTGCAGGTCGCTAACTGGATAGTGGTGCAATATCACCGCTACCTGGTTAGCGACAGTCACCATCTCTGCTCTGCCCCGGAACGCCCACGACATGCCCTGATTCTAACCGCATAGCATCGGGGCATGTAGCAGGATTAGAAAGGGATATTCAATGTAAGAGTCATTGAATATCCCAATTAAAGGCATTTACAGATATCGGGCCCATAGTACTTTAAGTGCTAATATTTATGGCTGCTCCAGACAGGTGTAAAATGCCCGTGCCTTCGATCTAGATACAATTTCTGCCTGTTTATCCTTAGGTGCTAATGTCTGTTTATAAAATACTATTTATCTTTATAAATTACTAGGCATATCTGGAGGTGGATAATAAGCAGAGTGGAGGCAGAATCAGCATTTATGCATATAAACTACATGCACACAATTACACCACCTTGCTCTGAAACTGTTTAATTGTGAACCAACTTTTCCTGGGGCAATTTCCTCAAGGCATGAGAATATTCACATACATCCTGGTTTTCACTGCTTGATTCACTCAGCCATAATTTTGCGATGACCTGGACACAGTTTTTGCTTTCCCAAATTGGCTCCCTTTCAGTAGCCTTGTGATGACCCAAAGACAGTCTGGGGGCTATTCGTGCCAGCTGCATGCTCCGACTAACTTCCCCGCCGGTTGTGCAGGCAAGTTAGCCGAGGGCGGAGAAGAGGCGGTCCGGGAGGAGAGAGTGGGTGGGCAGTGGACAGTCACTGGCCCTCAATGTACAGGGCTGATTCTAATGTCGGCCCTGTACATCCAGGGTTGGCAAATGACTGGGTAAGATATTCCACCCCCGGGGTGAAATAACTTCCCTGGACATTTCTTTGTGGCACACTCGAGGCATGGAAGGGGTTGGGGAGGACAAAGTAAATACCCCGCAGCCCAACCCTGGCCTTAGGAGGCCTGGTCAGGGGTCGGGCTGCAGGGAATTAGCTTTTTTAGCAGCGGCTGGCATTGCAGCTTTTAAATGGAGCCACAGAGCCATTGCAGAAGGACGCCATGATGCTGCGGCTCCATTTAAAAGCCCTGGCTGAGTTAGCCTGGCTATGGCTGTACATGAAGGCTGGGACTGAATTTCAGCCCCGGCCTGCTTGTACAGGCCTTTTCCTGATTCTGATCCCATGGGGCTAGACATGCCCCGCGGGATCAGAATCATGATCTCCTTTGTACGTCTGACTCAGTCTGTACAAAGAATCGGGCGCTCTGTGTATTAAACAACTTCTATTCTATGCAGTCTCAACCTCACACCTGACCCAGGGTTTATTCTTTATCCTAACATCCTTAGGGTTGAGGTCCTTTCAACTTAGTCCTGTTTCTCACATATACAATACAGCTGTTTCAGTCTCCCAGAAGAGTAACATGCTTTCAAAAACTGGTTTAGCTGAAAAAGAAATGAAACTAGCAGGTACTGTTGTCTTTCAGAGTTCACATTCCAACAGTCTTTCCAGAATAGGTAATATTAATGACAGTATTCTAGCATGGAGTGGGGCAAGGTCCAGACTGGATGGCACCTCCCTCTAGGAGCTTTCTGGGTTGGACCTTGATCATTTTTTTCTCCCCAGAATTTTTGGATCCAACCTTGCTACAACCACCCTGCTGGCAGTCCTGACTTTCTCAGTCTTTAAGATCCAAACAGTCTTATACTTTCATCTTACTGTACTCCATGTTTTGCCTCCATCTATCGTCTCTTACGTGTACACTTTGGCTGGAAGCCTGGAAGATTCTAGTGTCTTTGGCTGCCTGGATCAGGGTTCTTCATCCCAAGAATCATGGGATTTGTAACTTTACCTGGTTCCTGTTAATACCTCTGCCTCCTGGATTCCTGCTGCTTCTTGTTACTGATGCTCTTGTCCTTAATACTTACTGTATGTCCCGTGATGAACTATATATACACCATCACAGGCTCATAGGCGCAGAGGTTACCTTTATAAAATAGATACAACACAGGTGCCTATCTGCCCTTCCCTGTCTATCTGCTCTGCTATAAACTACCTCTAGGTGATTAATTAACTTACTTTATCTGAAACATGAAATCTCAGAATATTCTAAGTTCAAATTCAGACAATAAATCTCTTCTGTTTGTCAAAATGAATAATTGGTTTTATGGTGTTTTACACATAAAATGGTAATAGTTAGATCTACATTATGAGGCCAATTCCACATGGGGCATGTCCAGCCCATCCAGATGTCCAAAATCTGAACTGGCTGGCTGTGTACCAATTCTGCACCTATAGGAGCTCTATCAGGCGCACCGGGCCAGGATGGGCAGGGTGTGCCTCTATTCTGGCCCACTGTACATTTGATGCCCTCCCTGTGTAAACCTCCCAAGGCCACTGCATGGAGCCTGGTGCCATGGCATCCCATTGCCATGTCACTGGGACACCTTGCAGCAACCCCGATTGACCACATGCCTACAAATGCCCCTTTTCTCCACTGCCCAATTCCCCGGAGAGGCCTATCATGGCCAGTATCGGGTGGAGGGGAACCCCTGATGCTCCTCACCAGGGTTTGGCGGGCTGCGGGTGTCAATCCCTTCTTCCGGGGGAACTTATTCCACC
The DNA here is from genome assembly GCA_033557465.1 of Ichthyophis bannanicus. NCBI lineage: Eukaryota > Metazoa > Chordata > Amphibia > Gymnophiona > Ichthyophiidae > Ichthyophis > Ichthyophis bannanicus. The sequence goes on from JAWIIG010000051.1 coordinate 907,925, forward strand.
TCTGAGATGGAATAAGTCCCCCATCTAACTCAGCAGCACCAGACACACAGGGTCATGACCAGAATTGGCCCTGTATGTCCAGGTTCAGAGTCCCGCCTCCAGCCTGCCCATGCTCCTTTCCAGCCCCATCCAGGCCTCCCAACACATCTCCCCTGTATGTGTGGGGACCTTTGGCAGGGAATATGGCACAGACATTTAGTGGAAATGTATGTCCAAATTGGACATACGTCCCTGCTAAAAGCTGCTCAGAATCTACCCCTATGGAAGTAATTTTATAACATGTATGTGGCAATGTATGCATGTGAAATGTCTCTTGCAAAATTGACAAGCAGTTTGGGTCATGTTATAGAGTAATAAATTACTAATAAAATTGTGAAAATTACTCCAATCAAACAGACTTTAACAGAAAAACTCGGAGGGTTTTATACTTCAATAATTAATATTATTGCACGGAAGTTGTCTCAGACTAATCAGCCGACAACTTCCGTGCAATAATATTAATTATTGAAGTATAAAACCCTCCGAGTTTTTCTGTTAAAGTCTGTTTGATTTGGAGTAATTTTCACAATCTTGCAAAATTGAAGCAGGTGTATGAGTATACTTTTACGAGGCCCAAACAACGAGCAGGATAAATTCACAGTGGAAGGATCACTTTATTGAGAAACTGTGAGGTCTGCCCGATACGTGTTCCAGCCGGGGGCCTTTTTCAGGAGATCAAGACCTCTAAAATAATAATTTATTTATATTCTTATGCATTCATTTTTTGTTTTATTATTGTTCTTATGATTTTATTGTATTAGTATTATTATAGAGGTCTCAGTCCTCTGCATGAGAGGTGTTTTTTTGTTTGGCCTCGGGTGTACTTTTACTATACGTGTTGCTGAGGGTAAGGTTTTAGTAAAGCATGGTGGAATCATGAAATATAATCAATGCATACAGGATTTAATCTATATGCATACTTATGTATTCTATGAACTGACATTTACACCTTCTCTCAAGCAGGTGTAATGTCCCATGCCTTTGATTTAGGTGTGATTACTGCAGGATCTGCACTAGTAATTTATGAAGATACATTGCTGCCTGTGAGGGTCATTCAAAATAGTTATCTGCAGACATGACGTCAAAATCACGGACATGTCTCTACAACCATTCCACAAATGATGTTCGCAGATGTCTCCAGTATGGGGATGTTCAAGTAGGCACTGGGTGTGGCTGAAGCCTGTCTGTGGAGGGGAAATGGACTTATACTGATCCCAGAAGCAGCAGTCAATTGTAGGTACGTGCATATTTATTCCTGCTCCAGGCATGAATAGGCAACAGGAAAATGTTAGTTTTCACCTTACAGCATCTACAGAGTGTAGAGGAAATGGAGAATTAAGCGGCTAGCTTTACATTACAAAGTCCCCTGGCCACACAGCTGTTCAGCCACTTCTCTAATCTTTATGCTATTAGATGTCATGATTCTGAAATGCTCTCCTGGGGACGTCTATATATTACTACTACTACTACTGAGCATTTATATAGCGCTACAAGTCATACGCAGCGCTGCACAGACAGGTAAGAGACAGTCCCTGCTCATCAGAGTTTACAATCTAGTCAAGACAATCACAGAAGGTGTAGGCAGGGATAAAGCATGGGGAAAGAGAAAGGAGATCAGGTGAGTCAAGATCCAAAAGTGGCAGCGAAGAGGTGAGTTTTCAGTCTGGATTTGAAGAGGGTTAGAGAAGGTGCCTGGCATACAGACACAGGTAGTTTGTTCCAGGCATAAGGCGCAGCAAGGTGAAAGGAGCGAAGTCTGGTGTTAGCAGTAGAGAAGGGCACAGATAGAAGCAGTTTGCTAGAAGAGCGGAGTTCCTGAGGGGGGGGTTGTAAGGAGAGATAACAGAAGAAAGATAGTGAGGAGTTGCAGAGTGAATGCATTTATATGTCAGCAGGAGACATTTGAACTGGATGCGGAAACGGATAGGGAGCCAATGAAGTGACTTGAGTAGAGGAGTAATATTGGCATGACGAGGCTGGCGGAAGATTAAGCAGGATTGTATGAAGACAACAGAGGTGTGAAGATTGGTGGAAGACTCATCAACAACCTTCGCTATGCTGATGATACCACATTACTGGCTGAAAGTGAAGATGATCTGAAACATTTGCTTCTCACAATCAAAGAACATAGTCTCAAAATGGGCCTGCACCTTAATGTAAAGAAGACAAAGATCATGACAACTGGCATAATCAACAGGTTCATCGTTGAAGGAGAAGAAATTGAAATTGTGAACAACTTTAACCTACTTGGATCAACTATAAATAAAGAAGCAACAAGCAGTCAAGAAATCAGATGACGCATTGCTCTTGGCAGAATGGCTATGAAAGACCTAGATAAGATTCTCAAGAGCAGAGATGTCTCTCTCCATACAAAGATTCAACTTGTTCAAGCCATGTTATTTTCAATAACATCATATGGATGTGAAAGCTGGACAGTGAAAAAGATAGACAGGAAGAAAATTGATGCCTTTGAATTATGGTGCTGGCGGCGAATACTGTGTATACCATGGACTGCCCGAAGAACAAACCAGTCGGTACTAGAGGAGATCAAACCTAAGCTTTCTTTAGAAGCTCAGATGACAAGACTTCGACTTTCATACTTTGGACACATCATGCGAAGAGAGAGATCATTAGAGAAAGACATTATGTTTGGCAAGATAGAAGGTCAACGCAAAAGAGGAAGGCCAGCAATGAGATGGATCGATACAATAACAGCAGCTACGGGTACCAGTCTGTCAACAATGAGCCGCCTGACTGAAGACCAAACACAATTTAGGATAGCTATCCAGAGGGTCGCCATGAGTCGACTCCGACTCGACGGCACTTAACAACAACAACAGAGTGTTGAACAGATTGAAGGGGAGAAAGATGATTCAGTGGGAGACCAGCAAGGAGCAGGTTACAGTAGTCAAGATGGGAGATGATTAAGGAGTGGATAAGAGTTTAGTAGTGTGTTCAGAAAGGAGAGGGCGGTACATGTGCATATCAGGTATGTCCACATTTCTTGAATTTATTTTATTTATTTATCATTTCTTATATACTGCCTTTCAGTGGTATCCAGGAGGTTTACATCGAACAGAACAAGAGTTACATGGAATATGGTCCAACTAACAAGGTAAAGGCAACTGGAATTGCATTGTGATTAACTATTTACATTTTAACTGATAGGTAGTAATGTATTTACTGTCTGAATAGTGATCTGATAACTATCTACATTGAGCAGTATCGTGCCTGCCTTATTTTTCAGATGTTTTGACTTTGACATCCCTGGTTGCACGTCGGTGTCCATTTTCAAATGTGCCTCTATCTGACTTTAATAAATGGGCTAAAAATCGGCACCACTTCACATATGTGCCCTGTTATAAAATCAACCACTAATCTGAGTCAGTGCATCAGACTTCTTCTCTAGCCCTATTCAAATCCAAGCTAAAAACACACCTCTTTGAAGCTGCTTTATGATCCTGATGCTCCTCTCTCTCTTGTACAATACTTGTGTGTATCTTACCATACTCTAAACCCCAGTTTTGTGATGTTTTCATCTTAATTAGATTGTAAGCTCTGATGAGCAGAGACAGTCTTACATCTATATGTACAGCACTATATAAGCCTTGTAGCGCTATACAAATGAGGAGTAGTAGTAAGTGACACAATGAAAACTTAGAAACATTAAATTCTGTGCTTTTGTAAATATTTACAGGTATGATAATATCAAGGTAATCTTATATTTACAATTCACAAAGACATTACAATCTAATATCCCAAAATAAATTTAATTAAACTGTCTGCTTGATCGTTTTAGTGAAGTTCTCTTTTCAGAGGAAAACATCACAGTTCATCGGGAATACAGGCAGTGGGATCCACACAGCAAGAATAGTGTTGAAATAGACTGGAGGCCTTCCTCCCAAGAAATATCAGAAACACATAATCGCGAGGCTGTGGGCAGGGTCCTGGCGGCCGATTTTAACCGGGCGCGCGGCCCGGCTCGGGGACCCTGCGTGTGGTCCGGGTCGTGCACGCGGGTGCGACATCTGAAGTGATTGGCTCCCATCGGTCGCGGCCGTACGGGAGCCAATCAAGGAGGCTATTGTTGTGAGGTGGGGGGGTGAGTACCGGACGGCAGCCTCCGCGTGTTCAGTTGGTGCGGAGGCTGCATTCCAGGTGCCGGCGTTTCGGAGTGCTGAGGAGCGGCGGAGTTTGCTATCATTAGGCAGCGGATCTCGGAGGCGGTCAGTGCGGGCAGCCTGAGGCAAGTCCGGCGGGTCAGCCTTTTTGGTGGGGGATCTGTATTTCGAGAGTGTGCTGTGGGTCTCTCGGGGGTGGCCCATTTTTCGGGGGGGGGGTTCTTTGCAGCGGGTTGCTAAATATAAAAAAAAAAAAAACACCACCACCTCCTTTAAACGGTTGCCAACTGTTTAAGCTCAGCTTCTGCTGCTGTGGTGTATTTCCCCCAGGAGTTTAAGTTCCTGGTCCTGGTTGGTGATGCCTGGGCCGCGCGGTCGGGCAGGAACAAGGGGTTTGGCCCCTGCAGGTGCTTCTGGGTCGGGGGTGAGGAGGCGGGGTGGATCACGGTCTCGTGGGGAGGCTGGGTTGCCCAGCACTGGGGGTGGTAGGGGGCGGAGGGTTCGGGGGGGTGCTGTGCAGGGGCAGAAGGGGGCAAAAGGGGTTCGGCAGCCGGGGGGTAGTGGCAGGGGTGGTGGAGGTGCCCAGTCCCCTTGGAACTCTGGGGGTGAGTGGTGGGCTTAGGGGAGCGGTCAGAGCGGCAGGGGGCGCTAATCTGGGGGGTGTGGGAAGTGATGCGGGACTATCGGGGGGTGCGGGGGCATCGGGGGGGCATTTTGGGGGTACTGGGGCCGGGGGGAGGGTTGCGGCTGGATAGGGTCCAGTGGGGCACTGGCTATGGTGTGCCCGCTGGTTGGCTCCTGGGTATCGGTGGCTATGGTGCGTCGGGGGGGCCGTCACCTTGGGAACAGTGGTTGAGTGGGGGGCAGGGTTCATCTCTGGCTGACTGGCTTGGTCCCTGGCAGTCCCCCCCCCCCTGTTTTTCCTTTCATGTCTCCGCAGGGGCGAGTTATGGCACAGCCAACATGGACTTCGAGTGCTGCTGGATGCGAGAGCTGGTTGAGTCCGGTGGCGGGAGCGGTGTCGCAACATGGAGCGGCGGTGGAGTCAGCGCGGGGTCGTCCCCTGGAAGTCGCGAGTGCTGGTGGCGAGGACAGTTCTGTGGCAGCTGGGACGGACGCGGCATCAGCGCCTGCTAGCTGTGAGCCGGGTGAGTTGCTTGGGAATGTGGGGGATGGGAGGGTCCGGTCGCCGGAGGGGAAGATGGGTGGGGATTTGCGTAAGAAGCGCAGGTGGTCTTGTCGGCAGCGTCGTAGCTCTGAATCATCCTCGTCCTCTTCCTCTTCGAGTGGTTCATCCATTGGGTCAGGAAGGGAGCCCGGTCGGTGAGACGTGGAAGGTGGGGGAGGGCTGGCCCCCGGTGTGGGTGGGGGGCCGCATCGGTGGTGGTTTTTCCAAAATTGTGGGAGGGGGTGCCGCGTAAGCTGTGGCGCAAGATCAGGAAGCGGCGCTATATCGATATATTCCGCTTGCTTGAAGGGAGGAAGCGCTCAGGTGAGAGCCAGAAGAAGAGGAAGGAGGATGAAAAAGCCGGTAGGGTTAAGAAGGTGGTGCGTAATGTGGTGAATTGGACGCGTTCCTTTCTGAGGTTGGCCAGCGTGTGGGGTCACCACGAACCGGGGCAGTATGGTATGTTGTTAGCCTACGCCGATTCCATCCTGGAGGTGTCTCAGACGCATGACGGATGGGCTTGGCTGAACTATGATGAAAAGTTCAGGGATAAGATGGAGGAGAGTAGATCACTTTCGTGGGGCACGCAGGACATTAACCTGTGGCTGACCCAGATGTCGGCTAGGTCGGGTGCCGGTGGGGGGGTGGAGGAAAAGGTAGTGGTGGGGTTGTGGGGGGGGGCCGTGTGTTCCTTTCGCGTGGGGGCGATCGGGGTGCCACCAAAGGTAGGCACGGCGGGGAGCAGAGACATGTGCTGGCGGTTCAACCGGTCCACTTGCCCCTTTCCCGATTGCAAATTTCAGCACTCCTGCTCCTTGTGCGGAGGTTCTCACTCCGCCACCAAGTGCCTTAAACAAGGCGCCGCTGGCGCTGCCGGTCCTGCTCCAAAGGGGCAATGAGTGGCGTGGGTGGGCGCCTTCCCCGATTCGGGTGGAGGCCTTTTTGGGGTGGTTGAGTTGCTATCCTCGGAGGCGGGAGGCGGTGATTCTGTCTTTTGGTTTTAGGTTCGGTTTTGTTATCCCGGTGCGCGGTGTGGTGTCGGCGCCAAGTGCGCGGAACTCCCCATCAGTCCGACGTTGGGCCGAGATCGTCCAGGACAAGTTATTGGGGAAATTGCGGTTGGGGAGGGTGGTGGGTCCATTCGCGGAGCCCCCTTTTCCTGACATGGTGATTTCTCCATTAGGTATAGTACCCAAGAAGGAACCAGGGAAGTTCCGGTTAATTCATAATGTGTCCTGTCCGATAGGTGCCTCCGTTAATGATAGCATTCCACGTGAGTTTTGTTTGGTCCGTTATGCGTCCTTTGATAAGGCGGCACTGATGGTGAGGGGGGCCGGTCGGTCTGCCCTCATGGCGAAGGTTGACATCGAATCAGCGTTTCGCTTGTTACCTGTCCATCCATCCGCCTTCCGTTTATTGGGTTTTTGTTTTCAAGGGGGGTATTATTTTGACAAGTGTATGCCGATGGGCTGTTCGGTCTCTTGTGCTTATTTTGAGATGTTTAGTACCTTCCTGCAGTGGGTGCTAGTTCAGGTGTCCGGCTTGTCCAATGTGGTGCATTACCTCGATGATTTTTTGTTTGTGGGTGCGGCGCAGTCGGGGGAATGTCTAGAGATGTTATCTGAGTTTGTGCGGCTGGCGCGGGAGTTTGGTGTACCGTTGGCTGACGGTAAGACAGAGGGTCCGACGACACGGTTGACATTTTTGGGGGTGGAGTTGGATTCGGTAGAGATGGTGGCGCGTTTGCCGAAGGACAAGGTTGCTCGTTTGCGGATTTCGGTGGCTAACGTGTTGTCGTCCCACAAGATTTCCTTGAGGGAGTTGCAGGCGCTGTTGGGGTCTTTAAATTTCGCGTGTAGGGCGATTCCAATGGGGAGGGTGTTTTCACGTCAGCTGGCGTGTGCCACGGCCGGGGTGCAGAAGCCACACCACCGGATTAGGGTCACGGGGGTGATGAGGGCAGATCTGATGGTGTGGAGTCGTTTTTTGGAAGACTTCAATGGGACTTCTGTTTTGATGGAGTCCGAGGTGTCCAGTGAGGCCTTGCAGTTGATGCGACGGGGGGAGCGGGATTAGGTGTTTATTTCCATGGGGCCTGGTACGCGGATCATTGGCCAGAGTCCTGGCACGTTGTGGGATTGACCAAGAACATCACCTTCTTGGAGCTCTTTCCGATTCGTGTGGTTTTAGAGCTCAGGTCGGAGCGGCTTCAGAACCGAAAGGTACTCTGGTGGTGTGATAATGAGGCGGTGGTCAGTGTGGTTAATCGCTACTCCCCTAGGTGCTTGAAGGTGGCGGGCTTGATGCGGGAAGTCGTCTTGGCCTGTTTGCGGTTGAATGTGTCGGTAAGGGCGCGGCATATCCCGGGGTGCACTAACGAAATCGCTGATGCTCTTTCTCGTTTTCAGTGGGAACGGTTCCGGGCTCTGGCCCCCGAAGCGGACAAGGACAGATCGGTGGTCCCAGAGAGCTTGTGGAACATTGGCCTCGAGAGATGCTAGATCTGCTGAAGAACTCGGTGTCTGCGGGGACTTGGTCTGCATATCAGCGGGGCTGCGACCGGGTGGTCGCCTTTTTGGTGGCTCATGAGTGGCAGACGGGTGGGGTTCCAGAGGGTCTGATTGGTCAATATATTGTGGATGCCAAGGGCGCTGGCTTCTCTCGATCGGCGGTGCGTGCGCACTAGGCAGGGTTTAACTTTTTTGCGAGCGCGGTGGGTAGGGGTTCGCCTGCAGGAGGGGTTTTGCCACGGCGGCTCTTGCAAGGTTGGGAGCGCGTTCAGCCTACACCGCAGGACTCGCGGTTGCCCATTACGCATGGGCTCCTAGTGAGGGTCTGCGGGGCCTTAACGCAGGTGGCCTCATCTGCGTACGAAGCTACTTTGTTCCGGGCGGTGTTTTGCATTGCCTTTTTTGGGGCTTTTCGAATCGGTGAATTGATCGTGGGTTCTGGTTGGGGGGGAGGTGTTGGGGGACTGCAGGTGCGGCATGTTCGGGTGGATGGGGGCGGTTGCGGATCCTTTTGGCGAGATCCAAGATGGATCCACTGGGGAAAGGTTTGTGGGTGTTGCTGGGTGAGGTTGGGGACCCACGGGCTTGCCCGGTGCGGGCGGTGTGGCAGTATTTGTCGGTGCGTCCGAGGATAGCGGATAGTTTTTTCGTGCATTCGGACGCGTGGGTTTTAACCTGATTTCAGGTATCGGCGGTTCTGCGCCTGGCTTTGCGTGCGGTGGGGGAGGACCCTGTGCGGTTTCCGCCGCACTCCTTTCGTATTGGGGCTGCCACTAGCACGGCGGCGATGGGGTTGCCTGGGCATGTGATTCAGGACTTAGATAGGTGGCGCTCTCAGGCTTTTAAAGGCTATGTGCGGCTGTAGGAGCTTGGGTAGTGGGTCGGGTTTTTAACTATTTATTTCTTTTGCAGATGGGGGTGTCGGGCCTGGTGACTTGGGTTGCTGGCCACTCTTTTGTCCACTGGGCGGGTCGGCGTGCAGCTGTCCAGCCTATCGGAGTTTATTTGGGACTGGACCCGGCGGTGGTGGCTGTGACATGGCTGGGCGTCCGAGGATTTCACTGGTTGCAATTGCTGTCTTTGCTACAGCGCCACGGGAGGACGTCGCGGTGGCTGGCCGCCCTGATTGTGCATCTGGGGGGCAATGACCTGGTGTCCTGGTCCTGCCGGCAGCTGATCCGGGCAGTGCAGGATGATCTGGGTGTGGTTCTTCGGATGTTTTCAGGTGTTATTTTACTGTAGTCGGACATTATTCCAAGGCCGGCTTGCTGGGACCAGCGTCGCTGGTCTAGTAGCTTGACTAAGATCAATTGCCAGATTGGTCGATGGGTCTGTGAGAGGGGGGGTTATCAGATCTTGCATGACTGGGTGGACGTTGGGTGTGCAGGGCTCTATTGGGCTGATGGGGTTCACTTGTCTCCAGTTGGTATGGACTTGCTCCTTAACGACTGGCAGGAGGCCTTGGAATATGTGTCTGTCCATGATGTGCGCTGGTCGCAGCTTGGGGCGGGGGGGGGGGGCGGCACATGAACGGAGATATGTGACGGTGGCGGGATCCCGGAGGTTTCCGGGGTCCGGAGCAGCAGGCTACATTTGGGCAGGTGCGGGGTGCCCCTGACCCGGTCAAACCTCGGCTGACTTTTGCTAATAGTATGCGAAGTCGGGAGAGGGGCATGGCAACTTGCCGGGTGGCAAGTTATGGCATTAGCGGTGGCAGGCACTTTGCTAAGGTATGGCTGGTGCATCCGGGTGCCGCTAATGGGGGATAGGAAGTTTGATGTTATCTTGTTCTAATTGCTGATGGTTAATAAAGCTGCGATCAGTTGTGTTCCATGAAGTTATGGTGTTATGTCTTTTGTTGGGGGCGGGTGGGGTTGGGGTTGGGGTTGGGTCGGTGTGGGGGGGGGGAAGGGTGGGGCCCAAAGCGCCGGGTCCGCCTGCCTCGGTTATCGCGAGGCCGTGGGCAGGGTCCCGGCGGCCGATTTTAACCGGGCGCATGGCCCGGCGCGAGGACCCTGCACGTGGCCTGGGTCGGGCGCACGGGTGCGACATTTGAAGTGATTGGCTCCCGTCGGTCGCGGCCATATGTGAGCCAATCAAGGAGGCTATTGTAGTGAGGTGGGGGGGTGAGTACCGGACGGCAGCCTCCGCGTGTTCAGTTGGTGCGGAGGCTGCGTTCTGGGTGCCGACGTCCCTCCCTTCCTCCCTGTCTTTGGATGGCGGGGGTTATGGGGTGTTGCAGCTTGGGGGGGGGGGTGCGGGATCCCGGAGGTTTCCGGGGTCCGGAGCAGCAGGCTACATTTGGGCAGGGGCGGGGTGCCCCTGACCCGGTCAAACCTCGGCCAACTTTTGCTAATAGCGTTGCGAAGTTGGGAGAGGGGCATGGCAACATGCCGGGTGGCAAGTTATGACATTATCGGTAGCAGGCACTTTGCTAAGGTATGGCTGGTGCAGCCGGGTGCCGCTAATGGGGGATAGGAAGTTTGATGTTATCTTGTTCTAATTGCTGATGGTTAATAAAGCTGTGACCAGTTGTGTTCCATGAAGTTATGGTGTTATGTCTTTTGTTGGGGGCGGGTGGGGTTGGGGTTGGGTCGGTGTGTGGGGGGGGGGAAGGGTGGGTCCCGAAGCACCGGGCCCGCCTGCCTCGGTTAAGGGTTTATAGTCAAAAGCAAATATCTAAATTATGGCAGCCATTATCTATTTGCTCTAGCCAGCACTATTTGTGATGTTTTAACAGCAGTAGACGGAAAGTGCAGCTGAAAATCCTTCCAGGCTGTCTCAGCACTATCCATATAGTGCTGTCTCAGCACTATCCAGATAGCAGTGATATTCAGGTCCTCTTTCTAAAACTATTCCAATAAATTTAAGCAGTGTAAAAGGCTCCTCTTAAATTGATGCATATTAAATCTCTTTTGGTCTGGCTGTTTATATTATATGAATTTTTGTTTCAAGATGATTTGTATGCTGAGACCATGTTTTTGGATCACCCTTTTTTATATATGATCCTGTGAGGGTGGAGCCAGATTTGGAGAGAGGTAGAAATCTCGACTACCCTTATGCAATATACCCCGATCTTGATTTCTCAGTTCATGCAAGAGATGAGTCAGAGTCGTGCAAAGACTGAAAAATCAGGATCATTTAACTCATGCCAGATTATTTCTGAATGGGATATTTTGCTCACTGAAAGGTCAGCTGTAAAATATAGACCTACAGTATTGCCCCTTTCAGTATTTTCAGATATGGCAGATCTTTTCAGATCTTTTCAGATCTTGAGATCCCCTTGTAACACAGTAACATAGTAAGTGATGGCAGATAAAAATCAACATGTTCCATCTAGTCTGCCCAGAAAGGTGGCTAGAGTTAGAGTTGCACCTACACTTTATATAAGTTACTCCATCTTTATTTAAAGTTGTGTCTACTGCTCCAGGCAGGTTACCCCTTTCTCTTTATAAAGTAATTTGCATTTGCTTTGATTCTATCCTTTTGCAATGTGGAGCTCATTTCCGGTAGGGGAAGTTCTGGACTGTCCAAATGGCCCCAAACAAGACTGGTCCGTTTGGATCCGATTCTGAACCGTGGGACCAAACATTCCCATGGTAGCCAGAATCAGGCCTGTGGATGGCCCAGCATGCCCCTATCGCCTGCAGGAAGAACAAAAAAAGCAGAACCTGGACTGACAACAATTATAGGTGGAAAACCTTGTTTATTACGCCCTGTCAGACGGCTGCCTGGGTGAGAATGTTCACAGTCTTGGCAAAGGCATATATCAATATGATTTGCAAGGGATTGTGGGAAATGCAGTCCATTCACACCAGACACAGCTGCTTACAATAATTAGTTGTGCTTGAGTGTAAAGCCAATAAGATATTTATTTATGGGGTTATTTCTCCCAACACAGATATGCTTGGTAGCACATAAAACAGGATACTTGCTTTCAGTGTTAAACTTAGAAAAACAAAATCAGGAAAACAACAGATGAACTTGTCAGGCAATCAAAGCAAAAGAATAAAGACCTGGTTGGTAACAAACTGGTCTTCTCTGTAGGCTCTAGCTAATATTTTCTTAGCAGTGCATAAAACACTGTAAAATAGTTATCTCCAAGTTATAATGCCCTGTTCAATGTAATTTCAGTTTGTTCAATGTAAACCGCACTGATGCAGAATAGCGCGGTATATAAGAGAATGTAAATAAATAAATAAATAAATAAACAACAAGCAAAACCCACAAAGAAGGGAAAAAAACTGTTCTTTTCAGGTTAACTTCTTATATCTTCACACATAGACTCAGAAGTGATTTCCTCAGAGCTCACAAGCAATTAGGTAAGGCTCAATTGCTAGCAGTTACCCAGCTGAAACCCCTTAGCTGGCTTGCTTTCTACTGTGTGGCTCAAAATCCTACTCAGGAGCTTTTCTGAGTAGATTAAAGAACAAGTTTGTAGTTCTTTCTGATGGTTGTTGTACCTTGTAACAGAAAATTACCAAAGGAGTTTAGACAGAGAGCAATCCATGTATTCACAGCCTGTATCTATAACCGCTCCCCCTTCTTTAACAATCATGGGTTCAAAATCATGGATTGGCACAGAGGAATTTCTCAATGGAGCACTCTCAGGAGAATACTTGTTTCCCTGCTGTCTTTCAAGGGTATAGCTAGGGCATAGATCAGTGTTCATACCTGAGCTTCCATTGCTGTTAGAGTTCCTCTCTAAATAGCCTGGCCAGTATGTAGTCCAGTTCTTATGTCCAGCCTTCCAATCCAGATCCCTGGACACTGGATCTCTCTTCACATACCTTCTGGCACAGGTCTTAGGGTCCCTTCCACGTGCAGCCGTCTCCCTCACAGGTACCGTCTGGAGATGCCTAGCTCTGCAGCCCCACTCCTCTGGTTTTCCCCAGTCCAATGGTGTATGCTGGCCTTTTGAATGTCTCCCAGTATACGTACTGCTCTGGACTCCTTTAGACCTCCCAAATGCTTTTCTCTTCTTTCTTCCAAAGGGTTTCTTGCCCTCTCTGTCTGTTCGCTCTGGCTTCTGCTTCTGATGATCCTCCAGATGATGAAGCTGTCCAAGATGAGGATATCCAAGCTGATTCTGAGGATCTCCCAGATGAAACTGAGGATAATTCTCTGTAGAATAAACTCTACCTTTATTCTGCTTAGATGAGTGCTCCACCCTAGCACAGTGCAGCTGTGCTGAATCAGGCCCTGCCCTTTGAGATGAGTGCTTGGGGATTACCTCATAGCCCTCCTGATTGAACACACGTTTCCCCACTTCAGCTCCTCTAATGGCTGTTGGGAACCTGGTGCATTCTGGGACTGGTAGTCTTTTATGGAAAAATTCTGTTTTCTTATTTCTACCAGAACTGACAGGTTGCTTGTTCAGAGTCACTTCACCTTTACTATAGCTCCTTCTTGAGCTATGATAAGCTTCCTTATCACAGCCCCCGACACGTTTCGGCTAACCAGCCTTCTTCAGGGGGTCTTAAAAAGAGCACACCTCAAAGAAAAATAACAACAATAATAGATAATAATAATCATCATAAATATGTATATAATAAATACAATTAAAACATAACTTTAATTATTACATTAGACAAGTTAATCAAACAGGCAGAAAACCTGTGATATTAAATACATGTTAAAGATAAAATCAAACAGTTAAAACCATAAATATATAGAAGTGATATCTATAAAAAATAATGTGAAACCAAGAATGTATCAATAAATATTAATAAAAATTAAATATAAACAAATTAAAAGCAAAAAAAGAGAGGCGAGGAGGACAAAAGGGATGAATAAATACCTTAAATCTGTCATGTAGAATGCTAAAGACATAAATCAGGCATGTAGGATGCTAAAAACTGACAATAAATAAATAAATAAATACCATATATAAGAAGGCAATTGCCATAAAAATACCATACTAGAGAATAATAAATGACACTAAGACCAATAATAAATAGCTTATATAATAGTATGTATGTAAAAGCACGTCATAAATAATTACAATTTGATGTGAAGAGAATATCTAACCAAGTTTTGTTTAAAAAAGGAACTTTGATCAATAGGCAGAAGCACTCATAAAAAAACTTCAGATAAAGGGTAATAAAAATGTGTTAAATGAACCAGCACAAAATTAGAAATGAGTAGATGTATTTAGCTGTGATTCAAAAGATCGAGAGGTGTTTAAAGAGAACAATAACATCACAGCTTAAGCATAGCTTGTTAAATAGCCGAAAGAATGCAGCATATGTCTTGTAACAAAACCACGGAGTATAGACAATACAATGTATCACAAATAGTAGACAAATTGCCTACTACGAAAGAATTAGAAACAAATTTGCGACCTTAGAATCTGTATTGTAAAAATGTTGTAACACAAAACCTTATAAGATGCAACATTTTTCATTAAGCACACTCTTAACAGCGATTCTGCTCAGAGTGACAAGGTACGTGCAAAACAAATGAAAACAAAAACATCGGCGTTTTCCCGATATCATAGGTTAGGGGTAGGGAAAACCAGATAAATTATTCCAAATAATATTAAAAACGATCCTATGTAATTGATACTACCCCCAAAATATGGACAACCAAAGGGTGCCAATGAATAAAAAATTGCATCGTATAAAAGATGAACTACCAATGGGCAATTCAAACTTCAAAAAAAGTGTACCTTGTACCATAAAAATATATTATAAATCCTTATGAATTAACACATATAGCAGTATAAGAAAATTATGTGGACCCTTAAAAGAAGTCGTAAAATATATTCTGGCAGAAATGCTGCTTCAAGAAACGTGATAATGTCCAGTGTGAATAAAAACTCAGATATCGGCACGTTCACACCTTTCGGATTAGGAGTCAGTGGGGCAAATGAACTGCTCTAACTGAATAATAAAATAACATGATACACTTGATGAAAATCGTTAGAGAACATACTGCAAAAACGTTATGCTGTATTGCCACATAAAAGTCGAAAAACAAAGGATTTTACCATTGAACACGCATTGCACGCCGATTCTGCTTGGAGAAAAAGGCACTCAAAACAGAAGAGAACATAAGATATCAGCGTTTTCCCGCTTTTATGGATTAGGGGTCAACAAAACCAAATAAATCATTCCAACTTATATTAGAAGCAATCTTACGTAGCTAATCATATGCATTATTGCTACTAACAAAACTGTAAGAAACCACGGAAGCAAACAGATCAAATTTTGCATCATGTATTATATAAAAAGATCTAAAAAACCAACTCGTAATTCAACTCTCAAAAAAGCATGTAACATGTACCATAGAGATATACCATGAATCCTTGTTGATTAATGCATGTAACAATGTAGAAAAATTGCGTGAACCCTTAGAAAGAAACTGAGGAGATGGAGGCTTATCGTGAAGTACGTTGTATACAGCAATGCTGCTCAAAATAACGCGATAATGCCCAATGCAAATGAAGACCTAAATACTGGCATTTTCCTGCCTATATGGATTAGGGGTCAGCAGAACAAATAAACTACTTTAAATGAGTTATAAAACCTAACATTCTTAATGAAAAACATATAGAAACCTACTGCAAGACCTATTATATTGAGGCACAAAAATGTTTAATTTTAAAAACAAAAAATTATCAAAGTTCAGAAGAAAGCAAAGGGAGAGAAAAGAGGGAGGGGAAGGGGAGGGAAGGGAAAGAGGGAGGGAAAGGGTGAGGTGGGGGAGAGAGAATGGAGGGGGGAGGAGGGAAAAAAGGAGAAGAGAAGAGGGGAGGTAGGGGAAAGGGGGAGGGGGCAAGAAGGGGAGGGGAAGGGAAGAATGGGGGAAAGGGAGGAGGGGAAAGGGGAAAGGGGAAGGGAGGGGGAAGGGGAGGAGGGAAGGGGCGGAAAGGGGGGAGGGGGAAGAGGAGGGGAGGGGAGGGGAGGGAGGGAAAGGGGGAGAGGGGGTAGGGGGAGGGGAGGGGGAAGGGGGGAGGGGAGAAAGGGGGGAGGGGAGAAAGGGGGGAGAGGGGGAGAAGGGGGGGTAAAGAGGGGGAGGGGGAGGGGAGGGGTAGGGGGAGGAGGGAAGGGAGAAGAGGGAGGGGGAAAGAGGGAAGGTAAGCCTAGATTCATTCCAAAAGCATGTGGACATTTTAAATGTGGTAGATGTTGTTTTTGTGAGAATGTTTTGGTGACTAAAAAGGATATTTTTAAGCCGGGCTCTGCACACAAAATCTTGTTACAAGATTTTTCCAGTTGTGATACTCAGAATGTCATTTATTTGATCCTTTGCCCCTGTAACCTTTGCTACATTGGAAAAACTAAAAGGAGTATAAAGACACACATAATTGAGCACAAGAGTAACATCCGTAGGCAGGTGGTTGATAAATCCCTAGTAAATCATTGGTTAGAAGCCCGTCATACACTTTCTGATTTGAAATTTTTGGTTCTAAAAGTGGTACGGCACCATTGGTGAGGGGGTGACTTGGACAAACTCCTCCTTCGTCTTCAACTGAGGTTCATTTATGAACTTCGTATACTGCACCCATTGGGTTTAAACCAGGAGGTTGATCTTTCCGTTTTTTTATAATATTTTCTTTCTCCCCTCCCCCCACCCTCCCCCTCCCCTCCCCATTCCCCCTTCCCCCCTCCCCCCTCCTCCCCCTCCTCCCCCTTCTCCCACTCTCCCCCTCTCTCCCCCTTCTCCCCCTCTCTCCACCCCTCTTTCCCCCCCTTTCCCCTGCTTTCCCCTCCCTCCACCCCCTCCCCTCTCCTCCCCTCCCCCCTTTCCTCCCTTCCCTCATCTCCCCCTCCCCCTCCCTCCCCCCTCCCTCCCTCCCCTTCCCCCTTCCCTCCCCCCCTCCCCCTTACCCCCTCCCCTCCCCCTTTCCCCCTTCCCCTCCTCCTCCCCCCCCCTTACCCCCTCCCCTCCCCCTTTCCCCTTCCCCTCCTTTCCCCTTTCCCCCCCTTCTCCCTTTTCCTTTCCCTTTTCCCCTTCTTCCCTTCACCCTCCCCCCTTCCCCCTCCCCCTCCCCCCTTCCCCCTCCTTTCCCATTTCCCCTTTCCCCTCCTCCCTTTTCCCCCTCTTCTTCCCTTCCCCCTCCCCATTTGCCCCCTCCCCTTCCCCCTCCCCCCCCTCCCCTCCCCTTCTCTTCTCCTTTTTATCCCTTCCCCCACCCCCGCCTCCTCCCCCCTTCCCCCTCCACCACTTCCCCCTTCCCCTCCTTCCTCCCCCTCCCACCCCCTCCCTTTTCTCCTCCCCCCACCACCCTCCCTTTTTCTCTCCCCCCTACCTCCCCCTTTCCCTCCCTCTTCCCCTTCCCCTTCCCTTCCCTTCCCCTCCCTCTTTTCCCTCCCTTTGCTTTCTTCTGAACTTTGATTATTTTTTGTTTTTAAAATTAAACATTTTTCTACCTCAATATAATAGGTCTTGCAGTAGGTTTCTATATGTTTTTCATTAAGAATGTTAGGTTTTATAACCCATTTAAAGTAGTTTATTTGTTCCGCTGACCCCTAACCCATATAGGCGGGAAAATGCCGGTATTTAGGTCTTCATTTGCATCAGGCATTATCGCGTTATTTTGAGCAGCATTGCTGTGTACAACGTACTTCACAGTAAGCCTCCATCTCCTCAGTTTCTTTCTAAGGGTTCACGCAATTTTTCTACATTGTTACATGCATTAATCAACAAGGATTCATGGTATATCTCTATGGTATATGTTACATGTTTTTTGAGGGTTGAATTATGAGTTGGTTTTTTAGATCTTTTTATATAATACACGCTGCAAAATTTGATCTGTTTGCTTCCGTGGTTTCTTACAGTTTTGTTAGTAGCAATAATGCATATGATTAGCTACATAAGTTTACTTCTAATATAAGTTGGAATGATTTATTTGGTTTTGTTGACCCCTAATCCATAAAAGTGGGAAAACGCTGATATCTTATGTTCTCTTCTGTTTTGAGTGCCTTTTTCTCAGAGCAGAATCAGCGTGCAATGCGTGTTCAATGGTAAAATCCTTTGGTTTTTTACTTTTATGTGTCAATACAGCATAACGTTTTTGCAGTATGTTCTCTAACGATTTTCATCAAGAGTATCATGTTATTTTATTATTCATTTAGAGCAGTTCATTTACCCCACTGACTCCTAATCCGAAAGGCGCAAATGTGCCGATATCTGAGTTTTTATTCACACTGGACATTATCACGTTTCTTGAAGCGGCATTTCTGTCAGAATATATTTTTACGACTGCTTTTAAGGGTCCACATAATTTTCTTATACTGCTACATGCATTAATTCATAAGGATTCATAATATATTTTTATGGTACAAGGTACACTTTTTTTGAAGTTTGAATTGCCCGTTGGTAGTTCATCTTTTATACGATGCAATTTTTTATTCATTGGCACCCTTTGGTTGTCCATATTTTGGGGGTAGTATCAATTACATAGGATCGTTTTTAATATTATTTGGAATAATTTATCTGGTTTTCCCTACCCCTAACCTATGATGGCGGGAAAACGCCGATGTTTTTGTTTTCATTTGTTTTGCACGTACCTTGTCACTTTGAGCAGAAATGGAAGGCCACGGCGCCATGTGTGCGTGGCCGAAGATAAGCAGGGGGGGGCTAGCCGCACGCAAACCGGCATGACCGGCGTGATGCTGGGGGGGCGGGCGCAAGGAGCCCGCAGTGTCATTGGCTCCCGCGGTTGCCTGTGGGTGCGGGAGCCAATGATGGGAAGATGGGCCACGTCGGCAGGGTCTTGGCTGAGGTTGCCACACGGTCCCGGTCTTTTCCGGGCTGGTGCCGGAGCAGACGGACGTCCCTCCCTCCCACCCTTCAATGGGGGGGGGTGAACAAGTGGGTGGGGGTGTTGCAGCTGGCGGGGGTGGCGGGATCCCGGAGGTTTCCAGGGTCAGGAGCCGGTTGCAAGCATTGGGACAGGGGTGGGGTACCCCTGACCCGGACAATACCTCAGGTTTTTGCTAATAATATGGCGAAGCCAGAATGAGGGAGGGCTAGGACGATTAGCCGGGCTTGGGCTCGGCGGAAGCAGAAGCAGCGTCACTTTGCTACTCACATGGCTGGTGAGGGCTCGCTCCACGGGGGTGGGGGAGGCAAGATGATTGTGCTGAAAACAAGTTTGGTTATGGTTAAAAGGTTAAATAAAGCTGCGACCAGTTTAAGTCCCAAAAAGGTGTTGTGTCATTTGTAGAGGGACGGGGGCGAGGTGGGGTGGGGGGTGAGGGTAAGGGCATGGTGGCAACATGTCCGCCTTACCCAGTTATCGCTGTTAAGAGTACGCTTAATGAAAAATGTTTCATCTTATAAGGTTTTGTGTTACAACATTTTTACAATACATATTCTAAGGTCGCAAATTTGTTTCTAATTCTTTCGTAGTAGGCAATTTGTCTACTATTTGTGATACAATGTATTGTCTATACTCCGTGGTTTTGTTACAAGACATATGCTGGAGACTTTCGGCTAGTTAACAAGCTATGCTTAAGCTGTGATGTTATTGTTCTCTTTAAACACCTCTCAATCTTTTGAATCGTAGCTAAATAATCTTCTCATTACTAATTTTGTGCTGGTTCATTTAACACATTTTTATTACCCTTTATCTGTAGTTTTTTTATGAGCGCTTCTGCCTATTGATCAAAGTTCCTTTTTTAAACAAAACTTGGTTAGATATTCTCTCCACATCAAATTGTAATTATTTATGATGTGCTTTTACATACATACTATTATATAAGCTATTTATTATTGGTCTTAGTGTCATTTATTATTCTCTAGTATGGTATTTTTATGGCAATTGCCTTCTTATATATGGTATTTATTTATTTACTTATTGTCAGTTTTTAGCATCCTACATGCCTAATTTATGTCTTTAGCGTTCTACATGACAGATTTAAGGTATTTATTCATCCCTTTTGTCCTCCTCGTCTCTCTTTTTTTGCTTTTAATTTGTTTATATTTAATTTTTATTAATAGTTATTGATACATTCTTGGGTTCACATTATTTTTTATAGATATCACTTCTATATATTTATGGTTTTAACTGTTTGATTTTATCTTTAACATGTATTTAATATCACAGGTTTTCTGCCTGTTTGATTAACATGTCTAATGTAATAATTAAAGTCTGGTTAGCCGAAACGCATCGGGGCGTAATAAACAAGGTTTTCCACCTATAATTGTTGTCAGTCCAGGTTCTGCTTTTATTGTTCTTCTATTGTTGTGCGGATCCCTCTGCTCTTTTTGGTACGCCTATCACCTGCAGGGACATCCTCTCTGCAGGTGCCTCATGACTTTGGCGTCCTTGGCCCCCCTTTTCCCTGCTGCCAGACCCAAGGCTTGCCTCTGTGATGATACGCAGACCCATTCGCTGCAATCCAGAATCAGGACCATAGTGTTTCTCTTTGTCTGTTCCATGCCTTTTTTAATTATGTCACTGTTTTTGCTCCTACCACTTCTTTCGGGGGGCATTCCAGGCATCCACCATCCTTTCCGTGAGAAAGTAGTTTGTAATATTGCTTTTAAGTTTGTCTCCTTGCCGCTTTATTTCATGTCCTCTATTTCTACAGCTTCCCCATCTCTGAAAAAGGTTTGTCTGTTTATTAATACTTTGTAAGTATTTAAATGTCTGTATCATATCCCCTCTGTCTCTCCTCTCTTCTAGGGTATACATATTCAGGTCAAAAGTATTTTCTCATATGTCTTCTGGTGCAGGCCACATATCATTTTGATGGTCTCCCTCTGAACTCTTTCAAGTCTTATTATATCCTTTGCAAGTTATGGTCTCTAAACTGAACACAATATTTCTCCTTCCTGCTGGTCATTCCTTTCTGTCAGTAGCCTAATATCCTTCTGGCTTTGGCCACTGCCTCGTCACACTGTTTAGCCACCTTGAGATCCTCAGACACTATCATTTTGAGGTCCCTTTCTTGGTCCATACACACCAGCCTCTTGTCCCTATTGCATACATCTCCTTTGCATTTCTGCATTCCAAGTGCATCACTCACATTTCTTTGAATTAAATTTCAATTGCCAAACATTTGACAATTCTTATAAATTTTGTAGATTTTTTTCTCATGTTGTCTACTCCCTCCAAAGTGTCCACTCTATTGCAAGTCTTTATATCATCTACAAAAAGGCAAACATTCTTTTAACTCTTCATCAATATCACCCTTAAAGACATTGAATTTTAGTAGTCTCAGGACCAGTCCCTGAGGCACTTCACTACTCACACTCTTCTTCAGAATAAGTTCCATTCACCACTCCCCTCTTTAATCTGTCAATCAACCAATTCTTGATCCATTTCACCACCTTGGCATCCATACCCAGTTTATGAATATATATCAAAGGCTTTGCTGAAATCTAAGTAGACCACCTCCATTGCATGTCTTTGATCTAGTTTTTTTGTCATCCAGTCAAAGAAATCAATCTGATTTGTTTAGCATGATTTTCCCTTGGTAAATTCATGTTGCCTCAGATCTCACAAACTGTTGGCTTCTAGAAAAAACACTATCCTTTTTTTCAGCAGAGTCTCCATTACTTTTGTCACCACTAAGGTAAGGCCTGTAGTTTGTCATTCCTTTTCTGTTGAATGCAGTCTTCTGAAAATATTTGAGTTCTGTCTCACTTCCATACCTACTGTATTTATGTTTATTTTCTGAGATATCATTCTTTGCCTTTCATCTGTGGACACAGAAGAGAAATGTTTGTTAAGCAATTCCACTTTATCCTCATTAACCCTCTATGTATTCCTCCCCTTCATCCCTGAATCTCATCATGCCATTTTTGCACTTCCTCCAGTCAACAAGTTACCTAAACAAAAAGTCCCTTGTTTATGAACCCTTGTTTTACTGTGTGGGCTATTTTTTCTCCTATTAAGATCTTTTCTTTCCTGACTACTTTATCTGTTTTCCTTAGCTTCTCCAGATATTGGTGTTTGTCTTTCTCTTTCTCCGAACTCATATAATTTACGAAGGCTAATCTCTTCTTTGTTACCTTTTTCACCAACCTCTTTTGAGACCCATAGTGACCTCATTTTCCTTTTAGTTTTCTTTAAATTCCCAACAAAAAGGTTAAAATATCTCCTTTCAGTTTTGCCCACTTGTTGTTCTACTTCTCCCAGATATTCCCATCTACCTAATGACTCTTCAAGATATCCCACCATCTTTGTAAAGTTAGTATGCCTGAAGTCTGGGAACCTCACTTTTGAATGAACTATTTCCTTCTGTGTCATAATTTTGAAGTTCACCATTCGGTGATCATTGCATCTCAGATGATCATGCCCATCAGAAACACTCTCCCCATTTGTAAGCATTAAGTCTAGTAATGCCTCCTCCCACTTGGGTTTCATTATCAGTTACTTCTCTTGTGTTCCTCCATCCTACACCATGTCAATTTCCCTTTGCCCCTCTGTGAAGTTGACACTGGACACCTGTTCTTTCACAGTTGCATTGGAAGCTATAAAGACATCTTTAACTTGGGCAGTGGACTAGAGGAACCCAACAGCATACTCTTTCTCTTTCTGCACATTTGTGCTAGTACTGATTTAGCCTTCTTTCCCTTATTTTTTTCTATGACCATTGAATTTTCCAGAGATACCCTTCACAAGTATTATGATATTCCTGGGGTAGGCCCTGTAGTGCCCAGTTATGCTACCTGCCTGCTGACATTTTTCAAAGCAGTAGGGGAATGTTTTTGCCCTGCCAATGCTCCTATGGGACTGGATTATCAATTCTTGGAACCAGGTACTGCTCATCTTTTTTAGTGCCCTTTCCCACCCAACAGGCCTTTGCCAATTTGGAGCACCATCACACCAAATATGTTGCCTCGTTTATTTGCCCATCTAGCCTGGGCTAGGCCCTACACTGCCCAGTTATGCTGCCTATCTCCTGACAATGGACTGAGGAGAGGAAAATGTGTTTGTCCTGTCAGTGTTCCTATAAGATTAGCATACCAGTTCTGGGGAGCAGGGACTGCCTGTCTTTTTAACTTTTAGCTAGCTTTTTATTTAGTATTTAGTTTTAACTATATTCTATGAACATGGGATGGAATAGATAGATACAGTGTCCTCCCACCTTCACAGACAGTAGGCAAATCAGGTGTTGTAAAACTGTTATTTCACTTTATCTTACCTTCTGGTTGTGCAATGGAATAGATGTATTTAGATACAGCAACATCTACTTCTACCACTGACACTGACTATGTTATACATACACATAAAATGTATAGCACACCTTCTTCTAGCAATACTTATCGCTTAGGACAGTAAAAGCAATTGGATGGGAAACTATAAAGGAAGAATTTCCCTCACCTATCTCTGTCTTTGCAGATCTTCCACACCCCATTGGGACATTCCCAATCTACCAAAACGTTCAATCATCCAGTTTTAATAGCAGACCTCACAGCACTAAGGTAGGCAGGAACACTGCTGTCTGCTACCTTCAAGCTGTTTTTTTCCCTCAATCTTTATTTTTGTGCTTTCAAGTAGTACGAATGTTAAAATTTACCAAAATAGTGATGGTGAAAAAGCACAATTTAATAAGAGTGCCTGGATAAATAACACAGCTTAGTACATCAACCCTGCATTAGGATCCCTCCCTTTAGTTTGTTTTGAGGGGCATAGGTTATTGACATGCTTTTTCTCTTAACTCTTTTGTAGACTTTGAAGTATATTTGATTGCAAAGAATAAGAATACCTTAATCCCATTTGGTGAAAGTATCAAGGCAGAGAAAATTAGAAGCTGGGGCAGGACCAAACTTAGGTGGATAGTGGTGATGTTCAGTCACTATCCATTTAACATATACATTCAAGACTGAATGTAGAAATGGGAGGCATTACTTTTTATGGATAAGTTACTCAGATAAAATTATGCTGGCATTTTCAGCATTCTGGCATGACCTCCTAGGTCCACTGAGAATAAGCAGAAAGATGTTGTTATTAAGCATTATCAAGTTGATAATGACACATGGTGACCCTGTGGATAGTTGTCCATGTTGAGACTATCTCCTTGGATTTCTTGGCAAAGTGCCAATTGAAGTAGATTTGCCAGACTTTTCTTCCATGCAGTATACCTAGAGCAGGCGTCCACAAATATTCCTTAGATTTAGGAGCCAGTCCAGAAACTTAAGAGCCATAAGCTGAGCCCCCTACTCCTGAAACTGAAGATCAGAGGGATTGATTGAGATTTCTACAGAGGTGTACTGTGGCATCTTTGGGTCTGATTACTAAGGCTATTTTCCCATTCCATGACCAAGGGAAAAGAAAGCTTAGGAAATAAGGTCATTAATGTACAACTGCAAGGCCACTAGCAAGAATATACAACCAGCCCCCCCCCCCCACACCCTGTCATCATGCATTCTTGTTCTCTCCCTTCTCCCCACATACTCTGACATTGCCCAATCTCATGCTTGCTGTCTCTTCCACACAGTCATCATTCAGTCACGTGTTTACTCTCTCCTCCCCACATTCTGTCGCCCATTCTCCTTTCTCCTTTAAAATAGACCACCCTCCCAGCCCCCAGCCCAGCAAGCCCTCAACACTCTTCTGATGCTCTGTCATTTGTATCCAAAGTAGCAAATCAATTTTGCAGGCAGCCTTTACATTTTGGTAGCATGTCCTCAAAGTTTTATTTTGCTACATTCATGAGTGGCTTGCTCTTTTTCAACTTTAGCTTGAGTTTGCATACTAGTAGGTACCACAGTCAGCTTCAGTTTTTGTCTTTGTTGATGTTATTAAGCTTTTTGATTGTTGACTTCCACAGATGTAGTCAATATGATTTTTGTACAATCCATTGTGTGAAGTCCATGTGCACAGTTACCGCTTGTGTTGTTGGAAGACAGTGCTTTCTCCAGCTTCATTTCTGTTGCCAAGTCCATATTTTTCATGAACTTTGCCTTCTTCTTTGTTGCCAACTTTTACGTTCCAGTCACATGTGACTATCGGGATATCAGGTTTGCATGTTCTGTCAATTTCAGCTTGTACTTGTTCATAGTACTGTTCAACTTCTTCTTTTGCAGCTGTTATCACTTGATTCAAGTGATATCATTTGAATAATTGTGTTGATGGACATTCCTTATAGACAAGCAGAAATTAAGCATTCACTAATTGCATTTTATGTTATTAGTTCTTGCAAGTTTTTTTCTTAATTATAAATGGAACAGTATTTCTTCTTTGTCTTTCGTTCCCAGCATAGTATACCATGTGATCATCAGATGCAAAGTGCCTGATTCCAGTCCATTTCAGTTCACTGACATCCAACAAATTGAGTTGTACACATTCCATTTCATTCTTGACCACCTCCAGTTTCCCTTGGTTCATGCTTCATATGTTCCATGTTGCAGTATGTAAGACATCTTTGCAGCCTCTGACTCTCATTTCATGTTCAGCTACTCTGCGGTCAGACATCCCAGAGCTTTGATCCAACCACATCATAAATGCTGGCTTTTATTTATTTATTTATTTTAAAGGATTTATATACCACTTTTTTCCTGAAATCAAAGTGGATTACACAGGAAACAAATCAAATCAAATCAATTCAATTTCACAGCAAACAAATCAAGTGGTTGGGTGCGGGGGTGTGTGCATGCAGTGAAATTTGGGGTGTGTGTGTGTGAGTGGTGTGAGGAGGTTGATACATTATGAGCTCTGTACAGGAGCTATTTACATTTTTACATTTATATTTACATTTGCATTTTTACATTTTGTTTGGGCAGTTCATGTGATGTCATTGTAGTGTTCTGTGAAGAGTATTGTCTTTAGCATCTTCTGGACGTCATTGAGGTCATTTGTTGCTCTCAGGTTGTCGGTGAGTGGGTTTTGCTTGTTTGGGTGAGGTTTGCTTCTGGGGTGATTTGGGTGGTTGGAGGTTGGTGATCTTCGTTGAATTGTTTGATGAATAGGGTGGTTTTGAGTAGCTTCTGGAATTCTTTTATGTCTGTTGTTGCTTTCAGTTTATCTGGTAGGATGTTCCAGATAGCAGGGGCAGCAAGAGAGAAAGCTCGCATGGATGTGGATTTGTTGGTTCTTGTGAATAGGCTGGGTGTTGGTATGTTGTTCTTGGTGCTGTTTCTGTCTGGTCTATTGCTTGTTTTAGTTACGATGAGTTTCTGTAGTATCTCTGCTGACATGTTGTTTTTAATTTTGAAGATGGTGAGTGCTGCTTTATATTTTGCCCGTGATGAGATTGGTAGCCAGTGCAGGTCGTATAGTATTAGATTTATGTGGTCTTGCATTGAGGCGCTTGTAATTATGCGGGCAGCAGTGTTCTGGATTATTTACAGAGGTTTGCAGAGGGTGGTTTGTTTGGGTAGAACTTTGTATATTATATTACAGTAGTCTAGTATAGGTGTAATGATGGCCTGGCATACTGTGCGGAAATGTTCTTTATTGAGGAGAGGTTTTAGTCTCCGGAGCATTGCTAGTTTGAAGGAGGCTGTTTTGGATATCTTGTTGATATGCGGTTGGAGTGTGAGTTGCTTGTCTAGAATTATTCCAAGGTATCGGACTTCGTCTTTTATTGTGATTGGTGTATTGGATATGTTGATAGAAGTAGGGGGAATGAATGTGGAGTCTCTTGTGATGATGATTGCGTCAGGTTTTTTTTTTATGTTGATGTTTAAGTTATTATTGGTTAGCCAGGTCATCATTTCTTGAATGCAGTTTGATATTTTGGTATAGTCTGGGGGGTCCAGTTGAATGCCATGATGTCGTCAGTATATATAGCGTATTGTATCTTGTATTTGTTGAATATTTTGCATATAGGCTGAATGTAAATACTGAAGAGAAGAGCTGACAGCGATGAGCCTTGGGGGACTCCTTGAGTAGTTTTGAAGGGTTTTGAGGTGAGGTTACCAGATTTTACTTTCTGCTGTCTGTCTTCGAGGTATGATTGAAATCATTTAATGGTGGTATCTTGTAGTCCAATCTCCATTAGGCGTTTTAATAGTATGTGATGGGAAACTGTGTCAAAGGCTGCTGATATGTTGATAAATATTAATAAGAAGCCCTGTTTTATTTTATCTATTCCTTTGATTATGTTGTTGAATAGTTGTATGAGGAGTGCCTCAACCCCATGTTTTGGACGGAATCCATACTGGTGAGGATCTTTACTCTAAAAAGGCTTCAGCTCCTTCAAGACACATGTAAAAGACAGTCCCTGCTTACAAACTAGTCAAGACAGACAACACAGTAGCTGTAGACATGTGATAGATCTAGGGGGAATGGTAAGGAAACACAAAGGAGATCAGGGGAGTCAAGATCTGAAAGTGGCAATTAAGAGGTGAGTTTTCAGCCTGGATTTGAAAAGGGTCAGAGAAGGCGCCTGATGTACAGACTCAGGTAGTTTGTTCCAGGCATAAAGAGCAGCAAGGTGAAAGGAGCAAAGTCTGGAGTTAGCAGTAGAAGAGAAGGGCACAGATAGAAGTGATTTGCCAGAAGAGCAGAGTTCACAAGGAGGGGTATAGTGAAGATAAGAGAGGAAAAGTAGTGAGGAGCTGCAGAAAGAATGCACTTATTGTACAGCAGGAGATATTTTAACTGGATATGGAAAAGGATAGGGAGCCAATGAAGTGATTTGAGAAGAGGGGTAATGTGAGCATGACAAGGCTGGTGGAAGATTAGCCATGCAGCAGAGTGTTGAACAGATTGAAGGGGAGAGTGAGAAAGGAGGAAGGGGAGAGGAGGATTTGGGGGAAAAAAGAAGTTTAGTTTTGGCCATGTTCAGTTTCAAGTGACAATGAGACATCCAATCAGCAATGTCAGAAAGGTAGGCAGAGATCCTGGTCTGAATTACTGGAGTGATTTCAGGTGTAGAGAGGAAGATCTGGGAGTCATCAGCATAAAGATGGTACTGAAAGCCATGGGAAGAGATGAGTGTACCAAGGGACTGGGTATATAGAGAGAAAAGGAGTCAACCCAAGACAGAACCTTGGGATACACCTACTGAGAGCGGGATAGCAGTGGAGGAGGATCCACCAGAACAATCTCTGAAAGAGCAATGGGAGAGATAAGAAGAGAACCAGGATAGCACAGAGCCCTTAAAACCATGCGAGGACAAAGTATTGAGGAGAAGGTGGTTGTCAACAGTGTCAAAAACAGCAGAAAGGTCAAGAAGGATGAGGATTGAGTAAAGGACCTTGGATTTAGCTAGGAACAGGGCATTAGAAACTTTGGCAAGAGCCATTTCAGTAGAGTGTAAAGGACAAAAGCCAGATTATAAAGGATCCTGGAGGGCTTGAGAGGAAAGAATGTTGAGGCAACGCTGGTGAACCACATATTCAAATAGTTTAGAAATGAATGGAAGGAGGGAGATGGGTCAATAGTTAGGACAGGTAGGGTCTAATGAGGGTTTCTTGAGGTTTGACCCAGCATGCTTGAAGGCTGTAGAGACAATTGCAGTGTAGTGCGATAGATTGAGAATATGAGAGATGGAAAGGACAGCAGTAGAGGAGATGGAGCATAGGAGATGGATGCAAAATAGGATCAGAAGAGCAAGTAGTGAATTTGGAAGGCACTGAAGGTATGTTCTCAGAGATCAAAGAAAAGGAAGAGAGGGTAGCAGAGGTAGGGGGAGTTGGGAGTGAAGAGGGCGAGGAGGGGAAGTAGCTGTCATCATGGGGAGTTGGAGTGTGATTGGATTTTTTTATGGAAATAGTCAGCAAGGGTTTGGGCAGAAAGGGAAGGAGTGGTTGGAGGCGAAAACACCTTGAGAGTTGTTAAGAGACAGTGAGGGTCAGAGGCAAGAGAGTTAGATGGACATAATAGTCTTGTTTGGTGAGTGCTATGGCTGATTGGAAAGAGACAAGCATAAATTTGAAGTGTAGAAAGTCTGCAAGGGTATGGGATTTGAGCCATGCACAGTCAGCTGAATGGGCACAGGAACACAGATAGCAGGCAGTGGAAGATAGCCAGGGCTGGGGTATAGTATGCCTCATAGGACGTAGCATTGGTGGAGCAAGAACATCCAGAGCAGAAGAGAGTGTAGTGTTATAGGAAGCTATTGCCTCATCAACAGACTCAAATGACATAGTGGAGGAAAGAGGTGATGAGACAGTGGAGGAGAGAGCCAAAGGGTCAATAGCATGAAGATTTTTAAAGTGATTGGAGAGGCAGGGCAAGGTTGAGGTGGTGAGTGATGCAAAGTGAAGCTTAGCAGGTGATGATCCATTAAGGGCAGAACTGTGGTACAGAGGTTTAAGGGTAAGCAATTAAGAAGATTACAAGGTTGAAGCAGTGGCCATTCTGGTGAATGGTTGCAGTAGAGCAAAGCTGGAGATCGAATGAGGAGATAAGGGAAAGGAGCTTTAAAGTATAAGGATCAGAGGGGTTATCAACATGAATGCTAAAATCACTGAGAATAATGGAGAGAGAAGATGAATCCAGAAAAAAGGACAGCCATGAGTCAATGTCAGCAAGAAAGGTAGAGGTGGACTTGTCAAGAAGTCGATAAATAACAACTAACCGGAGAGGTAGTGGAGTAAAAAAGTGGATAGGAAGGATGGAAAGGAGTGAGAATGAGGTATCAGGAGGGGTTGAAATTGGCAGGAAGGAGAGAGTAGAATCCCAATACCACCACCATAACCAGTGGGGCAAGGCATGTGGGAGAACAGATAGACGCCATGACAGAAAGCAGCGATTGATGCCGAGTCTCCTGGGAGGAACCAGGTATCAGTTAGAGCAAGAAGATGGAGAACATTAGAGATAATCATGAGTAAAGGCAAGTTTATTTGAGATGGAATGTGCATTCCAAAAGGCACATGAGAAAGAGAGTGAGAAAGGGGAAAGGAGAGGGATTTGAATAAGATTTGAACTGTTGTATGAAAATCTATTCTAGGAGTGTGACAAAAGTCTAGAGTGGCCAGGATTGGAGTTTGTATCTCTGGAAGATAGAAGGAGAAGGAATAAAAGAATGTGGGGCAGAGAGGAGACAGCACAGCGGTAGCGAGGGTGCGATTGTTTTAGAGAGAGAGGAGATGGCTGAATGAGAGAAAGAAAGTGGTGAAGCTCAAGAACTAATAATAGGTTAGAGGTCAAGATGGTGGAGTAAGTGAGGATGGTAAAGGGTAGAGAAGGGCTGGGGGGGCTTGAAGGTGTTGTTAGGAGGGGAGACAATTAGGGAGTAGGAGGAGTAGGAAGAGAAAGTGAGTAGCCATAAAAGAGAGAGATGGAGAGGAGAACAGAAATCAGAAGAAATAAGGGCAGATGGGACAGCGATCACAGGGTATTAGATGCGCCTGTGAATAATTGTGGTAATGAGCACAAGATGGCTATAAGAGACTAAACGCCATGGGGTGGGTGTGAAAAGGGATGGGAGGGAGGGATAAAAGTTATGAGGATATGCAGAGAGAGGTACAAATGGAGAAAACCGAACAAACAGATAAATAAATAACACACTAACAACGATAAAATAAATATATCAATAGACACACCGGACTCACAGGTTGACAGGTACATGTTCCCAAACTGGCAGCAAAGCAGATAAGCAGCTTCTAGGTGCTGAGGCAGAGAGAAATCAGCACACCTAGGAAACAAAACAGTAAGAGAGGATTAAGCAAAGCCTCAGGAGAGGATGGGGGAGGGGTTAGTCACGCAAGGACTATGGGGGAGGGGTTAGTCACGCAAGTCACTTCAACACTATATAATCTCAATCCACAAAGCAAATTGTATGAATCATGTCAGCAATGAGATCGCCACCAATAGACTCACTGATGTGTGAATATGTATCTGCTTGTGTAAATTGTAACTTCTTTTGTAAATACTAATTGTAAATATTCCCTTCTCAATGTGTCTAAACCTTATCCCTGTGTGCTGTGAACTGTACTATTCCCACTAATCATACTGTGTGCTGTGAACTGTACCTCTTCCACTAATCATCCTGTGTATTGTAAATTATGGCCAGTACAGCCACTCTTTTTCTGTGTTGGAATACCGCTGCTGATCGCTGGAAGTAGCGGGATATAAGTGTACACTAAATAAATAAATAAATAAATAAAATAAAAATAAAGCAATGGACAGGAAAAAGGAAAATGTTGGATAGATCACCAGGACAGAGAAGAAATAAGTAATGGATTAAATGATAGCTTGGCCTCAATAGACAGAGACTAGTATAGCATTAGTGTGATGCTATGAAAGCTACTAAAAATAAAGAATGCCAAAAGGAAGTGAGAGAGTTGAAAAAGCAGATTGCAGAGATGGAAAGAAGTCATATGCCAACTAGGGATTACATGTTATTAAGTTTGAACAATTTAAAGTCCAAAAACAGTGTTCTTAGTGTAGATAGTGTGGAAAAAATATAAATAAATATGATTACCTGGAGTCCTACAATGCTGAAATGGCCTGTGGTAAAAATCTAGACAGACTTCAGGCCCTGGGTAGGCCACGTTAGAAGACGGTGTTTGGAGAGCCGGGCCCTAGGTTTTAAAAATAAAAAATGTCCTTCACTGAGGTCCCGGGGCTTTCCGATGCTGAATCACAGAATCGGGAGAGCAGGAGAGGCAACTGGCAATGTTTTAAAATAAAAAAAAGAACAGGGGAAAGGTGCCATGCGTTTCCGCAGTGCTGCAAACATTTTAAAAATAAAAACATGGTTCCCGCAGTGATACCCGATGTCCTGGGGTGCTGGCGACCTAAATCGGGGGGTTGCCAGGCCTGTTTTTGGCTTCAGAGAGGAGCCGGAGGCAAGAGCTCTTCATCTGATAAAGCAGCAATGCTGACTGTAACACAGAAACAGTGCTCTGCTGAACTCTGGTTGATTTAAAGGGGACCGCACTGTTAAAAACTGAGGTAAGAAAAAAAATTAAAAAGTAAGAGTTTTACATAAGAGGATTTAGGGTAATAGGACCCTATGTTTTACTTTTGCATACCGTCCCTTTAATTATTTAGCGAAGTTCGGCCGAGGGAATTGGGATCCTGGAAAAAAAAATTAATGGTGGGAGTAGTTAGAAGGGACCTCAGGAGGAACAGCTTGGAGAATGGGTTTCAAAATTTTAAAGGCCAATGTTTTATTTTTGACAAAGTGCTCTACTGCACCGTAAAATTATATTAAGATATTTTTTGGGCTAGAGAGGGATTTTTTAGGAATATTATTTGTATGTTGGTGTTTGACAAGAGTTTTTGGAACTGGAAAAAATTAATTTAAAGGAGAAAAATGTGTTTCAATGGATAATTGAATGTAAAGAATTTTTCAGTGATGGAGAGAGTTTTTAAAATGGATATAGTGTATTAGAGTATTTTTTTTTAAAGTAGCGTTTAATCAATTCTATTATCAAAATAAGTATATTTTGTTTTAAAAGTACATTTGCCTATATAAGTTTATGGAAGTTACCTTAGCGACCATTCAAACCAGCTAACGTTCATCCTTTCCTGGAGGTGGAATCCCAAGCTCAGGTGAACGTTTACATTTGATGCCTATTTGGCCACACCATCGAGACACATAGGTAACACCCTGGATACATTGTAGAGACTAGGACATCAGCTGGGATACCTGAAGTTGATGCAGTTAAAGGCCTTTACTCTGTCCTTATTCTTCTTGACCTTTCTGCTGCCTTTGACACTGTTGACCATGATCTTCTCCTTGACACTTTGTCCTCGCTTGGCTTTAGGGACTCTGTTCTCTCCTGGTTCTCCTCTTATCTCTCCCATCGCTCCTTTAGTGTATATTCTGGTGGCTTCTCCTCCTGTTACCTCACTCTCGGTTGGTGTCCCCCAGGGTTCTGTCTTGGGTCCCCTTCTTTTTTCTCTCTATATCCAATCCCTTGGTGTGCTTATTTCCTCTCATGGTTTTCAGTACCATCTCTATGCTGATGACTCCTAAATCTATCTCTCTACTGCTGATCTTTCTTTCTTCTGCTTTCCAGTCCCGGATCTCTTGCTGCTTCTCTGCCATTGCTGCCTGAATGTTCCATCGTCGCCTGAAACTGAACATGGCCAAGACTGAACTTCTCATTTTTTCTGCTAAAATTTCCCTTTCTCCTTCTTTTTTCAGTCTCTGTTGATGGCTCTGTTCTCCAGCCTGTTTCATCTGCTCGTAATTTGGGTGTTATTTTTGATTCTTTGATCTCTTTCTCCTCTCATATCCAACTCATCGCTAAGACCTGTCGCTTCTTTCTCTTCAACATTGGCAAAATCCGCCCCTTTCTCTCTGAGCTCACTAATAAAATCCTCATCCATTCCCTAATCACCTCCCACTTTGATTATTGTAACCTCCTTCTTGCTGGTCTCCCTCAGTCTCATCTCTTCCCTCTTCAGTCTATTCAGCACTCCGCTGCCCGTTTGATTTTCCGTCAGCCTCGTTTTGCCCACATCACTCCTCTCCTCAGATCTCTTCACTGGCTCCCTATCCGTTTCCATATTCACTTTAAGCTTCTCCTTCTGACTTAAAAGTGCATTCACACTGTGGCTCCTCAGTATCTTTCTTCTCTCATTTCTCCCTATTTCCCCCCTCGTGTACTCCGTTCTTCTTCCCAGTTGCTTCTTGCTATGTCCTTCTCCTCTATTGCCAACTCCAGATTCCACTCTTTTCACATTGCTGCACCTTACGCTTGGAATAAACTTCCTTTGTCTATATGTCAGGCATCTTCTTTGGCCTTCTTCAAACTTAAGTTAAAAGCTCATCTTTTCGCCTCTGCCTTTGGCTCTTGATTTTGTGTTCTCCTTCCTTCCCCTCTTTTATTTCACTTTTCTTTCTTCCTTCCTCTTACACTTGTTCTTACCGCGCTCCTTTGTCCTGTCTCTCCTGCTCTTGTATCTTTGCCCTTGTTCTTATCTTTTTTCTACTCCTTTTCTTGCTTTGTCTTTTTAGATTGTAAGCTCTTTTGAGCAGGGACTGTCTTTTTGTGTTTTCATTGAACAGCGCTGCGTGCACCTAGCAGCACTTTATAAATGCTTAGTAGTAGTAGTTAGGGAGTTAAAGATAACAGACCTGCATTATATAGGCTGGGGCGCAAGGCCTCAAATAAGCCTAAAATCATGGCCTAAAAGGTAGAAATAGGGCTGTTTTGGGTGCAAGCATGGTATGAGGGTGTAGTGATAGAATAACTAAGATGGTCTGTGGAAATATTAGTCACCTTGAATGGGAATGAAAGAAGAGAGAAATGTATTGTGTATATGAGACCAAAGCTGTTTTAAAGCCCTGCATGAATATCAAAAGCCTTGACTGACTGAACCATAGTCTCATTTCAGAAAGCAGCAGCTGTGATAAACCTGATCAAGTGCAAATTTAGGCTTCTTGCTTCCTGAGGCCGTATCCTGAAGGGGAGCGATGAGAGCTTACTTAACAAGGCTAAAGTGTAATTCCTATGCAAAGGAACAGAGTTGGTCAAGAAGTGAGTTAGAGACGAGTAAAGGCGTGGGCAGGGTCCCAGCACCTGTGGGTAACCGGGTACTCGGCCCGGTGCGGGACCCTGCCACACTAGGTTGGTGCTGGGGAGGATGTGGGCACGGCGTCTCTGGACGCCGACTGCGTCCTTTGAATTGATTGGCTCCGCCCGTGTGAGCGCATAGGAGTAGATTGCATGTGCTCAGGCTGCAGAAGGAGCCGAGCACATGTTGGGAGTCTGCGGAGGCTGCTCAAGAAGCTTGTCGGTACTTCGGAGGCTTACGGGGCAGTAGCAATGGCAGTGGGAAGGTCCGGAGGGCAGGACGCACGAGCGGCGGAGTGCAGTGGCAGGCTGCGTGTCAAGAGAGCCCCGGGAGCTGTGCGGTGGGGTGAGCAGGGCCTGCCAGCTTACTATGGTCTGAGGACTGCAGGGACGTCGCAGGCCACAGCTGAGCACGGGGGCACGAAGCCCGAGAATCAGGCGAGTTGGGGTTGCAGTGCTCACATCGGGATTGAGAATACTAATAGGGGGTGGGGGGGAAATCGGGGAGAGGGGCTGAGGGCCGGTGTGCATATAAAAAAAAACAAAAAAAACCCATAATGCGCAGCAAACTTACTATCAAGAAGGAAGGGGATGCCGGGAAGGAAAGGACACCAGGGGGGCAGACCGGGGGCCAGCAGGGCAGAGGGGGACAGGATGGGGGGGTCCCTAGAGGGCAGGGTGTGGTCAGGAGGGGTTGGGGGGCCATAGGGGTGTGGCAGAGTGCTCTGCCTCTCAACAGGGGGTGGGGAGGGACAGGTGGCCAGCACTTGGTCGGGCCGGGCCCCCCCTGGTAGCAAGGAGATCAAGGGGGGGGCAGCTGAGCTCGGGGACAGGGAACGAGGAGCCTGCTAGAGGCTGGAAAGCTAGAGGGGGAAGCCTCAGTGCCTACACCAGGGGCTGGAGGACAGGAGGGTCCTCAGAGGAAGCTTGGTGCTAGTATCAAAGTTGGAGGAGGGGATAGATGTATGCCAGAGTACGAGGGTACCGGTCCATCCAGGGATGGGAGAGAGAGGGGGTCCTTGGGGCGGTTATGGGCATGGGGTAGCCAGGTGGGGGGCTGGAGGTGATTGGTCCTCGGGGAGTGGTCAAGGGGGTCGATGGGGTGGCAGGTCGTCAGTACGCCTGGGATCAGTGGATGGGGGGGGCCAAGACCCGTCGCGGGCCGAGTGGGAGGGGGTGTGGCAACCGACTTGGTTTGCAGGTATTCCCCCCCCCCCCTGCTTTTCCATTTATTTTTCTTCGCAGGTGCCTTTGCTGGTGTCGCCAGGACCGGCGCAGAGACCAGCGGAATGACCAATGGAGACCAGGAATGCCACGACCGCTACACCACGTAGAGGCCTGGTGGCGGGAGTGGAGGCATGCAGTGTGAGTGAGGAATGGCCGAGTGAGGATTCAGCGCAAGGGGTACAGCGACTGATGGCGATGGCGTCGGGGCCCGTGGCTGTGGCGGGTGAGTCCCAAATTGACGAGGGCACAGGGGGCGTGAGGAGGGGCGTGCAGGTTGGATGGTCAGGAAAAGCGAGGCGGAAGAGGAAGCATACGTGTCGGCTGCGGCGGCGAAGTTTGGAATCATCGTCTTCATCGTCTTCAGGATCGTCGGGGCCGTCGTCGTCGGGGGCAAGGGTGGGGGGCAGGAGGTGCAAGAAGTGGCAGCAGCGGCGAGTGGTGCATTGGGGGGGGACTCCGAATTTGGTGACTTTGTCGGAGTTATGGGAAGGAGTTCTGAGGAAGCTGAGATGAAGAATTCGCAAGCAGAAATACATTGACATTTTCCGCCTGCTGGAGGGGCATAAGCGGTCCGGAGAGAGCAGAAAGAAGCGCAAGGAGGTTGAGAAAGCGGGCCAAATTAGGAAGGTATCTTGGACGATCATGAACTGGGTGCGGACTTTTCTGCGGCTGGCTAGTGTTTGGGGGCGGCATTATCTGGATCAGAATGGGATGTTGCTGCCATATGCCAATTCAGTATTTGAAGCCTCGCAGACCCATGAAGGTTGGTCGTGGCTTAATTATGATGAAAGGTTTAGGGATAAAATGGAGGAGAAAAAGTCATTGGCTCGCTCAACTATGCGTGTAGAGTGATTCTGATGGGTCCAGTATTTATATGCCATTTGGCGGCAGCAACAGCAGGGGTGGTGAAGCCGCACCACCGCATTCGAGTTTCCAGGGTTATGAGGGAGGACTTGCAGGTCTGGGACGTCTTTTTGAAGGATTTTAATGGGATGTCAGTCATAAGGGAAGCTGAGAGTTCGAGCGAGGAGTTACAACTGTTTACGGATGCGGCTGGTGGTATAGGGATGGGAATTTATTTTGGTGGAGCGTGGTGTGCTGATAAATGGCCGAGAGAGTGGCAAGAGGAGGGTCTGTTAAAGAATATAACATTTTTGGAGTTGTTTCCAATGCTAGTGGCATTGGAGTTGTGGCCAGACAGGCTTCAGAATCGTAAGGTGGTGTGGTTCTTTGATAACGAAGCAGTTGTGAGTGTCATTAATTATTACACTCTGCGATGTCTGCAGGTGGCGGTGCTGATGAGATTGGTGGTGCTAGCCTGTTTGCGCCTGAATGTTGTGTTGAAGACCAGACATATTCCAGGCCATACTAATGTAATTGCTGATGCTCTTTCCCGTTTGCAGTGGGACCGGTTTCGGAGGTTGGCTCCGGAGGCGGATCAGGAAGGGCGTGTTGTCCCTTGGAGCTTATGGAACAGTGGCCTGCTGAGATGACGGAGCTTGGTGGCAGAGAGGATCTTGGACACTTACCAGAGAGGTTGTGTGCGGTGGTTGCCTTTTTGAGGGTGCAGGGTTGGCAAGGGGGGGGGGCAATGCCAGATCTATTGCTTGGGCAGTATATTATCAGTGCAAAGGGGCAAGGGGTGTCATGATCATCAGTGCGTGGTCATTTGGCCGGTTTTGCCTTTTTCGCGAGATCCGTCGGATGGGGTTCAGTGGGGGGAGGGTTCATGGTCCAGAGGTTGTTGCGGGGGTGGGAGCATTCGCAGCCTACTCCTCGGGATCAGCAGCAGCCAATTACGCATGAGTTACTCCTGAGCCTATGTAGGGAGTTACCTTAGGTTGCGGATTCGCGATACAAAGCCATTCTTTTCCATGCAGTGTTTAGTTTGGCTTTCTTTGGTACTTTTCGGGTGTGGGAATTGGTGGCAAACTCTGTGAAAGCGGGAGTCGGGAGTAGCTTGCAACACCAGCATGTGCATTGTGGTGGCGGGCAACTACGGGTACTCCTGGCGAAATCCAAAATGGATCAGTGTAGGAAGGGTCTTTGGGTGGTCTTGAAGGAGATAGGGGGGCTTACCGGCCCGGTAGCTACAATGCAGGAGTACTTGAGGATGTGTCCAGTAGTAGCGGGAGGGCTATTGGTGCATTGTGATGCACGGTTGCTGACACGGTTTCAGGTGTTGGCTGTGTTGCGTATGGTATTGCTACGAGTGGGTGAGGACCCT
This sequence comes from Ichthyophis bannanicus, assembly GCA_033557465.1. Lineage (NCBI taxonomy): Eukaryota > Metazoa > Chordata > Amphibia > Gymnophiona > Ichthyophiidae > Ichthyophis > Ichthyophis bannanicus. Next base: position 945,548 of record JAWIIG010000051.1, read on the forward strand.
AGTCGCTTTTCGGCACACTCTTTTTGCATTTCGGCAGTGACCAGTGCGGCAGAGTTGGGTCTGTCGGGGGAGCAGATACAAAGTATTGGAAGGTGGCGATCCAAGGCATTTAAAGGATACGTGTTTATGACTGGTGGGGGGGAATGGGGGGGTGATTCTAATTGTTAATTTCTTTTGCAGATGAGGCACTTGCTGTGCGGGATTGTTGGATTATGGGACACTCCTTCGTGTTCTGGGCTGGTCAGTGATCAGTGGTGTGGCCAGTCGGGCCGAACCTGGGCTTTAATCCAGAGGTGGTGTCAGTATCATGGCTGGGCAAACGGGGTCTGTGATGGACGCAGCTGTTGCCCTTGCTCCGACATTAGCGGTGTCTACGGAAGCAGCCGGACATTTTGCTGTTGCATCTAGGTGGCAATGTGTTGACGTCATGGACATGCAAGCAGCTGATTAATATGACAAAGAAAGATCTTGTTGTGGTGCTGCGGTGGTTTGCAGGGGTGGTGCTGATCTGGTCTGACATTATACCCAGACCGGCATTTTGAGGACAGCGGCGGTGGTCTGGGGGCCTCACGAAAATTAATCGGCAGATTGGGCGGTGTGTGTGTGACATGGGGGGTATCAGGTGCAACATGCGTGGGTGGAGGTGACTTGTGCCGGATTGTATAGGAGCGATGGGATTCACCTGTCTCCGGTGGGGGTGGACTTACTATTGAACGACTGGTAGGAAGCAGTGGAGAGGGTATTACGGGACGATGCCCGCAGGTTGCAGCTTGGTAATTGAGGGGGGGGGGGCGGCTCAGACAATCAACAGGGCTGAGCCGTGGTGGGATCACGAAGGTTTCCGGGGTCCGGAGCCAGAGGCTACTTGGGGCAGGGGCGGGGTGCCCACGACCCTGATAAACCCTGGCAGACTTGTGCTACTGACATGGCAGAGTTGGATAAGGGTGGTAGAAAATTGGCCGGTGGCTTGACCGTGGCTGGGGCGTAGGCGAGGTCACCTTGCTAATTGTACAGCTGGTGACGGATCGCTCCGCTGGGAGTTTGGGTTGTTGTTGTTGATTATTGTTCAGAGTGTTCTAATGATGGATTAATAATAAAGCTGCGACCAGTTGCTTCCAAGAACAGTGTCGGTGTTTTTTGTGTAACCCACAGGTTGGGGGGACGGTGGGGGTGGGAGGGGGCGAGGAAGATAAATAGGGGGGAGTGGTGGGCAAAAGAAGGAGGGTGAGCAGCGGGTCCGGCTACCCGGTTATGAGTGCGTGCATGACTATGGGCATGAGAGTGTACATGAGCATATGCATGAATCTTGTATATGGGATTTGAGTATAAGATAAGTAGAAAAACAGCCAAATTCAGGTCTCTAAAGCAAGGGATATTTGAATTATTTTATTTGTTTCCTAAGTTAGGAAACTACAATGAAACCTTGACACTTACAGTATACTAAGAATGCTGCAAGTATCCCAAAGGTACATGGGAACATTAAATATAAAGAGATTTATGCATTTTGCCCAATTAGATAGGGTTTTGTTCCCTTTTATTTTTTAAAGTTAGGATAGTAAGTGGCATTATACAGATCAGCTTCGCTGATCGGGGAGAGACAGGAGAAGAGAGAACAGAGCCAGCGCTAGAAGGAGCAACAGTGCACCAACTCGACCATATTCAAGTCATAGAAAGAACGCTAGAAGGAAGAACATGTCGAGTGAATATACCTGTTAGAAAATACAACACACAAAGTATCAATTCTTGGTATTGACTAACATGCTATTTCAGAAATACTGAATACTTGTGATAAAATATAGCTAATACTTATCAGATTTTTTTTTTGTTCTGACTGTAAATTCCAGATGTGCAGTGTTATCCTGTAAAATGAAGAAATATTGTTATGTATGTTACCACATTTATTTAAACACAGTAAGATTTTATTTATTAATTAATCAAAATAGCAAATGCAATTCCCTCTATCAATCATTTTAATTTACTATTATTATAATCATTTATTTATGGGAAAAACTTACCTGAGAATGACATTTAAGAGAGCTAACCTGGACCTTAGCCACATGAACACGATTTCAAATATCCATGGGGAAGGCTCCTGCTCGGGAGGGGGTGATCCACATTAGTAAACAGACAGAGGCCTCTTTATCCATAAAGCTAGATATTATGTAGAGGCTAAGCAGAGCAATCATCTGATGTCACAACTTTTAAAAGGCAGGCAACATAGGAGGAAGATATAGGCAATATCTACTAGGGAGGGCTCGAGAGTCTTCATGAATGGAGATGTCTTGTGTGAATTTTTTCTTTATTATCTGCACTGTACTCATTGGAGATGGAGTTTGAGCAGAGGCTATATACATTTTTGTCTGGTTTACATCTCTATAATCATCTCCCGTGGAGCAAGGGAGGCTGGAAGAACAGATAAAGGACGCTATACTAGGACTAACATCTCAGAAGTCTCCCAGTATCTCATGGTTTTAGGGCAGAATTCTAGCACACCTTCTATAAGCCCTTAGTTGCTAAACTGCAGGATCTTTATAAAGATTTTCTCTGAATCTCAATCATGAACATGGTTACTAAGATTTATGTGAGTATTAGGGACTATCATCCACAAGAATCAGGTGGGCTGCTTGTCTTCCAGTAATATGCAAATATTTTGTTCCATAGCCTAATTAGCAAAATTGATGGATGATCCCTTGGTTGCAATAACTTTGGACACTAAAAAAACGTTTGACATCCTTAAATATGCATACATATTTCATGTGCTTCTATGGATAGCATTTGTCAATTGCTTTATCAAAATGAGTAAAGCAGAGCTGATGCAAGGAGATGAGGCACCCTAAGTGAACCTCTTCCCTTGTGCCCCCCTCTTCCAACTCCAGCTCCTGCTACTACCCCCCTCCCTGGTTCCCATTGCACCCCTCTCTGGGACCTGCAACAGTGGCAATATTCACAGTCTGACAGTCCTTACCTCCAACCTTGGGCACTGAGAGGGTTTTCCTGTTTTGTCTTTGCCGATGCCTGATCACATTTCACTCCTCTGAAAGGGACTTCCATCTTAGGAATCTATAACAGACATTTTTGAAATTGCAATACCTGCCCAATACCTGCTAAACAAATACCCAGAAACAATCTGATACAGGCCCAACTCCAAAAAGAAAATAACTGAACACCTCTGGTTGTCACCTACAGCTCTCAGATAAAACCACTAAAATGTATCATCAAGTATATATAACCCATCCTGAACAATGATGCAACTCTCTCACAAGCCTTGAGTGGAAATCGTTTCCTGGCTTACCGATAATCTCCTAACCTCAAACAGATAACTTTCCAGCAACCACAAACTGCACATCAGTGAAACAAGCTCAGGGACTTGACCTTCCCAGAAACCCAGATGCCAGTTCTGTCCTCATATACAATCTGGAGAACACAACCACAGGAACAAAATATCATCTACAATGTCTAGTCATTATTCACCTGCTCTTCTTCCAATGTAATATATGCCATCATCTGCCTGCAATGTCCATCTGATGTCTACATAGGACAAACAGGCCAATCCCTAAGAAATGGAATAAATGGCTACAAATCTGACATCAGAAATAGCAACATTCAGAAACCAATAGGAGAACATTTCAACCTTCCAGAACACTCTCTGTCTGACCTTAAGGTTGCATACTACAAAGGAACTTCAGAGACACTACAACATTAAATTGCTGAATTGGAGCCAGTGGCAAAAGTTCTATTAAGAAGCCTCCAAGGAAAATTTGTCTGAGTGCCCCTCCCCATTGTCATGTCCTCCCCCAGTGCAGTAAACTTACTTTAAATTGTGTGCTGCAATGCCTCTGCTCTAGACCTGGAGACTGTTACCTCCCAGGCTGCAGTCTCGTGGTACAGCTGTTATCGTGAGACTTTGGCCTGGGAGGTGATAGCCATTGGGCCTGGAGCAGAGGCAGCGTGGCAAAGAAATTAACATAAGTTGCTATGGGTGTCAGCCCCCTTCCTGCCTGTCCTCCCCACATTGTGGAGGCTGCTTAGGTAGAAATTACACCACTGATTGGAGATAATCATAAGGTTTAACACCATTATCCTAGGACTGAAGGACAACAGCTTCATGATTTACTACAGGTGTAAATCAGTTTAACTATTCTTAGATCAGTCTGCTTTCAGTTTCTCTCACTCTTCACAAATATCTGCTAGCTACCCTGCTTTTATCACTCCCTTTCCACACTATCTTGTACTGCTCAGCAGGACTTACACATCCACTAGACGAGCTTCGCGGCTGCCTAGGGCAGCCGACCCAGGTGAGCAGCTTTGTGCTGCCGCTTTGTTGCTTGCAGCAGGCCATGTGCTTTGCAACACATGACCTGCCGTTTCTGTTCTCCCTCTGACGCAACTTACTGTTGGGGGGGGGGGGGGTGACAGAAACAGCAGGCCATGTGTGCTGAAGCACATGGCCTACCGCAGGCAGAGTGCAGCGTTAGAAAGCTGCTTCTTTTAAAATAATGCTGTGCTGCTGCCACCCACCTCCACAAACAAGATGGAATCGGCAGCGGCGAGGGGCAGTGGCACAGCTGGGTGGGGTGTAATGGCCCAGGGGGCGGTGACACAGCCAGAGTTTGACCTGTGGTGGCAGAAACTCTGGGGCTAGCCTTGCTGCTCAACTTCTTCTCTATACTCTGTATCTTCCCCCTCCACATCCATCTTCGGGTATGTTTACCCATCTCTCGTAGAGCTGATGAAGTGGCTTCTTGTTTTCAAAAACTCATACCTCAATAAATTGGATAGTCTCTAAGGTGCCACCTGCCTCTGTCATAATTTTGAGATTATGTTTCAAAGTGGGTCTTTTGTTAATTTGTGAGAATTGTCTGCATATTGATCCATTATCAAAAAATGTTATGTCCTTAAATGTTGAAGTGTTAACAAAGTTAAAGAGCTCCTCAAATTCTCTTGAGAGATCAATGAACAAGGAAGCAAAAAAAAAAAAATCATTTCAGCTCCTTGGTAGAACATCAATCATTTCTGATGTTTCAATCTGTCCAATTGAATTCAGAGTTTAATAGCCTTTTCCTAGCTGAAAGGAATTGTACATTCTATTTTAGCAGTTTTAAGAATATTGTCAGACAGTCACCATAGTGGTGCTAATTATTTCATAAAGTCATCTTTGCAAATGTGCCATTTTCATTTGTCAAAACCACAGACTCTAATGTATTAAACATTTCCGCTGGCAAATATTGCTTCTACACAGAAAAACACAAATATGGATTTATAACTTGATTTATTAGAAAACACTTTGGGAAGGTTTACCCTTTTCCATGACTGAGGTAGCATAACATGGCTGCCATATCCGAAACATTGATAGGGCTATATTTAAAAAGGTTAATAATGTCTGAAGAATTTAAACCCATTGGGTAGATGCCTCAGGTCTATTTGAAATTAATTATCTGTTCTCTATATGGTTTCAGTAGTGGGATCAAGCAAAGAAGGAATTAAAGGGAAGAAGGCTAAGCCCATCAAAGACTGTTCATCAAGAAAGGACAGCTGGGAAACCGGCTGGTACTTGGTATATCTCCTCTCTTTTGATTTAACAGATACCTAAGCTCCACGAACAGAACAATGGCTGGGAAGAATCGTATCGCTAAAGCTGTTGCCCCCGTTACAGCTTCTGCCTCGGTCCAGACAGAGGTCCTAATGTCAGTTGAAGGACCGGTTCCATGTGCAGGGTGCCTGCATGCTGAAGCTCTGAGGAAACAAGTGGAGTAACTCAGAGAGGAGGTGGCGAGGCTGAGGAGCATACAAGACAGTGAGAAGTACATTGATGAGATGCTTCTTGCAGCAACCAATCTCTCCAGCAGAGGAGAAGATGGGTGCCAACAGAATGTTGATGGTTGGACACAAGTCACCAGGGCCTGCAAAATCACCAATCCAACTTCTTCAGCCCTTGAATTGAAGAACCATTATGCAACCCTGGAAGTGGAGGAGGTGAAAGCATCCCTGGAAAGGGAAGAACCAGAGCTCAAGTACCCCAAAGTTGCAGAATCAGTGACCACAAGGAAACAAAGGGTAGTGGTGGTTGAAGACTCTCTTCTGAGGGGTACTGAGGTGTCCATCTGCCGACCAGACTTGATGTCCAGAGAGGTATGCTGTCTACTTGGTGCCAAAATCCAAGATGTTACGGAGAGTTTGCCGAGACTTATCAAGCCCACTGACTATTACCCAATGTTACTAATCCATGTTGGAACAAATGAAACTGCCAGGTATACCATGGAACGTATCAAAAGTGACTTCATGACTCTGGGACAGAGGGTGAAGCAGTTAGGTGCACAGGTGGTGTTCTCTTCAATCCTCCCTGTTGAGGTTAAAGGCTAAGGCAGAGAGGCTCGCATCCTGGAGATGAATGCATGGCTGCGTGGATGGTGTCATCGAGAGTGTTTTGGTTTCCTAGACCATGGGATGCTGTTCCAAGGGTTGCAGAGCAGAGATGGCATCCATCTGTCCAAGAAAGGTCAACGCGTCTTCAGTAGTAGACTGGCTAATCTACTGAAGAGAGCTTTAAACTAGATTCGTTGAGGATGGGTGAAGAAAGCCCCCAGGTAAGTCAAAGCCCTCAGGTAGGTGATACATTAAATAACTTTATGGAAATGGGTAACAGGGGTAACATATGGAAAGCAGTGTGTATAAATGCCCGTAGCATGGGAAATAAGATCCCTGATGTTGAAGCTTTGGTGGGAGTGGCTGACTTGGATTTAGTGGCAATTACAGAAACATGGTTCACAGAAAACCATGATTGGGATGTAACTATACCTGGCTATACTTTATTCAGAATGGACAGGGTAGGAAGTAGGGGAGGAGGAGGGCCCCAAATGTAAAAACCACTATTAAAGCTTTGGAATTACAGAGCTTAAAAGGGAGAGGGGAGGCATTGTGGGTTAAACTAGAAAGAGGAAAAGAAAAATCTATTTACATTGGTGTGATATACAGACCTCCCTCACAAGAGGAAGAGGTGGACAGAGAGTTGATTGAAGACATACGCAGCATTGCCAGGAAAGGGGAAGTGCTACTGATAGGAGATGTCAATATGCCAGATGTTGATTGGCACATTCCTGCTGCAGTATCATCTAGAAGTAAGGAGATCCTGGATTCTCTACAGGGAGAACTATTCAGGCAATTGGTAACAGACCCCACACGTGAAGGGGCCATACTGGACTTGGTGCTTACCAATGGTGAAAGTGTTTCTGATGTTGTAGTGGGAGATCATTCTGCATCCAGTGATCACCAGATGGTGTGGTTCAGTATTAGGACTAGGGCTGTTAGAATCCATTCAAAGGCGAGGATCTTAGACTTTAGGAAGACTAACTTTGTGAAGATGGGCCAATACCTCAGGGAGTCGTTAGTTGGATGGGAACAGCTGAGGGATTTAGAAAAACAGTGGGAAAAACTGAAAGGGGATATTTTAAGGGCAAACAACCTTTTTGTTAAAATGGTAAATAAAGGTAAAAGGAAAAGGAGACCGCTATGGTTTTCGAAAGAAGTAGCCGAAAAAGTGAAGAAAAAAAGAGGGAGGCCTTCATGAAATACAAGAGATCACATACAGAGGAAGACAGGCATCTGTATTTGGAAAAACTTAGAGAAGCTAGCAAAGTAGTCAAGAAGGCAAAGATTCAAAAGGAGGAGGAAATAGCCAATGCAATAAAATTGGGGGATAAGACATTTTTCAGATATATTAGTGAGAAGAGGAAGGGCAAGAGTGGTATTGTCAAACTCAAGGGTGCAGGGGAGAAATATGTAGAAGCTGATAAGGATAAAGCGGAATTGCTTAACAAATATTTTTGTTCTGTGTTCACAGATGAAGAACCAGGAGCAGGACCTCAGAAAACACCCACAAATAGGAACAGAAGCAAAGGACATCTTGAACAATTTTCAAAAGACTGTGTTCGTGAGAAACTATCTCAACTTAAAGTAGACAAAGCGATGGGACCAGATTGGATGCACCCAAGAATAATGAGGGAACTTGGGGACGTTCTAGCAGCTCCACTGACTGACCTTTTCAGTGCCTCGTTGGAGTCGGGAGTTTTGCCAAAGGACAGGACAGAGGCTCATGTGGTGCCTTTACACAAAAGCGGAAGTAAGGATGTGGTTGAAAACTACAGGCCGGTTAGTTTAACTTCGGTGGTGAGTAAATTATTGGAAACGCTGCTGAAAGAGAAAATAGTGAGGTTTCTGGAGTCCAGCGGATTACAGGAACCGAGGCAGCATGGATTCACCAGAGGCAGGTCTTGTCAGACAAATCTGATTGATTTCTTTGACTGGGTGACCAGGGAGTTGGACCGAAGGAGAGCCCTAGATGTGGTGTATTTAGATTTCAGTAAAACCTTTGACACTGTTCCTCACAGGCGACTTATAAACAAACTGAGCACCCTAGGGATGGACCCTGAAGTTACTGCTTGGGTTAGAAATTGGTTGGGTGGGAGGCGACGAAGAGTACAAGTAAATGGAGCTCACTCTGAGGAAAAGGATGTTATCAGTGGTGTGCCCCAGGGATCTGTCCTTGGTCTGATTCTTTTTAACATCTTTTTTAGTGATATAGCGGAAGGGCTTTCAGGTAAGGTTTGCCTCTTTGCGGATCATACCAAAATCTGCAATAGAGTAGACACCCAGGAAAGGGTAGATAACATGAGGAGGGATCTAGCTTAGCTTGAACAATGGTCTAGAATTTGGCAGCTGGGATTTAATGTTAAAAAATGTAAGGTCATGCATTTGGGCTGCAGCAATCCAAGGGAGCAATATAGTATAGGGGGTGAAGTACTTTTGTCCACTAAAGAGCGGGACCTAGGTGTGGTTGTGTCTGATGATCTTAAAGTAGCTAAACAGGTAGAAAAGGCGACGGCAAAAGCTAGAAGGATGCTTGGGTGCATACGGAGAGGAATGGCTAGCAGAAAAAAGGACGTGATAATGCCTCTGTATAAGTCTTTGGTGCGACCTCATTTGGAGTATAGTGTGCAATTCTGGAGTCCGCACCTTCAAAAGGATGTGAACAGGATGGAGTCGGTGCAGAGGGTGGCTACTAAAATGATTAATGGTCTTCATTATAAAGCATATGAGGACAGACTGAAGGATCTTTATATGTACACCTTAGAGGAAAGGTGGGATAGAGGTGATATGATTGAGCTGTTTAAATACCTCCGTGGCATAAATGTTCAGGGAGAGAGCCTCTTTCAATTGAAAGCAAGTTCTGCTACGAGGGGACATGGGATGAGGGTGAAGGGAGATAGATTCAGGAGTGATATGCGGAAATATTTCTTTACATAAAGAGTAGTGGATCCGTGGAATAGTCTCCCAGTGGAGGTGGTAGAGATGAGGACAGTAACTGAATTCAAAAAAGCATGGGACAAACACAAAGGATCTCTAAAGCTAAAAATGGGACTGTTGTAGTTGTTATGGAAGGACAGACTAGATAGGCCATGTGGTCTTTTTCTGTCGTCTTATTTCTATGTTTCTATGTGTATGTTATCTTTATACTATTTTGGTATACCACCTTTAGTTTTCAATAAAAATGTAAAAATTAAAAAGACAGAGAAAGAACAAAGCTAAGGGAAATATAGAAAGTTGAGGGATTTTCAATGTGATTAATGTGATGAGCAGACCTTCTAACCATGTTAATCATGGCGAGCAGGATAGTCGACGGCTCTAATGCAGTTAGGGCTGCTGAATATCCACGAAGGCCACTACTAAACACCCTGATGCTAGCTGGATAGCATTGGTGTGGGGTAGAGGCGGTACCCGGAGATAACTGGCTAGCAGCTGTCCGAACATTTGCAGCTGAAACTTACTTGGCGGAGGCTGAATATCGTCATTGCCTGGTTAGTTTCTGCACTATTTGGCCAACCCAGATATTCAATGCCAGTGACTGGATATGGCCCTGGCATTCAATTTCTGGGTTTAAAGTGCTAGCCCGTTGCCACTGAACATTCCCTCTATAGACTGTAAGGACAAGATTTAACAATATGGAGAATCAGGGGGCTACTATACAGAAAAGAGTCACTTTAAAACAACTCCCACCAAAAAATGCACTAACCCCTGATCTCACTCACCATGAACCTCTGATTGAAAACTGCACTAAAGTGTCCAAGTCTAAAGTCTGTCTTATGTCGAAATAATCAATGTTGCCTACCTGGTGATGGCCCCACCCTTATACTTAATTACCCCCACCCTTGTATGTAACGCCGTTTTGACCCGGTGAAAGGCGGGATATAAATACAGTTAAATAAATAAATATCCAGGTACAGTCCAACAATGCATACATTTGCATGAACAGTTTTTAGGCCTCATTTAAAAGAAAAGAATGTACAATTCACCTTCATGGACATTAGTAAATTACTTCATAAGTGGGGAGGCCTAGATGGTTAAAGACATTTAAGTGAGTGATGCTAGCCAAATCACAGTTGGGGACAGGACTACCAATACATCCAACTTAGATGACCTCAGATAACGCATAGATGCATAAACATAAAGAGGGCCAGTTAAATATCTAGGACAACCAGTAGCCAACCTTAAATGTCAATATAGGAATCATATGCTGAATTATTTCCAGAATTCATATAGACAATGATATTTTATGTAAGCATACCTATGGGTTTTACAAAGCAATCTAAAGGCTGGGTTCTGTACAAGTTGAAGTCCTTTAATGGCAGTAGCAGTGCAACCATAGAAAAGAGCGTTTTCATAATCCAGTTTCTTAGAGTGTGGATCAGGGTGTGAATATCCTGCTTCTCCATATAAGGTTGAAGTGGCCTAATACTTCTCAAAGGAAAAGAAGAACACTTAAAAATAGATGAGATGTCAGGATGAAAAGTTCATTTAAAATCAAAGATGACTCCTAATACAGTTACTGTCTCTTTTAGAGGAATTGAGATACCCTGAAAAATGGGGATTAGTTTAGGGAAAAAGCTTATTCCTACCAATTCAAATGTCCTTACGTTTCAGAGGATTCAGCTTTAGTTGTTGTCTGAAAGCCAATTAGATACAGTGCCAAGGCAATTATTCAGATTAGAAAGAGCTTGGTGGGATTCATCAGTGATGGCTAGCAGTTGAATATTGTCTGCATAGTAATAGCCCCCAATTCCCAAACCCTTTACCAAAATATCTAGAAGAGCCAAAAAAAAAGAGATTAAAAGGGTAGGGGCAAGTATTGATCCCCGCAGCACTCCACATAGGAGGGCTATAGAATCAGAGAATTAATTATTCCACTGAACACTGAAAGACTGATCTGAAAGGTATAAACTTCAACCAAGAATAAGCATTAGGTATTATATCATAGTCTAAAAGTCTGGACAGAAGCAAGTGATGATTGACCAGGTCAAATGCCTGGTACAAAGCTGAGAGGACAAGAATGACAATTTTGTCACTGTCATATGTAATGCGGTATCATTTAGCATGGCCATTTGCACAGATTGCATGCTATATGACTGGATCAAAATCCTGATTGATAAATTTATTTATTTAAAATGTATACACCGCTTGCCTGGTAACCAGCTAGCCAAAGCAGCGTACAGCATTTGAAATATAGAAGAACATATAAATACAATACAGACATCCTAATGATACATAACCCCTCATTTGGCTCTGCTGCTTTTCCTTCTCCCATGCTGAACCCTAAAGGAACAAAAATGTCTTCAACTCTTTCCTGAACTGAGCCAAATTATATGAAAGGTGATTGCTTTTGCCAAAAAAATTGATCACATGGACTGAAATCACCTTTTCAGCTAACTTGGAGACAAATGATAAATTTGACACTGGCCAGGAATGTTGAGGTTCCAATGGATTCAAATATGACTTTTTTTCTCAAATAATGAGTGAACTCTAACTTGCTTCCAGCACAAAAGGAACTGTAGCTGTGAAGAAACTCAAGTTAACCACAGAGTTGAGATATGGAAATAACACATCTGGATTTTTTACCAATGAAGAAAGAATAGAGCCTTCAAAAAAGGTAATGGGCTTCGTTTTGGAAGGAATCTTTTCAACCTCTGTCAATGGGATTGGATCAGAGTCTCTAAGGGCACTTTTGGCCCCTGATAGGGCAAACTCAGAACTTGGAATACCTACAATACCTAAAGTTTCAGAAGCAGAGAACACTGTAAGATTTACAGGTTTATATAATTCTGCTGCATTATCTGTTGTTAAGGGTAAGAAAAAAGCAGTCAGGGATGCATAGGAACGTCTTATATCCAAGACCTTTCCTGTTGAAAGGGCAAAGTGAGAGTTAGGAGTATCTATGATATCCAAAGGTTCAAATGGAAAGGAATTTGAAAGATTTAAAAGTGCATATGATTTAGCTAAATTGTCAGTAGTTGAGGATAGGAAAAGGGCAATAAAGGATACACAGGAGTCTCTAATATCTAAGAATGTTCCCATATACTGTAGTAGGATAGAAAAGAGGTAGTCTTCAAGGGAAGATCTTGAACTTCTTAAGTACTAACAACTAGTTTATTTAGCTTAGCCATTAGAGTCTAAAGATGTCTGGAATGATTACCATGTTTATTTAAAAGGTTTATATTTATTCAACTTGATATACAGTTGTAGTCAACATTATTGGCACCCTTGCAGGTCATCTCCTTAGGGCCCGATTCCGAGAAAGACGTGCAGGGCGGATGTGGATGTACAACGCATGTATGTTCCAAATGCAGACTAGATTCTCTGTCCGGATGCTTAGACGTGCACCCATGCATCAGAAGCAGGGTTATATGCCTGTGCTACTAAATGTCCAACACCCAAATAAGCAGGGGTTCTGTGTTCATGCAAATAACATGTGCAACCACCGTGCCATGTCGATCTGAAAATGTGTCCATCTGCACAGTTGGACATTGAGAATGAGGGTGCCCTGCTCTCTACAGGACATCAAAGGCCAGCTCTAGCTGCAGCACGCAGGGGCTGGGAAAAGATGAGGACCATCCTAGTGCAGTAAGTAGGGCAAAGCAGGAAAGGGAGGAGGCAGAGGAAATGCATGTGATGGGACAAGAACAGTGCAAAGAGCCAGGAAGTAGCGGCAAAGTAAAATGGCAAAAGGAGCAGGAGTAAGCTGGTCCCACCACACAACCAAATGACAATAAACACACAAAACAGGACCCACACAGGAAACAGGCAAAAGCGGTAGGATTTTCAGCAATGACTGGGAGTCTGTAGAAGGTGGTGGCTTGGGAAGATAGTAGTTCCTTTTTTCGGTATTAATAGCATGTTTTATGCTCTAAGAGTTTGCAGGGGGCAGCTACTACTGATTATTTTGATTTGGAATAACAAGTTTTAAAAAATGGAATTATATTGAACAATCGGTTGGTAGAAGTAGAGCCGTTGATGTGAGAAAGATTGGGCCTGGTTTGAAGTTAACTTTTACCATTGCCCCAACCTCCTTGGATTCTAAGGCTCTTTTCTCATTCCATATCCACTGTTTACCTGATGTGGTGTGTGACAAATGGTAGAGTGGGGGTACCTTGAAGTATCAGCAGAGCCTGATGGCAATCAAATGAGGCACCCAACCTGTGCATACAAAGGTTGCATCACACTACTGCCAACCCACCGGAAAAGATCCATAGGTCCATCTGCAGATAGCCAGGACCCAGACCAGCAACCACATTCATAGCTACCCTCTCTAGCATCCAGCACCTGTGAACATCTGTCTGGAGGGGTGGGCACTGGAAATGCACATAAAACCACAACTGTGTATGCATAGAAGACCCACAGTTGCCTGCAAAACTATTCATCACCTTTGTGTCAGTTCTGGTCTGTAGCAGGATGTACAACTTGAAAAGAAGATGAGGAGTCATGTGAACACTAGGTAAGGGACCTCATAGTGTATTGAAAACAGGTGATGGGAAAAGATAATATAATACCTTGCATACAGAAAGAAACATGTAAAAATAGAAAAGGTGTGAGCAAATATGTCTCCAACACTCTGTTTATGAAACTCCTAAGAGCAGGTCCAACCAAAGAACCACAGATGACCCAAAAGGAGGGCAGCAGGGTCCACCTGCATGCAAGCAGTGCCACATGAACTGGCACATGATGCCTCTGCAAAGATACCTGAAATGAAAGGGCCGGACCCTGCAACACCACCAAGCAGGCAACAGGATGACCAAGGAACACCAAACAGGTCTGAGACAAAGGTGTGGAGACACAGAGATCACAAGCCCCCAGCACAAATCAATATCCCAAAGTTGTAGGATGGCATTAAGCACCAGGAACTGCACAAAAACAAAATATGACAAGCATGAGACCACGACACACCTGACAAGAGAAGGCTGCCCACTGAAACCCACAAACTAGGCGAGGAGGGCATAAAGCAGAGATGCCACAAGGACACCAAGGAGAACATGGAAGGAGCTGTAAAGATCCACAGTGGAGATGGGAGTATCCAAACACCAGGTTGAATGTGACAAAACAGGACAGGCACAGAGAGTGCAATGCACCGTAGATAGAGGCACGGTCACCACCTGTCCATCGTTGTCCATAACCCACCCAATGCACCCAGGCATCCCAGTACAACCCACTGTTACCCAGCCCATCTGACCAGCCCTGGTAAGAGCAGCAGACATAATCAGGGTCACGTCACATCCTGAAGTATGTACAGAGGTACCACACCACACACATGATAGTGCCCACATGGAAAGTGGTGGCCTAAATGCCTGCACAATAACCATAAAATAGGACATATCAACTGCCAGGTCTGACACCAGCATGCAAAGCCCATGATGTGAAGCACAGGGCAGGCAGCAAACGCAGCAGGGCCCCAGATGAATGACGCAGGCAGCACTGTCCCTGTGGCCCCTGAGCCCATTGCCTGGCCAGTCAGCAATGCAGGCACACAGGACAGAGGAGGCCCGGGGGACCAGGGCAAGCCCCGGACTGGGGTGTGGCATCACTGGAGATGTGGCAGCAGGATGTAACAGAGTCCAGTTTATGCAGGTGATGCTATGCCAAGCAGGCAGGCAGCTGCGGTGACAGACCCGGGGGGAGAAAGAAACATGTATATGTAAGACACCTCCTTCCTGCCTCTACAGATGGTTCCATGTCCTGTGTGAAACAGAAGCCTACAGGGTGCGCTACTGTACAATATGGTGCACATGGCCACGTCTCCTGGCATGAATCCGGCAGCAGGAGCAAAGTGAGTGTGAGGGAATGGCACAGAAATGGGGCCATGACATGAAATATGGCAAAGGGCTGGAGTGGCTGGGCATCGCAGGGTCAACAGTATACAGAACATGGGGAGGCATCAGACAATGGGGACATGGCAGCCAGACACCCCCACCAACTGAAACTAACAGCCACCTCTCTACATCCCTTCAAAAGCCATCTCAGTTGAGGACACCCCACCCCTGCAGCAGAGGAGAAAGAGGAGGAGAAGGAAGAGAGCAGCAATACAGAAGGCAATGGCAAGATGGAGGCAGAGGAGTTGGAGGAGCAGCGGCCAGCACCAGCTGTACCACACAGCCCCACCGCCACTGCTAGCTCCATAGTGCTATCAGCACCTCCCCATCAGGGGAGAGTGGGGATGAGGTCATTAACCTCATCCTCATGGAGGTGTCCAACTCCCCTGAGAGGGAGGGACTGGACAGTTCTTTGGTGTCTGGGTGGGGCACCCCAAGGTGGGAGGCCCAGTACAGCACAGGGACTGAGGGTGGAGAAGCACGGTACACCTGGGTGGGTGGCCCTGAGGAGCAGGGGGAGGAGGAGGAGTCCCTGGAGGAGGAGGAACTCAGGACCATGCCACCCAGGGACACCCAGTGGGTGGAGGAGGAGGGCAGTGGGCAGAAGGAAGGGACGGGAGGGGGCAGGGGGTGGCAGAGCATTCAGCAGCAGCAGCAGAGGAGACCCTCACACAGGCCATTGAGAGGTTGACGGAGGAACTCCTGTCCCCTCAAAGACAATCTGAATGAGGACCCCTGGGATGTCAGAAGGCCAAAATGTCTGCTGAAGAATGGACTACATGTAGATATGTTCATGTGTGCAGTGCTGCCCTGCACATCATTGTTATCTGCCTCAGTGTTGCAAATAAATCCTGTAACATTGAAACACTGTGTCTGTGTGTATATCCTCACAGGGGGTCAGTCTGAGATCTGAATAGTGTGCATGGGGGTACCGCGTGGACATCCATCCCTGCCAACCGGCCACCTTTGCTGACCCTGATAAACCTATCAGTATGTACATGTTGGCCATACTGGAAGATTATCCAGTGGTGGGAAAGGGGTGGGGTGATGGTGGTGAAAGGGGGCAGTGGGTGGTCTGTGGCCCTGGACATAGAGGGCTGATATGTATGTTGGGCCAAATCACCTGGGACCAGAGGGCATGTAGTAGAAGATGTGGGGAGGGGGGAGGTGGGTGGTGACTGCCTGCAGTGGGAAGAACAGCTCACTGCATGGTGGACCAAGATGTCAACACATGCAGGCACATTCCATGCCATGAATAGCGGGGATGTGAGTGTTTTTTTTCTCTGTCCATACCCGCTATCCGTACCCCATCCTGATACAGTGTAATGTCCCTACATGTTGTATAGGGACCTTAGACATGGGTCGGAGAGGGGCAGATTGGGGTGGCGTTAAGGTGGGGGGTGGGTGTTTGCTGGCCCTGGATGTACAGGGCCAATTCCAATGCTGTTCCTGTAAGTCTGGGACCAATGGCGTAGATGGGGAATGTCATCCACCACTGAGGTGGAATAGGTTCCCCAATACGGTAGTGGATTCAGGTCTGTGGCTGTAAAGCAGTGGGTGGGGGAAGAGAGCCTCCCCCACAGCCTGACCCCAGCCTAGGGAGGCTGGTTTGGAGGTAGTGCTGTGGGGACGACAGTACAGGAGATGGCGGCTGGGGATCGCGGCTGTACAATGGGTCAGTGGTATCATGGCAACAAGATGCAATGGCGCCACAGCTCCATTGTACAGGCCAGACTGAGTTAGCCAGGGAAGGCCTGTATGTACAGTCTGGACTGAATTGCAGACACAGCCTGCATGTACAGATCTGTTCGGGATCCTGGTTATGCGGTGCTAGGTGTGCCCTATGGGCTCAGAATTTTGACTTCCTCTATACGACCACTTCCGACTGGGTGCACAGTGGGCCAGGATATCCAGGATGCAACCGGGCTGGTGGGGCCTGCCCGCTGATGCCCAGCCCTGCCACCAACCCCCCAGTTCCACAAGCATGGGCAGCTTACCTCACACAAAGTGTGTCTCCACGAGGGATCTCCGAGTCACCACTGCACGTCGGTGTGAGGCAGCATGCGATGGCTGGGGGTCCACCATCTCAACCTCCTCGCCATCGGAATCGCTGACTGCTGCATCTGGTGCAGGCTGCCTCTGACACAGGGTGTAATTATGCAGCATGGAATATCCTGCACACCTTTGCTGGATCATAGAGCAGCTCCCCACCAGACCAGTCAAGGCAGCGGAAGTGGCTCTTGAGAAGGCCAAATGTCCGCTCTATGATGGAGCGTGTCAGCTGGTGTGACCAGTTGTATCTCACCTCCGCTGGGGTACATGGATCAACGAGGGGAGTCATGAGTCATTCCCACAGTGGGCAGCCCCTGTCACCTGTGTAGAGTAACAGTGGCAGGAATGTGAACAAGTAGCGTCATGGCCAGCTACACTGGTGTCGTCATACCCATTCAGCATGTGCCATTCCACCAGGCCCCACATGCATGTGTGCCTCACCTGTGCCTGTGGTGCCCATCACCCATGCCTGTGGCCAGCCATCCCTGACCCCTGTGCTTCCCCAGCTGTGGCACATCACCAGCACCCACCAAATCCATGCTGTGATTGTAGCTGCCCCCCATCATGCAATGGTATGGGTGCCTGTGGCCCCCCTGCCACATATGCACAACCCACAGCCATGGTATGGCCCCCTGTGGGCATGGCTTGCCGTCAGGCACATGGCTGGCCATGCCCCGTGCCTCTGGGGGTATGCATGAATGTGTGTGCAACACCGATCTGTATCTACTCACCAAGCAGCCAGTCAACGATGAAGGTGCCATCCTCATAGTCAGCATGTACCCCTGACTGTCCCAGAATCTAGAAATCATGGCATGAGCCAGGGAAGCATGCCACGACATCCAGGATCTCCATCTGGACATTGTAGATGACCTCCATGTTCATAGAGTGGTACACCTTCCGGTTCCTGAAGGCCACCTCATGCAGGTGCGATGGGCAGAGGGCCACATAGATACAGTTGATGGGCCTGAGGATGGATGGGAATCCTACAACCCCGATGAATGCAAGCATGGTCTGCTGCTGCTGCTGTGGAGTGTGTGGGAAGGAGATGTAATGGGCAGTACATCCCACAAAGGCATCCAGGAACTGGATGATGCTGCACAACACTGCCGCCTGGCTTAGCTCCAATGCTGTTCCCACCACAGACTGGAATGTGCCAGTCTCCAGGAATGCCAGAGCTGCTAGCACTTTCACATGGAAGGGCACTATGTCTCTTCTGTGTGCCTGTGCAGCGAGCTGTGGCCCGCCCCAGCTGTTCACACAGGTCATGTATCACCTCACGATCAAACCTGTACTGTGTCTGGCACAGGTCATTGCTGATGCCAAGGTTATGTATGCGGGGCTTGGAGACCCTGGAATATGGGTGATGATGTTTGGCATGTCTGTGCTCATGATCAGCAACCAACAGAAGGGCATTGGAAAACAGTGCTCTGGCTCTTTCCTGTGCTCTGGCACTTTCCTGTGCCATCTCCTCACACCTGGCTACTGCCCCTGGAACCTGTTGGAGAGTGAAACAGGATGCTGGTCAGTCCAGGCCGGGGGGTGCCACTTAACACCCCCCCCCCCAATGTCCTATGTGGGTGGCAGGGGGCAAGAGATGTGCTAGGCCCCTCCCCCACACACAAACACTAGCAGGGCACCCAGTGGGTGGCCAGTCTACCATGCACCGCTGTGTGGGCACATATGTGCCTGTGGGCATGGCTATTAGGACCGGATGGAGCCCAAATGTGTACCGCTAAAGTGTCCTGCAATCCACACATACCATTGGATCTATGTGAACCGGTGCTGTTTGAAACACACCTACAGACATGGGCCTGTGGGTTCAGAACTACATATACACCCCTGTACAGTGACCATAGTGCAGCTGCATAGGCATAGAGCTGCAGATGTGGGGGTGATCTAGTGCACAGGGGTATCATGTGGTCAGTACCTACAAAGTTCCATGCTCCAGACAGCCCCATGCCCACACTGACCTTCCCTGCCCTGTGGTGGGTGCCTGCACAGGGCACCTGGCCTCTGCACTCAGATCCACGCATACCACAGTCTCCCATGGGGACACAGGCACCATAAACATGCATCAGGAGCACAGGCCCCAGTACACATACCATTGCAGTCAAATCATTTGACTCTGTCTACCTACCCTGTCAGTGGCAGTGTTGCTGTAGCATTCGTTAAGTAGCATAAAATCAGCTCCAGCGACATTCTAGATGCATTGCACTTGGGAAAGAAAAATGTGTAGATCCACACCTGGGAAAGAGAGAACGCGTGGATCCGCATCAGTATTTATATGTCGGGTGCGGAACATGGATGCACACGTTCATCATGACATACAGATGTGTTCCATATTCTGAGAAGTTGTATGTATACGTAGCTAGATGTCTAACCACTATTAAATGTGCAATGGCCCCCAAGGTGTCATCTCAAAAGAGAAACTTCAGTGACAGGGAGCAGACCCTCCTCATTGAGGAGGTGCTTGCCAACCACGGTGTCCTCATGGGCACCGAGGAGGCCCATGTAGGTGCCTATGAGAGGTAGTACAGGTGGCTCATCATCTGCCACAAACTTAATGCAATATACCATAACAACCATAACATCGAGGATGTCAAGCACACGTGGTGGCAGGTGAAACACGATGCCTGCAGGAACGCACGTGCTATGGTGCCCACAGATCCAAGGTACGTGTCTATGCAGGCATTCACATTTAGCATGTCTCCTGCCCTGGGCCTGAAAGCATGGTGTGGTGACCCCTTGAACAGCCCATTGCTCCCCTGGTTTGGAGTGGAGCACACATGCCCTTGTTAGCACTGTCACATCTTCTACCAGGTGACGCTGTGGTGGCAGGACCTCCCTGGTCTGCTTTGCACGCTCCCAGTTGCCCCATGGTATGCCTGCAGCCATAGTGCACTAGTGCAATACATGTGGGGGTTGGAGTGGGTTGCTGCATACAGGGATCCACATTAAGCTGGTCCTCCTTTCTTCTCTCAGCAGGTGCTGCCACAGATGCTGGACCCAGTGCTGCCTCACCACTGGCGACTCCACCACTGCACCATCAGTGGACAGGGCTGTGGTGCCACCGGAGAGGTTGCATCACAGTCTGTGCCCCTATGGATAGGGGTGCAGAGCTGGCCACCACTGCAGAGCCTGAAGGCATCAGTTCTGCTGACTCAGAGGACCAGCTTGCACCATCACAATCACCTGAGCCCCAACTCCAGTCTGGTGGCAGTGGTCACCATGGGCAGCACCACCGACTCACATATGGACAGTTGGTTGGGCGTGCCAAGCACCTGATCACCCTGCAGGAGAGTCACAAGGCGCAGGCATAGGAGAAGCTGCAACTCCTCCATTGGACAGTGCAACTGTGGAATCAGCAGCTCTCTCTCGAAGAGCAGTGATTGGTGGTCCAGGAGGAGCAACTGGCAGCAACCAATCACCTGACTGCCTCCGTGTGACACCTAGGGACCTGCATCAGTGTCCTGATCACCCAGTTGGCCGGGCCTCATGGCATGCCTCTGATACCAGTTGCTGCTACTGTGCCTCCTACCACTGCTGATGTGCCTCACACCTCTGCCTCACCATCCACCAGCAAAGTAGCCACACGGGCCACTGCACAGGCCGCATCTGTGGTGGGGTCCAGCATTGAGGGGCAGTCCTGCATCCTGGGCCCTATGCCCCAGGGTGTGGGGCCTCTGCTGGTCTTACCACACTTCCATGAGGCACATGGGGAGACCAGTGGGGAGAGCGGCAACAGCAGCAGCCTGGTCTCAGGGGGTGTGCCATCACCTGCGCCACACCCAGGGCCATCCACTGAGGCACAGTGGTAGTGCTTCTGGGTGGAGGAGGGGACAGGGCAAGTCAGGGTACATGGGGGTGGTGGTAGGCCCAGGTGGGGTTTGTTGTCACAGGGGTGGTGGGTTGGGGATGTGGGGTTGTGGATGAGGGTTGGGGATTGGGGCTGAGGGGCTGGGATGGTGGGATGGGGGGGTGGGGTTTGGGGGTAAGGATGGGGGTGGTGTATGACAAGCTGTTGGGGAAGCACCTGGGTGTGTGGGGTGGGTTTGCCTGGGCACTGGTGATGGTATTGTGGGTGTTTTTTTCTCTGTCATGCACGCAATGAATGGTTTTTCTCACAACCGCTGGACTCAGTGTTTCCCTCTGCCTCAGTCACTATGGGCAACTTTCTCTTTTGCCTGTGTTTCCCTGGCGCTGACAATTCTTTCTCATGCACCTTGTACATTTCCCTCCTTTGTGCAGAACAGTATGTACATCTGCATCCTGTGCACCCTGCTACCGCAAGCATACAGGTAGCATCACCGTCATACCTCTCGTTGGGATGCAGTGATGCACAGAGCAGTATGCCCTGCTCTATGCAGTAACATTTATTTTCCTTCTTTTAGTTCCTCCATGTCTGTTATTCCAGGTTTAGCAGGTATAACTTAGACGTCCACGGGGAAACAACTAGACAAATACGGGATTTGGCAGAATACGGTTTGTATGTTTTTGGGGCCGGACATTCCCATGCTCCTCCCATCCATGCCCATGTTCCGCCGCCACCCACCCACATCTAGATATACACATATATCGGATTGGTATGTGTATTTTGTGGTGCGATCGGAATACCATCTAGATGTCTCCCCATGGTGTATGTCCCTGGCATTCGCGCAAACGGCTTATTCATGGTTCAGAATGACCCTGTTAATGTCCAATATCTCCTAAAAAAAAAAGTGGCCAGTGAAATGGCTTTGAACTATATATGCACACATATTTGACACATAAAATAATCAAATAAAACAAGACCAATTAAAAAAGGGAATAGTAAGAGATAGGATAAAACTGGGACATTTTGAGGACATGATTATTGGCACTATTATAAACATTATAAACAATTCAAATTGGTTTGAATAGAAGAACCACATTCCTATTGCAGTAAAATTAGATGCACCTATGATCAATTGTCAGTATTCACATGTCCTGAATCAACCAATGAATAATCAAGGATCCATGCTGAACGATGCTGAGAAGATCAAGAAAAAGTGGAAAGAATATACAGAACCATTATACCATAAAGTCAAAGTAGATCAACAGCCATTTCAGCTTGTACCTTATGATCAGGAACCATTGTAAAGAAAGAAGACGTCAAAGCAGCATTGAAAGTCTTATCAAAGAACAAAGCACCGTGCATTGATGGCATTCCCAATGAACTATTAGAGCAATCAGATGCAGTGATAGCATACTTACAAGACTCTGCCAGGAAATTTGGAAGACATCATCATGGCCAACTGATTGGAAAATATCTTTGTTTATATCAAAACTAAAGAAAGGTGATCCATCTGACTGAGGTAACTTGCCACAACCATTAGGCCACCCTTCCCACATGCCGGTAGCATTCTACTGAAGATAATTTAGCAGAAACTACAACCATACTTGGAATGAGAACTACCAGAATTGCAAGCAGGGTTCAGGATAGGGCGAGGAATGAAAGACATCATCACGGATATGAGATGGATCCTTGAAAAGATGAAAGAATACCACAAAGATATCTATATGTGTTTTATCGACTACAGCAAGGCTTTTGACTGTGTAAACCATGAGAAACTCTGGGCCATATTAAGAAGCATGGGTATAACAGAACACCTCATAGTTCTCTTGCACAACTTTTACATTGATCAAGAAGCAACAGTTTGAATGGAACAAGGAAAGACAGAATGGTTTAAAATCAGAAAAGGTGTACAACAAGGCTGTATACCTGTTTAATTTATATGGAGAACAAATCATCAGAGAAGTGGGACTATATGAAGTCAATTGAGGTGGGAAGACTGTTGGAAGATTCATCAACAACCTTCGCTATGCTAATGATACCACATTACTGGCTGAAAGTGAAGATAATCTGAAGCATTTCCTTTTCAAGATCAAGGAACATAGTCTTAAAATGGGCCTGCACCTTAACACAGAGAAGACAAAGATCTGACAACTGGCAAAATCAGTAAGTTCATAGTTGATGGAGAAGAAATTGAAATAGTTTACAACTTTAACCTACTTGGATCAACTATCAATAAAAAAAGGACAAGCAGTCAAGAAAACCAATGACACATTGCTCTTAGCATAAGAACATAAGAACATAAGACATGCCATACTGGGTCAGACCGAGGTCCATCAAGCCCAGTATCCTGTTTTCAACAGTGGCCAATCTAGGTCATACGTACCTAGCAATATCCCCAAAAGACACAGGTTCCACAATGCTTGTACTGGGTCAAGCATTGATATCCTGGGTCCCTTTTTAATAGTGGTTTATGGACCTTTCCTCCAGGAACTTGTCCAAACCTTTTTTAAACCCAGCTATACTAACAGCCCTTACTACATCCTCCGGTAACAGATTCCAGAGTTTGATTACACGTTGACTGAAAAAATATTTTCTCTTATTTGTCTTAAATAGTTTACCCTGAAGCTTCATTACATGTCCCCTAGTCTTTCTATATTCTGATAGCGTAAACAATTGATCCACGTTTATCCGTTCCACTCCATTCATTAATTTATAGACCTCTATCATATCTCCCCTCAGCCGTCTCTTTTCCAGGTTAAAGAGCCCTAACCTTTTTAGCCTCTCTTCATAGGAGTAGCCTTCCATCCCCTTCACCAATTTGGTGGCTCTTCTCTGTACTTTTTCTAATAACGCTATGTCCTTTTTAAGATACGGTGACCAGAATTGCACACAATATTCAAGGTGCGGTCGTACCAGGGAGCGATACAGAGGCATTATAATATCCTTTGTTTTATTCTCCATCCCTTTCCTTATGATACCTAGCATTCTATTTGCTTTCTTGGCCGCTGCTGCACACTGGGCAGAGGGTTTTAACATGTTATCCACGATGACTCCTAAATCTTTTTCCTGGGTGGTGGTTTCTAATGTGGAGCCTTGCATCGTGTAACTATAGTGTGGGTTGTTCTTTCCTAGGTGCATAACTTTGCACTTGTCCACATTAAATTTCATCTGCCATTTGGATGCCCAGTCTTCCAATTTATCCAGATCCTCCTGTAGTTTTCCACAATCCTCTTGGGTTTTAACAACTTTAAACAGTTTTGTGTCATCTGCAAATTTGATAACCTCACTAGTTATTCCCTTTTCCAGGTCATTTATGAATATGTCAAAAAGTAGCGGACCCAGTACAGATCCCTGGGGTACTCCACTATTCACCTTTTTCCATTGGGAATATTGGCCATTTAGCCCTACCCTCTGCTTTCTATCTTTTAACCAGTTCCCGATCCACAATAGTACACTGCCTCCTATCCCATGACTTTTTAGCTTCGCCAAAAGTCTCTAATGGGGGACCTTGTCAAAAGCTTTCTGAAAGTCCAGATACACTATATCAACTGACTCACCTTTGTCTACCTGTTTATGCACACCTTCAAAAAAACATATCAGATTAGTAAGACAAGATCTTCCTTGTCTAAAGCCATGTTGGCTGTCTCCCATTAGGCCATGACTATCTACATGCTGTGTAATTTTGTTCTTTACGATGGTTTCTACCATTTTCCCTGGTACTGACGTCAGGCTCACTGGTCTATAATTTCCCGGGTCACCCCTGGAACCCTTTTTAAAAATTGGTGTTACGTTGGCGACCCTCCAATCTTCAGGTATTACAGATGATTTTACTGAAAGTTCACAGATTACCAATAGCAGGTCTGCAATCTCATATTTCAGTTCTTTCAACACTCTGGGATGTATACCATCCGGTCCAGGTGATTTGCTATTATTCATTTTATCAAATAGTTGTAATAGTTGTAGTTGTAGCAGAATAGTTGTAGCAGAATGTCTGTGGAGGACCTAGACAAGATTCTCAAGAGCAGAGATGTCTCTCTCCATACAAAGATTTGACTTGTTCAAGCCCTGGTATTTTCAACAGTCATATGGATGTGAAAGTTGGACAGTGAAAAAGAGAGACAAGAAGAAAATCTATGCCTTTGAATTATAGTACTGCCAACAAATACTATATATACCATGGACTGCCCAATGACCAAACCAGTCAGTACTAGAGGAGATCAAGCCTAAGCTTTCCTTAGAAGCTCAGATGACAAGACTTCAATTTTCATACTTTGAGGGAGAGATTATTAGAGAAAAACATAAGAACATAAGATATGCCATACTGAGTCAGACCAAGGTCCATCAAGCCCAGTATCCTGTTTCCAACAATGGCCAATCTAGGTCATACGTACCTAGCAGTTTCCCCAAAAGACACAGGTTACGCAATGCTTGTACTGGGTCAAGCATTGATATCCTGGGTCCCTTCTTAATAATGGTTTATGGACCTTTCCTCCAGGAACTTGTCCAAACCTTTTTTAAACCCAGCTACACTAACAGCCTTTACTACATCCTACGGTAACAAATTCCAGAGTTTGATTACACGTTGAGTGAAAAAATATTTTCTTTTATTAGTCTTAAATAGTTTACCCTGTAGCTTCATTGCATGTCCCCATGTCTTTCTATATTCTGATAACGTAAACAATCGATCTACGTTTACCCGCTCCACTCCGTTCATTAATTTATATACTTCTATCATATCTCCCCTCAGCCGTCTCTTTTCTAGGTTAAAGAGCCCTAACCTTTTTAGCCTTTCTTCATAGGAGTATCCTTCCATCCCCTTTACCATTTTGGTGGCTCTTCGCTGAACCTTTTCTAATAACGCTATATCCTTTTTAAGATACTGCGACCAGAATTGCACACAATATTCAAGGTGTGGTCTCACCATGGAACTGTATAGAGGCATTATAATATCTTTATAATATTCCATTATAATATCTTTATAATATAATATGATGTCTTGTTGTTGTTGTTAAGTGCCGTCGAGTCGGAGTCAACTCATGGCGACCCTCTGGATAGCTATACTAAATTGTGTTCGGTCTTCAGTCAGGTGGCTCATTGTTGACAGACTGGTACCCGTAGCTGCTGTTATTGTATCAATCCATCTCATTGCTGGCCTTCCTCTTTTGCTTTGACCTTCTATCTTGCCAAGCATAATGTCTTTCTCTAATGATCTCTCTCTTCGCATGATGTGTCCAAAGTATGAAAGTCGAAGTCTTGTCATCTGAGCTTCTAAAGAAAGCTTAGGTTTGATCTCCTCTAGTACTGACTGGTTTGTTCTTCGGGCAGTCCATGGTATACACAGTATTCGCCGCCAGCACCATAATTCAAAGGCATCAATTTTCTTCCTGTCTATCTTTTTCACTGTCCAGCTTTCACATCCATATGATGTTATTGAAAATACCATGGCTTGAACAAGTCGAATCTTTGTATGGAGAGAGACATCTCTGCTCTTGAGAATCTTATCTAGGTCTTTCATAGCCATTCTGCCAAGAGCAATGTGTCGTCTGATTTCTTGACTGCTTGTTGCTTCTTTATTGATAGTTGATCCAAGTAGGTTAAAGTTGTTCACAATTTCAATTTCTTCTCCTTCAACGATGAACCTGTTGATTATGCCAGTTGTCATGATCTTTGTCTTCTTTACATTAAGGTGCAGGCCCATTTTGAGACTATGTTCTTTGATTGTGAGAAGCAAATGTTTCAGATCATCTTCACTTTCAGCCAGTAATGTGGTATCATCAGCATAGCGAAGGTTGTTGATGAGTCTTCCACCAATCTTCACACCTCTGTTGTCTTCATACAATCCTGCTTCTCTGATGATTTGTTCTGCATATTGTCACCCACCAATGTACCCAGAGGCAAAAAGGCTTGGGTAGTTTAATGGGGTAGTATTTTAATGGCTGTAGACTTTCCTGTGAAGGCTTTAGAAAGGCCTTCTGGGACCTGTGGTTTTTAACATTAGCCAAAGAAGTGTAGTTGTAGGCAGAGGGTAAGGTTAAACACAGGCTTTATTCCCCGTCCGGGGTGGATTCATAACAGTGGAACACAAGGGATTGCAGACTCTTCGTCTGGTGACACAATTAAAGAAATGTTTCAAACAAAACTTGGCTTACTTCAGCATTAATTAATGGAACAAAAAGCAAAAAGAAAACAGTTCATTTCACTTACAGAACTTTTCCTCCTGTTTCCTTTTCTAAACAGTTCTTGCTGCTTTCAACAAAGAGATGATATGCAATCAGCCAGTGTATGTACAGTCCATCTCACTCCCGTCTAAAGACTCTCCAATAGTCTCAAATTGCATTCCTTCCTCATCAGAGTAAACTTCTCCCGGCACACAACTGCCGTTGAGGTTATAATGTTCTTGCCGGTGAGCTAAAGCATTCCCCTCCTCCACTAAACTAGTGGCCCATGGGAAATTACCATATTCACTCTAGTCAGGCCCTTGAGAGCTACACAGTTCCTGGTAAGTGCAGGGCAAATCAGGGTATTTTAAACCTCTTCTACTAGAGTAAATACACCTATCTTTAGGCACTGCTACTTCCTGTTCTCTCACTCGAGCAAAGGTCTGTTCTGAAGACCCCTTTCCACGGTGTTTCTCTGTTAGCTTCAAACTTCCTTCAGGGTAAAAGTTTTCCCCTGCTGAATCCCTGGTGTTGGGTAATCTATACCTCCTGGACTTGGCTGCTGGACTGCCACCTCTACTTACTTCGTAGTAATGCTCCTGGGGATATTGAAAAGCTGTGCACTGCTGCTCACAACAGCTTCCCTGGGAATCACCAGCTTCATATGCCCCGGCAATATCTCTGGCTCCGTCCTTGCAGCTCCACTGGTTCTGCTTTCACGCTTAGCAGTTCTCTCAGTAGCATCTACTACTCCTTCAGTAGCTCCTGCCACTCCTCTCCCTCTACCTTCCGGTAAGTGAGTTTTAAATGTGTTTAAGCTGTTGTTAGTTTGGGCTCCGCCCCCATGCAGGTGCTCCTCATTTCCTAATGAGTTTTGTGCTACACTTCTGTTCGGGCGTTCCCTTACACCTCGTGGCTTTGTTTTTATCTGTTGCTTATAGCAACCTTTCCCCATGTGTGAACCTGAGCTGTCTGTTTCCCTTACGTTTTGCTCAGAGTTCCCTAGTTCCATGGGTTCTGACAGCGCTACCTTATGACAGATCCCCCCCCCCCTTAAAATATTACGGGCTGCTGACCCTCTCAGACAGCACGTAATCATATCCTGGGTTCTGTCCCGCTGCTCTACATAGGCCAAACTGACAGTGGCCAATCTATCTTTCCAAGGTTTTAGGACGTTTAAGTGGTACACCTGCTGACGTCCTTTCTCATTCACCACCTTATACGTCACAGGACCCACTTTCTTTATCACGGTACACGGTCCCTTCCAGTGGGCCTCAAACTTGGGTCCCGGGTACGCTATCTGGACAAGCACTTTATCCCCTATGTTCAGGTGCCTTTCTCTTGTGTCCCTGTCATAATAACGCTTTTGTTTTTCCTTGCTGGCCTGCAAATTCTCCCTTGAGGCCTTTGCTGTCCTTTCTAAGCGTTCCCTCAATTTCTTAAGGAATTGAGGCACCCCAACTTCCTGTGGGTCTGGCTCTACCCATTGCTCATGGAGAATATCTAAAATTCCCCTAGGGGGCCTGCCAAACATAAGTTCATACGGGGATGCTTTTAAGGATGTCTGTATGCGTTCTCTACATGCATAAACTACAAATGGGAGTAGGATGTCCCAGTCGCCCATCTCTCCCTTCTTTAAACCCCTCCAAAGCATCTGTTTCAAAGACTGGTTCATCCTCTCTACAAGCCCATTTGTTTGGGGATGATAGGCCGCAGTCTTTATGTGCCTTATGCCTAAGGTTTCCCACACCGTTGCTAAATATTTTGATAAGAAATTACTACCTTGATCGGTCAGTACCTCCCTTGGAAAGCCTACTTCACAAAATAGCTTTACCAGCTCTTGTGGTATTATTCTCGCGGATGTATTCCTTAAGGGAATAGCCCATGTGAATCGGGTTGCATGGTCTACTATTACCAGTAAATACTGAAATCCTCTGGGTGTACGAATCAGGGGTCCTACAATATCCATACCTATGCTCTCCATAGGTATTGCTATGGTGGGTGTGGGTACCATCGGTACAGCTTTTGGTTTTAAAGCTGTGACCCTCTGACAAGTTGGGCAAGCCTCGCAGTATTGTCTGGTTTCTTTAAAGACCCCTGGCCAATAGAAGCGAACCAATATTTGGTCCAGGGTGCCTTGGACTCCCTTATGGCTGCCAATGGGGTGGTCGTGTGCCAACCGTAGTATTATGGCTTTAAATGTCATTGGTACGACCAATTGCTTCCTTACAGCACCGGAGTATGGGTCAATGCTTTCCCTATATAGGATCTCCTTTTCTAGGAAAAACCTGGGCAGGGTAGGCCGGGTTTCCCTGGCCCATTCAAAAGCTCTCTTTAGAGCCGGGTCAGCCCGCTGTTCTGCTGGGAATGATGGGAACTTGCTCACCACTTCTGCAGGTACCCAAGGTAACCCTGCACCAGCCTCCAACTCGGTCCTCCCCCGGGTCCTATGACGCCTCTCTTCGCGTTTTTTCGCTTTCGCCTTCCTGCCCTCCTGAACCGGTTCTTGGATTAAGTCGTCATGTGTGGGCAGAATGCTTAATCCACCCTTATCCCATTCTTCCTCTTGGGGTTCTTCCTCCCCCTAAGGCTCCCCTGGGTCCTCAGATGCTGTCTTTCCCTCCCCTGAGGTCCCTGCCTGCGATCGGGTAGACACTAGGCCTGACCGGGTACTCAACCCTGCCACCAGACCCTTGAGAAAGGGTGGCCAGTCCCTGCCTAAAATGACATCTCTAGGCAATGTAGGGATTATGGCTACCTGTAATGTGTGTTCCATATCTACTGCACGTATAGACAATTTCTGTAAAGGATAACAGGAAAATGCCCCGTGTATGCATTTTAATCGCATCTGGCTTTCTGCTTGCCTCGGGGCTGACTGACGGCGCCTCTCAATGGCTTCCCAGAGCCTGGAAGTAATCATGCTCTGGTCAGCCCCCGAGTCAAGCAGAGCCAATGCTTTTAGCCCCTCTACCTGCACAGGGATAAGAAATCCATCTTGCGGTGGTTTGTCTCTCCCAGCCATGAGGACAGTCCGCTCCGTGCAGTCCTTTTGGAAGTGGCCTGCTCTCCCGCACACATAACATTTCCCTTTATGCATAAGAAAAATGTCATCATTAGTACTTTTACTAGACACATTAAACATTGTTCCTTTAAAACATTTTTCTCTTTTAAACTCTGCCATGCCTGCTGCTTTCCTCAGACCCAACTCTGAGGTGCCAACCATCTGTGCCTCAAAATAGCGTTCGGACAGACTGGCTGCATCATCAGTATTTTGGCAATTTTTCAACGTGAGATACGTTTTTACTTCGGTGGGTACAGCCTGGAGAAACTGCTCCAAAATAATTATATCTAACACCGAGTCAGTAGTCCTCCGTTCAGGAGTTAACCACTTGTATGCCAAATTTTTCAGCCTCTGCTGCAGAGCTTTAGGGGTTTCATGTGCCCTCCTCTTAGCTTCCCTAACTAACCTGCGGTAATGCATGCTAGATAGCCCTAACCTATACTTAACTGCCCTTTTTATTTCCTCATAGTCAGCAGCAAGGATGGCAGGCATTGCTTTATAAGCGGAGAGAGCCTCCCCAGTGAGTGATACCGCAAAGCGGGTTGCCCACTGCTCTTTTGGCCATTTCAATGCCTCCCCTATCCGTTCAAAGGCATCTATAAAATCGTCTATATTGTCCTGTGGACTTAACTGTCCCAATGTGAATGCATGGCTAGCATTGAGTCCTACCCCTGGAACTACGTAGGGGTTCTCAGTCCCATGTCCTGGCGATTTCTCCAAAAATGCTCTCATGGTATCTAGGAGTGGCTTCTGCTGCTCCATGATCATTTTTGCCGTCTGCTCCTGCATATGCCAGGCCAACTCCAGCTGCTTGTCCCACTGGTGTTGCATCCAGCTCATTACGTCTTGGACCTCCATCCTTCTGCCGTGACCCTGTGGAGAAAAGAAAGAAAAAACACCAAGTGCGGTACTTTTACGTTTCTTCACCCCCTTTCCCGCAACACAGGAGTGCCCTCTTTCTTGCCCTTTATCCAACTACGCTAGTGCCCTAGGTATCCGTTACCTTAGGATCTGCGTAGATTCTAGCTTTAGCAAGAAAGATCACTGTTCAGCGTCTGGTCTGTCCTGCGTGCTTGCTTCTCAGGGGTCTCCTGGTACAGAAGTATTCTTCTTTAAAAGTGTCCTTTTATTCCAAAAGTTAAAAAAAATCCTCTAGACGACGCCACTATGTCACCCACCAACGTACCCAGAGGCAAAAAGGCTTGGGTAGTTTAATGGGGCAGTATTTTAATGGCTGTAGACTTTCCTGTGAAGGCTTTAGAAAGGCCTTCTGGGACCTGTGGTTTTTAACATTAGCCAAAGAAGTGTAGTTGTAGGCAGAGGGTAAGGTTAAACACAGGCTTTATTCCCCGTCCGGGGTGGATTCATAACAGTGGAACACAAGGGATTGCAGACTCTTCGTCTGGTGACACAATTAAAGAAATGTTTCAAACAAAACTTGGCTTACTTCAGCATTAGTTAATGGAACAAAAAGCAAAAAGAAAACAGTTCATTTCACTTACAGAACTTTTCCTCCTGTTTCCTTTTCTAAACAGTTCTTGCTGCTTTCAACAAAGAGATGATATGCAATCAGCCAGAGTGTATGTACAGTCCATCTCACTCCCATCTAAAGACTCTCCAATAGTCTCAAATTGCATTCCTTCCTCATCAGAGTAAACTTCTCCCGGCACACAACTGCCGTTGAGGTTATAATGTTCTTGCCGGTGAGCTAAAGCATTCCCCTCCTCCACTAAACTAGTGGCCCGTGGGAAATTACCATATTCACTGTAGTCAGGCCCTTGAGAGTTACACAGTTCCTGGTAAGTGCAGGGCAAATCAGGGTATTTTAAACCTCTTCTACTAGAGTAAATACGCCTAACTTTAAGCACTGCTACTTCCTGTTCTCTCACTCGAGCAAAGGTCTGCTCTGAAGACCCCGTTCCACGGTGTTTCTCTGTTAGCTTCAAACTTCCTTCAGGGTAAAGGTTTTCCCCTGCTGAATCCCTGGTGTTGGGTAATCTATACCTCCTGGACTTGGCTGCTGGACTGCCACCTCTGCTTACTTCGTAGCAATGCTCCTAGGGATATTGAAAAGCTGTGCACTGCTGCTCACAACAGCTTCCCTGGGAATCACCAGCTTCATATGTCCCGGGCAATATCTCTGGCTCCATCCTTGCAGCTCCACGGGTTCTGCTTTCACGCTTAGCAGTTCTCTCAGTAGCATCTACTACTCCTCCAGTAGCTCCTGCCACTCCTCTCCCTCTACCTTCCGGTAAGTGAGTTTTAAATGTGTTTACGCTGGTGTTAGTTTGGGCTCCGCCCCCATGCAGGTGCTCCTCATTTCCTAATGAGTTTTGTGCTACGCTTCTGTTCGGGCGTTCCCTTACACCTCGTGGCTTTGTTTTTATCTGTTGCTTATAGCAACCTTTCCCCATGTGTGAACCTGAGCTGTCAGTTTCCCTTACGTTTTGCTCAGAGTTCCCTAGTTCCATGGGTTCTGACAGCGCTACCTTATGACAATATAAATTAAACAGGTAGGGGGAAAGTATGCAGTCTTGTCTTACACCTTTGCTTATTTTAAACCATTCTGTTTCTCCTTGTTCCGTTCGAACTGTTGCTTCTTGTTCAATGTACAGATTGCGCAAGAGAACAATCAGGTGTTCTGGTATACCCATGCTTCTTAATGTGGTCCAGAGTTTCTCATGGTTTACACAGTCAAAAGCCTTGCTATAGTCGATAAAGCACAAATAGATATCCTTTTGGTATTCTTTAGTCTTTTAAAGGATCCATCTCACATCCGCAATGATGTCTCTCGTTCCTCGCCCTTTCCTGAACCCTGCTTGCACTTCAGGTAGTTCTTGTTCCAGGTATGGTTGTAGTCTCTTTTGAATAATCTTCAGTAGAATCTTGCTGGCATGTGGGATCAAAGCGATTGTGCGATAATTTTCACAGTCAGTTGGATCACCTTTCTTTAGTATTGGTATAAACACAGATCTTTTCCAGTCAGTTGGCCATGATGTTGTCTTCCATATTTCTTGGCAGAGCCTTGTGAGTACAGTAACAGCTGCATCAGATTGCTGCAATACTTCTATGGGAATGCTATCAATGCCTGGTGCTTTGTTCTTTGATAAGGCTTTCAATGCTGCTTCAACTTCTTCTTTCATCACCAATGGTTCCCGATCATAAGGTACAGGTTGAAACGGCTGTTGGTCCACTTGATCTTTATCATATAAAAACTCTGTATATTCCTTCCACCCTTTCTTGATCTTCTCAGCATCATTCAACATAGAACCTTGAGCATCTTGTAACATTCCAATTCGAGGCTGGAACTTTTTCTTTAACTCTCGTAGCTTTAGGAAAGCCGATCTTGTTCTTTCTCTAATAGTTTCTGCTTCTATTTCCTTGCAAGTGTCATTGTAGTACTTTTCCTTGTCCTGTCTTGCTGCACGTTGGAAATCTCTGTTGAGTTCTGCGATTGTCTTTCTTTCTCCTCTGGCTTTAGCTTCTCTGTGTTTCTGGGCAATTTTCAGAGTTTCTTCCGTCATCCATTTTGGCCGTTTTTGCTTTTTCACCTTTTATAGAGACCTCTCGCTTTCTTCCAACACAAACTTCTTGATGTCATTCCATAACTCTTCCTGAGCTCTGTCATTTGTATCTAAAGCAGCAAATCGATTTTGCAGGCAGTCTTTAAATTCCAGTGGTATATTCTCAAGGTCATATTTTGCTGCATTCATGAGTGGTTTGCTCTTTTTCAACTTTAGCTTGAGTTTGCATACTAGTAGTTGATGATCTGTACCACAGTCAGCTCCAGGTTTTGTCTTTGTTGATGTTACAGAGCTTTTCCATCGTTGACTTCCACATATGTAGTCAATTTGATTTTTATATAATCCATTCGGTGAAGTCCATGTGTACAGTCGCTGCTTGTGTTGCTGGAAGAAGGTGTGTGAGATGAATAGATCATTGGTCTTGCAGAATTCTATCAGTCTTTCTCCAGCTTCATTTCTGTTGCCAAGTCCATATTTTCCAACTACTTTGCCTTCTTCTTTATTGCCAACTTTTGCGTTCCAGTCACCTATTACTATCAGGATATCCTGTTTGCATGTTCTGTCAATTTCAGCTTGTACTTGTTCATAGAACTCTTCAATTTCATTCTCTTCTGCAGCTGTTGTTGGGGCATATACTTGAATTATAGTTGTGTTGATAGGCAATCCTCGTAGACGAATAGAGATTAAGCGTTTGCTGACTGCATTGTATTTCATTACAGTTCTTGCAAGTTTCTTCTTTATTATAAATGCAACACCATTTCTTCTTTGTCTTTCATTTGCAGCATAGTAGACCATGTGATCATCTGATGCAAAGTGCCCCATGCCAGTCCATTTCAGTTCGCTGACACCCAACAGATCAAGTTGTACACATTCCATTTCATTCTTGACCACCTCCAACTTCCCTTGGTTCATGCTTCGTGCGTTCCATGTTCCAATGTGTAAGACATCTTTACAGCTTCTGACTCTCATTTCATGTGCAGCTACATCAGCAGTCAGACTTCCCGAGGGCTTTGATCCAACCACATCATAAATGCTGGCTTTACTCTGAAAAGTCTTCAGCTCTTCCCCAGTAGCTAGTTGAGTGCCTTCTGACCCGGGGGTCTCATCTTCCAGCACCATAGCACAATTTGTTTTGTTGTAACTATCCATTGGGTTTTCATAGCAAGATACAGAAGTAGATTGCCGGGCCTTTCTTCTGCGCAGTTTAAGTTTGGTGTTGTTGCCGTTGTCACAAAAATGTGATCCTCTGCCGTCAACACTGTCCCATTCTGCTGCTGCCCAGATGGGTGGTTTATCTTGGTCTGGCACCTCAGCTGAGACCTGTCCATCTTGGGAGACCCTGCCAGTAGTTAAACTACCGATAGTTGAGCTCTCAGCATCACTGATGCACGCAAGCCCTCACAGCACGACAAGCTGCAAAGCAAGTGAGAGTATGATGTCTTATAATATAATTATAAGACATCATGCTTGGCATGGTAGGTCAACACAAGAGAGGAAGGCCAGCAATGCGATGGATCAGTACAATAACAGCAGCTATGGGTGTCATTCTATCAACAATGAGACACCTAATTGAAGACTGAACACAGTTTAGGACAACAATCCAGAGGGTCACCATGAGTCAACACTGACTAGATGGCATTTAACAACAATAAGGCCATCTCCAAAGACTTTGGGATTTCTGTGTCTTCAGTTTACAATGTTATTAAGAAGTTTCTGCTTATGGAATGGACAAGAACCTCCCAGGACGTGGTGGGAAGAGGAAACTTAATCCAAAAGGTCTTTGAAGGTTAGTGCAAACCATTGGAAAAACACCATGTACAACATCCAAAGATCTTAAGGCTGACCTGGAGTTATCTGAAGTGGTGATTTCAACCACACCATACACTGTGCACTAAACAAAGAAGGACTACATAGGCGAAGGCCAAGGAGGATCCCACTGCTCAAAGACAGACATAAAAAGGCATGCCTGATCTTTGCCCAAACCCACCTTGAGAAACCACAATCCTTCTGGGAAAATGCATACCAACGATACATTTACTGGCAAAGAAATGAAGCTTATAAGGAAAAGAAAGCACCCTTCCTACAGTTAAATATGGTGGAGGTTCCATAATGTTGTGGGGCTGTTTTGATGCCTCAGGAATTGGAGACCTGGAACATATTAAAGGAATCATGAAGTCAGATGACTACCAAGGTATTTTGGAGAAAAATATACTACCCAGTGTCAGAAAGCTACATCTGGGTCAAATGTCATGGTTCCTCCTGCAGGACAATGATCCAAAATATACATCCAAAAGTACAAGAGTGGCCAAAAAGGAACAAATGGACTGTTTTAAACTGGCCAGAAATGAGTTCTGATATTAATCTAATCAAGAACCTTTGGACAGAGCTGAAATTGGTCATTGGTAAAATAAATTGTGGAAACATTTATGAGCTGCAACAAATTTATTTATTTTACATTTCTTATATACCGCCTTTCATGATATCAAGGCAGTTTACATTGAACAAACTGAAATTACATTGAACAGGGCATTATAACTTGGAAATAACTATATTACAGGGAACATGGGCAATGGAGGGTTAAGTAGCTTGCTCAAGACCACAAGGAACAGCTGTTGGACTAGAAACCCCAGTCCTTCCAGCCCAAGGTTGTTGTCTTCTAGTGTGATTTGAACCCCTGACCTTCTGGCTTGTGGTACCTTGCCACAACCACTAAGCCACTCCTCCCTCAAACTGCAGTTGAAAGGTGGGAGAAACTACCAGCAGATAGATGTACAAAACGTATTGATGGCTACAAGAAATGTTTGTAGTATGTCATCACTGCCAAGAGTTGTGCAAGCAAATATTAGTTACGGGTGCCATTAATCTTGTTCAGGTCATATTTTGGGGGGGGGGGGGTCCTCAGAAATTACTACGTCTAAGTTGCACAGACATATTTTTTTTGTATACCTTTGAACATATTATTAAAATATTATGATGTACAGTTGGATTATTTCCAATTCTTTCTCAAGATATTGTACACAACATACCTAAAATGAAAGATTGTCAATAATATTGACCACAACTGTCCCACCCTTGACAACAGCAGCAGGATGATTCACAATAAACTCAATTAAAAGAATACTGGAAAGGAAATACTATTTTCACCTCCTATTATAGGAATTGTATTTCTTTTTAGCATCATGTACTGCATTTCTATAAATGGCATACAGTAACTTTCCCAGCTACATGTAGACTTATACATAGGCCATAATCTCTTGACTCAATGGGCATATATGTTTAAAATATGTATGCCTCAATGACACCAACATAAATCCATATCAGATCTGATTTTACCTTCTTGGAGAGATATTAACAAATCCAGGACTGATAAGAGACCTACTGTATGTTCCAGACTTTAGCTTGTGTTAGAGAATTAAAATCCCTAAGCGTGTTACGAATCAGGGACGTAAAATCGGAGGCTTCTAACAAGTTCCAAGGTTTCCCCATGCATTGTGGGGAGGTTATAACAGGGCTAAAGAAAAGGTAAGGAGACAATGATCAATTGAAGTCACCATAGCATTAGCTCTGTTTAGTTTATCTGACAGGGACTAAGAAGAAAATAGTAGGTCCAGAAAGTGACCTAAGTGATGAATTGCTCCAAAAATGTATTGTCTAAAGCCCAGATTGTCCATTGATGAAAGAAGATTCCAATCAAATTCCAATATGGGTGCATCTGGGTGGGTATTAAAGTCATCACCCAAAACCATCAGAATTTGATAAATCATGGCATTGCTTGCAATAAAATGTATTATTGCCCCAGCTGTGACTGAACAAGAAGCCGGGGTAAAATATAATTCTAGTATAATATATATATATATTTTTTATTATTATTTTTATACTTTTACAATAAAAGAAGGAAAAAATATACAAATGACATATGTGTACATAATAAACAGTCCACATCAACGGTGAGCCCCAAAAAAACAGAATCACCCGGAAACAAAGTACTTAACCCCTTTTATCATATCCTGAGCAGCAAAGGAAATAAAATCCAAAAGAAAGAAACAAATTATAATATTTCAACCCTTACCCTGCAAGAAAATCTCTAATTGAGAAGGCTCAAAAAAGACATACCTCACACCTCGATAAACCAAATTACATTTACAGGGAAACTTTAAATAAAAAGAGGCCCCCAGAGCCAGGACCCGAGGTCGCAGCTCCAGGAAGGCTTACCTATGCTTCTGAGTGACCCGTGATACATCAGGAAAAATCTGTATATTCTGCCCAAAATATTTCACCTGCTTTTTTTAAAAATAGAGCTTTAAGACCAAGTCTTTGTCTGACTCCATTAGAAAAGTCACCAAAAGCGTTGCTCTTGAGGACATTTCCCCCAATGATGTTTCTAAATAAGTGGACAAATCAAGGCTTGGCCCTCTTAATTGATCCATCTCCTGCCCATATTTTTTCAGAGATGTCACAGTTGGACCAATGATGTCTCGAAAACATCATTAATAATTAATTAATTAAATGAATGATTGGATTTCTCATCATAAGCTAGCTTTCAATGTCACTAGAACTCCGATTTTAATTTTAGGGTGATCTGTTCCGCTACATCTTCCATCTATTTTGAGACTGTATAATTCTGAGCTTCCTGTTCTTAAGCAGTTGAAAATTCTTAAAGAGTTTTTTTTTTTTTGGCCTGTTTCTTGCTATGCAGAATCAAATTAATACTGTTGTAAGGAAGACTTTTTTTAAATTGCAATTAGTAAAACCCCACCACTAGCCCACAAATAGTTCAGATCCAGGATGAACAGGAAAATAAAAGTACAGAAAAGAAAGGAAACGAGAGCAACAGAGCAGCCAATTTAAATACAGCAACATGAGTGGGCTAGTGGTGGGGTTTTGCTTGTGATTGTTATTGCCTTTGATTATTCTGTATTTGTTTTGTTTTCTTGGAAGCATCCCCCTTTTTCCATTGCAAGTTTGTTTATGCTTGTACTTTTTGTTAAAGTTAATAAAATATAAATAAAAAAAATTGCAATTAGTGAGCTAGCTGAAACATTTGTTAAGATTTGATCATTTTTGAACCATTTTGCAATTGATTATTTTGTAGTTGGATTATTGTAATGTATTGTACTTAGGTTTCCCTAGGACTTCTACTAAAGCTTTGCAATTGTTCCAAAATGAGGCAGGCATATCTTTTGTTTGGGATTAGTAAGTTATAAACACATCTTGCCTATATTATCTACTCTGCAATGGCTGCCAGTTTAGTGGCATGTTCAATTTAAGACATGAACCCTAGTCTTTAAAGTCCTTTCTAGTGAGGTGCCTTTTAGTATTTGTACTGACATACAGTACAGATCTGTCATCCTCCTAGGTCCTTGTGGTCAAAATGATCTTGTTTGTTGGATATTCCTGCAATTAAGCTGTGTCAATCGACTTGTATATGTGAGAGAGCTTTTTGTAGCTGGACACTTTGGAGCGTGCCCACCAGTAATGGGCCAGTATACTTTACTGCGTTAGCTGCTAAAGCGGCAGATAGTGCATGCTATCTGAATGCAGTAGAAGATAATACAGATAATGCAGTAATTTTCTGTGATATTTGCAAAAAGTGTGTTATTTTTCAGGTGTGGGTGGAATTAAGGTGGATAGTGGGCATGTCTGCATAGGGTGGTTACTGCGGGTCTCAACAGCGCACATTAACCACTGGATTTGCAGACAGTGTGGATGCCGTTAACTTCATCTCAATGGGTGGCATTAGCTGCATCAACGATGCTGCCTGACCATGTTCTCTGCACCTTAGGTGCATTATCTGTTGGGGAACTGCTGTACAAGCCCCAATGGATAACTCATGGTTTTTGCAGCTAATGCAACATTATTGCATTATTTTGCTGCCTTAGCTGCAGAAACCTAATGTGGTTTAGTAAACCAGCCCCATAAGTCTTAAGAGAGTCTTTTACTAATGGTGCTACCTGGCAACCCGTGTTCTGGTGCACACTGAAGGTGTGCTGGGTCAGTCATTGCCAGATAGCACAGGGCCCTGACAGCATAGGATGATTCCTGTGCTAACTGTGCAACTCATGTTAAGGTTGCAAGGGGTAGGAGCAGATAGTGGGCATGGTGAGGACTCCATGTTAACTCCTAGGATAATACTTTTCATGCCCCTGACTGTTAACGCTGTGGTGTTGCACGTAACACGCCATGGTTTTGGCACTATTGGACATTAAGTGCAACAACTTAGCTCCCCTTAGTAAAGAACCCCCTTAGAGTTCAGACTGGGTACTTGCCATTTTGGAAGAATTTGTAGCATTATTTGCTGCAGCAGGCCTTTGAGGGATCATGTTTTGAAACAGTTATCCAATTTTTTTATGAGCAGATGTTTTGTTTTTCTGTTTTATATCTGTTATGTTTTTTTCATTATTTTATTGAATATTGTGAATGTTTTTTGTAATCTGCAAAGATCCTAGGATTGTTGTAGAAATATAAATGATTAAATAAAATAAATAAAAGCATAAACAGTAGGACTGGGTAATTCTTGAAGAAACAAGGCGATATCATAGAAGGTAGCAGTGGATTTGTAAGTGGAGGGTAATTTTATAAAGCCGCGCTTAGTTAACATGCAGTTTGCCACATGTCTATTGCATGTGTTTTATAAAGTCTTGTATCCACATACTTAACGTTATAAAATAAGGGTGTAAATGGTGCACTATGCATGGCAAATCTAAGCATAATCCAACCAACTCCAGGGCTGGCATAAATGCCTGCACCTAGATTTTTAATGATCACGTAAAAGTTATAGTATTATATAACTAACACATTTATTAATTTATTTCACATTTCCATACTGCCTCTTCCAGAGATCAGGGGCGGTTCACAAGGAATCAACATGTTACATATAACAGGGTTTGAACTTTTTACATTATAAAATTATTAGTCATAGACTTAACTAAACTAGAGAAACTATATACATATAACTATAAATACATGTTAACCGGGCTTATGAGCGTGGGATACAGTGTATCGGGGGGGGGGGGGGATTAGGTGCGTATGTGCTGTCATTATATGCGTGGCTAAGTTATTTGTGAGTTTAGGCAGGTATTGCCAACTCCATAGTGAGCAGTGAAGAGATGGGTTTTGAGGGTTTTTCTGAATGTCTGAAGGTCTTTAACTGCTCGGATTGAGGGTGGGAGGGAGTTCCATAGGTTAGGGGCAGTGAGATCTAGTTGGCAGTGGCGTCTAAAGGAGTGTCGAGAGAGCAGATGGCGCTATATTGTTGACCAATTTAAAGGTTGTCATGAGAGTCTTGTATTTTATACGGCTCAGTATTGGGAGCCAGTGGAGGTTATATAGAATGGGTGTGATATGATTGGTTAGAGGGGCCCTGCAAATGACTCTTGCTGTAACATTTTGTGCTCTTTGGAGGATATTGAGGTTTTTGGCTGGTGGCTGGTAGACCTTGTAACGGACTGTTACAGTAGTTGATGGGGGTGATAATGGCTTGGATTACTGATCTGAAGTCATGTGACTTGAGGAATGGCCTTATGTGCTGAATGGCCTTTAGTTTGTAGAAGATTGTTTTGACTGTTTGTTTTAGGTGGGGGGATCATGGTGAGGGGCTGATCAAGAATTATGCCAAGGTATCTAACTTCTTGTTTGATTAGAAGGATGATACTATTGATGTCAATAGTTTGGGGGAAGGTTTGCATCTTGGTTCTTTGTGATGTACATGGCTTCTGTTTTTTTGAAATTGATGGTGAGGTTGTTGATGTTTAGCACTCTGCTTACACCCACCCAAACCCTGCCCCTGTGTATACCCACAGAGAAAGTATGCACCATCTGCCTGACACATATACTTACAGAATATCAAACAGGCCAAAGTATTTGCATAAAGGCCCATCCATATGCATAAGACATTGAAAATGCATGACTTAGGGGCTTGTTTACAAAGCCGCGGTAGCGGTTCGCGGTCGTTATCGGAGCCGCGGCCCCATTGAAATCAATGGGGCCGCGGCTCCGATAACGATCGCGAACCGCTACCGCAGCTTTGTAAACAAGCCCCTTACACACATTGATTGTGCATACATTTACACAACTCTTTATCAGATTGCCTCCAATGTCTGTCGAGCCCTATGGAGGTAAATGTTCATGTCACTGGCAAAGGGGCTACATCACAAAAAGGAAGTACTTTGATATTAAGGAAGAGGTGCATTGGTAGGTGTTGCATTGATTGGGTACCATAGTGAAAAGCTACACCACTAAAATAAATATGCTGTGATTGGGTCTTGAACCAGAAATTTCTCAAGCCTGTGGGAAGAAGCTTAGGTCCAAGTCTCAAGATTTACTAGTTTTATCTAACTTAGCTCCCCCATCAATTCATGGGATATAATGATTTCCATTTACTGAAGTTGGCAAGCAACAAATAACTTTTATATAGACATTTTCCTATAGTCTAAACTTGAGTGAGTCAAGTATAACGTATTTATTTTTAAAGAAATAGAAGGATAGGTTTAAACCGATCAAACAAAAAAACTAAACAGAAGACGGAATTTCAACTAACAGAAGTCATCTGCATAAAAACTATACGTTGTACTGGCAGGTTAGGTGAATTCTGTATCTAATAGCAAAGGAAGAGCTGCAGGCTTCTTTACTTCATTCAGTGGAATAAGTAGTAGGACAATGCCCCTGATTGCTTTCACTTCTGGGAACAAAATGGATGCTAGGGAGCATGGATTTTAAGGAGATTTTATTAACGCTCATGTCAAGTCAGGCAGGCACACAATCTCTCTTGGCTTGATGCAATGAATTTCCTTTAAACAGAGCAAAATATATTTGAAGGAATTTATGAGAGAGCTCAGGCAGGTCATTAGACTGCTAGACACAAAGATGGATGGTATTGTTGAAACTGCTACTAGCTTTGAGGCTGAATTTGAGAAAATGACAGAATCACTGAGCTTAAAAATGCAAGTGAGTTGAAAGATAACTGCAGGAAGCAAAAACGCTAGTTTATTCAATGTACTTAAATTGTAATATTGCAAAATAAAGTTAAAATGATGAATGGAAAATTTGACATTATAAGAAAAACAACTTGCATACACTAAAAATGGTCAGCTAGAACTATTAATTGAAATTTAAAACACATTTATCCCCTGCAGTGGAATCTAATTGAACACCTTTTCCCCCCGACTCTTCCTTGCCTAGAGTAAATTTAAATTGCTCAACTTAGAAAGAAAAGTTCTTGTGATCAAGATGGCCAGGAGCTAGTTCAATCTAGAATAATGTCCAGATTTCTCTCATTATTTCAAAGTTCAACAACAGCCACATTATGTCATTGAGTTGGAGTAAAAAGTGTGTTCCCTTAGTGCTCAATATTTCACATTTGAATTTGTGGACTGATGACTAGAGATTGAGAAGAGAGAGAAAAAGATATTTTTTCCTGGGGTTAGAGAAGCAATAAAATTCATAGTAGCCACTCTCCACAACTCTGCTCATTTCACCTTCTACTGCATCGCTAGGGTTGTCAAGTAATGTCAGATTTTTCTGTCTGAACCAGTCCATAACAATGGAGCCAACTGGCAAACCTAAGCTTCATATGCTGATATATTCATGATAAACAAGAACTCTCACAATATGCACTAACATTTCAGAATTTTGTCTTGATCTGTGTATTATAAAGTGGAACTTCTCATGTAGTTTATAAATAAATATCTCTTTTGAAGAGTTTCTTGGTTCAGATCTAATCCATTGAGACCTTTTCTCATGCACAACAGAGAAAAGTGTGTTGTGGTATGTTTACTAAAGGCTGTTAGGCCTTTGCAGCTAACACTTGGTGTTAGTGCAAAAAGCACTGTGGTAGCTGCAAAAATCACGTGTTATCAATTGGGGGCAAGGCCAACATTTCCCCAACATATAAAGCAGTGAAAATGCAGAGATTGTG
Source organism: Ichthyophis bannanicus (assembly GCA_033557465.1). Lineage (NCBI taxonomy): Eukaryota > Metazoa > Chordata > Amphibia > Gymnophiona > Ichthyophiidae > Ichthyophis > Ichthyophis bannanicus. Next base: position 989,258 of record JAWIIG010000051.1, read on the forward strand.
GCATGGCATCATTGTGGATGCAGCTAACACCACCCACTGAGGTAGCAGTAGCTGCATCCATGATGCCTGCAAAACATATGGCTACTGTGTGCTGTCAACGCCCATGGTAACTGCACAGTACAGACATGTCCACTCTCCTCCCATATCCCACCCACTCTTACTACTACCACATGGCATGCAGATATTGTAAAAAATTGCCCTTGGCAGCTGCATTTGGCCACCATAAGCAATTTTCCTGCATTAGCGGAAAGTGGAGCAATTTAGTGGAGCAATTTAGTGGAGCAATTTTCCTGCATTTGCACATCCTGCCCCTGTATGGCTGGTAGGAATCGGGGCATGCAGTGGTAGCACCCAATTCTGATCCTGCATGAGCTAGACTTGTCTGCAGGATCAGAATCAGGTCTAATGGCCTGGATGTGCAGGCCAGGCCCCGATTCTGATCTGCTGCATGCCCAGCCATATACCTGGCTAACTCAGCTATGCTCCTGAATAGAGCTGCAGTGTCATGGCGTCCCATCGTCATGACACCGCAGCTCCATTCAGATGCTGCGATCCCCAGCCACAGAAAACAAACTTCTTTCCCTGCAGCCCAGCCCCCGATCTGGTCTTCCATGGCCAGGTTCGGGCTGCGGGGAACCCCAAGCACCCTCTTACCTCTTTGATTTTGCCTAGCTCTGCGGTCCCCCAAGGTGGAATAAGTCTCCCATCTACATGGTCGACTCTGGTCATACAAGGCCGACCTCAGAATTGACCCTGTACATCCGGGGTCATGTTCCTACCCACCACACATCCTCGCCAAACGCCCACTGCCCACCTTTACACTGCCCCCGCGCTGCCCCTTTCCCACCTCTGTCTAACTTCCCTGTACAATGTGTGGGGAAGTTAGTTGGGGTCAGAAGAGGGCCAGAATAGTGGGGATAGACATCACAATGGGATGTCTATCTCCGCTATTCGCGCCTCGGAATGACCCTGTATATGCCTCGGAATGACCATGGATAAGGGGCCTCTTCAGCACTATTAACTGGTTAATGCAGCATTTAGTGCATAGTAACAGCTACTATAGGTATTGAGCTAAGAGTGCAGTATACTTAGGGGTCATTCTAAAAGATTTAGTCATGGTTTGGATCTCTGCAGACATGCATGTGGACATTGAAATCATGGACATGTCTCTGCAAATGCCATTCACAGACATTTCCAGTATGGGGACATTCAAGTACGCACAAGGGTGTGGTGGACGGTGTCTGGGGAGGGGCACCCAGATACCATCTGTGGGCAGGTGTATGTTTATTCCTGCTCTAGGCACTAATAGGTATCAGGGAGGTGTTTGTTTTCACCTTAACCCTGGGAGTACGAATGGGGTCAAAAGTGACCCCATTGCAAGTTTCACAACACGTATCTCAGAAACTAGCTGTTCAAGAATGCAATCTTTTTATGACTTTTCACAAGTCAATATTCTCTTTATATTGCGCCATAAGAGGAATCATTTTCATCTGCTAGGTGACGCTAGTGATGAATTGCAGCACAGAGTACCAGTGGGGTCATTTTTGACCCCAGTTGCTTATGTCCGGTTTGGATCATGATACAATTTGCAGTTTTGTGAATTTTTTGATCTGACAAAGGTATTTATCATTAATTATGTATCATTTATTTTTTGTACTCTTATTTTATGAAAATTACACATTTTCAGTAATTGATATCATACGTTCTCTCATTATTTCTGATGAAATCTAAAGGCTTTCAGCTTGTTCATCAAGATTATTGTACACCTATAGTAAAACTGCTTTGCGTTTTATTCAACTTTATCTTTGTTTATTTATTTTAGGTTATTGTTTATGATGTCAAAACAAAAGTATTCAGCTGCCCAAGTAAGAGAAATATTGCAAAGAGATGCTGACAGTGACGGCTCTGAGTCATCTGATGATACAGCATATTCAGCAAGCGTAGAAGCATATCAGTCAAGTTTGGGTGATAAATCTGATGATGACAGTCATGATTCAGATGGCGACAGCAGTTGGTCGCCAAGTGAATGTGAGACTGATGTTGAGCCGGTAACATCGCCTGCAGCAAAGAGTCAAGTTACAGGTCGAAGCAAAGGTCGAGGCTGTGCTGGACAGGGAAGAAGGCAGGAGTCCTCGGTGTCAGTATCATCTGTGAGGAATCTTTTTTTTTTGTAACATCTTTTTATTCGAATTATAGTAATACAAGTCATGAAAAACAACCATACATAAATCCATTTTTCAACCCAACAACAATCCCTCCCCCCTCCCCCCCTACCCATCCCCCCCCCCTGGTTCTCAAAGGGACAAGGGACATACAAAGAATATAGATTGACAAGGCATCGCAAAGCATGTTCCTTCAGCCTACATGCTCATCTACATCTCTTGGCCGAGGTGGTAGCATTGGGGGCATTCCCCTAGGACACGGGTGAGCTAATCAACGGAATCGGTCCAACAGCGCCCATCTCTCCGTATGAAGATCCACTCTAGCGGGGTAGTGGATTTTACTATACAGTTTCTCTAATTGAGAGTATCGGCACACTTGACCCCACCACCTGTTTGGGTGTAGGGACTGAAAATTTTTCCAATTCGATAGGATCATTTTAATGGCCACTGCGATCATATAATTCAACAGAAAACGCTCCCCTTTGGGGAGTCCCAGAGGAAGCGAGCGCAGGTAGACCACATTCCGTGATAGCTCACCATTGATGCCCAGTACAGCTTGGATTTTACCCCATACACCCACCCAAAACCTTGTTACTAATGGGCAGTCATAGAACATGTGCGCAAATGTGCCAAGACTGTCCTGACAAGACCAGCATTTGCCTGTAGTGGACTTATCCCATTTAGAGAGTTTGACAGGGGTCACATAGGCCCTATGCAGAAAAAAGAACAGCGATTGCGTGATGGCAGCTGATCTCGAAACTCGTGTTATAGGCCCCCAAAGGATTTTCCAAGAAAGGGGAGATAACAAACAGGAGGACTCACTCTCCCACACCCCAGTTAGTCCCGATGGTTGGGTAGAGCTATACCGCCGAAACATATCATATATCTTAGACACCGGGCCTTTGTGATCAAGCGTCTCCCGAAGCCGTTGACAGAGCCTAGTTTCGGCAGGGAGCGCCCTGGGCACAATATTTTTTTCCACCAGACAGTGTTTAAGCTGCATCCAGCGGAGGAAACAGGAGCTCGGAAGGGAAAATTCCGCACAGAGATCTGCGAAATTTTTCCAGCGAGGTCCACTGGTCAGATGATCTACTACCCATATCCCTTGCGCCTGCCAGTCCCGCCAGGCAAACTTCTGCCCTCCAATTCGAAAGTGGGGGTTCCACCATATTGGAGTCTGCCTAGAGGGTAAGTTGTCACTACTCGCTGCCTGCGCAAGCGCTAAATACGCCTCCTGAGTGGCCCGAAGGACATTTCCACCCTCAGAGGTTATGGGGCTTAAAGCCCCCAGCATAAATCGTAAAGGGTAGGGACTAGCCATATACATCTCAACCGCCAGCCAGCTTGGGCTGTGCTCGCCCTGGTCCCCGTCTAGCCACCATGCTCCCTGCTTCAGCAACAGGGCGTGATGGTACCATTGCAGGTCTGGAAAGTGTACACCCCCCTGCTCCCTGGGTGCTTTGAGTTTCCTAAGTGCAATACGGTGCTGGGCCCCATTCCAAAGGAAAGATAAGAGGCATCTCTCTATATCCGCATAGATTTTCGAGGGGAGGGAGACAGGAAGCATGCCAAGGATGTAATTAATTTTAGGAGCCAACGTCATTTTAATAATCTCCAGTCTGCCCCACCATGTAAAACGCAGGGGGGACCAAGCTAGGGTTTTACAACGGATCAGCTTAATAATCTCGTCCGTATTCTCGCGTATCATTCGTTCCCAGGAGGCGCAGTAATATGCTCCTAGGTATTTGATACATCCTGTCTCCCAGCGAAAGGGGAACGGGGCCATCATATTAGAGTTGGAACAGCTGTTAAGCGGAAACGCAACAGATTTGGTCCAATTAATTTTATACCCCGAAAGGCGAGAATAAGTATCAATCAATTTCAAAAGCCATGGTACTTCACAGGGTTGCGTAAACAGGATAAGGTCATCGGCAAAGGCCGAGAGCTTCACTTGGACTTCTCCGCACGAGAAGCCAGTTACATCAGTGCTTTGCCTTATGGCGATAGCTAAGGGTTCTAATGCCAGGTTAAAGAGCAGCGGGGAGAGAGGGCAGCCCTGCCTGGTTCCTCTGTGCAGGGAGAAGGAACCAGAGAGTACGCCATTCGCGAGGATTCTAGCACTCGGTTGCCGATATAATACACGTACTTTCTGTATGAAGTCCCTCCCCAAGCCAAACCAGTCCAATACAGAGAAGAGAAAGGGCCACTCCAACCTATCAAAAGCCTTTTCGGCATCAAGAGAAAGGGCGATATATGGTGAGTCCTCTCCAGCAGCCCTGTCAAGTAAGTTACAGAGCAGCCGAGCATTGTCTACCAGGAATAAACCCTGATTGATCAGGGTGTATCAAATCACCAACATATTGAGCTAGTCGTTTGGCCAGTATGCTGGCATAGACCTTATAGTCAGTATTTAAGAGAGAGATAGGCCTATAGTTTGTGACATAATTGGGATCCTTTCCAGGCTTTTCTAATACTACGATCGTGGCTTCCGAAAAGCTGCCAACACGCTCCTGCTCCTGGATTAGCCACTCGTAGTAAATCGCTAGAAATGGGCTCAGTTCAGCCCCTAGAGCTTTATAGAGCTCAGGTGGCAGCCCGTCCGGGCCTGTCGCTTTGCCCCTCGGCATAGATGCAAGGGCCATCTGAATTTCCTTGAGGGAAAAAGGCTCTCCTAACTTTCTAGCTTGCACATCGGTCAATTTGGGCTGCGTGAGCTTCTCCAGAAAGCTTGCAACAGCTGCCGGCTCCGTCTTGACCTCTGTAGAGTATAGCCTGGCATAGTACTGGGAAAACTCATGCAATATCTGTGCATCTGCGACTAAACGGGCCTGGTTATCATCAAGGAGTGAGGAGATTCTAGCTTTTTCACGCTTCCCGCGGAGGGTACTCGCTAACATCTTACTAGCCCGATTATTTTCAACGTGATAATGAGCTGACTGCTTCGTCATATGGAATTCTACTTCCGAGCTCAAGTGCTCATTGTAGTCAAACCGCAGCTTTTGGAGCCTCCGCAGAATATCTGCAGTGGGGCGTGCAAACCACAGCCTTTCCCCAGCTTTAATTTGGGTTTCCAAGGCTGCCATTTGGGCTTTTCGCTTTCTGCTTTCTTTGATCTTATAACTGGTAATAGTTCCCCGAAGTGAGGCCTTAAAGGCCTCCCACCATGCCCATCCCGCCGTTTCCTGGATCTTATTTTCAGCAAAGTAGGACCTTACAGTGGAGCGCAACTCATTCAAAAAGTCTGGGTCTGCCAGCCAGGACCTATTAAATGACCAATTAGAGCCCACGCGTGAAGTATCATGTACTCGGATCTTCACCATGATCGCAGCATGATCAGAGATAGTCATACTTAAAATGTCCGCTTCACAGCTGTTTGCAACCAAGGACTTTGAGACCAGGAAATAGTCTATGCGAGAAAAGGAGTTGTGAGCTGGAGAGAAGAAGGTGTATTCTTTGTCAACTGGATGGAGCAACCTCCAAATGTCAACCATCCCCCAGTCTTCCATAAGGCTAGAGAGGGCTATATCCGCTCTCGTCTTCTTGCTTATCCTCCCTGGGCTACGATCAATTAATGAGTCTAGCACCATATTGAGGTCCCCTCCCAGTACTATAGGAGCTTCGCTTTCTCCTTGCATTGCACAGTTCAGTGCACAGTAAAAATTAGGATCGTCCTTATTAGGACCATATACATTTACTAGGACACATTTAAATTTCCCAAGCTGGAGCAGAACTATGGCCCACCTTCCAGAGATATCACTGCTAGACCTCAGTATCTCTGCCCCCAGTGTCTTGCGCACCAAAATAGCAACCCCGTTTCTCTTCTTGTCTGCCGGGGAGCAGCCAGCTAACACAAACCTCCCCTCCTCCAGTTTCCTGGTCTCTAAAGCGGAGAGATGTGTCTCCTGAAGGAAGGCTATGTCAGCCCGCTGCTTCACGCAGTATGCTAATATTTTTTCCGTTTCATTGGAGTTTTAATCCCCTTGACATTCAAAGACAAAAATTTTAAGTCACTAGCCATAATCAATTGTATCTATGCGTACCAGGAAAGTTAAGCAACCTGCATCAATTACAATCATAGTTTCCCTCTGAGAACCGTCCCATCCCCGTGCCCCCACCCCGCACCCACCTGGACAAGTCAGCAAGACTCGCGCTGCACAGCGGGTCCCGTCCCCGTATGGGTAAAAGTGACATAACATGTAACACATTTCAGCTATGCATGCAATCCCTAACACAAGCCACCGCCATGTTATAGCAGATACTGTCGGCCGGGCGGCCTAGCCCCACTTTAGCTGGAACGAGGGAGCAATCTCATACAGATGGCCTAGGCCGCGGCTCGGCCGATCAGAAAACGAAAGAGTCAAACTCAGGTAACAATTGGGCAAGGCCCACAGGCAACCCAGGGGCACACTGATACAACCGACAAGAGCGCCAGTACACAGTCACGTATCCATAAGGAGTGCTTCTTGGTCCTCAATATATTGTGCCAGGAGCGCAGGGTCTTCAAACGACTTGGTGACATTATTCAAAGTGACTTTGAAGCGAGCTGGATTGATTAAGCCATATCTTGCCTGCAGCCTCTGCAAGCGCGGCCTCAACGCAAGGAATTGCTTCCGTTTTTCCACTGTAGGTTTGCTGAATTCCGGATATAAGGCTACCTTCTGGCCCTCATATAGCAGCTGTCGGCAGTTCTTAGCAGCCGTGAGGATCTGCACTGCTTGTTGGTGTCTCAGAACGCACAGAATCATCGGGCGCGGTGCCTGGCCTCGCGGATTAGATGTCGTGGGGATGCGATGGGCCCGCTCTAGCTCTAGCGGGCGGGCGAACTCGATTTTAAGCAGTTTGGGTATTAGAGCCTCCAAAAACTTGATCGGGTCTCCTCCTTCCACCCCTTCCTTGAGGCCGATGATCCGAATATTACTGCGCCGCGCTCTGTTATTCATGTCCTCATAATTCTTTTCCAACCACTCAAGCTTGCGTAGGATTTTTGGCAGTTGTGCAAAACGTTCCTCATGTTTTGCAGTGGCCCCTTCCATTTTCTCCACTCGCAAAGTTAGCGACTGCATCTGGGCGCTCATTTCCTTTAGATCTGATTGCATTTCATTTAGGGCATCCCCGTTCGCATCCACCCGACTACGAATTGCTCGTACCTCTTTTAACAATTCCTGTATGCCCTCTGCGGCTTCTTGCTGGGACGCCATTTTGCGCGGTGACAACGGGTCCGATTTGGTTCTTTTTGTGCCCACTGACGTCGGATTTGGGAATTCAAGTCTAGTCTGTTTGCCTCCCGACATAATCCCCGGGTACTGCAGTGGTTCAGATAGGTTAATCCCCCAGATAGTAGCTGAAACGATCAGGATTAGTGCAGTGGGGCCCGGGAGAGACTCACTCACACCGCCATGCTGCAGCCGTGCTGGCTCCGCCTCCCTTCTGTGAGGAATCTTAGTTGTGGTCGTAGAGGAGCTAAGAGGTCATCAACTATAAGCACAAATGTTGCCATTGAAGCCTATGTATCTAAGGATGCCACATCATGGAACAGGAAACCTATAAAGCAAGCTGCTGGAAGATATGCCAGAGCTAATGTCATGCCCGTACAACAAGGTCCTACAAGGTATGCTGTACGTAATGTTGATGGCCCTCTCGCAGCATTCCACTTGTTCATGAGGAAGAACTTATTGAATGAAATCATGATGTGGACGAGCAAACAAGGAAGACACATTTATGATGACACCTGGAAAGATTTGACAGACAGAGAATTTCAATGTTTTCTTGGACGTCTGATCCTCTGAGGCGTGTACAAGTCACGAAATGAATCCATAGTTCAGTTGTGGAACCTTGAAGATGGTCATTCTGTTTTCGGCAAAAATATGGCCCGTAACCATTTTCAGCAAATTTCTTGTGCTCTCAGATTTGATGATGCAACCAACAGATGTGAACAATGAGGCGTGGATAACTTGCTCCAATCAGACACATTTTTGATACCTGGGAAGCAACTCTAAGTGATGCCTTTGTTCCTGGTGAAAATGTTACCGTGGATGAGCAACTGCTTACATTTTGCGGCCGTGTTTCATTCAGACAATATATTCCCAGCAAACCTAGAAATATGGCATAAAGCTATGGATGTTGTGTGACAGTGCAATGTCATATGTTCTGCGTCTTCAAGTATCTACAGGAAGGGAACTTGGACAAAACAGGGAACAGAATCAGGGTGAAAGGGTTGTGCTGCAACTCACTGAAGGATTGATGTGATCTGGCAGAAATGTTACTGTTGACAATTACTTCTGCAGTTTATCCCTGTCACGGAAATTGCTAGAAAAACAAATGACACTTTTGGGGACAATTTGAAAGAACAGAAAAGAATTACCTCCAGAATTTGTAACAGCAAAGGGCTGAGAGATATTCACTTCACTGTTTGCCTTTCGCGATGACGCCACTCTGGTTTCCTATTGCCCGAAGAAAGGAAAAGTGGTTGTTTTTCTGAGCAGTTTGCATAATCAAGAAGAAGTAGATAACACACGTCCAGACAAAAAAAACACGCATGATCTTGGACTATAATTCTAGTAAAGATGGAGTAGATACGGCAGATCAAATGTTGCGTATGTATACCACAAAAGGAATGACAAGACGCTGGCCAGTGACAATCTTCTACAACATGTTGAACATCAGTGCTTTGAATGTCTTCATTGTTTGGATGTCACTAAATCCAGAATTTTTATGTAATAACACAACGTACAATGGGTCTACAATGTTTCTGAATGAATATATCCAATAACTGAATCTATATAACTGCTCATTCAACCAATTCGACAGAGTTGAAATATCTAAAGGAATTCTCCAGCTGATCTCAGATCAATACGTGCATCACTCTCACGTTTCGAAAGAAACTTCAATGGTGTGCCGATTTCACATCAAGGATCTGCTGAGTTTTCTAATTATATATCAAATTCATGTGCCAATGGTTCCAAATTAGCAATGTAGTTTCAAATTAACGATGCAATTCTCATTACTATTTAAGATCTTCCACAACATGTGATTCTACTTTTGTTGTTTATGCTATCAGCTGTCCGTGTGGGCTTCTATATATAGGTAAAACCATTCGTGAATTCCGGATACGCATTAAGGAACATCAAAGCCGCATACGATATAGAAGAATAGAAGCTCCATTGGTCCAGCACTGTCTTACAAAAGATCACAAGTTTGAAGATCTCCGTTGCTGGTGCATAGAGAGAATATTATCCTCAGTATCTGGTAAAACCCAAGATCAGAGGTTGCTATATAGAGAGCAATGGTGGATCTACACATTAGCAACAGTGCACCCCGGGGGTTTAAATTCAGAAATTGATTGGTCTGTCTGTCTTTGAACCAAGTGAAGCCAACCAATCTCAGCTGACAATTCTTGAGTTTCGATGACGTCAGAATCCTTTTAAAGCATCTGGGAAAATGGTTGTCCGCATGCGCGGCGTCTTTCCCGATGATCTTTTAGTAAAGATAAGAAGATCCTTCAGTGGAACGTGGGCAGCATTGATTTTGAGGTATTATGCATTTTCTCACTGGTTCCACATAATCTTGAAAGGTTGTTAGTATAGCTTTTTTGACGATTGTACTCTAGAGTAATATGTTAACAAAAGAGTTCCATCACCTAAGTTCTCCTATTTTTTCAGATTTTCACGAGATCCTTGATTCCCCTGATGAACCGCCTCAGTGTGAAACGCAAGGCGCCAAAATTATTAGCGTTGGGATTTGGACAATAGCCAAGTAGCAATCTAATTTTCTATGCTGCAGTATGCTGGGCCCCATTTTGAACACTAAGCTAAGTACTTTTTATATTTTTATCTTTACAATCTTCGAGTTTGGAGCCCAGTTGCATCGTTAATTTGAAACTACATTGCTAATTTGGAACCATTGGCACATGAATTTGATATATAATTAGAAAACTCAGCAGATCCTTGATGTGAAATCGGCACACCATTGAAGTTTCTTTCGAAACGTGAGAGTGATGCACGTATTGATCTGAGATCAGCTGGAGAATTCCTTTAGATATTTCAACTCTGTCGAATTGGTTGAATGAGCAGTTATATAGATTCAGTTACTAAATCCAGAATGGCAGTCCAAGTCAAAGCACAGACGTCATCTATTCCTCTTGGAATTAGGAAAGCAGCTGCTTCAGAGTAATTGCAGCAAAACTTCTTCCAGCATTGAAGAAGCCACTGATGCTGTTTGCAATGTCAGGATCTCAAATAAAAGGGCAAGCTGTCATTGCTGTTCCAGAGAAAAAGACAAGAAAAGCAATATAGTTTGCACCTCCTGCAAGCGCAATGTTTGCAAAGAACATTCAGAAATTGTCTGTGTCTCATGCAAATGACTGTAGTACTTTACTGTGTTCATCAAGTGCATGCAAAAACTGCTTTCATGGCAACTCTTCTTCATGTAATTTTATGATAAAGCATTACATTTCAAAACATTTAACCTTCATATAATAAATAATTAATTCAGAATAATATTTTGTCTGTTTAGTTTAAAATTTTCATGGTTAACAATTAAAATTTGTCGTGGGGTCATTTATGACCCCAACGGTATTCAGTGTGTGCAAAAAATCTCAGTAATTCCACGGTTAAAACCTTCAGTACGTGTAAAGAACATGGAGAATTAAGAGACCTGCTTTAGATTACAAAGTACCATACTGGGATTTGAACCCTGGCTACCCACCTCAAAAGCCCCTACTTTTTTTTTTTAAATTCTTTATTTATACAATTTACACAAAACAACAACGCACATCACCTAAAGACAATACCCCACGTGCTACTCACGTACCCCCAACCCCCTAGCTCTTTGAGCAATCTGCCTATCAATACCTAGGCACCAGAACCATGGCAAAACAAACAGATCAGCAATACCTACCCGCTGCTTCCCCATTACCATCCTGTTGCATTATGAACCCAGCCGGTCACCTACTAATGGAACTTTTGCCTGTGAAACATAATCATCTAAAGGCGCCCATTTTTCCAACCCACCAACCAGCCCGGGACAATGCACCCTAGCATATAATTTCTCATAACTAGCACTTTGAGCAACCATATTCCACCACAATTCACAATTTAGTTGAGAGGGCACTTTCCAGTTGGTAAAAATGAGCTTTAGAGCCATCGCCATCATGAATTTGAACAAAAAAAAATGGTTCCTGTCCAAGCCCAAACTGCGCTCAACAGATCGCAAACATACAATCTGCCATGTGAGCTGAGCAGAAAAACCCAAAATACGTTGTATTTTCCCCCACACCAACTTCCAAAACTTCTGGACAGCAGGACATTCAAATACCATGTGCTGGAAAGTACCCAACCCACCCTGACATAACCAACATTTCCCCTCCGACTTCTTATCTCATTTAGACATTTTGACAGGTGTTATATAAGCACGATGGAGGAAAAAGAACATTGATTGAGTGATCGCCGCAGACCTGGATACCCTAGTTATTGGACCCCACAAAAGTTTCCATTCCTTCTCAGATAGGGAAGATTCCAACTCCGAATCCCAATTTTTAATCAATCCTAGTGGATTCACAGAGGATAAACCCCTGATGTATGCATACAGCCCTGATGCGGCTCCCGGCTTCTCACCCAAGCCCCTGACTGTTTCAAAGACAATACCCGTCTCCGATAAACCCATCACATCGACTATTAATCCTTTTATTGAGTGCTTCAACTGGATCCACTGAAAATAAGCAGAAGAGGGAAGAGAAAACTCCTGCTGTAGCTCCTGGAAATCCTTCCACTCCTGAACCCGCAATAATTGCCCAAGCGACCAAATACCACATTCCTGCCATCTTTTCCAAGCAAACGTCTTTCCATTAATTTTAAAATACGGATTCCACCAAAGGGGAAGCTGTTTAGAAGGCATATCCTGACCTCCAGCCAGTTGTACAAGCGACAAATAAGCTACTTGGGTAGCAGCTATCAGACCACTCACCAAAGTCTCCTCGGGATGTTTCATGCCAAGGAGTCTGTCCAGGGGACAGGGCACCACGATTTTACTCTCCACCTCAACCCATCTGGGGACCAGCATAGGGGAGTCTTCCCGCAGCCACGTGGCCCCTTGCTTTAACAAAAACGCATGATGATACCACTTAAAATCTGGGAAATGAACCCCTCCTTTTTCCTTAGACGCCTTGAGCTTCCTCAAGGCTGTCCTCGGCTGTGCATTGCCCCAGAGAAACTTGGACAAGTCCCTCTCTAACGCAACGAACGAGCCTACTGGGATTTTATATGGCAGCATCCCCAAAACATAATTAACTCTAGGCATTAAAGTCATTTTAATGGCCTCCAAACGACCCCACCAAGTTAAATGCAGAGGCGCCCAAGTTACCGCAGTTCTCTTAATTGCATTCAACAGATCTGTAATATTACTCTGGACAGTAGCTTCAACACTCGCAGAGAACTTGACCCCTAGGTACTTAACACTGCCAGCCTCCCAACGAAAAGGATAATCTGCCATCATGGCCGAGGATGCCCAAGAATTCAATGGAAAAGCCACAGACTTAGCCCAATTAATTTTATAACCAGACAATTTAGAGTATGACTCAATCAGATCCAAAATCATAGGGACTTCCACTGGCTGCGCAAATAATAGAAGATCGTCCGCATAGGCGGATAACTTAACTTGCATATCCTCAACTACAACTCCCTTAATATGCTTATGTTGGCGAAGAGCGATTGCAAGTGGCTCCAAGGCTAAATTAAATAATAATGGCGAGAGGGGACAACCTTGGTGGGTTTCCCTCTGCAAAGAGAAAGACTGCGACAGACTACCATTAGCCAGTATCCTGGCACTGGGATTTGCGTACAATACCTGTACCATGTGAATAAACTGGGGACCCAAACCAAACCACCCTAACACCTCAAACAGAAAAGACCATTCAAGCCTATCGAACGCCTTTTCTGCATCCAAGGCAAGTCTGACATAGGAAAGCTCACTTAAAGAAGCCCTATCGAACAAATTACACAGTAGTCTAGCATTGTCTGAGGCTGCCCGTCCTGGGACGAAGCCACATTGATCAGTATGTATCAAACTACCGACAACGGTTGACAATCGACTAGCTAACACACTAGCATAAATTTTATAATCAGAGTTTAATAATGAGATAGGCCTATAATTTGTCACTTGAGAGGGATCTTTACCAGGCTTTTCCAGCACAACAACAGTAGCTTCAGCGAAATTCCCTAACTGACTCAGAGAGTTATACAAGGTTTCAAAATAAACTAACAATACCGGACACAGATCTTCTTTAAAAACTCTGTAAAATTCAGCGGGAATACCATCAGGCCCAGCCGCCTTTCCAGAAACCATGCTGTCAATTGCCCTACCAACTTCCAGTCTGGAAATGGGCTTATCCAAGTCCTTCCTCTGCTGCACACTAACAGTGGGCTGCGTTAAATTTCCCAGAAAATCCCGGACACGATCTATATCAGAAATCACTTCGGACATATAAAGATTCTGATAATAAGCAAAAAAGCCTCCAAAATCTGCTCATTTCCAGTCAAACTACCAAGGTACCCATCAGAAAGAGTGACGGTACACGACTTCTCTCGCCTTCCCCTCAGCTCATTGGCTAGTAACCGCCCCATTCTGTTTTTCTCTACATGATACCGCGCACGCTGTTTAAACATCACTTGCTCTACCCCTGCACTCAGTATTTCATTGTATTGATAATCTTGTTGATCCATACTTGCACACTCTACCCATACTGTTTTTATACTTTACTGTAATTTTATCTGTTATCTACCATGTAGTTTACTCAAAATTGCCATGTACATAGTTAACCCTATTCACATCCAAGTTTTTTGTATATAGTTAACCCTGTTACTTCCTAGTTTTTGTACCCTGTTCAATGTAAAAAACCAATGCTGACTGTACCATTGTGTTTAAATTTGTTCATTTGTAAACCACACTGATTAAAAGAGCGCGGTATATAAGAAATAAAAATAAATAAATAAATAAATAAAATTGATATCTTAAGCGCTGTAGACGTAACATTATACCAACATCTGAATACTGTTGCCACAAGCGCTCACTGGCACGAATTTGTTCCTCAAGACTAACCAACTGAGCCTTCTTCCGCTTGGCCTCCCTAATCGCATAACTCGTGATTACAAAACGAATATGAGCTTTGAAAGCCCCCACCATGCCCAACACTGGGTGTCGCCTAATTTATTTATCTCAAAATATTCCTTGATAGCAAGTCTGACTTCCTTTTGAAAAGAGGGATCCGTCAGCCAAGACCTATTAAAGGACCAAGTCTGTAATTGCTGAAGTCTATCAAAGAGCCTGACTGTAAGCCTGAGAGCCGTGTGGTCAGAGATATGCATACCTAGAATTTCAACATCACGAACATCTGTTACTAACGATCTTGAAATCAGGAAAAAATCAATACGTGAAAAAGACTTGTGTGGCGGCAAAAAAATGTAAAATCCTTCTCCTTGGGGTGAAAAATCCGCCACACATCCACTAGCCCAGCGGATTCCCTTAGGGCCTCAAGAGCAACTCTTGCTCTGGAAGTGCTATCCACCCTAGGAGGAAACCAATCCAATACCGGATCCAATACTAAATTAAAATCACCCCAACAATGAGTGGAGTTGGAACCTCTTGCAGTATAATTCCCGCAAGATCCTTAAAAAAACTCGGGTCGTCTTTATTGGGGGCATAAACGTTGACAACTACCCGCCTGACACCTCCTATTGAAATAATAGACTTCGCCCACCGCCCATCAGTATCAGATTGGGTACCCTCCACTTTAACCCCTAAAGATTTACGCACCAGTGTTGCCACACCGTTTTTTTTTTTAAACTGCTGTGGAGTGCCCAATTAACAAATATTGCCTGTCCTCTAATTTTAAAGTTTCAGCTGAGGACAGATGCGTTTCCTGGAGGAAAATCAGATCTGCCTGTTGTTGCTTACCGTATGCAATGATCTTTTTCCTCTTAACAGGGTTCACAATACCTTTTACATTCAAAGATAAAAGTTTGATATCCTTAGCCATTGAACGCTAAAGCTAAATCTGGTGCCGGCAAAACTCCTAAACAAATACATCATATCACAGCAGTCCCCAAAGAGCAACCCATTAACCTTAACAAAGGGAGGCTCCATTCAATAGGTGAGGCAGCCTAAGGCAAGAAGCCTAGTAGAAGACCAAAAATAAAACAGAAACCAAACCCACAGCCCCCCTGACCCTTAAAACAAAGGGAATAGGAAAAAAAGAAAACATTGTGGAATGACCTCATCTACTCAGGAGGCCAAAACTATTCCGGCAAGCATACTCAGCTCGCACACAGAACTTGCCAGACATCTGCAGCAGAGCGTCCCATTCCAACAAGCACTACAAGAATCCTTGACCGGACCATAACCAGGCGAGACTCTAAAAATCGTTCCCTCTTGATGGCAAAAGTCCAACAGCCTTACAAAGCGAATCCAAGATGAAGCCTCCTCATTGCATAGCCAAGGCTTCCTGATCCTCTAGAAACTGTTCCAAAACTTTTGGATTGTCGAAAGTTTTAGTAGATTTGTTCAGGGTCACTTTAAAATGAGCCGGATAGAATAACCCAAACCGGGCTTGCAGATGAAGGAGCCTTGACCTAAACACCAGAAATTGTTTTCTCTTATCGACCGTCGTCTTACTGAAGTCAGGGTACAGAGCAACCCGATGACCTTCAAATTGCAGCTCTGGAGTAGATCGCGCCACCGACATTATTAGCGCAACTTGCTGATACCGCAAGATGCAGCATATCAAAGGCCGCGGCTTCTTCAGCTGTGTGGAGAGAACAGAGGAAACCCGATGGGCTCTCTCGATCGCAAAAGGAAATTGAAAGTCAATTTTCAAGGCCCGCGGGAGCCACTCTTGTAGAAATCTTATAGGGTCTTTCCCCTCCGCACCTTCGGGAATCCCCACTAAACGAATGTTGTTTTGCCGGGCTCGGTTATTCATATCTTCCAGATTGCGCTCTAGCGTTTCAATTCTCCGTACTGCTTGGGGCAGCTGGCTCAGCCGCTCCTTATGCTGGGTTACAGACCCTTCCATCTTCTCCATTCTGCAGGTGAGCGTCACGATCTGCTCCTTCATCTATTTAAAGTCGGCCTGCAGCTTATCCAAAGACTCGCCGTTCGCCTCGACCCGTTTGCGTACCACGCGAATCTCCTTCAAAATTTCCGCCGCTCCCTCCACAACCTCAGTCTGCGGTGCCATTTTGAGAGGTGACAAAGGGTCAGTTTTAGATCTTTTGGAGCCAGCGCCCTGCTGATTAACAAACTCAAGCCGAGTCTTTTTAGTACCAGACATGTTCAGAAAGTCTCAGGCACAATGCAGTTGTACTCCGTCAACTCCTGAGTTGATGAGGACAGGATTATGTAAAAGGATCACAGGGAGCAGATTTCCTACGCAGCCATCTTGCTCCTAGGTTGGCTCCGCCTCCCCCAAAAGCCCCTACTTTAACCATTATGCTATTAGATGTTTTGGTTTGGAAATGCTTTCCTGGGGACATCTATATAGACATTTGATACATGTGCATATCGGACATATCCATGTTTCTGGAATTGTGTCTGAACTTGCATGCACCTGCCTTTCTTTTCGGATGTTCTGGCTTTGACGTCCTAGATTGCATTTGGGTGTAACATTTGAAATGTGCGTCTAGCTGTTAGCACATGCTAATTTCAAAGGAAGTTTCTTCCTTTGTAACTTGGGCAGGAGAAGGATTACCTTACTCTAACCAGGGGTTCTCAACCCAGTCCTCGGTTCCCACCTAGCCAGTTGGGTTTTCAGGATAACCACAATTAATATGCATGGAGAGATTTGCATATAATGGAGGCAGTGTATGCAAATCTCTCTCATACATATTCATTGTGGTTATCCTGAAAACCCGACTAGCTAGGTGGGTCCCGAGGACAGGGTTGAGAACCCCTGCAAGTCTAGGCAAACACAAAGTTTGATTAGGCTTTTGAGCCCCTTCTTGATTATCAGCAGTGCAGTCTGTGAATGGAAGAGAGGGAAGTGGGGATGATTGGGGATTAATTTGTGCTGTGTTTGTAATCATGGGTGGAATGGGCCTAGTTTTGTTGGAATTTGTTTTTATTGCTCCACACAGGTATGCAATTAAGTGCTGCACAGTAAATAAAGAATATGAAATAAATTACTATTGTGTTCAATGGCTAACATGGAAAAAAAAACATTTTGGGGCAAGGAACTGTGCCTTACAATTAACACGGAGATTATTTCTATTCATTATGGCTGATAACATACAACAGTTCAAGCCATTTCAAGATATGCAGCTATCTGCATTGTCTGTTACTGGCTACGCTATTAATGCACCATAGTGTCTTTTTTCTGCATTAACTGCATAGCAGTCCTACAAAACAGGCTTGGAATGCCCTTCACCAATAAACACAAGTTTGGTAATGACCCAAAGTTAATATTAGCTATAGAAGATACCAGTCAAGGAACATTGGGGAGATCATTACCAAAGTGAAGACATTCAGAAATAAATGGTCTTCTTTACGTAGCCTCTACTGGTCTGGGGATCTTCACTGCCTATCTTTTTTTGCTGTGTGGCACTGGCAAACCAAGAGCACAACTTCAGGGAGATAACACTGCAACTTTCAGATTTAACTCTGTGGGATTTCTGGGTTCCAGATCAGGACCTGTATAACTGGGAGGTCGATGGCTCCTTTGATCCATCCATGCCACCCACTTCACCTTCAAATAGCTCAGTCTAGGGCAAGTTTAGTTATAAACCAAAGGTTTACTAAAAGTCTTTAAGGGTCACAACAATATTAAGAACCGGCGGAATAACAAATATAGAACAAAGACACTCTCTCATGTTAGGATTTTCTTTGAATCAGGGGATTCCTGCTCTTCATCCCCCATGTACAACTTCTTGAGCTGGATGCTGGACTCAGAAGAGATCACTGTAGTACCTGGCCTTCTTTGTCTCATTTCTAATAGTCCTTAGCTGCATTCTCTTCTTCACTTTTTCCAATGGTTTCCTCTTGTAATGCGGCTCCTTACACTCCTTAAGCAAAATGTAATGCAGTGGCCTAAACTATTCTTGTCACTACTCTTATTTTGGTCCAATGGCTGTGTTAGCCAGAGGTTCTCACTCCTCTCTTGTGGTACAATGTCTATTGGAACCAAAGACACCTGCTGACATGGTACAGTGTCTTAGTCAACAACAGGAAAGTGCCTTATATTAGTCAGGTTTCCCTCCTACTGAGATCTCCTTCTATCATTACTTCACTTGTCAAAAGCGCCATCTCATATTCTGGAAATCCTAGGTGGCATAAAAGGTCAAATTACTTTACTCTCATAGAGGTATGTTTACTAATTAGCAGTAGCGGCTTCCATGCGATATTGGAGCCGCGGCCCCATTGATTTCAATGGGAGCCGTGGCTCCGATATCACACAGAAGCCACTACCGCCATTTAGTAAACATACCCCACAGAGCCATTAGAGGTCTCTGCCAACTAAGCAAGAAAGAATCTTAGAGCTATTTACTGTGTATTTGTGATGGTGGGGAAGTAATGAATCTTCAAGACGGTAATTGTGCTAAAAGTTAACTATTAATTTTAATATGCTAATATTTTTAAAATAAATAAGTTGTTGTCTACATTTTTATAGCTCACCAAAACACTGTGAATTCCTATGCATGAGTCAAAATTCATTCTCATATTTTTTTATTGGATTTTTCAAAATAACACTTGTTTAGGAAACATGGAGAAATCTATAAAACAATAACACAAAGAAATAATTCAAAGCAGATAGCACATCAGTAGCATCATGTTCCATTTAGACCAAAAGGTCCATGGGGGGGGGGGGGAGGGTGAAGGACATAAATACAGTTGAATATATCAGGAAAGATAGAAATAAAGAAAAAGAGGCAATAGGTGGTATGAACCCAAACACTTTTTATTCGGCAGATCTTACATCTCCTGTTGATGTGGTGATGCAGATAAGCCAATCAATTTCCCCTTGGCAGAAAATATGCTTTATTTATAGGAGGACAAGCAGCTATAGGAACATCTAATATCTTTTAAATATTTCCTATTATCAATCAACGATACTGCAGGTATTTTAAGAAAATTTAAAATATGTAAGTTCAAATGCCTCAGATTTTCAAAATTCTCCAATTTTGAATGGAGATTATATTGAGTCCCTCTGTAAATGTACCTACCGCAACTGTAGAAATATAGTTAACTTTTACCCGTATATAGTTTCACAGTTCCCTCTATGTAGTTAACTATTACATGTAATTTGAATCTCTCTGTTCAATGTAAACCGCTTTGACCCGGTGAAAAGCGGTATATAAGCCCTGCTAAATAAATAAATGTATGACAAGCTTATTTTTAACCAAGGCTTCATTTGTTGATGTAGATTTTTTCACATCCAACTCTAATGCCACAATCTTTTCTCTTGTATCTTTAGCAAGGGACTCATGCTGTTGTGATGCCACATCTACTCTCCGAGGCAACATGTTGATATCTTTAGAAGACTGAGAAACTGTAACGTCAAATTTAATGAACATGGCCGAAATTGATTACCATGTTACTTCACTCGAGGCAAGTACTAGAGAGGAAACTTCACAGAAAAGCCCCTTTTATGTTTATTGATCACTTCAGACTGAAAGAGGGGGGGGGGGGGCATGTCGCATGTTTCCCAGGAATCGGATCCTGTACTTTTGTTTGGTAAACCAGACTCTGCTTCTCCTTTGGCCTGTTTTTAAAGCTTCTCGTTCCTCCCATTTACTTGTAAAACTGAAGACACAAGGTAAGTGGGCAGTGGTAGGAAGAAACAGCTTGCATGAGGTGTGGGGCAGATGGTTCTAGGATTTGAGGACAGGAGGAGGAGGAGGAGATAATTATGGAAGCTGGAGGTAGGTTTAGTTGAGTTTATTTATAGTTGCTTGACCACTAGTAGTCATCAAGACGGTGGAAATTGTTTTGGGGGCTGGGGACAGGGGTAGGCGGCAGTACTTTTTTGGCACAAGATGGTTATAAGAGCTGAGGGGAATAATTATGGGATAGATGGCTGCAGAGGTCGCTCACACACAGATTAATGAAATGATAGTACGGAGGCCGGTGCACTACGTTCTTTGCCGCTGGGCAGAGGGGGCCCCGCGGGACAGTCCATGCTGCCGCGGCAGCAGCCAGCATTTTTTTTTTTAAATTTAATTTTAAAAAAGCTAACAATTTGTTTAATTTTTGTGGGCCCTTGCCAGCTGTGGGCAGCAGCCAGCGTTTTATTTTTTTTATTAAAGTTTACTTGAGCCGATGGGGGGGGGCTGGGACTGGAAATGGGCTGGGGGGGTTAAGACTGGAGGTGGGCTGACACGAAGAAACCAGAAGAAAGTGGCTGGAGCAATTGCAGCTGAAAAAAAATGCACAAAAGGTAGAAAAATCTCTTTATTTTGAATTTATTAATTGGAATATGTCAGCTCTGGTAAATGTGCATCATTAACGTCTGCGCTTTGTTTAGTACAAGAGCAAATTAATGTATAGTTTTATTTCCACAGTGTTGTACATTCCAAGTTTGGCTTTTGGGATTCCCAGTTTAATTATGACGTCAGGGCCAACAGCGCGCAGCTGATCCGGCCTGCTCGTTTTTATCTTTTCTGGGGGCCCACAATTTTTGTTGGCGTAGGGCCTCACTCAAGGTAAATCCGGCCCTGCTCTTACCAGTACTGAACAAAATGACAGGCTCAACATATCTTCCGATGTTGTTCCCATCTCTCCTTCAGTGCAACTAAGACTAGACTTTACCAGCAGTGCCTCCTTCAGCACTGTTATCAGCAGATCTTTATCAGAGCTGGGCATGGAAGTTGTAGCCATCCTTAGGAGAGGGCCATCAAGCTCTGGCTCCTCATATCTCTTGTTCATCTCAGGCTGCTGGGAGGAAGGGAAGTCCAAGCCCTGTCACTGCAGTGCCAAAATTTCCTTCCCAAGAGGGACAACATTCTTGTCTTCTGCAGCAGGAGATATAGCAGTGGAACTCTTCAAAACAGGTCACCATTGAGTTTCTGCTGTTTGGGGTCTTGAGCAAGGGCCTTGGGGGATTTAGCCAGTCATTTCCCTTTTCATAAAGAGGCAGATTCCATATAGGCCATTTATTGTATCTCTGTTGGACACGTTTAAATCAAGCATGGGCCCAATTCCATGCTAATTCCGCAGCAGCAAGAATAGACACATCCATGTTTCTGGGATCAGCTCGTAGACATGTCCAGTGCGACATGTCCAGCATGATGTTCAGTCGGCCTGTGTACATATCCAGCGTGAGACCTGTGTACAGGTGCAGGCACGGGCCATAGAGTGAAGCGTAGAAACACATCCCTCGCCAATATTATGGAGTCGGGTAAATGCTAGAAGTGTTTTGGATGTCCCCACACTCACTGTATTCTCTAAAGTTGCACATTTCCAACCATGCCTGTCTCCACGATGTACCCATGGATGACTCTGGTGGCCATACCTCCTCTGTTTTGAACATGCACCTCATAAGCTGCTGTTCTCACTGACAGTGTTTTGCTAATGCAAACTAGGCATAAATACTGATGATACATAAATGCTGATGCAAACTAGACCATATACGAGTCTGTTTCACAACTAGAACCCTTCAAAATAATCTTAGTGTACTCTAATATATTATAAGATCAAATAAATATTAACATGTTTGTTATGACATACCTGGCACCACACATTACTTGGGAGTATAACACTGCCTCAGTTATTCTAGTTTTGGTCATCCCTAAAAACACTATACTAAGTATGGACCGAAATCCTAATCTAACTCAGCAATTCCCCAAAGGATTCATTTTATTGCTGAGCAACAAACCTATGCTCCTCTAATGACAATGGCTTTCTGGCTGTAGCATCTGTTTCCCACATATCTGCGTACTTGCATTTCTCACAGCTACTCCCTACCTGTAGCTACACCTGCCCCATACAATATCAACTCTCTATCCTGGTTTATTTTGATCTTCATACATATTTTATCTGTGGGGCAAACCTGCCTGCCTTCCCACAGTCTGCTTTGTGGCAATGATCCCCTGGTCAGGCCTGTGTGGGCATGGGAGGGGGGATCCCTGTGCCATCATACCAGGTAGCCAGCCTCCAGATATATCACCACTCTCGCAGCTTGCATAGATCCTGGACTGGGTAAGGATGTAGGGCCTCATGGCATAATCTGGGGAATGTAGGCACATTATCAGTCATGTTATATCAGTCAACTATTTATAGAGTACTTTGGAGACTCATTCCCAATAGATGAAATATTTCCCACTTAAACTCATGTATACTCATATTCATCAATTCACAACTTACTTTTTCCTTTTTCTTACTCTATCTTACAATACCCAATTCTCCACATTATCACATTTACTCTTTACACTAATAATTCTAGTGAACTACAATACATTTTTCCTTGCTCAGATAAGATAACATTTTTGAAATTTGTAAATATTTAAATCTGTATATGTTTAAACTATCTATATACCTAATCAGCATTTACTCAGCATTGTAACCCTCAAATTACCATTTTTATTGTAATTTCAATTGTTTGAATAAGTTTCAATGTAATGTTCAAGTTTTGTTCTATGTAAACCGCTTTGATTTTTCTGAAAGGCGGTATATAAAACCGTTCAATAAATAAAATAAATAAATAAAAATGTTTTGCAGTGCCTGGCACAGCTGATGTATGGCTGTCATATCACAGTGGAACCTGGTGACACTGCAGTCATCCGTAAAGTCTTGGTACTGGTCAGGCAGTCATGTCCTCCCTGGATTGCAGATCAGCACACCCTCCCGTGAAACCCTCATACCACACACACACACACACACACACACACACTCATTTGCAGGGACGAATTGTAGAGTACAGCAGGAAATTTCTAAGTACTGGCCTTAGTCCACATCTCTGGCCAAAATAGCAGGCACATCTCCGGGAAGTCCGTAAACATGCCCAGCACTTTTCAGAATACCCTATGCTTGTCTCCATGGCTGGGCATTCTCCCCGTTCTTCCTCCTCGGGGATGCGTGCAGACATTCCCCTGATAGTAAGATAAACATGCGTGGTACCATATGCCAAAATACATTCGGAGACATTTTCGGCACATAAACCTCCCCAGCACATTTCCAAAAGTTTATTCGGTTTCTGGAATGACCCCCTTAGAGGAGTACCAGTAACAAGGAAACAGAGAAAGCTCAGCAAACCTGTATCCTGCTTCAACACGCTGTCATCTGGACTCCACCCCCCCCCCCTCCACGTATTTAACATCAAGCTTTTATTTTGCACCAGATATCATTTTGGTTTTATAACTCTGGGTCGGTTAACAATTTTACATGAATCCTCCTCCAACTACTATTGAATATTTGTATAGCACTACAAGACATACACAGTGCTGCACAGCCACAAGTAAAATATGGTCCCTGTTAATAAGAGCTTACAATCTAATCAAGATAGGCAACAGAGTAGCTGTAGACAGGGGATACAGCTAGGGGGACTGGTAAGGAAACACAAAGGAGAGAAGGTGAGTCAAGATCCGAAAGTGGCAGTGAAGAGGTGAGTTTTTAGCCTGGATTTGAAAAGGGTCAGAGAAGGCACCTGACATACAGACTCAGGTAGTTTGTTCCAGGCATAAGGAGCAGCAAGGTGAAAGGAGAGAAGTCTGGAGTTAGCAATAGAAGGGCACAGATAGAAGCAATTTGCCAGACGAGCGGAGTTCCCAAAGAGAGGTATAGGGAGAGATGAGAGGAAAGGTAGTGAGAAGCTGCAGAGTGAATGCACTTATAGGTCAGCAGGAGAAATTTGAACTGAATGTGGAAAAGGATAGGGAGCCAATGAAGTGACTTGAGAAAAGGGGTTATATGAGTATGATGAGGCTGGTGGAAGATTAGCCGAGCAGCAGAGTGTTAAACAGATTGAATGGGAGAGAGATGATTCAGAGGGAGACCAGAAAGGAGTAGGTTACAGTTGTTAAGATAGGAGGTGACTAAGGAGTGGATAAGTGTCTTAGTAGTGTGTTTAGAAAGGAATGCACAAATTTTGTTGACATTGTAGAGAAAGAAATGGCAGGTTTTAGCGATCAGTTGGCTGTGTATGGAGAAGGAGAGAGAGGAGTCAAAGACGACCCTAAGGTTGCAAGCTCAGGAGACAGGGAGGAGTACAGAGTTATCCACAGAGACAGAGAAAGGAAGAAAGGAAGAGGAGGGTTTGGGGGGGGGGAATAAGAAGCTCAGTTTTGGCCATGTTCAGTTTCAAGCGGCAGTAAGACATTCAAGCAGCAATGTCAAAAAGGCATGCAGAGATGTGGGCCTGGATTGCCGGAGCGATTTCAGGTATAGAGAGGTAGATCTGGGAGTCATCATCATAAAGATGGTACTGAAAGCAAGTGGAAGAAATGAGTGTACCAAAGGACCGCGTATAGAGAGATAAAAGGAATGGACCCAAAGCAGATCCCTGTGGAAAACCAATTGAGAGCAGGATAGCAGTAGAGGAGGATACACCAGAACAAACACTAAAAGAGCGATGGGAGAGAGAAAAAGAGAACCAGGATAGTATAGAGCCCTTAAAACCAACCAAGGACAAGATATCAAGGAGAAGGTTGTGGTCAACTGTGTCAAAACCAGCAGAAAGGTAAAAAAGGAGCAGGGTTGAGAAAAGGCCCTTGGATTTTGCCAGGAACAGGTCACTGGAGACTTTGGCAAAAGCTGTTTCAGTAGAATGTAAAGGAGAAAAGCCACATTGTAGAGGATCCAGAAGGGCTTGAGAGGAGAGAAAGTTGAGGCAATGGCAGTGAACCACATGTTCAAGTAGTTTAGAAACAAAGGGGAGGAGGGAGATGGGGCAATAATGAGAAGAACAGGAAGAGTCTAGTAAGAGTTTCTTGAGGAGAGGAGTGAATACAGCATGTTTGAAGGCTGCAGGGAAAGTTGCAGTGGATTGTGATAGGTTGAGAATATGAGAGATGGAAGGGACTATATTGGAGGATATGGAGCTAAGGAGACGGGTGGAAAAAGGATCAGAGGAGCAGGTAGTGAGCTTGGATGAAGAAAGAAGGTTCCTCCTCAGAGATCAGAGGCAGAAAGGGCAGTAGAGGTTGGGAGGGGGGAGTGAAGAGGGGAAGAAGGGGGAGTAGCTGACCTCATGGAGTATTGGAGTGTGATCTTGTGGATTTTGTCATGGAAGTAGTCAGCCAGGGTTTGGGCAGAAAGGGAAGGAGGGGTCAGAATGGTCCTGTTAGAAAGGGAATGCTGATTCTTCTTACTTGAGTTTAATGTTGGGAATGATGATGCCTGGCAAGCAGAAGGAATATTTGAAGTTTATTTTTGTAAATAGCCTCACAGAGATAAAAATAAGTGGATAAATAAATAGGTTTGATATTTAGGCAATTCACAGGAAAATAGGTTTGTCAGGAAAACCCCACTTTAGGTCAATCATTCTTTTTAAAATGAAAAAAATACTAGATTCTTGTTAAATGACATGACTGGGAACAATTTAATGGCATTTCAAGAAATTAAGCTAACTTAGTGGCTAACTTCCTATTATCTTCCATGGCTTCAGTTACATCACTGTCAAATGGGACTTTGGATATTGTCTGAGTAAGAGCTGCAAGTGAATATCTTGAAAAATAGTTTTCTACTCTTGTGAAAAATAACTCTATGTATAATTGTATAGATACTGAGAAGACCTGGGATTAAGATAGTACAGTCATGTATTACCTGATAACTGTCAGTCCTTGAGTCCTGCCAGACTACTGGGATTTGCCCCACTCTCACTATTTATTACTTATTTAAAAAATGTGTATGTATAACATGTAGAAACATAGAAAAATGATGACAGAAAAAGACCACATGGCCTATCTAGTCTATCCTTCCATATCAACAACTACAACAGTCCCTTTTTTTTCCTTTAGAGATCCTCTGTGTTTGTCCCATGCTTTTTTAAATTCAGACACCGTCCTCATCTCTACCACCTGTACTGGAAGACTATTCCACAGATCCACCACTCTTTCCATAAAGAGATATTTCCACATATCACTCCTGAATCTATCCCCCTTCACCCTCATCCCATGTCCCCTCGTAGCAGAACTTGCTTTCAATCGAAAGAGGCTCTCCTCCAGTGCATTTATGCCATGGAGGTATTTACACATCTCAATCATATCACCTCTATCCCGCCTTTCCTCTAAGGTGTACATATTAAGATCCTTAAGTCTGTCCTCATATGCTTTATAATGAAGACCACTAAGCATTTTAGTAGCCACCCTCTGTACTGACTCCATCCTGTTTATATCCTTTTGAAAGTGCGGTCTCCAGAATTGCACACAATACTCCAAATGAGGTTGCACCAAAGACTTATACAGAGGCACTATCACCTCTTTTTTTTCTGCTAGCCATTGCTCTCCGTATGCACCCAAGCATCCGTCTAACTTTTGCGGTCACATTTTCTACATGTTTAGCTACTTTAAGATCATCAGACACAACCACACCTAGGTCCCGCTCTTCTTTTTTTTTTTTTTTTTATTGAAATTTAACAAACTTACATAGGCAAGCATAAAGAAACTTTTGATGACATGATGGAAATCAATACATACAACATAACATAAAGGCATATCATCAAACCTAGCCCACAATTCGGGGAGATATTTAAGGAAACATACTACAGGCAATCCAAGTACAAACTCTACTTACTGACAGCTTTTAAAACTAACCACCCACCCCAATCAATTAGTGCCAGGCCCCTCTTTATCAGTAAGAAATATCTCCAGCTGAGTAGGATCAAGAAATATAAACTTTGATCCCTGAAAGGTTATCAGACACTTGCAGGGATATCTAAGAAAAAACGTAGCTGATAGGGCAACCACCCTAGGTTTAAGGGCCAAAAAACCCCTTCCTCCTAGCCTGGGTCGCCCTACAAAACATCAGGAAAAATTTGTACTCTAAGTCCACAGAACGGAACAGACATATTTTTAAAATAACTGCGAAAAACAAGAGCCCTCTCTAAATCAGACAGGAAAGATACCAACAAGGTAGCTCTAGAGGAAATATTGTCATGTGAGTCCTCCAGGAATTTGGTGAGCCCTAGGCTATCTTGGCCCTGGACTACATCAAACCCTCCCGGAGAGCCCGGAGAAAGGCCCTTGCCAGTCAAATAATAAATATTAGAGAGAGCAATGGAATCAGCCGAAGCCAAGACCAAGATCTCCCTAAAGTATTTCCTCAAAATAATTTCAGCAGATAATAAACGACAAATAGGGAAATTCAATATACGAATATTTTTTGCACGTAACAAATTATCATATTGTTCCATTCTATGGTATAACATCAAACTATCCTTAATATGAGAAGAGTTAACCGCCTTAAGAGCCTGACATTGAGATTCACAACCAGTAACCAAATTTTAAATATTCCCCATCTTTGTGTCCACTTCTGACAACCGTGTAGTAACTTCAGAAGAGAAACTACAAAGTTGTGCCACAGTAGGAATCACAGAACTTTCAATACGGGTTACCACCCGCCAGATATCCGCGAGAGTCACCTGATCATCAGGTATAACCCTCGTTTCTCCTGGCACGGGCACCCATACCACTGGTTTCAGTTTTTCCCCCGCATCTATTGGGGTACTCTGCAGAAAACCGCACCTCATCAGAAGCAGACACAGGAGGGGATCTATAGACTGGGGGAGAAGGTGGTGTACGGTCCGGGGAACTCAGGGATACTGGAGAGGGCTGGAGTGTCAGAAAATCTGAGTCGGGTAAGGTATTAGCACCAGTCAGTACCTTAACGTGTCTGTCCATTGGACCTACCGCAGGTTCAGCCGCTGCCACCGACTCTATCTTTTTCTTCCTTTTGCCCATCAGGTCAACCACCACTAGAGACAGGTCCAGGTGCAATGCTCCTTCGATGCTCCAAGGGGCTCCCAAGGGGCTTGTTATGCCCCTTGTAATGCCCCTTGTATCTAGCCCCTTCTATCGCTGCCCCGGCTAGCGCCTCCGGCTGCACCAAGGCTGTGGCCTCTTAAACAGATCCCCTAAGGCACTGCTCTCCTGGTTCCACTTTTCAAGGCAAGGCTCCCGATGACGTTGGGGCCGGCGGAAGACAAGCCTGCACTCCGGACCTCTCACGCTGCCTCTCTGCTCTCCCAAGGCACTGCTCTCCCGGTTCCGCTTTTCTTTTTTTTTTTTTTTCTTTTTTTTTATATACTTTATTTTCATTTTTCAAAAGACAGATACAAATAAAAAGAAGACGAAAAAGACAAAACACACAATATCCCGAGCCCCAACACAAACCTCCCCCCTTGAAACCCACCCGCCCCAAACCCCCCTCCCCTCTCCTCCAGAGCCTTTACTGAAGACACGGCGCGTATAAAACCTCTGGAACAGTGTGCAGCCGTAAGCTTTCCCCACGAATCCTCTGTGTCAATACCGACGGCCAAGTGACGAAAATCACATCTTGGCTGCCTGTACGAAATCATTTAGCAATTTCCATCTGAGAAGTTTCTGAGGTGATAAGCACTTTTGTTGAAATATTTGCTCATAATGACTATATAGACATACACGATTCCACCACTCCTGTGCACTAAGCTGAGAGGTACTTTTCCACTTGCCCACCAGCAGGAAAATTGCAATCCCCATCATAAAGTCAAAGAGAAAGGAGCCATCGGAGGGTAACGAAAACGGCTGTGCTGCCGATCGTAAGCAAATGAGTCGCCACGACAAGGCTTCTTTAAAGTTAAGGATAAGTTGAATTCGTTTCCACACCCAGTCCCAAAAATCTTGTACCCCGGGGCACTTGTATAAAATATGCATCAATGTGCCAACCTCTCCACCACAGGTCCAACACAGAGAGCCGCTGTTTTTATCCCACTTTGCCACCCGGACAGGGGTGTAGAGACTTCGATGTGCAAAGAAAAAGAGAGTCTGTGTTATCGAGGCCGATCTCGAGACTCACACCTGCTTACACCAGAATTTCTCCCATTCTAGGGCGGTAAGATGTACCCGTGTTTCCCGTTCCCACTGAAGTTGGGTTTTCTGAATCTGTGTCCCCGGAGAGGAGGTTAACCTCTTGTAGAAGCAAGAAGCCACCCCCGCTCCTGATATATCGGCTTGCAATATATCACGAACTCCCCCTGGGTCTTGCCCTTTGGACAGAGTTATGCCCGCAGCCTCCAAACAATGTCGAAGTTGCAGCCATTGAAAGTACCAATGAGCAGGGAGGCCGAATTCGCGTCGCAGCTCACTGAAATCCTTCCATTTGAGCCCCATGATTAATTGAGAGACTGTCCATATCCCTTTCCGATACCAATGCCTCCAGCCAATAGGTTGCTTTTGGATTCTAAAGAGAGGGTTGTGCCAAATAGGCAAATGAGCTAGAGGACACTGATCCTGTCCACTAGCTTTGATTAAGGCCCGTATAGCATGCAAGGTGTCCACGAGCATATGAGGATATTTTACCCCTTGTTCTAGTTGCATCCCTAAAACATGCGGGAACAGTAGCGGAGCGAGAATCCGCTCCTCAACGTCGACCCACACGGGTCGAGAGCCATCAGTATCCTGCCACCAACAGGACCCCTGTTTAAGGAGAAAAGCTTCGTGATACGCATAAAAATCCGGGAAATTCACACCCCCGTGCACTCGGTCAAGCTTTAGCTTTACCTTCGCTATTCGCGGGGTCTTGTTGTTCCAGAGAAACTGGACCAGGAGACGCTCTATTTGCCGATAGACGACGGGAGAAAACAAACAAGGAATCATTTCTAAGATATAATTGATCTTGGGGGTTATCATCATCTTAATGGTTTCCAATCTGCCCCACCAAGACAGAACAAGAGGAGACCACTTTAAGAGCAGGTCCCGAACCATCTTAACTGACCCTTCCGCGTTCCGCCGAATCGTCTCCTCTAGCGGGTATGTATAATATACACCCAGATATTTAACCGAGCCGGGCTCCCATACGAAAGGATAGGCGCTAACATCCGCTTTATGTGCTAGGTTATTCAAAGGAAAAACAACCGATTTCGACCAGTTAATTTTATAACCCGAGAGCAACGAGTATCTCTCAATTTGTTTGAGAAGTTCAGGGATGGAAGTGGGCGAGGTAAATAGAAGTAAATCATCCGCGTACGCGGAAAGCTTAATTTCAAGGCCCTCGATCATCACTCCACGAATGTCACTACACTGCCGAATGATCAGCGCCAAAAGTTCTAGGGCTAAGTTGAATAACAAGGGGGAGAGCGGGCATCCTTGCCTGGTGCCGCGCCTCAACGCAAACGGCTGAGATTCGGTCCCATTGACACTGATCCGCGCCTCTGGATGAGCATATAATACCTCCAACGCTTGCAGAAAGCCTTTTCCAAACCCAAACCAGCGCAAAACAGCAAACAGAAAAGGCCACTCTAGCCGATCGAAAGCCTTTTCGGCGTCAAGAGAGATACCAATTAATGGAGTTTTCAGATGCTCCGCGCCCGCTAGCACATGGCAAAAGACTCTAGCATTGTCAGCTGTCGATCTACCCTTCGTAAAGCCACATTGATCGGGATGAATTAGGACGGACAACTGCTCGGCCAGTCGGGTTGCTAGCACCGATGCATAAATTTTATAATCCGCATTTAATAGCGAGATAGGCCGGTAGTTGGCCGCCGACCGCGGGTCTCTGCCGGGTTTTTCAAACACTACCAGATTGGCTGTAGCAAAGGCTCCCGCTTGCTGTGTATTATCCACTAGCAGATTAAAATAATACGCAAGGGAGGGGGCCAATTCTGTCGCAAAAGTCTTAAAAAATTCTGGCGGTAGGCCGTCAGGGCCCGCGGCCTTACCAGAGGCGACAGAGGTAATCGCAGCGCCAATTTCCTCCACTGTGAAGGGGCGATCAAGCGCATCCTTGGTCGAGTCACTCAGAGTGGGCCTTTGGACCCCGGAGACCAACTGGTCAAAGTTTTCCTGTGAAAACTCACACTCAGAGGTATACAGACCAGTATAGAAGTCCCGAAAAATATCTGCAATCTCCGCGTCTTTGACGGCCAGCCCTAACCCGTCTCGATTCCAAATAGCAGCAACTCTCTTGGCTTCCCTGTTGCCTTTAAGCGCATTGGCTAGCATTCGGCCCGCTCTATTCCCCTCTCGGTAATAATTCCCTTGTTGCATTTTAATACTTTGCGCAGCAGCGGTTGAAAGTATCTCATTATATTGGAACCTTAGCCGTTGAAGTCGAAGCAGGATACAGGCATCGGCACGGTGACTTAAGACCCTCTCTCCAATTTTAATCTGTTGCTCAAGGAGGAATAGTTGCTGTTTTCGCGCTATCGCCTGCTTAATAGCATAGCTGGTGATGACTGCCCGTATTACCGCCTTAAAGCCTTCCCACCAGGCCCATCCCTCTGTGGCTTGCGGGGGATTAAAATGAAAGTACTCAGCGATGGCCCCTTTCACCTCGATACAGAATGCAGGATTATTAAGAAGAGTTCGATCAAATCCCCACTTAACAGAGTCCGCTGTCAGTGGATCTCCGTGAAGAACCAAGGATATGGCGGCGTGATCAGATACATGGGTGGCATAGATACTCGCCTCTATTATTTTCGGTAACAAGGTTTTGGAAACTAGAAACAAGTCAATTCTTGATTGTGATAAATGAGGGGCTGAAAAGTAGGTGAACTCCAGTTCCGTGGGGTGGAGCAGCCTCCATACATCTATCAACGCCATATCCTTGATTAAAGAGGCTAACATGAGCTGCCCTTTAGATGGTGTAAGGGTACGCGGCGGTAGCCGGTCTACAAGAGAATCAATGACCTGATTAAAATCCCCCCCAATTATGAGAGGCTTAGCCGCCTCCAAGTGTGTCACCTGTGCTATTTCAGCATAAAAGTCAGATTGATCAGTGTTGGGGGCATAGAGGCAGAGAACCACTATCTCCAAGCCCCCCACCTTCAGCCCGGCTTTGGCCCAGCGACCTGCCGTATCTGACTGGCTATGCAACAGCGTGGCATTAAGGGACTTTCTAATCAAGATAGCCACACCATTCTTTTTACCGCTAGCCGCCGAGTAAGCCACCACCTTGTAAGGTTTAATATTCAGTTTTAAGGATTCCCTATTATTCAAATGAGTTTCTTGCAACAATAAAATATCGGCTTTCTTGTGCCGGGCATACTCTATAATTTTTTTCCTTTAATCGGACTATTGATACCTTTCACATTGATCGATACAATATTATAGTTTGCCATCATATTGGGTAATTAGGATTCGCACCACTTCCCAGTAGAAGATATCCTCTGTGGCGATTCCCAGCCCAAAGAGCTGGTATGGGAGGACCGCTATGCGGTTACTGCAACTCCTTCCCAAGCGCTCTCTGACATGACATTTGTGCACATATGTAGGCTCTGGTGGAGAAAACCCTCCCAAACAAAGCATAGGTGAGCTTAAGGCAGCAGGATTGGCCCGGGAGACCACTCTTAAACAAAGAAACAAACAAAACTTGCAGAAGAATGACTTAGCTAAAGGAAAGGTACAGACCCATTGAGATAGAAAAAATTAATCACAGCCTTCACAGAGCTACAACTACCACCGCACCCCTTAAATCAATCTAAACAAGGTATTCCAGGATATGTATTAACAATAGACGCTGAGACCCACAGTTCCTTCACTGCAGACAGGAGAGAAACTTGCAATATCTTTGGCATTGAGAAAATACAGTCCCAGGGATAATCCAAGGGTAGCTACAACTGCCCTCAGCGCATTTGCGCGGCTTCTTTCTCCTCTAGGAAGGACAGCAGGGCGTCCGTATCCTCGAATGTCCGGGTCTGATTATGCAGGGTAACGCGCAGTTTCGCCGGATACATCAGCCCGAAGCGCGCCTGCAGCTGCTGCAGACGCGGACGCAAAGCAAGGCACCGCTTTCGTCTCTCAACTGTGCTTTTGGCCAGATCTGGGTAAATGTATATCCGCTGGCCCTCGTGTTCCAGTTGCGCACGTGCTCGCGCTGCAGCCATGATCTGGGCAACTTGCTGAAATCTCAGCAGCCGTAGGATAACTGGCCTGGGCCGCGGGTCCCGCTGAGAAGTTTGAGTAGGTATGCGATGAATGCGGTCTATTTCAAGCTCCTTTTCAAAAGTGATGTTGAGAAGAGTGGGAAGAAATTTCGTAATGAAAGCTCTTAGATCGGGGCCCTCTGCTCCTTCAGCTAGGCCGACAATCCGTATATTATTCCGGCGAGCGCGGTTATTGCCTTCCTCTACATCTTTTTGCAGAGCACGCAGCTGCCTCTCTAGCTTCTCAATCTTTCCCAAACAGGCCTCATGCACTGAAACTATTCCTTCTAGTTTGTCTTGGCGCAGAGACATACCTTCCACTTTGCTGTGCAGGGTGCTTAGTTCCTCTTGCATCGAGTGTAAGGAAACACCGTTTGCTTTCACTAGCTCTTTCACTCCCTTTATTTCCGTCAGGAGTTCTAGTTGCAGATCAGGCCCTTCTCGTCCCGACGCCATCTTTTGTGGGGAGATGGGCTCGGTCTTGGAGCGCTTCGCGTTGCTATTCAGCGTACCGGCGAACTCCAGCCGTGTCGGTTTCGAAACTGCCATCGCAGGTCGTACTGCTACGGCTATAAGCACCTCGCTAGAGCCAAATTAATAAGTTATTTGCCGGATTCTTGTCGGGTCTACCGGGAGCCTCCACGTTACGCGGCTGTCCTGCTCGACATCAAGCTCCGCCTCATACCTCCGGTTCCGCTTTTCAAAGCAAGGCCCCCGATGACGTTGGGGCCGGCAGAAGACAAGCCTGCACTCCGGACCTCTCATGCTGCCTCTCTGCTCTCCCCGTCCCGCTCTTCTTTAGTGGACAAAAGTATTTCACCCCCTATACTGTATTGCTCCCTTGGATTGCTGCAGCCCAAATGCATGACCTTTCATTTTTTAACATTAAATCCCAGCTGCCAAATTCTAGACCATTCTTCAAGCTTAGCTAGATCCCTCCTCATGTTATCTACACGTTCCTGGGTGTCTACTCTATTGCAGATTTTGGTATCATCCGCAAAGAGGCAAACCTTACCTGACAGCCCTTCCGCTATATCACTAACAAAGATGTTAAAAAGAATCGGACCAAGGACAGATCCCTGCGGCACACCATTGGTAACATCGTTCTCCTTAGAGTGAGCTCCATTTACATGTACTCTTTGTCGCCTCCCACTCAACCAATTTCTAACCCAAGCAGTAACTTTAGGGTCCATCCCTAGGGTGCTCAGTTTGCCTGTGAGGGACAGTGTCAAAGGCTTTACTGAAATCTAAATACACCACATCTAGGGCTCTACCTCTGTCCAATTCCCTGGTCACCCAGTTAAAGAAATCAATCAGATTTGTCTGACAAGTCCTGCCTCTGGTGAATCCATGTTGCCTCAGATCCTGCAATCTGCTGAACTCCAGAAACCTCACTGTTTTCTCTTTCAGCAGCGTTTCCAATTATTTACTCAACACCAAAGTTAAACTAACCGGCCTGTAGTTTTCAACCTCATCTTTACTTCCACTTTTGTGTAAAGGCACCACATGAGCCTCTCTCCAGTCCTTTGGCACCACTCCCGACTCCAACGAGGCATTGAAAAGGTCAATTAGTGGAGCTGCTAAAACATCCCCAAGTTTCCTCAATATTCTAGGGTGTATCCCATCTGGTCCCATCGCTTTGTCTACTTTAAGTTGAGCTAGTTTCTCATGAACATAGTCTTCTAAAAATTGTTCAAAATGCCCCTCATTTCTGTTCCTGTTTGTGGGTGTTTTCTGAGGTCCTGTTCCTGGTTCTTCATCTGTGAACATAGAACAGAAATATTTGTTAAGCAATTCTGCTTTATCCTCATCAGCTTCTACATATTCCTCCCCTTCACCCTTGAGTCTGACAATACAACTTTTGCCCTTCCTCTTCTCACTAACATATCTGAAAAAAAGTTTTATCCACCCATTTTATTGCATTGTCTATTTCCTCCTCTTTTTGTATATTTGTTTTCCTGACTACTTTGCTAGCTTCTCTAGGTTTTTCCAAATATAGATGCCTGTCTTCCTCTCTCTTGATCTATCAATGTAGCAGCCAACACAGATGCACTAAAGGACACCTCTATGGATGGCGTTAGGTGCACCTGTGCTAATTGTGAATACCACTGCCATGCACATAGAACTGTACCCTAACTGACAGGACATGCTGGATATACCATTGTCGGTGCGTGAGTTTTACACTTATCACATGTTAGCATTTGCTCTCAAGGCGTAGTAAGTGCAGACACTCACCAGTGCTTTAAAAAATGGTCCCTTAGTGTTCAATGCTCCTTACCATGTGTG
Source organism: Ichthyophis bannanicus (assembly GCA_033557465.1). Taxonomy (NCBI): domain Eukaryota; kingdom Metazoa; phylum Chordata; class Amphibia; order Gymnophiona; family Ichthyophiidae; genus Ichthyophis; species Ichthyophis bannanicus. The sequence continues at coordinate 1,024,739 of JAWIIG010000051.1, forward strand.
CTATAGTTTTCATAATACAACATATTGTCATTAAATATTGACATACGATATAGATACATTCAGTTCTACAAGATTTACCATTGTGTTCTTTGAATGACATTTTGGTGCATTCTTATATGGCTACTAAGTGGGGAGATAATTTAGAACCATGTTCACAATGCTCCATCTGGTCATGGGTTATAATGGATATTTTGATTAGATTTCCAAATTGGGACCTGAGCATTTTAAAATTTGCTTGCAGTCACTCTACCACTGCAATCGTTTATGTGATCATTTGTCCATTTGCTTTCAATTACCAGAGAATGACCTGTAGAATCTTTCATACAAAATCAAATGAACATAAAAGTCTTCTGGCAAAGCAAAACCAAGAGGCACTGATCTTTACACATTGTTGTGAACTAGGACATGATTTTTTTTCTTTTTAAAGATAAATTTGTTATTTTGGATTATATCCTTCCCTGCCCTTGAGGTGGTGGCATTGATCATAAATTATTGCAATGCGAACAATGGATCTACAAGTCAAACACTAAGGACTAATTTTTACTAGACAACTTGTTATAAAAATTACAACATTTTTATGTTTTAATGATTACATCCTTTGTGCATTTGGGGTATGTGTCAATCATCCTAGAGTGTCATCATTTACTATTTTCAGAGGGAATGTTAGCAACCGGTCCTGGGAGTAACATAAACAGAGGCAAACAATTTGTCATTATATAAGGGAGGGTGATGGTAAATTCATTTATGTTAGTTTAACAATTTTGTTCCATTCTTTCAGTATGTGAGAGCAGAATCCTGAAGCAGACAATTGGCAGAAACAGCAATGTCTGTTAACGTCATGGAAAGCTAAATATTTGAAAAACTTGCATATGAAGTTGTAAGCTTAACTAAGGGTTTAACTTAAGTGCAATATTATTGTTTGTTAGACTCTACAAAATAATGGTGTTTAAATGGAGCTTGTGGAAATATTTGGATTATTATCATTTATTGCACATAAGGACATGAGACTGGAGAGACGGATGAATAGCATGTTTAAGAGCATAAGAACATAAGATATGCCAAGGTCCATCAAGCCCAGTATCCTGTTTCCAACAGTAGCCAATCTAAGTTACAAGTATCTAACAGTTTCCCCAAAAGACACAGGTTCCACAATGCTTGTATTTGGGCAAGCAGTGGATATCCCGGGTCCCCTTTAATAATTTTTTTTGAGAGCTGTTTTGGTTATTCCACATAATCTTTATGTGTTTTGGTGCGCTGAATCCGAAAATGACCTCTATTTTGTCATAGGACATCACGTTTCCTGACAATTTAGGTAACTATGTTAAATAAGGCAATACCTCAAAATAAATGGAAATAGACTTATAAAATTAAAGTTTTATTACAATATTTTCATGAAAATCCTTTTTTGAACTGAAATGAGCTCACCTACACACACTAAACTCGATTCTTCTTCCTTGTGAGGCTCCTCTTGGTGCATTTACGCTTGTGAGTAGCATCTGGAATGTCTCTCTGAAGCATTCAACAGTAGTCTGCCATCATTGTAATGCTCCATTGTCCCTGGTATCTCCTTTCCATCTCTTTAATGTCTTGGTGGAATCGTTCACCTTGTTCCTCACTCACAGCTCCCAAATTTTCAGGAAAGTAGTCAAGGTGGGACTGGAGGAAATGCACTTTCAAACTCATCAGGCAACCTAAAGCTTGAAATGCTTTCAGCATTCGTCCGACAATCTTTTTGTAGTGAGGATCTTTGTTATTGCCTAAAAATTTCTGTACGACTTCTTTAAATGCAATCCACCCTTCTTTTTGAGGATCTGTCATGGTATTGACAAACTCTTGATCAACTATAAGCCTTCTAATGTCTGGTCCGACAAACACACCTTCCTTCAATTTTGCCTCCGACAGGCCTGGAAACTTGGTGACCAAGTATTTAAAGCATTCTCCATCTCTTGGAAGTGATTTTACGAATTGCTTCATCAATCCCAATTTTATGTGGAGAGGTGGTAGAAGAACTTTATCGGAAGGTATCAAAGTTTCTCGGAGGACATTTTTTTCACCGACTGTTAGCACCCTCGGCTGCCAACTCTTCTTGGTCCAGTGATTTTGTTGGTCTCAACTGTCCCATAGACACAGAAAACAAGGATATTTGGTATACCCAGCTTGTTGCCCGAGCAGCATGCACAAGACCTTCAAGTCCCCACACACTTGCCAACCATGGTCTTCATATTTAAGTTTACGAAGAACCAATTCCAAGTTTTCGTAGGTTTCCTTCAAGTGTACGGAATGACCTACAGGTATGGAAGCATAAAAACCATTATGGAGTAAAACTGCTTTGAGACTTCTTTTTGAAGAATCTATAAAAAGACGCCATTGCTCTGAATCATATTGGATTTTAAATTGACCCATCAGACCTTCGACATCGATGCAATAAACCAACTTGTCTTCCTGGACGAAGTAAGGAACGAACTCCTTTTCACGATGTCTGAACCATGAAGATGACACTCCTGGCAACAATAAATTCCTGCTTTTCAGCCTTGATCCGAGTAACTCAGCAGCATCTTTGGGAAGATTCAAGTCTCTTACCAAATCATTCATCTCCTCCTGAGAAAACAATTTTGGTCTTGTATCATCTTCAAAGTCAGAACTTGATTCGTCATCTGGTTCAGCTATGACTTCACCTTCATCGGAGCTAGGTACCTCTTCCAAGGTAGCAGGGGGCTTGGGTACTGGTATATCTGTGCCATGGGGGATGGGACGAATTGCCAAGTGAAGATTGGGGTATGAAATGGAATGCTTCCATTTGGAATTAAACCATTTCACATCGCATGAACAAAAGTAACAGTCATCACTATGGTTCTTTTGCTCTCGCCATACCATAGGAATCCCATAACGAAAAGATTTTTTCTTACCCTTGAACCAGTTTCAGAGGTCCTCAACACACCTTTTGCACACTTTATGAGGCGCCCAGACTTTATCTTGATCTCCAATTTTTAGTCCAAAGTATGCAAAGTATACTTTTTTCACAAAGTCTGTTATATTCTGCTGTTGCTTCAACACTGTATATTCACCGCAGATGAAACAGAAACTGTCTGGCGAATTAATACACTTTCGGGGAGCCATAACATAACAGTTGAAGAATGACGAGCTAACACGAATTGAGATGAAAAAGTGTGAACAGCCTAGAACCAAGAACCTGATAATGATTCGTGCACAAGTGTGGCATGCAGGAGAGAGCAGCTCTGTGTCTGTACACGAGACATCACAGTGCTGGCCACGCCCCCCTGCACTGACCGGAGCTGCTGCTATCTGCCCCGTGTCTCCCTCCCACTGGATTCTTCAGGAAAGATGAACCCTTTCTACCATTAGAAGCACGGACTTAAAACTTGCTTAGCTTATGTATATATTGCTGACCATCAGATTTACAGTGCTATATTTTTTTTTTTACATAACTCGGACAACCCCTTTAAGGTTTTTTTTGGCATTTTATATCTTAAATGCACTTATGTGAATTAATTAATAGTAATTTGAATTAATTAATAGTAATTTGAAAAAATTTGATAAATTTGAAGACAATTTGCATGTTGTGGCAAATCATGATGTCTAGGAGTTTTTTCAATATTTTATTTATTTTCAGCACACCAAAATACATGGAAATTAGATGAAAATAATCAAACAGCTTTTTAGTCGCAGACCTGTGTAATGGTTTATGGACCTTTCCTCCAGGAACAAACCTTTTTTAAACCTGGCTACACTAACAGCTTTTACTACATCCTCCGGTAACAAATTCCAGAGTTTGATTACACGTTGAGTGAAAAAATATTTTCTCTTATTAGTCTTAAATAGGTTACATTTTAGCTTCATTGCATGTCCCCTAGTCTTTCTATATTCTGATGACACAAACCTACGTTTACCCTTTCCACTCCATTCATTAATTTATAGACCTCTATCATATCTCCCCTCAGCCATCTCTTTTCCCAGTTAAAGAGCCCTAACCCTTTTAGCTTCTGTTCATAGGGGTATCCTTCCATCCCCTTTACCATTTTGGTGGCTCTTCTCTGTACCTTTTCTAATAATGCTATATCCTTTTTAAGATACGGCGACCAGAATAGCACACAATATTCAAGGTGTGGTCGTATCATGGAATGATACAGAGGCATTATAATATCCTTTAATTTATTCTCCATTCCTTTCTTTATGATACCTAGCATTCTATTTGCTCTTTTGGCCGCCGCTGCACACAGGGTGGAGGGTTTTAACATGTTAGCCACGATGATGTTTAAATCTTTTTCCTGGGTGGTGTTTCCTAATGTGGAACCTTGCATTGTGTAACCATAGCCTTACAGAAATATTAAGAAAAGCAACAGTGTTTATTCAGGCAATGCACTTATGTACTGTTTGTGCTAAAGGAGCCAATATATGGGGCCCTAACAATTTCCATGTTCTGAAAAATGGGTCTGCTGATGCAGAGATGTTATGGGTATGAGCAGGCAAAGGATTTCTTTTTGGGTAAGAAATTCAGATCATATTTGTAGTCCTGGTACCCCATGCGATTACGTTATGTCATAGCTGTTATGTATAGGTTCAGGGCTTCTCCTTGGCAGAATCATGTTTTTGTGACAGAAAGTGAGAGTGTATGTGTGTGTGTGTGTGTGTGTGGTTTGAGAGGTGCACAGAGGGATCTGGTGTGCTCATCTGCAATTCAGGGGGGGTGGCATGGAAGCCTGGCCAGTACCTGGACCGTATGGATAACAGCAGTGTTACCAGGTGCCAGTGTGACTAGGCAGTTAAACTCAGAGAGGGTTCACTTTAGCTACATATCAAAACATATCTCCGTCAATAATAAGGCACTCTCAGAATAAGGGCACTCAACCGTGCAAACAGCACTAATGCATACCCATAATGCACATTTTGTGTGACCAATGCTGTTGTTGTTGAGCAATGTTGTTGAGCATGTATTAGTGCTGTTTGCACTGCTGAATGTCCTTATTCTGAGGGTCCTTATTATTTACAGGGATATTTTTTTACATTTAGCAACAGGGAACCTATGCTGATTCCCCCTGGCTTATTTTTCATAGAGTACTCTAATTAGATCAGATATTGTTGGCAGTGTGATAGGGCAGTCATACATCCACTGTGCCTGGCACTGGGAGACATGACTGATGTAGTGCCAACATTCCCTGGATTGTCCCATGAGGCCTACATCCCTACCCAGGCTAGGATTAATGAGAGCTGAGTGAGCGGTGTCATATTTGCAGTCTGGCTACTTGATGTGATTGCACAGGGATCTCTGCTCCCATACCCACACAGTCCTAACCATGGGAGCATTGCCACAAAGCTGGCTGTGGGAAGACAGACAGGGTTGCCCCTCAGATAGCGGATACACCATGATGGGACAGGTGTAATTGCTGTGGGAAATGCCAGTACCCAGGTAGGTGGGCCTCAAATGCCACAGCCTGAAGGCTGTCAGACGGCTGCCTGGGTGAGAATGTTCACAGTCTTGGCAAGTGCATATATCAATATGATTTGCAAGGGATTGTGGGAAATGCAGTCCATTCACACCAGACACAGCTGCTCACAATAATTAGTTGTGCTTGAGTGTAAAGCCAATAAGATATTTATTTATGGGGTTATTTCTCCCAACACAGATATGCTTGGTAGCACATAAAACAGGATACTTGCTTTCAGTGTTAAACTTAGAAAAACAAAATCAGGAAAACAACAGCTGAACTTGTCAGGCAATCAAAGCAAAAGAATAAAGACCTGGTTGGTAACAAACTGGTCTTTTCTGTAGGCTTTAGCTAATATTTTCTTAGCAGTGTTTCAAACAACAAGCAAAACCCACAAAGAAGGGAAAAACTGTTCTTTTCAGGTTAACTTCTTATATCTTCACACATAGACTCAGAAGTGATTCCCTCAGAGCTCACAAGCAATTAGGTAAGGCTCAATTGCTAGCAGTTACCCAGCTGAAACCCCTTAGCTGGCTTGTTTTCTACTGCGTGGCTCAAATCCTACTTCAGGAGCTTTTCTGAGTAGATTAAAGAACAAGTTTGTATTTCTTTGTGATGGTTATTGTACTTTGTAACAGAAAATTACCAAAGGAGTTTAGACAGAGAGCAATCCATAAATTCACAGCCTGTATCTAAGACCGCTCCCCCCTTCTTCAACAATCATGGGTTCAATATCATGGATTGGCACAGAGGAATTTCTCAATGTAGCACTCTCAGGAGAATACTTGTTTCCCTGCTGTCTTTCAAGGTTATAGCTAGGGCATAGATCAGTGTTCATACCTGAGCTTCCATTGCTGTTAGAGTTCCTCTCTAAATAGCCTGGCCAGTATGTAGTCCAGTTCTTATGTCCAGCCTTCCAATCCAGATCCCTGGACACTGGATCTCTCTTCACATACCTTCTGGCACGGGTCCTAGGGTCCCTTCCAAGTGCAGCCGTCTCCCTCACAGGTACCCTCTGGAGATTCCTAGCTCTGCAGCACCATTCCTCTGGCTTTCCCCAGTCCAATGGTGTATGCTGGCCCTTGGAATACCTTCCAGTATACGTACTGCTCTGGACTCCTTTAGACCTCCCAAATGCTTTTTCTCTTCTTTCTTCCAAAGGGTTTCTTGCCCTCTCTGTCCGTCCGCACTGGCTTCTGATTCTGATGATCCTCCAGATGAAACTGAGGATAATTCTGAGGATAATTCTCTGTAGAATAAACTCTACCTTTATTCTGCTTTGATGAGTGCTCCACCCTAGCACAGCGCAGCTGTGCTGAATCAGGCCCTGCCCTTTGAGATAAGTGCTTGGGGATTACCTCATAGCCCTCCTGATTGAACACACGTTTCCCCACTTCAGCTCCTCTAATGGCTGTTGGAAACCTGGTGCATTCTGGGACTGATAGTCTTTTATGGGAAAATTCTGTTTTCTTATTTCTACCAGAACTGACAGGTTGCTTGTTCAGTCACTTCACCTTTTCTATAGCTCCTTCCTGAGCTATGATAAGCTTCCTTATCACAAGGCCCTACTACAACTACAACAACTACTACTGATCATTTGTATAGCGCTATAAGGCATATACAGGGCTGTACAGACACACATAACAGATGGTCCCTGCTCAGCAGAGCTTACAATCTACACAGCAGCTGTAAACAGGATACATCCATGGGGAATGGTCAGGACACACAAGGAAGCCTAGACGGATATGATCCAACAGTGACACCGATGAAGTGAGTGCCTAGTCTGGATTTGAGAGGGGCCAAGAATGAAGCCTGACGTACAGACCCAGGTAGTTTGTTCCAGGTATAGGGGCAGCAAGTTGAAGGGAGTGACGTCTGGATTTGGCTGTAGAAGGGAAGAACACAGATAGATGCAATCTGAAAGAAGAGCGGTATTCATGGGGAGGAGTGTAGGGAGAGATAAGAGGGGAATGGGTAGTGCAGAGCAGGAAAATGAGTGCACTTATAGGCCAGAGGCACAAAAAGGGCATGCATTTGTTGCTCAGCAATATTATGCATCCTTTGGGGACCTGCAAGGTTAGTTCGGTGTTTTGTGGACCTGGTTAGGGTCTATCCCTTGCAGTTTGAGATGTGTTTGTAGAGATGACCAGGTCAACAATCACTGGGGCTTGTTCCTAATGCCCATACCATTTGATGCAAGGTATGTCCTGACATACATGTTCATATTTACATTCATGAATACCATATTGGCATGCACTGGTCTTACCTAGCACTTTTTTTAAGGCATGAGGGGGACTGGTATATGGTCTAGGTTGCAGCAGCTGTCATTTCTTATTGGTATTTATGTCTATACTCTTAGCTATAGGGCCAATGAATGATAGTACTTGGGGTGTTATTCCTGTGCTTAGTAATACTGGTAAAAGACCAGGTACAGCCGGGTTCCCCTCATGCTTGAGGCCCTTTATACTCTGAACGCTGTGTAGTTCTTACTTTCACTTCTACATATCCCCTTATAATCAGGGCTTAGTGCTCTCTGAGTGGCATATGAGATACATTTATTTACATTGTATGCTATAAAAAATGTTAGCATGGGTAAATATGTTTAAAAATAATAGAACCTGGCCTATTTGGCAGGGAAATTGTTCTAGAATCTTTTCAAATCACATGATTGCACATGCACACTCCATGTCAATCACTAAAAAGCTGGACACAAAGAAACCAGATATACAGGGAGGGGGAGGGGGGCTTTTACTAATAGGTGCTAGCTGTCAATGCATGTTCTAGTGCAGTGATGGCTAACCTTTTTGAGCCCGAGTGCCCAAACTGCCGCACAAAACCAAAGAATTTCCTCAAAGTGCCAGCACGTCATTTGCATAAGTGGTCTTATTTGCATAAATATTTGCATAATGTTACCATACACTAACTTTTAGTAAACATGTCTCTTAATGAGTGTATGGATAAAGAAAGACTAAAAGATTTCTACATTACTATAATCCAGTGCCAACCGCCAGGCACATTAGGAACTACTACAAACGCTGCCCATTTAGAACCCATAGCAAACCCGCCGTATCCTGACAGCATTACCAGGACTCACAAAGCACCATACCCTACCTATCAAAAGGCAACACTGCAAATATTAAACCAATACATTTCAGTGAATACTGGGGAAAGAGAACAAGTGGCAACGTCAAATAGGAATTTCCTCTTGTACCAAACAAAGCGCAGATGTTAATGATGCACATTTCCCAGAGCTGACATATTCCAGTTAATAAATTCAAAATAAAGAGATATCGTTCTACCTTTTGTGCATTTTTTTTCAGTTGCAATTGGTCCAGCCATTTTCTTCTGGTTTCTTCATGTTTTCTGCTAACTCTCCATCGTCTGCTGTCCATTTGTCCTTTCTTCTCTCTTCTAGTTTTTTTTCCATTCTCTCTCTCTCTACATCTGCTTTAACATACTAATCTTTCTCCTTTTGCTCTTTCCTCATTTCTATTTCATCCACACAAATTTTACCCCTCCATCCTCAATCCCCAATTACTCTCCCAATACCTGGCCAATTGTAGATTTTTCATCCCTCCTACACAAAATATTTTTCCCCTCTCCATTTTACTCTCCCAGCCCCATCCCATTCTAATCCTCCCCCAACATCAGCTCCCTTCTAGTTCCAGTCTCACCCAGCATCCATTCCCTTCTTCAAGCCCCCCACTTCCCTCAGCCCATTTCCATTCCAAGCCCCGTCCCCATCAGCTATTTGCAGTTCAAGCCCCCCACTTCCCCTCAGCCCATTTCCAGTCCAAGCCCCATCCCCAACAGCTATTTGCAGTTCAAGCCCCCTTCCACTCAGCCCATTTCCAGTCCTAGCAACCCCCCAACCCATTACCAGTCCTAGCCCCCCATAGCTCACTCCCAGTCCTAATCCCACCAGCCCATTTCCAGTCCTAACCTCCCCATCAGCCCACTCCCAGTCCTAATCCCCCATCACTCAATTTTTAGTTTAAGGGCCCCCAGCGCCTATCACCGCTCCTGACCCCCCCCAGTGCCCATCACCACTCCTACCCCCCCAGCCGAGCGCCCATCACCACTCCTAACCCCCCAGCCAGCCCTGTGCACATCACCACCCCTAACCCCCCCCAGCCAGCCCAGTGTCCATCACCACTCCTAACCCCCCCGCCCAGTGCCCATCACCACTCCTAACCCCCCCACCCCAGCCCATCACTACTCCTAACACCCCCCAGCCCAGCCCATCACTACTCCTAACCCCCCCCAGCCCAGCCAGCCCAGCCAATCACCACTCCTAACCCCCCCCCCCAGCCCAGCCCAGCCCATCACCACTCCTAACCCCCCCCCAGCCCAGCCCAGCCCAGCCCATCCCATCACCACTCCTAACCCCCCCCCCAGCCCAGCCCAGCCCATCACCACTCCTAACCCCCCCCCAGCCCAGCCCAGCCCATCACCACTCCTAAGCCCCCCAGCCCAGCCCAGCACCACTCCTAACCCCCACCCCCCACCCCAGCCCAGCCCAGCCCAGCCCAGGGAAAATTAAAAAAAAAAAAAGAAAACCTGTTTGCTGCCGCTGTCGGGGCCGCCGCGGCAGAATCGAGCGTGCCGCGGGGCCCCCCTGTACCCACCGGCAGCGCCTGTCCTCCCCGTAGCAGCTCTCCCTCGGGAGCTGCAGTCCGCCGCGCCGGCTTGCAGAGCGCGCGGGACGAGGTCCCTCGCTGCTCTGTTAAGCCCGCGGGGGCTGATGGGAAGTTCCCATCAGCCCCCGCGGGCTTAACAGAGTCGCGAAAGGGAAACTCTTCCCTTCGCGCTCTGCAAGCCGGCGAGTCTGACTGCAGCTCCAAAGAGAGAGCTGCTACGGGGAGGACAGGCTCTGCCGGTGGGTACAGGGGGGCCCCGCGGCACGCTCGATTCTGCCGCGGCGGCCCCGACAACGGCAGCAGACAGGGTTGTTGTTTTTTTTTTCGATGGCGGACCTTCCCGCGTGCCAGCTGCAAGGCCTTCGCGTGCCACAGCTGGCACGCGTGCCATAGGTTCGCCATCGCTGTTCTAGTGCATCTTGAAGGTTCCCTGATACATGCATTACTAGCTAGTGTGGGGGCCATCACAGTTAGTGCAGGATGATTCCTGTGCCAATTGTACAACCCAGTTTAGGATTGTGAGTGGATAGGTTAGGGGCTAAGAGCGGGTGTGATGAGCTCTGAACAGTTAGCACTGGGTTCACACTACATGCTAACTGCATTAGCATGGGTTCACCTAATAACACTCCAATAGTTGGGTAAGGGCATCGGTGCTAATGCCGCCCGCATTGGAAGGAAAACCGTTCCCTGTTAACTATTAGGGAAATTCTTTCCACACCCCTAACAGCCAGTATGATGGTGTTGCCCCTAATGCGCCATTAGTGCAAACATCCTAGAGCCCATTAGTTAAAGGCCCTCATAGTAGTAAAGGAGAAAAACACCAGAACAACATTGATACATTTTTCTATACCACTTTATAGAGGTACAATTTCCAAATGACTATTCTGTGAACTACATTGAAAGGGAGAAGATCCTCAAGTACCAAGATATACAGTCAGAGGCCATGAAAATGTGGCAGCAAGATACATAAATATTTCTTATCATGTTGGGTGCCATAGGCGTGATTAAGAAGAATTTCTAAGTGCACCTTGATAAATTTCCTATACATGTTATAACTTATGAACTCCAGGAAGAGACATTCTTTGGCATGATGCAAGTTCTATGCTGTGCATTAGCAGTAAATTTGGGTCAGTCAGGCAATAGGGTCCAACATATCCTTGCTTAGAAGTGAGATTCATAATGTTTCTGCTTTTGTTCACTAAAAACTTACTATACTGCCTTTTAATCAGAGAAAAAAACCTGGCTGACAAATACCAATAAAAAGGAGATAAGGAAAAGAACAGCATCACATGATAGGAAAGGGAAAAAGAAAGAAAGGAAAGAGGGTAGAAGAAGTAACAAAAGCAAACCAGGCCTTAGTGCTGCACTCTGCACAGGGTTTATCAAACCTGAAGAAACTGGAGGGAATCAAAAGTCTTAGGGGTATGTTTACTAAACTGAGGTAATGTCATTCGCATTAGGTTCCATGGTAAAGGTACAGATGCCCATATAAAGGCGTGGGCGGTGCATCGTTACAGCAAGCCGTATCAGCCAACGCATGTTACAAACTAACGCGCATTACAAGGCGCTTCATAAGGCACCTTACAAGGCGCCTTGTAAGGTGCCTAGTAAGATGCCTTATAAGTAATGTGCCTGATAAGGTGACTTGTGAGGTGCCTTATAAGGTGCCTTATAAGGTGCCTTGTTAGGTGCCTTATAAGATGTCTTGTTAGGTGCCTTATAAGGTACTTTATAAGGTGCCTTGTTAGGTGCCCTATAAGGTGCCTTATAAGGTGCCTTGTAAGGTGCCCTATACAGTAGAGCTCCTTAGGCTAAGTGCCGTATTAGACACCCCTGGACAAGGCACCTTAGAGGGCACCCTGGGTTACGGAACCATAGGTTAAGGTGGCCTAACAAGGTTATGGTGCCCTAGATTAGCATGGCCTAAGGGCTGCAAGGTGCTTCAGGATGACATGCATGACCCACAGAGACAGATGTAGCCCTAACACTAGATAGAGCACTCAGGAAAGGCAATGAACAGGTGAGTGAAGGAGGTAGAGCTGGGAGCCGCTGGACCTGCCATATCTGAGGGCATCCCATGTGGCTGCCAGTACTGATGACAAACATGGTGGGGGCAACTGTACCACAGCACAGGGTGTTGGCAATGTAAAGTACTGGAAAGACAGTTGGTGGCAGACGATGGGACTACGTGTCACCCAGTGGAGGCGGAGGTGGCAGGATAGATACAGTGATGGGTGGACAGAGGAGTGGTGGTGCCATGCAGATCAGGCACAGGCGAGGCAAGCAAGAAGAGGCACAATGCAGGAAAGGGTAGCAGTGCAGGACATGGGGTGACAGCCTGCACAGGCAGACAGGACTCTACACAGCTGACAGACGCAGATAGACAAACCGAGGGAATGTTGGCAATTGTGGCAAGGGTATTATGGGCTGGCAGCACAAATCTGCAAAAGTATGACTGTTACAGGCATGCACACTATTTGAGTAGGGAAGGAATGAGAGGAGGGAACAATGAGGAAGTGAACCCATGAACATTGTTGAGAATGGCATCTTATTAAGCGGTAGGTTATGCCTCCATGGTGTATGTCATGGCAATGGCTGGGTACAGAAGGACTGTGGGTCACTGCACAAACTGTCTGCTCTGAGGGCCAGGATAGAGTAACCCCACCAGTACCCATGATGCAATGTACACGCTGAATAGCTGTCTACAGCTGATCAGCAAATGGGGTCTGCACCTCTCCAGTACCTCAGCTTGGAAAGACGAACTGATAGTGCGTGATACTGGCACAGAGTAGCTACAGACCATGCCATTGTGCGGGTTCTGTGTGCTCCCGAGGGATAGGATGAGTGCCCAGCACTAGGTCTGCAGTACATGTGGTGCTAGAGATAGGCCCTGCTGTACATCCCCATCACTAACAGTGTGTGACAGGTGTTCCTTGCAGTGCAGCTGAAGGTAATTCGGTGTCCATCTTTATCCTGCAGTCACATGTGGCCCTCTGGGACCAGACACCACCCAGATTAGTATGTACCCCATGTTTGGGTCTGGCTGACAATGGCACTTGTTATCAGGGCAGAGGGGTTTCTAGACCTGCATGAGGTATGTGTAGCAGTGCCTTTATAAGGTCAAAGTGGTATACACTACATCCCCCAAAAGGCCCACATCACCCTTTTTGTAGGTAAGAGACAGGTGCCCCAGCTCCGCTGAAGTAACCTCCATCCTACTGGTATAAGACAGCCCTCCAGGGTTGGTGGGCCAGGGCCAGAGCCATACCTGTGACTGGGGCAGTGGCAGACCAGCAGCAATTTGGGGTTGGGTCTGGAACACCCCAACTGCCTCACAATGCTGTCTGCCAGTCACTAGCAGACAGCACAGTCAGACTGCACATTATAGGTGTTCCCACCATGCACAGTCTAACTGCAGACAGTCCACAGTGCATGCTCACAGAAGAACTATGTGCACCAAACAGGTGTCTCAGTGATTGGGGCCCCAGCAATGGGAACACAAAAGTATCACTGGAGGCAGAAAATTTAGAGCGCTATGTGGGAACCTAGACATTCCATGGTCACTGCTCGGTCAGAGTGAGTGCCCTCCCAGCATGCCATGCTGTGGCCACCCTGTCCATGCAGGCGGTGGTCGGGCACTACAGTGTCCCAGCCATTGCCCCACACCCTGTGAAGATGAATCCTGGCCAATCCGCCCTGTCTGGGCCATACCCAAGGCACCTTGCTCCTCATTATGCACATATTCAGGCTAACACTGGTAACAGTGAGACATTGTGGGCCCGGTGAGGTGTGGGCAGCCACAAAACAATGGATAGACATACACACACATGCTCCTATTTCAGCATTGTGGAAAGATAGGGGTGGTTGGCAATTCTGCCTGCCACACTGGTCCTGATCACAGTGCCGACATTGCTAAACTGTGCAGGAGGTAGTAGTAGTGCCCTGGTGATAACTTCAGCTCAATGCTGGGACCAACAGCCTGACTCTCCATGCATCTTTGGATTGTGGAGCCTGTGTGAGTGGGTGTTTGTACCCATGTTCGCCGCTGCTTTGGGCTTTGCACATGTTGCTGTTGTATCTGCATGTAGGGTAAAACATAGGGACATGCTCTGCAGGAGCCACAACCAGGGCTTGAACCTATCACCCTCTGCTTCTGGACACACTGGCTGGGTGTACTGCACCACACTGTTGCCACAGATGCATGGTGGTCCCTGGGGCTACCGGTACTTTTCCTCAGCCAGACTTAGTATGTTGCACTGCACACCACATACTGGTACAGGGCATGGCTTAGGTCCACTGCCCCCTCCAGCACAGGCACACACACCCTGCCATGCTGACATGGCCATATGCTGTCGGTGCTGGTAGTGCGCAGTCCCAGGCCATCCACTGTGTGGGTAGGTGGTCGCCTAGGAAGCGGGGTCTGGGGCATGGGGCATGCATGAGCATCCTCACATCCCCCCCATCACCGCCTACCAATAGTCTGTCCCTTCCTCTTGGGGGAAGGTTGGCTGGGGGGATGTCAGGTCAGTGCCCTGGTAACTATTAGCTTGGGTGGACCAGGTAGATGTAAGTGGATTGTGTTTGGCCTTTGTCAGCTGCTGTCATGCTGATTTCTGGTGTCTATGTTCCTAGGCGCCCGCCTAGTCCACCCTGTGCCCCAGCTGCCCCCACTACATGTCCCGCCTGCATCCCCTATGCCCCACTTGCACCATCGCCATAGTGGCCTTTCATACTTGGGCACTATACTGGTGCTGGAAATGGAGCACTACTATTACATTTCTTGGGCTCCCTGTCGATGCTGTACATTGCTGACACTGAAATGGTTTCTCTCTCCTGCAAATGGCAGGTTTTCATTTGCGGTAGGATTCAGCCCTTCAGTTCAGCGCGTTAGTGTGCAGGGAGCCTCTCCCCACCCACTCCCCGCCCATTGACCCCTTCCCCCACCCTCTCTCCACCCTCTGCGGTGTTTACCGCGGCCGGGGACGTTAACGATCGTTAAGTAACGTTAATGCATGTTAACGTTACATAACACACGTCAACATTACCTAACGATCATTAATGTTACATAACGCGCGTTAACATTACCTAACGATCGTTAACGTTACATAACGCGCAGTCTGTAACATTACCGCAATTTAGTAAACATACCCCT
Organism: Ichthyophis bannanicus; assembly: GCA_033557465.1. Classification (NCBI taxonomy): domain Eukaryota; kingdom Metazoa; phylum Chordata; class Amphibia; order Gymnophiona; family Ichthyophiidae; genus Ichthyophis; species Ichthyophis bannanicus. The sequence goes on from JAWIIG010000051.1 coordinate 1,039,975, forward strand.
TAGTGAAAAAATGGGCCTTTAGCCCAGCTCTGAATTTCTTAAGAGGCCATGATGTGCGAAAAACAAACCATTTGGAGAGATTGGCCCCATAAGTAATCTCACATGTACACGTCCCTATCTCAAAATGAAGGAATAGTGAACACCACAATCAAAGAAACTGCAGTCAGAAGAGCCCCAGGCAGGAGTAGAAAAAATACCAATTACCAATAAATTTCATTAAACTGAGAAAAAAGATCTCAGACTATATTGAGCAGGTTAACATAGGCATAAAGGGCCCAATCTTCAAAGGCATTTACACAGTTCACAGCCCATGTTAACCATGTTAATGCCTTAATCAGGGTTATTCAAAGGCAAGTACCTTTGAAAATCCATGATTAAGTCCTCTACGCGCCTCAATGCCATCTGACTAGCATTGGGGCATATCGGGGGCATTCTGGGAAGGAGCGGAGGCAGAGAATGCCGCTAAACAGGTAGCAGCAATTTGGGATGCTTGCCCGGTTAGTGCTCTATGCTTTAAAGATAGGTGAGGAAAACCCTTACCTATATTTAAGGTGCTGGGGCTAACTGGGCAGCATCCAAAATTGCTGCTGCCCAGTTAGGCTTGGCGGCTTTCCGAATGTGTGGCAAACCCCGGATGTTCACTTCCATCGCCGCAGAAGTGAGAATCTGGGGTTAAGGGTTTACGACAGAGCTACATGGCTACAGCACTTAGCCCTGTCCAACTGAAAATTGTGCCTAAAGACTGCAAGCACTTGATACCCTCTCGCTGCATCAATGATCCAAAAAACTCCTTTGAAACCAATCATACAAAATATGCTCCAATTGAAAATATTGAAATTTAAATCCTTTTTTTGTTATATTGATTCATTTTTTCTTTTTGTCTTTTTCTTTTTCTTATATTTTTGGGTTGTTTAAACAAAGTTGCATAACAATGTTGTGGTGTTTTGACCTATTCGAAACCAGCACTCTTCGAAATCCAGCATTAAATTACTTTCCACGTTATCCTCTAATTGTCAATAAATGCAAAACTCCAAAATTTTAGCAAGGTTAGGCAAATCAGTTATTGGTTGACAGCTTTCAGGCAGTCGGGTACAACTCTGATCCTTTCATGAGATGTTGGACAACAGCCCTATTTAAAAGGCCAAGGGGTATGTTTACTAAACCCTCTTAATGTGTGCCCAGCGTTAGTGTGCAGGATGCCATATAAGGAGTGGGCGTTTCAGTTTAAAGTAGCAAAACGGGAGTAGCGCGCGATAACGTGCGCTGCTGCGCACATTATCGGGCAAAGCGCCGCTAAGCGCGTTACCGCGTGGTAATCTTAAGTAGGCGCACAGACATCCAAACATAGAAACAGAAGTGTAGCACAATGGTTAATACACTGATTAAAGATACAGGGGTCATGAGTTCGATCCCCCAGTGTACCTAATGCATAAGGCTGGCTGAGGCATCAGCTGTGGCATGTAAGTATTGTTTCCTGAGGCATTTTATTTATTGCTGCCAGAAAACACACCCTCACGTGCCGTAACCTAAGGTGCCGCATAAGGCACCCTATAAGGCACCCCATAGGGCACATTATAAAGTGCACTGTCCGCCATGGCACCCTATAATGTCCCCTATAGGGCACCCTATAAGGCGCTCCATAGGACAACTTATAAGGCACCTTATATGGACTGTAACCATAAGGTGCCTCAGAAGGCGCTTTATAGGGTGCCCTATAAGGCGCCTTATAGGGCGCCTTCTGAGGCACCTTATGGTTACAGTACCCTGAGGGTGTTTTGCTGGCAGCACTAATGTACATTAAAAAAAGAAAATGCTTTGGACAGCCCTATCAAAGAATCCCTACTGTGGGTTTGAACCCATGACCTCTGGCTCCACAAGTAGTGAAATAACCAGTGGGCTACAGCTCCATAGCTGCTAGCAAACCCCTGGCTGCTGCAGAAGGACTGCACGTCACCACACAGTCTGCTGTGGTCACCAGGATAGGGTTAACCCACCCATACCCATGATGCACTGCACATGCAAATCATCAGTCTACAGATGATCAAAAGATGGGGTATGCACCCCCACAGCACCTCGGCCTGGTAGGGGGAACTGACCGTGTGTGGTACTGGCACAGAGTAGCTACACACCGTCTCATTGTGCAGGTACTGCACTCACCCTGAGGGTGAGGTGGGGCACCCAGCACCAGGTCCACAGCAGAGATAAGCCATGCTGCAGATCCCCAGCAGTGCTAATGTGTGAGACAGGTAGTTTCTGCAGACACACCTTGGATATATCTGTATGTCTCAGTCAGGTTTAACCCCTAGGAGAATTATGTACCACCACCCTCCTCCTCCTTCTCCAGGGCTGAGGGGGGTAAACAGGTCCCCCACCAACAGATCCACATTCTACCTCCCTGCAATGGTGGCAGTAGAGGGGACCATCAACCCCAGTGCTGCTGGGGAACAGACACCCTACAGGGCAGTCAATGCAGCTCTGTACACATCCATAACGCAATAGCAGACAGACATCAGGCCTGGATACGCTAAGCTGCACCCCACCACTATCTGATATTCTCCTGCAGCAAGCCTTCAGCCAATGCACCCTGCAAGGCGTTCTATCAAGACACATACCAGCTGCAGACAGTCTGCTAGCTAGTCCATAGTGCATGTTCCTGGTGGAAATGCGTGCACACAGAACTGGGATGTCAGCATACACACCAAGCAGATAATTCAGTGACTGGGCCCCAAAAGGGAACCCATAAATATCACATGAGAGAAATACTATATAGCACTATGGGGGAGCCTAGCCATGCCGTGCTCACTGCTCAGTCAGGGTGAGAGTGATCTCCCAGCGGAACATGCTGTGGCCACCCTGTCTGTGCAGGTGGTGGCCGGGCACTACAATGTCCCAGCCAGTGCCCTATGCCCTGTGCAGATGCATCCTGGCCAGGCCACCCTGTCTGGGCTATACCCATGGTACCTTGCTTCTCATTATGCACATTGGCAGGCCAATACTGGCAACAGTGCTGGAAGTGTGGGCTGTGGAGGGTGTTTGCAGCCACCACACACTAGATAGACAGACACACACTCCCACACCTATGCCAGCATTGTGCTACTATAGAGATGTTTAGCAGCCCTGGCCACCACACCAGTCCTGGGCACAGTGCAGGCATGGATATGGTACACAATACTGTCGGGAGTCACTCCCCAGGGTGGTAAACACTGTCAGAGACCAGACCTGAAGCACACTCCACAGACATCAGAAAGGTTGTTATGATGGAGCTCAATCAGCAAACTGTGTTTAACGTAGGAATTGCTATCTGTCAGTAATCATAGCAAACGTTTGATAGATGTGTACCATATTCCAAGGTGTAGGGTGGCATTGCTAAGGTATGCAAGTGCTAGTATTAGGAGATGCACGCAGGGCCCAATGTCCTGCCTCTCCAGGAGGCATTGGCTAATGGAGCCTGTGGGTGTGGGTGTGTCTGCCCCTGTTGGCTGCTGCTTTACGGCAGAGGTTCCCAACTCCAGTCCTGGTGTGCCAAACACTGTTCAGGTTTTCATGCTGTCCATCATGAATATGCATGAGATACATCTGCATACCATGGGGGTGGTGCATAGATATGCAGCACAGGCATCTTTATTAGAGGCAGCATGGAACCTGAATGGTGTTTGGCCCTCCAGGACTGCATTTGGGAGACTCTGCTCTAGGTAATGCGCCTGTTTATGGTGTCTTTGCTCTGTAGGGTAAAATGTAGGTGTTTTGGGCATGTTTACGTCATCTGCAATAAAGGTTCTGTCTGTATTAGCACGTTGTAGTAGTGGGTAAAATATGGGGATTGGGTTGGCAGGCACCATAGCTGGGACTTGAACCTGTGACCTTCTGCCTTCTAACACACTGGTTGTGTGCACTGCACCATTGTGTTGCCACAGAAACAGTGCATTCCCTGGTGATACCATGACTGTTTGTCCGGCAGGGCCTGTCTGTTGCAGTGCATGGCACCCACCTACACAGGGCTAGGCCATGGTCTTCTCTGGGCAGCTACCACTGCCCCCCTCCACCACCAGTACCCCTCTGCCACCATGCTGACATGCCCTTCTGCTTGTGGTGCTGGTGGTGTGCAGTCTTAAGCCATCCACTGTGCAGGTAGGCGGCTGCCTATGGTGCGTGTTCTGGGGTAGGGGTGCCTGCATAGATGTCCACGCTTCCCCCCAACACCTCCTGCCAATGTTCTGTGCCCTTGGAGGTACCTGCTGGGTACTATCCCCTGTGACACTGTGATAAACACTCTCGTGCCAATGTTGGGCCCTCATCAGTTGCTGTCTGGCTGCTGTACAGTTTCAACATTCCTAAGTGCCACCTAGGCATCTGCCTAGTCTGCACTGTGCCCCAGCTGCACCACAGCATGTGCCGCCTGCAGCCCTCTGTATCCCCTTTCCCAGCATCTGTCCAGTTGCCCATTCCGACATGCCCGCCCTGCTGTTGTGGAACATGTGCATGCCATAGGAAACCTGTCCAATGGAGAGGGAAACCCTGATCAGTGCTATTTCACTGTGGGATCATTCACTTTGTATGGGGACGGAGCGTAGACCCTTCCAAAATTCATCTTTTTTGGGGGCTTTCTTGGGAGTGTTTTTTGATGTTTCCCATTACTATCACTATTGCCCAGCTTGGTTATGTTTTTTGTATATTTTGTTGGGGTCCTTTTCAATGTTTATTTGTACTTTTGTTCCGTGCACATGTATCACACTTATCACTTTTTTGTAGGTTTCCCTGGTTTTGCTGTACATTGCTGACAGAAATGGTTTCTCTTCCCTTTAAATCAGCTCTAACGCGAGGTTTTCACTTGCGTTATTTTTGGCCTCAAATTTCACATCGTTAGTGTGCGGGGAGCCTCTCCCCTCCCACTCTCCACCCATTGACCCCTTCTCTCCGCCCCTGGGGAGCCTTCCTCCGCCCTCCGGGAGCCTTTCCCCGCCTTCAGCGCTTGTTTGTGCTGCTGCGCGCGTTAGCGCGCGCTAGGGCACATTTGTGCCCAGTAAAGCGTCATTATCGCGCGCTAAGGTACCTTAGCGCGCGATAATTGCACAGCGCGCACATTAAGAAGGTTTAGTAAACATACCCCCAAGTATAACCATGTTATAGAGAACTATTCACAATAGCAAGTATGAAAGACTCAACTAGATCTCTCATATCTAACAATAAAGAATAAGGACATGGATACAATATCAGTCCTTTCTACCAAACCCAAGCTAATGCCCAAGAAATCTCTTTAGAAATTATCATTCTAAATAAAACCCAGCTTGATGATGGTAATGTTGCATTAACAGAACTCAATAAGTCCATTGGGACAGCATTGATCCATTTCAAAGAAAGATGCCATTTCCTTGGCAGTTAGAGCATTGCTCTTAATATTTATATTATTCTTGCTCTGAGGTGCTGTCAAGGAATTAACCAGAACAATTAGTTCTTTCAGGTGGCTTGTTGCACTAAACTTACCTGTATTTATTTTTTTCATCCTAGTCTGTGCTGTCGATTTATATTGTCCTAACTGAAACTTAAAAACGATATAGGAGGTAACCGAATACATATGGCACCAATGCTATTTAGCACACCTCATGTCGCTTTTCATTCTTTGTAAATCTGCATCAAACGAACTGGATGATTGACAAAAATTTGCAGGTTTAACATTCTGTTTTACTGCAGCCACCTCATTAGCTACTCTCCACAGTGATAAATCCCAGAGCTGCAGCTGCAGTTCCACATCGGGCTCTGATATTGGAAACTCATACTTAGTCCATTCATCTCTGAATCTATTCACATCAGTCTCTGTACACACACGAATCTTAAGGCTGTTTTTACCATTAGTTGGTTAATGTGCATTTTAACATATGGCAACTGGCAGAAACACTAATATGCGACGGTGTTTGCCATCACACACTAAAACACATATAAATCAGAGATCAAGGGTTGGGGAGGGGAGTGGTCAGAGAGTGGACATGGAGAGCACATTGCTACTGCTACAACTACTATAAATCATTTATATAGTGCTATAAGGCATACGCAGTGCTGTTCAAAGATATATAAAATACAGTCCCTGCTCATAGAGCTTACAATCTAATCAAGACAGACAGAACAATATAAGAGAAACAAGGGGGGAGGTTCAAATAGGGAAAGAGACACAAGGAGAACAGGGGATTAGGATCCAAATACGGCCTCAAAGAGGTAAGCCTTTAGCAAGCTCTTACCTAGCCCTGTGTGAGCGGTGTGGCCACACAGGGTGCAAAGGCTTAAGAGGCACACTTTAGCTGTCTTCCGTTGCCTGCTGCCGCCACTTTTTCTTCTCTCAGTGGCAGCAGGCAATAGCAGGACAGCTAAAATGTGCCCCTTAAGCCTTCTCGCCGGCATGCTTAGCATACCGGCGACTTGCAAATCGGGTGCACCTCTTCTCTCCTGCCGAGGGGGGCGAGGGCTGTGCACGCCCGATGTGCAAGTCGCACAGGGCGCGATCTTCCCTCTGTACAGCCCTGGCATTTAACATGGATTTGAAGAGGGGGAGAGAAGAAGTTGTAAAGATAGAGGAAGTTTGTTCCATGCATAAGGAACAACAAGATGAAAAGATTGAAGTCTGGAATTTGCAGAAGAAATGGGCATAGAGAGAAGAAAACCGGAGGAGGAGCGCAGCTCACGAGGAAAGATGTAGGGAGAGAGAAGAGAGGAAAGGTAATGAAGGGCAGTAGAGCGAATGCATTTATATGTTAGAAGGAGAAGTTTGAATTGAATACGGAAATGGAAGGGGAGCCAGTGAAGCAATTTTAGAAGAAGGATTATATGTGTGTGTCAGGGCTGGCGGAAAATTAGCCGCACATCAGAATTTTGGATAGATTGAATAGGAGAGAGATGACACTGAGGAAGACCAGCAAGGAGAAGGTTGCAATAGTCAAGACGAAAAATGACCAAAGAGTGCACAAGAGCCTTAGTAATTTGTGCAGAGAGGAAGGGACAAATTTTGTTAATGTTCTAGAGAAAGAAATGACAGGTTTTAGCTATATGTTGAATATGTGTGGAGAAGGAAAGGGAGGAGTCAAAGATGACCCCAGGGTTATGGGTCGAGGATACAGGAAGAAGAGTGTTGTCAATAGTGATAGAGAAAGGAGGAAGGGGGGAGGGGGGAGGAGAATTTAGGGGGAAAAATAAGAAGTTCAGTTTTAGCCATATTCAGTTTTAGACGGCAGGGAGACATCCAGATGGCGATGTCAGATAAGCAAATAGAGATAGGAGTTTAGAGCGAAGGAGAGATGTCAGGTGTAAATAGATAGATTTTAGAGTCATCAGCATAAAAATGATGCTAAAGGCCACTGGAATAGATGAGGGCATCAAGGGATTGGGTATAGAGAGAGAAAAGAAGAGGGCCCAGAATAGACCTTGAGCTACACCAACTGAGAGAGGGATGACAGCAGAGGATGAACTTCCAGAACAAACACTACCAGCACCAGGGCAATTGCTGCATGTTTAGTGTCAATGTGGATCTTAACATAGGTTGACCTAAGGACTCCTCTATGGGAGTCGTTAAACGAACTCATTTTAGCAGCGTACATGAATGTGTGGCCCATCATTTGTTAGCTTCCGTGAACATACTGGTCACACTCCTAACGGCTAATGCAGAGGTTTTGCAATTAACATGCATTTATTTGGCATGTTAATTGCAAATCCTTTGTGAGCTTTAGTAAAAGGGGCCCTTAATCTTTGTATTTTTGTTTAAATAAAAGCATCCTAGTTTGTAAGCAAATCTGCAAAAAATGATCAGACCAGGGGACAGAGATAATGGAGGAAGTAAAACTCTGCCACAATCCTCCATCCTCCTCATAAATAAACATTTGATCTAATAAATGTTCTGTTTGATGTGCCACACTTTTATAACTGGAATAAATCCCAAATCCCACATCACGCCTGCAGAAGTCTCAATATAATGTGCAGATAAATCCTCCAAGTGTAAATTAAAGTCACCAATAAGTATTAATATTTCTAAATTAGCAGACACTGCAGAAAAAAACCCTCAGACATGATATAAGAATCAAAAATATCATTCAGAGGACAATAAAAAAAGAAATAAACTAATGGAGACCATTTTATCAGTAAACTTTACCAACCATTATCTACTCTCTCAAGAACCTGACATTCACTCTGAGTACTTTTAGTTAAAACAAGTAATCCATCCCTTCTGTTACCAGATCTAGATTTGTGCTCTAATGTATATCCCTCTGGACAAAGAATCATTGAATCAGCCATTGTGTGCAGGGACTCAGATATACAACAGATGTCTGTTAATTAGGTCATGCAAGAGCTGAAACTTATTCCTAATAGACCTAGCATTAAAGTACATTACAGTAAGACTAGATAGTTTGGATGAAGACAAAACGGAATCATATGTTAAATGAGATGAAATTCAACAAGGCACATGAATCTGATTCCTATCCAATCGCCAATGATAATACTTAGGTGTAAGTGACCCATATCTACATCTATTCATTACAACTCGAATGGCATAATTTTGCAGTTTAACATGAAAGGATTCTTAAAGAAAAGAGAGTCCTTTCTTTATAAAGTTTACAATCTAATCAGATTGCATCATAATCCCTATAAAAGCTAGATGTGAAAATGATTGTTAACCGGGTAGTCGTAGCCGGCGCTCCCATCCTGCTTCTCGTATCCCCTTTTAATCTAGCTCCCCCTCCCCCCCTCACCGTTCCCAAATGCAACAGACAACCATTCTTGGGTAACAAACTGGTCGCAGCTTTATTTGCCAAGTTAACATCTATAACATGCAAAACCAGCATAATCAACAACAACCAACACTCCCCCCCCACCCCCTCAGACGGAGCGATGTGTCACCAGCCATGCTATTAGCAAAGTGACCTCACCTCCGCACCGGCCGCATTCACCTCCACCGGCCAAATTCCTAAAGCCCCTGTCCGACTTCGCCATATCACTAGCAAAAGTCTACCCGGGTTTGTCCGGGTCGTGGGCACCCCGCCCACGCCCCAATTGGCCTAAGGCTCCGGACCCCGGACACCTCTGGGATCCTGCCGCTCCCCCCCACCAAGCTGCAACAACCCTAAGTATCCAAACCCCCCGCCTCTCATAAGGGTGGGTGGGTGGGCCACCACGCTCCCGGCTCCCTTCACATGTGCTCAGCCACCGCCGCCGCAGCCGGCCGAGCACATGCGCTATCTCGCTCCCGATTGGCTCCTGTGCACGTGATTGTGCGCCCAGAATCATCATTTTAAAGGACGTGCCAGCATCCTCGCCGCCACCCTGTGCTCCCCCCTCCTCCTCTTCAAAATTAGGAGCGCGTAGGGTCCCGCACCGGGCCAAGCACCCGGTTAACGCTGGTCGCCGGGACCCTACCTGCGCCCTTTATCTAACCGGGTAGTCGATTCTTAAAGAAAAGAGAGTCCTTTCTTTATAAAGTTTACAATCTAATCAGATTGCATCATAATCCCTATAAAAGCTAGATGTGAAAATGATTGTTAACCGGGTAGTCGTACCCGGCGCTCCCATCCTGCTTCTCATACCCCCTTTTAATCTAGCTCCCCCCCCCACCCCCCCCCCCCCCCCCCCCCCCGTTCACAAATGCAACAGACAACCATTCTTGGGTAACAAACTGGTTGCAGCTTTATTTGCCAAGTTAACATCTATAATATGCAAAACCAGCATAATCAACAACAACCAACACTCCCCCCCACCCCCTCAGATGGAGCGATGTGTCACCAGCCATGCTATTAGCAAAGTGACCTCGCCTCCGCACCGGCCGCATTCACCTCCACCGGCCAAATTCCTAAAGCCCCTGTCTGACCGCCATATTACTAGCAAAAGTCTACCCGGGGTTGTCCGGGCCGTGGGCACCCCACCCACACCCCAATTGGCCTAAGGCTCCGGACCCTGGACACCTCCGGGATCCTGCCACCGGCTTGGGCCATCTGAAATGCCCGAGCCACCCCCCCCCCCCTACTCCAAAGCTGCGACCAATTCCTGCCACCCTGCAACACACACTCCAAGACCTCTTGTCAATCATTCAGTAGGAGGTCTGCTCCCACCAGAGAAAGATGCACCTCGTCACTCCGATACAATCCTCCACACTCCACCTCCACCCACGTATGCATAACTTGATAACCCCCATGTTCGCATACCCACCGCCCAATCTGTCTGTTGATTTTGTTAACCCCCGCGACCACCGGCGCTGCCCCCAACAAGCTGGCCGTGGGATAATATCAGATCAGATTAGCACCACCCCCTCAAACATTTGCAACGCCAAAGCCAAATCCCTCTTAGCTGCCCTGATCAGTTATTTGCAAGTCCAGGCTACCAAGTTATTCCCCGCTAAATGCATCAGGATAATCTCTGGCTGTTCTCTTATGCGCTGATGGTGCCAAAGCAAAGGCAGCAGCTGGGTCCATCGCAGCCCATGCTCACCCAGCCATGATATCGACACCACCGCTGGATCCAGCCCAAGATTCCGCCCAACTGGCCGCACTGCTGCTCGTTCGCCAGCCCAGAACACGAAGGAATGCCCCAACAGCCAACACTTCCAAACATTCTGCCCCCCATCTGCAAAAGAAAAAAATGTATTACTCCTCCTCGTTCATAATCTACACCTCTTAGACACGAACATAACCTTGGAAAGCATTAGACCGCCATCTGCCTATCTGCTGTATCTGCCCCCCAGACAACCCCTCCTCCGCCGTGCTGGTAGCCACCCCAATACGAAATGAATGAGCCGCAAACAGGGAAGTGTCCTCCCCTATATGCTGCATGACCATACGCAAAACCGCCGATACTTGAAACCGCGTCAGCACCCGCGCGTCTAGGTGGATTAAAAAACCCGCCTTCAAGCTCCAGCTGAATGCCCATGTAGGCCGTAATCAGTGCCACCGGACATGTCAACCCCCCTATCTCCCTCAACACCACCCACTGCCCCTACCACGCTGGTCCATTTTGGATCTCGCCAAAAACACTCGCAACTGCCCGTCACTCACTAGTACATGTTGTCGTTGTAAACAACTACCCGCTCCCGCCTTCCTCGAGTCTGCTACCAATTCGCTCACCCTGAAGGCGCCAAAGAAAGCCAAGCTGAAAACCGCCCAAAAAAGTATAGCCTCATAGTGCGACTCCGTCACTTGCGGCAATTCCTCGCACAATCTCACTAGCAACTGATGCGTGATCGGATGTTGCCGATCCGGCAGGGTAGGATGTGAACGTTCCCAACCCTGTAGTAACCTTCTAGCTAGGAACCCTCCCCCCATGGAGCCCCAACCCACCGCTCTCGCAAAAAAAGTGAAACCCGCCAACTGGCTACGCACCGATGATCTCGTGACCCCATGTTCCTTTGCACTGACAATATATTGCCTGAGTAGGTGATCCGCTACTGCCCCACCTTTCCATCCCCGGGCCAACAAAAACTGAGACATTCTACTCCTACCTTGCCGATAAGCCTCCCATGTCCTCTCCGCCACCAAACTTCGCAGGAGACTCCTCATCTCTGCAGGCCAACAGTCCACAAGTTCCACGGGACCATGCGCCCGACCCTGTCCGCTTCCAGTGCCAATCTCCAAAACCGCTCCATCTGCAACGGGAAAGAGCATCAGCAATTCCGTTAGTATGACCCGGTATATGCCGCACCCTCAACCTGACATTCAAGCGCAGACATGCCAAAACTATGGCCCGCATTAACGATGCTACCTGGAGGCAACGTGGGGAGTAATTATTCACCACACTCATCACCGCATCGTTATCACACCACCATCTCACCCGACGATTCCTGAACCGATCTGGCCACAACTCTAGCGCTAGTAGGCCTTAATTCTAATTAATTCTAACTCTGACAGTTTGATATCTCTGACCAGAGACTGAGCGACTGAGAAGCTGGGTAAACAACTTGCCTTTTACTTATCTTTCTAATAACAAGATTAATGTTTATGTTATCTAAAACCTTTCACCCAGTTTCTTCTACAGAGTTTTCAAGGATGGTATTAAGTAAGGAGCTACAAATGAAATTAACTCTTTCTTAGGGCTTATAGTAATATAATGTTATACACGGGGCCTGACTGTGTATCCAGCCTGGTACAATCAAGCTTTCTTTCAGTCCTTCCTCTGATTCTGTAAAGAATCATTACACAGATAAGGAAACTCAGACATCGGTATTAAAAATGGATCGTAGCTAGCTTCTGGGTCAACCTGTAACATCATTTTAGGGGTCAGTGTCTCCACTGATTTCTTACAGCAAGCAGATATTACACAAAGAATTAATGCTCCTAAAATGATAATCCCTAATAAGCCAAATAATTAAGCTAATATGCCTTGCAGGGGCCTAGATAATAAACACCAGAAAGAAGAAACAGAATAAAAAAAAATCAGAAAAAGAACTTACATAACTACTACTTGATACAAATGTACGATTCCTAACCTTACCTAGTAGGCCTTTCACTATTTTTCCTTCATCATCAAGCAAACAATAATTAATAATAATAATAATAATAATTAATAAATAGATAGATAAATAAATAGATAAATAAATAAATAATCCATACATGCCATTTTCCTTCGCTAGGAGACAGTCTAAAACCATGCGATTCTGAGCTGCATAAGTGGACACCTTGTCTACTGCACCTTGTAACACGCTAATAGCCTCTGTGAGATCCAGGGCTGTAAGTTCAACAACTGCCTGTAATTGCATAATCTGGGTACCATATTCTCTAATGGGTGCTATGGCTCCAAATGTTGAGAGCCAAAAATTACCTGTAAATGCATCTATCTGAGATTTAGCTAAAGGACTTGTAGAGTCTACCAACTGTTGTGCTGCTATTATGGCTTCATCCTGAGGGGAAACATCCCTTTTTCTTCTTAAGGAATTATTCAAGGTTGATAATGAAGTAACATTTTGGTAAGGTAAAAACCATCACGGGGTATCTAACTAAGCAACATAGCAAGTACCTGACCAACCTCTGGGAAGTTCTGTATATGCGAGATTACCACACACAAAATAGTCTCCCTTTAAAGCCACTAATCCATTTTCCCAAATTGTCAAGTTGCGGGGACAGACTAGATTTTGTGTACAATTATTCCAAGCCCACTGAGTAATGTTCATGTCCTTAATTCCTACAGATAGATTACGTTCCCAGGGATGGTAATATCCTAATAAGGGGCAACTCCAGTTAGGTATGTCTCGGACTGAGTCATTCAAAAGGTAGCCAGAACTATTATACTGTAACAAGTCATAATCATGCACCTGATTCCCCTGAACTTGTATTGAGTGTACTACGGAAATATAAGGTTTCTGTACGTGGGATTTCTTATACCAGATGGAAGAATTATGTAGCATTATTATTCTACAAACGTTCCATGGGGTGTCCCCTACCTTTTTCCCTGTACCTTGAGCCATAAAACATATTGGAGGGGACATTAAAGGCATAGAACTAACTACTCTAGGTTCTGTGTTTGTATGAGACCATCGTACAGTAGTTAGATTAAAAGCTGTAGCATGGAACTCTTCAAAGGCTTTGGGCCTAACTTGTGGTAAAAACCCATGTTGAGTGGCCGTCACAGATGGAAGGCAGACTGCACAACGTGACAGATTAAAATGTTTTGTAACTGAGTGTAACTGTGACTCAAAAATATTTGGATATTCCCCATAACTTTCCCAAGATTCTAAATGCAGTACTGCTTCATTAACAATAATATGCCACAGCACAACTAAGACCAAATACAGAAACATTCTTAGCAAACCTCTAAATATCTGAAACTATAATTACTCCAAAAATAAATGTTCTAAGACAAACTAAAAATACACCTACTCTTCTTAATATGATGAAGATATATAGTATAGCTATAACTACCCTCTAATTCTCAAATGTTTCATAAAGTAGAGGTTAAGTGCCAAAAGATCATTGCATATATATCAGTAAATTACTAATTCAAACTAACTATATCCACCTAATCAGTAGTGTAAATGTTGGACAAAGGTCTTTTGCAGAATTAGTCCATTCAAAAAGCACATAAATCCTGATGATCTTTTCTATAATATTAATGTAATGTTCAATAAGTCTCTGTGTTGTATTTTCTTGATTCACTGATGAAGGGAGCCATCGTCTGGAGTCTGTGAAGGAGCCTTTTTACACTGTGTAAGGTGTATCCAACGAGAATGTCCTTCCACTTTACAAGCCGAGTATCCCACCAGGAGCACACGAAATGGACCTAGAAACTTGGGAGCCAGAAGCGTCTTTGGATGCAAATTTTTAATCAGGACCCAGTCTGGTGACTTCACTTCTGGATATGATGATTCTGTCATCTCATTGAGGATTCACTTGCAATAAAGGGGAAACAGACAGGACTGAGTGCAACCGTGAGCAATAAGTCAAAATATCGCTGCGCAGCAATTGGGGATCTGGGATAACTTCCAAGTCATGTGGAGAAGTAGCTGGACGTCCAGTAACTATTTCATATGGCGTCAGGCTGGAGGAATTACACACTGCCATAAGGGCAAAGGGAAGGGCTTCTGTCCAATCTGTAGCCCAATCCTGTGTCAGAGTGCATAAGTGACCTTTGAGTGTCCTAGTCATCCGTTCCACTTGACCAGAGCTTCGCGGATGATAAGGAGTGTGCAGTTGTCTCTTAATACCAAACCAAATTTTCAATACCCTCCCAGACACTCGCAACAAAGGCTGGACCCAGACAAAAAGAAAGAACAAACAGGAATAAACTGAGTGATCAGTAATCTGATGACAACCCCAACAGTCATACTGGTAGTGGGATAAACTTCTACCCATCCAGAGAATAGACAAGTGACCACCAGACAAATACCACTGCCTTCCTCTGGCACAGGGCAGATCTGCAAAACAGGCTTCAAAATAAAAAAGAGTTCGGAAGGCAGAAATCTTAATAACTGACCCTAAGCTGACCCTACAGTGCCAGTCTTGAAACAGTGCAGACAAGCTGTGCCACAGGAAAAATAACAGAAGTTCAGGTGATACCGGAGAACCAAAAAGGCATAATTCATAGCCACAGCGGTAAAGCTTATGATGCAGGAACAGGGCAAGTAGAAACAAAAGACTGTCAGGACAAATAAGCAGATGATCCTCTTTCCAGCAGTTCTGAGCATCACAGGTGCACCCCACGAAGTCAGAGTCTGGGTTTCAAAGGAAGTATCTTGCTATTGCTGCAAGAAAGATGAAAGGGAAAACAAAGTCCTATTAAACGGTGTTAAATACAGCAATGTTGGTGACACTGATGCCCGAAGAGCGGCTTGCCATGCTTCTTGGTTTGAAAAATGGTTGTCCTTTGCAAACACTTCTGCTAGCTGTGCACTGGCAAATGGCAAAGAAGCTGTTTCCACTACATCATTAACTGTTGTGACTGCATAGCCCATCTTGTACAGAAAATGTCAAAATAGTTTGGAAACAATCATGAGACCCATCCTCCTCCACAGGTGTTGAAGGGTTGCATATTGATGTAGTACATACTGAAACATGAAGCGGAGAAATGACTAATTCCAAAGTCAATAAAACGTGTGGAGGACAAAGGCTGAGTCTTGGTTAGATGGAACAAAAAGGGCGCTGTAGAACCAGAAAATCAATAAGCTTCAATTGCAAAAGCCACTGCTACCAAACTACGTAGACATAGTGGGAGTCCCAAAGTCACTGCATCAAATCGCTTTGAGAAATAGCCTTCTGGCTTGCAACCAGTTGGGAAAGCTTGTAAAAGCACACAGGTAGCAGAGGAATCAAAAATAGCCACATACAATTTGAATGGTAAAGAATAATCATATACAATAAACATGGCGCATTTCCCAGTGCAATTTTTACATTTAAAAGAAACCTCCCACTGTGATAATGTGGGTACAATGAGGCCTTCAGATCCTTCTTTCCAAGATGAGAGCATAAAGCGGAGCAGTAAGATCTTGAGAAATTCGCTAGCTATTATTTACAGAAAATTAATAAACTCAGGAAGCTACGCAATAACACTGGTGTCGCTGGAAAAAGGCACTGACAGAATAGGTTTCAATCTAGCAGAGGTAATTGCATGACCAGATGGTGTTAGAACAACACCCAGGAAAGTAACATTTTGAGATACAAATTGCAGTTTAGACAGATTAACCTTCAAACCTAAATTAGTAATATGAGCTAATAGAGACAAAGAATCTGACAAACAAACTCATAACATGGTGAACATAAAAGCAAATCATCCACATATTGAACTAAAGAGGAATGGTCGAGTCTTACATCAAATAATGCAGTTCTTAGGGCCTGTGAAACATATACAGGACTATCAGTGTACCCTTGATACAAAGTGGTCCAAATATTTTGTTTATCTTCAAAATGGAAAGCAAATAAAAAAATTGGTTGTCTTGCAAATTCTCACTGAAAAATAAGCAGAACTCACATCTACAACAGAAAACCAGGTAGTCCCTGAAGGTATCTGTGTCCAGATATCATGTGGATTTGGCACCAAGGGAAAAATTGGCAAAATCACATTATTTACTGCTCGCAGGTCTTGCACAAACCTATAAGTCTTACCGTCAGCCTTTAGTACAGGAAGAATTGGAGTCTTACATAATGAAGTTGTAGAATAAATGACACCTTGTTTCTGAATATCTTTAGTCACAGGACGAATTCCATCAATGGCAGCTGCTGGCAGTGGATATTGCTTGAATCTAGGAAGCTGAACTCCAGGTTTCACTGTGATTTTCACAGGCGGGATAGAAAAAAATCCAACATTAGATGCTGGCACTGCCCACAAAGTAGAAGGAAGTTCTCCAAGAGCAGGACGAATGGTACTGGCATCTGCAGGAGACGGCACTTCAGAGAGAGAGAGTACAGCTGGAATTATAACTTCCCACTCAGCCAGGATAGAGTGAATTCAGCTGTTACCGGAGGGGGAGGAGGGAAATCAGCTCTCTGACCATCAAGATTCCGATTCCGGGGACAGTCTCACCACAAGTATCTCTGGACTGTCCACGCCCTCATTGAGGATTCCCATAACCTCCTCTGTTTTTACCTCTCCCCCCTGCCCATGGGTGGCTGTATAGATTGAGCAATTTAGTATTTTCACATCAATTTTAGTTCACTCTTCTTGCAGATCCTTGATAAATTTCAAATCACAGTCTCAAGCTCCTTCCAGAATTGCATCAGCTGTTCTAGCTGGCCAATCTATTATTGAAGTTTCTAAAATTTCTTTTATTCTCGGGATTAAACCATTTACAAAAATATTAGTGAATCCTGAAGGTGTGTCTTCTGCTTCACCAGAATAGTCTTTAAAAGCTAGCATGCACCTAGTGTGAAAATCTGTAACCTTTTCACCCCTATCCTGCCTTAGAGATGTTAATCTCGACCAATCCTTTACAAGTTTGCATACTACTATAAGGAATTCTAACAATTTTTTTCTTTACACAAAAACAAAATTATCTCTTTGAGTCTTCTCTTGGAAATCTATCACAGGGTCTGTCACGAACTGGATGAGTGACCCTATGAAAATCAGCTGGATTATAAAAACACGGTTCTGAGCAAATTATCTAGAGCTGCCCACATGTGATTATAACTGTTAGTTATTTGAGACCATAAAGATACAAATCTACCAGGATTATCCCTGTAGTTAGGAAAAGTTTTAGCCAAATCAAACACTTCTTTAAGTAGTCACAATATCATTTCCCACAGCTGCTTCAGTTTAACAGTGGCAGAACATAAATTATGTTGCTGGTGTAGAACATCCTGAATAGAGCCTAGATCATAATATAATTGATCACACTCCTCTTTGCAAGTTTCATAATGTCTAAATCTCTCTCAATTTTATCAATAAGTTCATCAGAAACACTTAATTCTTTTGCAACAGAAACACTATGACCTATTGCCATTCTTAAAATTCTTATTACAAGTACAACACTTTCCGTTTCTTGGTTCAAACGTGCTCTCAATTCTTTGAGCTGGGAAACATTCCAAATATCCAAAATACACAATACTACTCCCCCTAACTGCTGTTGCACTTAAGCATTTTCTTTTTCTCTTAGCTCTGCTACATGAGTGACCCGCACTTGCTCAGCTGGTCATTAATTACATTTCTTAACACAAACATCTTTTGTTTCAAAACATAAACATTCCAATGTTTTGCATCATGTACCATCTGTTCCCATCATGTAAGCACATTTGCACAGTTCACCTTTAACAGCTAACCCATATCTCAGGCAATGGACCTTATCTACAGAGAAAGTTCCCTCCCAAGGAAACTGCAAATTCACATTACCTTTTGTCACTGAATCCCTATGTGCTACGGAATTGATGGCTACATCACCATGCCTCTCCACCTTATTGACCGGTAGTCGCACTATCATTCCCTCGGAATCCAACTCAATCCCTAGAAAAGTAATCCTGGTCACCGGGCCCACTGTCTTGTTATTGGCCAAAGGGACCCCTAACTCTCCCGCCATCTCTATAAACCCTGCCAGAAGCTCCCTGCAGCCCATTGACTGTGCTGCCCCGACAAACAGAAAATTGTTCAAATAATGCACCACCTCAGGCTGCCCAACCCTCTGTACCACGACCCAGTGCAAGAAAGAACTAAACTTCTTGAAATATGCACATGACACTGCACAACCCATCGGCATGCACTTATCGAAATAGAACCCTCCTTCGAATTGGAAGCCTAGTAAATGAAACGACGAAGGATGCACCAGGAGCAAACAAAATGCCGACTCGATATCCACTTTCGCCATCCATGCCCCCCAACCCGCATTCCTAAGTAACTCCACCGCCCCATCAAAAGAGGCATACTTAACCGTACACCAGTCTCGCGGTATGGTATCGTTAACCGATGCCCCGGTTGGACTCGACAGATTGTGTATTAAATGAAATTTGCCAGGTTCTTTTTTGGGTATAAGCCCCAATGGAGATGACACAAAGTGTGAAAAAGGTGGCTGCCGAAACGGGCCCGCTATTCTACCTAAACTCAACTCAACCGCCAACTTTTCCCGTGCTATCGTCGCCCATCGGCGCACGGTCACCGAGTTCCGTGCCAACGTACCTAAAACAACACCCCAAACTGGGATAACAAAACCAAACTGAAAACCGAACTGCAATACTGCATACTGCCCTATCTTTCCTCTTCGGGTATTGCCCAAGCCACTCCCTTAACACCTCCACCTTTATGGGGGACGGGGCCATTCCAAATCCCTTCTCACTACTTGGCTGCTGCACCAAGAGCGGCCCCTGCTCCTTTCTTAACACATTTTGCTGCCGAATGTACCCCCCCGCAGCTCGAGCAAGCATGCCGGAACTTACAGTCCGGGAAGGGGCAAACGGACTTATTATACCACCAACACACGTCCCTGCCTCCACTTCCTGCTGGCTTAGACTGCAAAATGGGGCCCCCGCTCTGAAAGGAATGACTCGCCCCAGCGGTGGACCCTGACTCACCCCTTCCTCCACTCCCCGAACCAGACCCCATTCTGGCCGACATCTGCATCAGACACAGATTGATATCCTGCATACCCCACATTAATCCCTTAGTCCCCTCCATTTTGTCTCAAAACCTTTCATCATAGTTAAGCCACACCCATCCCTCATGGGATTGCGAGGCTTCCAGAATTGAATCCGCATAAGCCAGCAATATACCATACTGGTCCGGGCGATGATGACCCCAAACACTCGCCAACCGCAAAAAAGCCCTAACCCAATTTACTACCGACTGAGAAACCTTTCTGATCCGCCCGGCCATTTCGTCCTCCTTCCCCTTTTTCCTGCTCTCTCCCGACCTCTTCCTCCCCACGAGCAAACGGAAAATATCTATATATTTCCGCTTTTGTATTTTACGCCGTAACTTCCTCGGGACACCCTCCCATAACTCCGACAACATCGCTGAAGCTGAATTACCGCCGACTGATATATATGCCACCCCTTCGCGCCCTTGTGCCCCTACCATCATGCCTTCTTCGCTCGACGACAACGCAGACGAGCCCGAAGACGATGAGGAAGAGGATTCCGAACTATGCCATCGATGACAGACGTGTTTCCTTTTCCTGCTCGCCTTTCCCGAGCGTTCTCTCCGTGTACCGCCCCCTTCATGCCCCGCCCCTTCATCCACCCTTGACTCACCCTTCTCCACTCCCAATGCCGCGCCTGGCATTGACTGGCTCCACCTGTTATGATGCAGATTCTCATTCCGCTGCCACGCACTGTCTTCTCGTGGTGCAGCCCGATCCTCCTGCGCCGCCCCAGGCACTGTGTCCCTCGACATCATCCGCGAAGGCTCCGCTATACCAGGCGTGAATCCAGGTGACGCCACCACCGGGGCCTGAAAAGAGATAAAAGGAAAACCAGGAGAAGAAACCCCCGGGGCCCATGCTGGTTGCCAAGCTCCCACCCATGCTGTTCTCGAAGACCCTTGCCCCCCGCTCGCCCAGTGATTGGCTGGGGTCTGATAACCAGCTAGCCCATACCCTATCGGTACCGTCACCCCACTTCCCGGGGTCAATAAATCTCCCCTTTCCCTGCCGCAGAGCATGTACCCCGGCATGTCGCCCCCCCCTAGAATCCGCCCCCCCCCCCCGAAATTGGGACCGGCCCCTATCCACCACCCTGGCTCCACCATCACCCCCCTGCCTGGCTCAGATGTAGCCCCTACGGAGCTGCCTTCCTGACTAACACCTCCTCTGCCCGCTGCCAGTTCCTCAGCCACTCCTCTCACGGCAGGTGGTTGAGTCCCATGTCCCCTAACTGCATTGCCCCTCCTTCCTCCGCCTGGAGCAGCACGCCGTCCACGGGCCGGACACCTTGCCTCCCCTCCACCGCGTTGGACTACTGGGGCCTCCCCTGCACTCCGCGTACCCACCGCTCGTCCACGGTCTGTCCCTTGACCCCTTTTACCACCTCTCCTCTTGTACGCTCCCCCACCTCTACTCCCTCGACCTCAACTCGACTGGGGCCTCTTGGGTGCCATGTCTCTGACACCCCTGACTGCCCCGCTCCTGCCTTTAATTTTTCTTTATATATATTTATTTATTTTTACCTCTTCTTTCTTCTCTACTTTCCCTTTTTTTTTTTTTTTATATTTTGTACCGGCCCGACCCCCCTTCTAGCCCAACCACTGGCTAACTTTAACTTTTACTCAGCCCCCTGCACCCCAACTCGCCTGCACAGAAAGAGCCTGCTTCCACCTGCTGTCCCGCCAAGACTCCCGACTCAGCAGCCCCTGCTCTTTCGGCCCCGATCCGACTCCCAACTGCCGCTGCCACCGTTCGAGGCCTCCCGATCTCTCTCCTCAATCCGCCACGCTCCCAGCTCCCTTCACATGTGCTCAGCCACCGCCGCCGCCGGCCGAGCACATGCGCTGTCTCGCTCACAATTGGCTCCTGTGCGCGCGATCGCGCACCCAGAATCAATCATTTTAAAGGACGTGCCAGTGTCTTCGCCGCCACCCTGTGCTCCCCCCTCCTCCTTTTCAAACTTAGGAGCGCGCAGGGTCCCGCGCCGGGCCGAGCACCCGGTTAACGCCGGTCGCCGGGACCCTGCCCACGCCCTTTATCATAATGAATGAAGAAAAGGCAGTTTAGATACCTGGGACCTGCAGTGGAATGAATGTGGAGGAATAGAGAGAGCATTCTAGGAATATGCCCATGTCCTACTATAGTCCACCAACCAAACTAAAGAGAAATTTCTTTAAAATGAGATTAGCAACAGATCTAGCTTCCAATGCAACTGTGAAAGGTCAGGTTCAGATACCATCTTCATAGAGAGACAAAGAAGACCAAGGCGATGGGTTGGGGATTCAGGAGAGAAGCAGTAGTTAAAGCCAACAAAGCAGTGTGGTAGGTACACCTATTCCAAGCTTAGAAGTGCATGAGGTTGACTTTAGCAGATACAAAATGGGAAAGATTCCCTGGTTTTCCAAGCTCTCCTTCATCCTCTGATCTAGTGCAGCAGCAATAGCAGCAGTCCTCCCCAAAGAAGTAATGAGGAAACCTCTCAAAATATCAGAGCTGTGGAGGTATTTTAAAGTGCTTGAGGATCTGGGGTATACAGAATGCAATTACATTAGGAAGCACGTTTTGTTTGATTTTTTTATTTATTTATTTAAGAGTTTTCTACACTGCCTTTTCTAGAAATCAAAGCGGTTTACAATGAACAGAATCAATTACATCAAACAGCTGGATAACATATTAAGTAATACATAGTGAAGCAAAATATGATAAATGTAGAGTATCAGAATGAGCTAATAACATATTTATAGTTTCATCATCAACGTACTTACATATGTAATAGTTACAAGAGGTGCAACTAATCAGTCATTTGTGATATGATGTGTGTGAAATTTACCGTAACTATGATTAATTGCTGGATTTACAATTAGTGTATGGTTCCTGGATGTACTATGTATAGATGGGCTAACTACTGGTTAAGTATGCATTCTAGTAGTCTAAAATTTATGTTGTATCAATGAATAGTGTATAAAGTTGATCATATCCATTAGGTAGTTTGGAGATCTGTAAACTGTAATGGGTAGTGATTGAGGGTTTAGGTTGGGTATGTTTGAGAGTTTTGGAGTGCATTCTAAACAGATACGTTTTAATCTCCTTGTGAAATGTAGCCAGTTCATTAATACTTTTTAGATTTTCTGGGAGGGAATTCCAGAGCACAGGTGCAACATAAGTAAATGCTCTATTAGTGGTTCAATGAGTTGAATTACGATAGTCAGAAGGGACAACTAGAGCATTTTGTGAATGTCCTCTTCATACTTATTCATTTGAGTGCATGCTAATAAGCATGGAGAGGTGGGATGGGGCTATGTTTTTTTAGGAGTTTGAAGGTGATCATTAATGATGTATATTTAATGTGGCATTTGATGGGTAACCAGTGTAGGCCATATAGGATGGGGTAATTATTTGTGCAACTCCATATTTATCAGTATAGCTGGTTTATCAGTTGTTTAGGGAGACCATGGAGTATACTGTTACAGTAATCAAGGTGAGGTGTGATTATTACCTGGAGCTCCGATCTAAAGTCAAAGCTTGAGAGTAGTGGTCTCAGTTGCTGTATCAACCTTAGTTTGAAATAGATATTACTTGTGGTTGACTTTATGTGTGAAACTATGCTGAGTGTTTTGTCTAGGGTTACTATGATGTTGGCCTCTTTCAGATGTAATGTGGTAGTGGGGAGGGGGGGGGCGTAAAAGTTGTAGTTCCTTGTGACATGTAATACTTCAGTTTTCTCCAGGTTAATATTTATGTTGTGAGAGTTCAGCCATGCTGAAGCTTCACTGAAACATGTTATAATCTGGTTGACAGATGGGTTTGTAGTGTGAACAGGTAAATACAACATTATGTCATCCTCATAAATGTGGTATCCTACTTTGAATTTCTTGAAGATAGTACAGATTGGCTGTAAATAAATATTAAATAAGAGGGCAGAAAAGGATGAGCCCTTCGGTAATCTTTGTTCTTGTCTATATGGTTTGGATGTTTGATGGCCAATTTTAACCTGTTGAGAGCGGTCTGACAGATAGGACTGAAACCACTGAAAAACTGTACCATGTAGACCTATTTGCTGGAGTGTATTTAGGAGTATACCATGATGTATGCTGTCAAATGCTGAGACTATATCTAAGTATATTAGGATGAAAACCTGCTTTGAGTTGTTTATTCCCCTAATGAGCTTGTCCAAGAGGGCTAGTAGCAGTGGGCCTGATTCTGTCCGGCACGTCCATCCCCTCTGTGTGTCCGGTCTAAACCAGATGCACAGAGGGGAACGCGATTCAGTCCTGCCTGCATGTGCATTAAAAGTCCGATTGACTCAGTCAGGGATTTTAAATGGAGCTCTGGTGCCATGATGTCCTGTTGCCATGGCACTGCGGCTCCATTTAAAAGCCACGATACCAGCCGCCAAGGAAAAGGGTTTATTTCCCACAACCTGACCCCTGATTTAGCCTCCTAAGGCCAGGGTTGGGCTGCAGGGAATAAATCATGGCCCCTTTGCCCCATCTGCACCCTGGCAGCAGAAAAAACAAATGTCCAAGGATGTTATTCCATCTGTGAGGTGAAATAACTTCCCCAGACATTTTTCCGGCCACGGACGACAAACCTCTTCCAGAGACGGGGAAGCTGTAAAACTAGAGGGCATGACATGAAGCTGCAAGGTGGTAAATTGAAAGACAATGTCAGGAAATACTTTTTTACTGAAAGGGTGGTGGATGCTTGGAATGCCCTCCCAATGGAGGTGGTGGGGGCAAACAGTGACGGAATTCAAAGTGGCCTGGGACAGACACAGTGAATCATTTTACAGCAACAAGATTAAATCAAAATAAACTGAACCATCTAATTTCTCAATAAATAGGGGTGTCCTACATGGAGCGATGGGGGGAGGAGCGGTGGGTTCACCCCTAAACAAACAAAGAAACAACAATATGGGGAGGGGTGAAGACATGGGGAGGGGTGCACCTGCTCCTGGTGGGTGCACCACTAAGCAAAGACATGGGTAGGGGTGCACCTACTCTCTAAAAGACATGGGAAGGGGTGCACCTACTCCTGCCATATTGCTGGGCAGACTAAATGGACGATACTGGTCTTTATCGGCCGTCATTTACTATGTTACTATGTTACTATGTGATTTGGTCAGAGCCCATACTGAGGTTCATAAAGAGATGAGTTTAGTCCTGTAGCTGAATTTGTACCATTTTTTCAGTGACTTTTGCCAGGAACCGGAGGCTAGAGATTGATCTATAAGAATTAGAGCTTTTTTTATCCATGGATTTATGCTTGAGAATTGGGCAGATTATTGTTTGTTTTAGGGTTTTTGGCATATGTCCTGTTTTCAATGATAAGTTGACCATTTTACGAATGATGGGGGAGAGTTCAGCATGGGAGGCTTTTACCCAACTGACTGGGCAAATGATACTGCTAGGTATACCTCGGAACGTATCAAAAGTGACTTCATGGCTCTGGGACAGAGGGTGAAGCAATTAGGTGCACAGGTGGTGTTCTCTTCAATCCTCCCTGTTGAGGGTAAAGGCCAAGGCAGAGAGGCTCGCATCCTGGAGATTAATGCATGGCTGCATGGATGGTGTCATCGAGAGTGTTTTGGTTTCCTAGACCATGGGATGCTGTTCCAAGGGTTGCAGAGCAGAGATGGCATCCATCTGTCCAAGAAAGGTCAACGCATCTTTGGTAGTAGACTGGCTAATCTACTGAAGAGGGCTTTAAACTAGATTCGTTGGGGATGGGTGAAGAAAGCCCCCAGGTAAGTGAAAGCCCCCAGGTAGGTGATACATTAAATACCTTTATGGAAATGGGTAACAGGGGTAATATATGGAAAGCAGTGTGTATTAATGCCCGTAGCATGGGAAATAAGATCCCTGAAGTTGAAGCTTTGGTGGGAGTGGCTGACTTGGATTTAGTGGCAGTTACAGAAACATGGTTCACAGAAAACCATGACTGGGATGTAACTATACCTGGCTATACTTTATTCAGAAAGAAGAGGGGAGGAAGAAGGGGGAGGAGGAGTGGCACTATATGTAAAAACTACTATTAAAGCTTTGGAATTACAGAGCTTAAAAGGGAGAGAGGAGGCATTGTGGGTTAAACTAGAAAGAGGGAAAGAGAAATCTATTTACACTGGTGTGATATACAGACCTCCCTGACAAGAGGAAGAGGTGGACAGAGAATTGATTGAAGACATACGCAGCATTGCTAGGAAAGGGGAAGTGCTACTGATAGGAGATTTCAATATGCCAGATGTTGATTGGCACATTCCTGCTGCAGTATCATCTAGAAGTAAGGAGATCCTGGATTCTCTACAGGGAGAACTATTCAGGCAATTGGTAACAGACCCCACATGTGAAGGGGCCATACTGGACTTGGTGCTTACCAATGGTGAAAGTGTTTCTGATGTTGTAGTGGGAGATCATTCTGCATCCAGTGATCACCAGATGGTGTGGTTCAGTATTAGGACTAGGGCTGTTAGAATCCATTCCAAGGTGAGGATCTTAGACTTTAGGAAGACTAACTTTGCGAAGATGGGCCAATACCTCAGGGAGTCGTTAGTGGGATGGGAACAGCTGGGGGATGTAGAAAAACAGTGGGCAAAACTGAAAGGGGGTATTTTAAAGGCAACCAACCTTTTTGTTAAAATGGTAAATAAAGGCAAAAGGAACAGAAGACCGCTATGGTTTTCGAAGGAAGTAGCTGAAAAAGTGAAGAAAAAGAGGGAGGCCTTCATGAAATACAAGAGATCACAGAGAGAGGAAGACAGGCATCTGCATTTGGAAAAACTTAGAGAAGCTAGCAAAGTAGTCAAGAAGGCAAAGATTCAAAAGGAGGAGGAAATAGCCAATGCAATAAAATGGGGGGATAAGACATTTTTCAGATATATTAGTGAGAAGAGGAAGGGCAAAAGTGGTATTGTCAGACTCAAGGGTGCAGGGGGGGAATATGTAGAAGCTGATAAGGATAAAGCGGAATTGCTTAACAAATATTTCTGTTCTGTGTTCACAGATGAAGAACCAGGAGCAGGACCTCAGAAAACACCCACAAATAAGAACTGAAGCGAGGGACATCTTGAACAATTTTCAGAAGACTGTGCTCGTGAGAAACTAGCTCAACTTAAAGTAGACAAAGCGATGGGACCCGATGGGATACATCCTAGAATACTGAAGAAACTTGGGGACGTTCTAGCAACTCCACTGACTGACCTTTTCAATGCCTCGTTGGAGTCGGGAGTGGTGCCAAAGGACTGGAGAGAGGCTCATGTGGTGCCTTTACACAAAAGCGGAAGTAAGGATGTGGTTGAAAACTACAGGCCGGTTAGTTTAACTTCGGTGGTGAGTAAATTATTGGAAACGCTGCTGAAAGAGAAAATAGTGAGGTTTCCGGGGTCCAGCAGATTACAGTTTCCGAGGTAGCATGAATTCAGCAGAGGCGGCGTTTTTTGGAAGAGCTGGTTTATGAGATAAGAGTTTTCCACGACGAGAGTACAGAATTATCACCATCCAAACTATGCGCAGCTCCGGTCAAATTTGGTTAAGAGCCTACCGACAGTGATTTATCCCCTGAAGAACCTCGAAACATAGAGAGAAACGCGGAAGTAACGTTATGTGTGAGGCGTTGGGTGAATAAGACACATGGTGTATAATCAAAGGAGAGGCTTGAAAGAAGACTTGGAAATTATCAAGTTAAAGGTTTCTGAAAACCATTAAGTTCAAGGTTTTACTGAAATACAAAAATTGAGAAGTTAAGTACATGTTTTCACAAGAGACTGTTTGTATGTGTTTAAAAGCATAATTTTCAAACACTAGAGAGAGGGTGTTAATAACTAAAGAAAAATACCACGAACCAAGTCATTGATGCTATCGGCGCCGCTGGTGAATGTGAATTTTTCTTTCCCAGCATTACAGCTGCCAACTGGTCTGAGACGGTTCATTGGTTTCATTGAAATATCTAGTATAACGATTAAAGGTATCAGCCTCCTATATATCCTGCTATATAGAGTTACATTGGAGTGACTTTAACCTCTCCAGGCATTCGCGGCTTCATTGAAACAATCGCCAGTGTGAAGGAAAAGGCTCTTCACGCTGGCAGGCTGTGCAGAGGGAGCCAGGGTCTTGCGCGGGCTTCTCCGGCTCCCTCTGCAGCTATCCATTGAGCGAGAATGTGGTTCACGTGGGGCCCCCTGAAGCGCGGGGCCCTGTGCGAACAACATTCTCGCTCAATGGACGGGCCGGCCCTGGTTGCACATGTTCCCTTTTGTTCTTGAACACCTTCTGTGTACTTTGATTCATGCTTTATATGTTCCAGGTCCCAATATGTAAGACATCTTTGCAGTTTCTGACTCTCATATCAACTGCAACTACATCAGCGGTTGAATGTCCCAAGGACTTTCTTCCAACCGCATTATAAATGTCAGCTTTATTCTGAAGAGTCTTCAGTTCTTTCCAGTAGCTCAATAACGGCAATTTGTTTTGTTGTAACTATCAACTGGATTTTTGTAACAAGTCACATAAGTAGATTGCCAGACCTTTCTTCCATGAAAGTAATGCCAGTATTGTTTCCATTGTTTCCATTGTTACAGAAATGTGATCCACAACCACCAGCACTGTCCCAAACTACTAGTCCAGATGAGTGGTTTTGTCTTAGACAGGTCTCATCTGAGCTGCTAGACTATCCTAGAAAACCCTGACATTAGTTAATTTACCAGTGGCATAGCCCTCACAGAACAACAAACCACAAACTAAGGGCCTTGTTTACTAAAGACCTTCACCCATTTTGTGTCTATGGGAAAAATGCTTAGTAAACAGGGCCCTAAGTGAGCAAAAGCATTCCATAAATAAAGCAAATAAAAGAGTGGATAAAGGGCATCCCTGCCTCTATGGATCTGGAAAGGTAGAAAAATGAAACCAATAATCTTGATCTATGCCATTGGAGAATAGTAGAGACTTTGAATCCACTGTAAGAAGTGGGTACTAATGCCAAATTCCTTTAGCACAAAATAAAGAGAGCCACTCCATCCTATCAAATGCCTTTTCAATATATAGGGAGACTGACAGGTTATCTTTATAGTCAGCACCGTACCTGGATGCTTCAAAACAAATCTGTTTTGGTCTCTGTGAAGAAGAAATAGGAGGAAATTCTTTAGCTCTAATGCTAATACTTTTGCTAGAATTTTAGGAGGTAGATTAACTGATGAGATCTACAGAATTATGAATTACAGAAATGTGAGCCATCAGCAATCATTTCAGTAGAGTGCCACTTTTTAATACACTATTCAAAATGTTCACCAATCTTGGGGAAAGTTGAGCTGCAAATATTTTATAAAACAGTAGGAAAAGGTTATCTGCTTCTTTTCTCTTACTATGCTTCAACATCTCCAGAAGTAATTTTAGCCTTAGACTTAGTAGTGGTGGTTATCTATTCCGGTTCCTAGATCCTAAACATCCAAAGCATACCGGGATCTATATGTCATAAAAAATGCAAATATTTGAACTTTAACAGGTGGTTTTCTCATCCCGAATTACAAGCAAGCAGTCCTGAAATGGTAAACCAATAATTTACTGGCCTTTTTCTCTTCTTCACAGTACTGCCACCTTGTCCACAAATGATATACTGACCTTATTGAAGACAATCTGGAAAGTTGTCCTACCAAGTAAATCTTGTCTCTTGATATACTCAGATCTATAGAACTAGTAGAACTGGAGTGGAGGAGTAGCCTAATGTTTAAGACACCCATGGCTGAGAATGGAGGCCGTGGGACACAGGCAGGAAGAGGGTGCCAGTGCCAGTGCCAGTGCCAGGATAGGCTAAGAGGTGAGGGGAGGGTGGAGGTGCAGGAGGGTGGACCTGGGGAAGGCTATTTAATAGTCCGTGGGGCCTTGGGTTGCCCTTTTGCCCCTCCGGAGTGACAGGACCCCTCACACAGTCTGCCATACACGTTGTGAGTCTGGCGGCGGCATTCAGACAGCTTACCCAGCGGATGGAAGTTTTGCTTTTACCTTCCCACACTGCCGATGCCCTCTTTACAGCCAATGCTCAGCATAGTACTTTATCTTTATTGTCATTTGATATACCGCCCTAGGCAGCAAGGCATCAGAGCAGTTTACAAAAGTCCAAAGTAAAACAAGGAAAAAGGAAAGGAATGTCAAATCATACATAGGATAGGACATGAAAAAAAGAAAATGGAGAGGAGAGGGATGGGCAAGATGGGGAAGAGAGGGGGACTGAGGGGGAGCAGGCTAGGGGAGAGGCTGCTTGAGGGAAGGGGATGGAAGGTCATAAGCCAACTGAAACAGATGCACTATATCCCCTCCGCCAGTATCACTTGTCCTCCGAATGATGAGATGTTCAGATGACAGGGCCTTGAGAGTAGCGCCTCCTTCCTCCCCTCCCCGTCAAGTTGCTAAGTCCTTTCCGGGTACCTGTTGCCCATCGCAAGTGCTTGCTGCTGAGGAGGGCAAGGCGGGGAGCAGGGAGACGTGGAAGAAGAGTGTTGCCACACAAAGTCTCTCCTTCCTCCCTCATGCCGACATTGGGGCCTCTCTGGTTCTTACAAACCCCCTCCCCCCAATACAACATCGCCACTGGGGAAGGCAGCGGAGAAAGTGGTGAGGTTCTGAGAGAGGGAAAGGCTGCAATCCATGTAGGCAGGAGAATAAGGGGCCATAAGTCTAATGGGCCTAGGCCCCCTTTTTCAACAGGTGTAGGGATGGCCGTTTGTTGAACAGGTCCTTACCTGGCGGCCATGTTGGAGTTGGCAAGGATACATTTCTGGCTTGCCCACTTCTAATATGTGTAAGCTACAGTTGTCACGTAGAGTGCAGGTTTTCCAAAAATAGTCTCAAAATTACTGCTCTGAATTGGTTTGTGTACAGAGCTAGCAGTTAATAGTTCCCCATAATCTGCATCAAATGATACAATCACTTAACCAATTTCACTGACTTCAGTGGAGTTCGTGAGATGGAGGATGCTTGCAGCACAAGATGTTAGCAAATATGCATGATAGGGCATGCTTAGAATAGTTTTGAGGTACAGTTGTGGTCAACAGTATTGGTTTACTATTAAAAAAATAACATTGTAAGTTAAAAAGGGGTTAAAAGGGTCTGTCATCTAATAGTGGTTATAGAGAATTGTGGTATGCTTTTAGGGATAGGGATATGGATGGTGGAATCAAGTTTGTATTTTAAATGTTGATTTTAAAAAAAGAGGACGTAGTAGTGTCTGATAGTAATGGGGGGCATCACGGAGACATTTGGTGGACCCGTAGTAGAGGGTTTTGAAGTTCTGGTTTGAGGGGGTGAGTGCACGCAGTTGATGACCTGTTTTTTCCTCTCTTTGTCTCTTCCTAGTTTTCTGAATGCTCCTATGTGCAGAGTAAACCATTCTGCTTCTTGATTGTGCTCTATAGAGTCCTCATAGGTTTCCCCAGAAGGTTTCAGTTTTGGTTTCGGCTGTGGTAGGTGGTGGTTTTACCATATTATTATTCTTAATCAATCTCTATGAGGCCTAACCCTCCATCTGCTCTAGGGATGTGTAGTCTTGGAATGCACTGGTTCATCTGGATTGCTTCAGGGGCATGGAGAAATTTTCTTGTCGCACATCCAGTTTTTTAGAGATCTCTTGGATGCCAGTACACAGTCCTAGAGCTGTACGGGACTGCAGGAATTGCCAGCTAATTGATTGCTTGTATCTTGTGGGAGGAGTGGCCTAGTGGTTAGGACAAGGTACTTCGGGCCGGGGGTTCAAGTCCCACCTGGGGACAGCAATCTCAGGCCGGAGGGACTGGGATTTCTAGGCCTATAAGCACTCCTTGTGGTCTTGGGCAAGCCACTTAACCCTCCATTGCCCATGTTCCCTGTAAGTATTAGCATATGTGTGTCATATCCCCTCATGTTAAATGTATCTCCCAATTGACTGCTTTGACCCGGTGAAAAGCGGGATATAAATACAGCTAAATAAATCTTGTTCTGTGATGTTGAAGCACTTTTCAATGGTGATTTTGGTCTCCTGTAGTGTTCTTTACTGTTTTTTTTCTCTCAGTGGTTTCTGCTTGGGTGTCGTTTCTTCTTCTACCCCGAGATGCTTATATATGCCTTCCTGTTCAGGGTCCGAGATGTCACGGCCCTTGCCCGGGGGTACGTTTTTTCCATCTTGCTCAATTTGCCTGAAAAAAAATATATTGCCTTGGTGCACTCGTTGGGGCCAGGAGCCTTCCTGATGTCAACCGAGAGGCTTTTCATCATATGGAGTTGCTCTGCTGTGGAGCTTCGGATTATCGACAGGTAGTAGGTGGAATGTTGTTTCCAGAGTCATTTCTTTCTTTGGAATTCGGGCAGAATCCACATCACAAGGCATTGGTGAGAGTGCTCACTGGATGGGGCACCCCATTGGGGGGGGGGGGCGGGAGAGTGGAAGTGGCAACGGAGAAGCTCCCTGCGATGTTCCTTGCTGGATCTTCACGTGGGGAGTCAGGTGCTGACCATTTTCATATTTTAAAGGGGTGTGATTTGCCATATTGTTATGGTAAATTTAATGTACTCTCTCAAACCCGGATTTACTTTGTATATTTCAAGGCAATTTATTAGACAAGAGTGTGGGACACTGTCGACACTATTAGGGAGGCCTGGAGGCCTTTTGGAGACAATTTCTCCAAAAAGGTAGATTTGCGCATACCATGACATTCTGAACCTCATTTCTAAGTCAGGCTATGTGGAATGTGATCTCAGTCTGTCAAATTTACAGCCAATGCTCAGCATAGTACTTGCATCGTGCCAAAGAGAGCCTCCCTCTGTATTTTGTAAGATGTTATGTGTATGGGTAATTTATCAAGGTGTGCTTGGAAACATGATGGGCAATAATTGGTATCTTTCTGCCGCTGTCTCTTGGTCTCTGACTGAATTTCTTGGAACTTGAAAATTTTCTCCTCTCAACACGATTCACATAATAGTCGCGTGGAATTGGCATAACTATAATGAGTGCCTTTTGGGGGGGGGGGGTTTGCCTTTACCACTATATCCAGCTTCCTTGTATATAGTCTTTTATCAATCGGAATGAAAATATTTCATGTGATCATTCTCACGTGATCATAACCTCTTCATTCTCAGTAATTCTTTTAGGGATATGATCCCAGTGCTTTTCAGGCACGGTGATGTTACAGGGTGTATAGAGTTTCCAACGAATGAGGCCTGCTACTTTATGGTGCCTTTCTGTGTATACATTTCTGCAATCACCCGCTGCCCTCGGCTGCAGCTATCAACCTCTCATCTTTCGACTTCAGTTCACCTCTCGTTAACCATTCATGTGTCCATTTTTGATTGACATAAGGTTCCTGAGCAACACTTTTAACCATTCATGTGCCTGTTCTTGATGGTCAAAGTAATATTTGGTATTTCTCACTGTATTTATGCATTTGCCACCTGTTTTTTCCTTGTTTGCTGATCTAATGATTTGAAGATTTTTTTCTCTTGTTTTACAAGTTCTATTACTTCCTTCCTTGTGTATGCTGGTGGATTTTCACTCATTCCTCTCAGGCTAGGCTTCATAAAGGCTCAGGATATGAGCAGTGCCAACAGGCTATGACTTCCTTCCAACATATTGCCCAGTGTTTTGGCATACTTCTGGCAGCTGACAAGATCGTCAGTCCTCTGACCATAATTACATTCCTAGGTATTGAATTGGATGTTTGCACCCAGGTTTCATGACTGCCCCAGGATAGGATTACTAAATTGAGAACAGTCATCGGACAAATGAGGGATGTGCAGAAAGCAACATGGGGTGGGTCTTCTGTCGGCGACTAGCCCTGGCAACGAGGGGAGTGAGTAAGCGGCTTCATCAAATCAGGGTTTCCAAGGACATAAGGGAGGACCTGGCCATTGGGAAACCTTTTTCTACAGGCTTGCAATGGTATGGCATTCTGGTAGGACCCTCACGATTTCAGCTCAGACCTCAAATTATATTGATGTGCCCGGCGGAGTAGAATTTGGCATATATTTTAAGAGTTTTGGGTTCTGAACCACGGCCTCGAGATTGACATGCCTGTGGTGCCTCCAAAGATATCATCTCAAATTGTTCCCTATAATGGAAGCCCTGCTTTTATGCGCCCCACAATGGCTAACAAGGCAATTACATTCCGCACAGACAATATGGAGGTAGTGCATGATGTTAACAGGATATATGCCAGAACGCAAGGGGTGGTTGTGCTGCTATAACAAATAGTGTTGATATGCTTAGTTATCATAACATTATTGCAGATGCCCACTTTCATTTTAAGATGTCAACATTCAGGGCCAGGACCCGAGTGCAGACATGGCCAAGTCCCTCATCCTGGCAGCAGTTTGGGCTTTTGGCCCACCGAAGTAGGGAGACACTTGATGGACTCCCTTGCTGTGCCTACAAGACACAAGGACACAAAGACACAAAGGCTTGGGACCATTTTCAGGAGGGGATGGTCAACTGGGTGTGGCCACCCACTGGACTATAGGTGCCCAATCACACATTATGTACTGAAAAGGATGGTTGAGTCCACAGACATAGTCTGCCATGATGCATTGAGGTGCAACTCTTCAGATGCGCTTTCCTGCTGGTTTTCTTCAGGGCACTGAGGGTGGGAGAGTGGGCAACACCCTCGAGATGCACGCCGGGGATGCGGGACTCCAGCTGGGAGACATCACGGTTAGGAGTGGCATGCTGAAGAGGCACATTCACAGATCCAAGATTGACCGACGGGTAGAGGAGTTAAAAGTTCATTGGCGTGGTGTGGAATTTTGAGGAGTACATCCAGATCTGACCGCAGGGAGGGGGGCAGCAACTTCTAGTCCATGCAGATGGCTCCCCACTCTCACATTACAAGTTAGAGAGAGTATTAAAGACTCTTATGGTTAGCATGGGGATGGATGCACTCTTTCCAGGTTGGTGCGGCTACTATGGCTGCAGGGGGCTTGGCATGGTACGAGAGCAGATCATGGCGATAGGCAGGGGTGCACAGAGTGATATAAGATATATGTTTGCCCAGATGGCAGCTCAAGTTGCAAGTTATCCTATTACATTAACTCCTAATTCTTGACTGATTTGTCTTAGGTGCAGATACTTCCTGAAGCACAAGAAAACTCTGGCTATTCATTCGGGCACTGGGCGCAGAGGAGAAACAGGGACAGGCCTCAAGGAACTAACTTGGAGATGAACGCGGTGGAGGTATCCATCGTGTGGATGGACCTGTGTGATATGTTGTGGAACCAGCTGAGGATGGGTGGAGCCCCCTGATCTTGGGGGTGCATTTAGGGAGGGAACAATCTGGCGAGTTCATATAGCATGAACCCCACCAGGAAGATGCAGAGTGACCTTCTGGCACTGATGGTTTCCTTTCCAGGCACCCAACTGGTGTGGTCCTGCATCATACCGCGTAGGGTGTAGGAGGCTGAAAGGTCCCACTGTGCAGTTAAAAAAAAATGCCACAAGGTAAATAGGTGGAGGCCCTCAGGGGGTACTGCATCAAGCATGACCTCATCTGGGAGAAATGCCTTGCCAGTACCGCGCAGATGGAGTGCACCAGTCCTGTGATACACCTGTTCAACATCGGTATTGATTTATTCCCGTGAGCGCTGCAGGGGTGAAATGTTCTGGAATAGAGCAAGGCTTGGTCGCAGCTAAGTGCTATTTGGGGGCCCATTGGCAAGCGAGGAGTCACTGTTAGTGGGGCAGTGGCCGTAATTTGGGACACAAGACGTGACACATAGCCATGCAATGGACCAACAGGGGAGTCGTCTTGAGGTAATTGTCCTCCCCTGTGCAGGGTGAATGGATTCGCAGAAGGGACAGTGTGTATACAGTACCTTCTCCAAACTCCCCCATGCTTTCACAGTGGAGGGGAGGGGGAGAAAGGCACATCTGCACTACATGGGTGAGTAGGCCTGAACCAACCTTTGATGAGACGGGATCAGAAAATGGAGGTACAACCCTGCTGCAAACGGGGTGTTAGGGCCTGCTTTTATGGGTTGCCTAACCCTTAGCACAAAATGTTTAAGATGATGGACTGTTAAGATATGTGGTCTTGAAGCAGATAATGACGAAGAAGGAAGAAAAGGGGTGGGCTTCAAACAGTTCGGTCCCAAGGCATTACGGGCTATGTGTCTCACGTTATTATATTCATTGAATGTTCTAAGTTATGCATCATTGTTGGGATTGTATAGTTACATTGGATGTATATTTCATGTATATGTTGCTTATTTTTGATACTTAATGGCTTTATAATGTAGGCTATGCTGCGGCCAAGAACTACCAATAAATATTGTTATCTTGCACATATTAAGAGGATCCTCTGTCATAACTGGGGAAAAAGGGAGGGGGAAGGAGGGCAGGGAGGGGGAAACGGGGAAACCCAGGGGACTGGCTACCCCCTTGCACGGCTGAGGAAGCAGTCTGGGATTTGAAAGACTAGGGTTCAAATCCCACTGCTACTCCTTGCGGCCTTGAGCAAGCCACTTCATCCCCCATTGCCTCAGATGCAAACTTAGATAGTAAGCTCTCTGGAGACAAGGAAATAGCTACTGTACTTGCATGTAACTTGTCTTGAATGGTGTAAGCTAAATGCTAATAAATCAATAATAGTTTTTCATCTGCATTAAGATGCTTCCTAGCCAGGATTTCAGAAACATTCAGAAATTATTTTTGGCTAAACTCAGTTTCATAATTATACCTTTAATAACAACCATGACAGCATCCCGAAGCGTATATAGTGATGTCTCTCCCACATCAATAAGCTCAAATAACTCATCAATACTCTTTCTGATGAAAGCACAGAGTCATCCAACCTCATAGAAATAAGGTTTCCCCACTCAGATCCCATCATGTTCTTAAATATGAGAGGATGTGATCTAACCATACTGCATGAATGGAGACTTCTGTCAGCCTGGAAAAAGTAGCCCATTAACAAAAATGTCATCTAGCTGGGAATGTGAATTATGGGGTAATGAGTAAACGGTGTCCTCTCTATCCCTTCCATGGTAGTATCATACATCATGCAAGCCAAAAATCAGATATATATTTATTGGCAAGGTCAGCTTTCTTTATTAGGCTTTTTTAAAAACATGCATTGCAAATTGTGCACATCTTAATTCATGGCTAATGCATGTTAAATTGACTTTGCATGCACCTGGTAGATTTTAGAGCTGTGCATGCCAAAAGAAGTTTAGTGTGTGCTCATTTAAATTTTTTTTTTTTAAATTTCTGGAAATTTTAGTGTTAGTTTCACCATTCATTATTTGAAAGCATATTGTATGCATGCTTGAACTTTATAAAGCATGCAACTCGATTTTGTGTGTATTATTTCATAGGTGTGCAAGCAATTTGATCACGCTTTCAATTTTTATGTGCCAAATAAACCCAATGTGTGCTTACAACGGTGTGCTTAGTAGATTTGCCTTTGTGATGTGTCTGGAAAGACTAATCTGCACATTTATTAAGCAAATGTACCCATTTCCTTGAATAATCTTATAGTAACATTACAATAGGGAGCTGTCAAGTTGCCTGGTTCCTGAAAGGAGAGTTTTGGTCAGTTCTGGGTTTCTGACAATCTCATCAGAGGCATTATGGGAACTGCAGTCCTGATTTCAGTGATGAGTATCTGGGACTACAAATATCACACTGCTTTGGAGATAAGCATTCAAAAGTAGGACTCACCGAAAGTCTCCATCCTGGAACTTAGTAACAGTAACTTCAAAAGTGCATGAGATTTGTTATGTTTATTTTGCATCAGTAGTCATTAGATATAAAAAAAAAATCAACATGCAACTTTGCCACTATATGGAATTTGATAGGACTGCACCAGTCAGCAAAAAGCTTGTTGTGTTCTTAATTACATTTCAGGAAACTTTCAATCTATATGACATTTTTTGCAAGAATAGCATTTTATTGCTGAGGTGCACAAGTGAATCGGGGCTTAGGTAAATGTGTTGACTTGTAGTCCAGACTCATGCAGAACCATTAGTTTAATTAAGGAACATTTTGATTTTGATTTAAAAAATGAATACTGCCCCGGATGACAGAATATTAATTATAAATGGTTTATTGCAGGATGCTAAAACTATGCATATTTATATCAATGCATTGAAAACCTTAAGCCATGATTGTCATCTTATCGACCAAGAGTCATTGTTGCCAGATGCCCAGATAGTTCAGAGGTTATGGATAAAGTGTCTGGTGTAAGGGTTGAAGAACTGAATCTAGACCGTTTCATAATCTTAAATTAAGGTGGAGAAAATATTGACAAAGAAAACGTAAAGAAGACTTGAGTATGGTTAGAGCATCCTATCACCTGAGGATAAGCATCCATAGGGGGAAAAAACAAGATCTCATACTGAGACATTGACAGAAATCTATAAGTAGGGAAAAATGATTCCCATAAACTGAAGGCCACACTCCCACTGGTGAAGGACAATGGTTGCCACCATGTATTAACAATGCAGTTGCTAATGTGAAATGCAGTTAGCTATACTGATATGAAAAATGTATGAAAAGTGACTGAAACAAGATCTTTTCTCATCTCTTTCTACAACTTTCATAGGTCCTCTGAAGATTTTTTGACTGTGGCATGATATAGTTCCCACTACATTTTATGGTGAAGACTAAAAGCTTTCAACCTCCATGTAGGACAGAATATCCAAATTCAGTTATATAGGGCCATGTTTACTAAACCATGGCAGCTGTTAGCATGTTTTATTAAGTGCCATCAAGCCCATCCTAACCCAGCAGCACCTGGATTCTCTTGGCAAATTATGACTGGAAGTAGATTGCCAGGCCTTTTCTTCTCAGGCAATGGAAGGCAAAGTGACTTGCCCAAGGTCACAAGGAGAACAGGTGGGAATCAAACCTTGTTCTCTTGGGTGCTAGGCTGTTGCTCTAACCACTAGGCTACTCTGACACATGTAGCATGGGGGTTTAATGTGAGGTTAATGTGCTTCTGGGTCACATGGTAGCAAGAAGTGCGTGGCCTAAAGGTGACCATGCTAAAAATCCTGTGCTATCAGAGCAGTACACTGATAGACGGGGATAAGGCAGAGACAGGGCGGAATCAGGACACATGGCTGGGGAGGGCATGCTAGTCATGTGCTAAATACAGAACCACACTGCTAGTATGGGCCCAGTTCTGACCAGAAGCTAGCTGTACTAGAAAAGGAAAATAACAATACTTTAAAAAATACTTCTTTTTCTTAAAAAAGGATAGGAGAAGAAGAAAGTCAGGATAGAGAAGATAGATTGCAAATAGGAGCAAATCATAGGAGAAGCAGAAGTTACTGGAAAAGATTAAAAGCAGTGGAGAAAAAATGTGTTTTGAGACGGGAGCGGAAATTAGGAATGGACTGTTCTAGACGGAGGTCAGTTGGGATGGAGTTCCAGAGAGCAGGACCAATGTAAAAAAAGGCTGATTGCCGGGTAGAGTGAAGGTGAGCTTGAGAGGGAGAAGCGAGAAGGGAGGTGCAAGCGATTAATATGAACTGAACGAAGACTGTGGGTGGGAGTGTGAAAGGTTAATAGATTGGATAAATACTGAGGTGTGTGCAGATAAATAGCCCGATGGACAAGAGTGAGGATCTTAAACTGAATTTGAAAGTTTATTGGCAACCATTGAAGATGCTGAAGAATGGGAGTATTAGGAAATACGAAGGGCAGAGGCAGGGCAAACACATAGGAATAAAATAAGGCAACTAGATGTGAGCTGACTACCTAGGCACCTGCTTAAGATACCTTTTTGGAGGGACTGGATGATGCAGCTGACATGGCAGAGGACCACAATAGCCTGACAAACACAAAACCAGAACCTGCAGTTCAGAGCTGACCCTCCTGGGACACTGGGCAAACAACCACAGAAAAATCATCAGCTGTCTTGACTGACGGTTGTTCACATCTACATATGCATTTGTTAGTTGTCAGAGGGCTGCTGGTATTATTTACTGGAGGGGGGGGGGGCTTGTCAGAAAATAAGGCCAGTGCTCTGGCATCAGCCAGAGTTGAAGTCAGCAGAGTCCAGCAGGGAATGAGGCATGAAAATGAGGTGTTGAATATTCTGGCTATATCACAGTATGAGATGAAAAGGCACCATCTGACCCCTACTTCCCCTGCATGGGGAGTCATGTAGAAGTCCATACATGTACCTAGGATGCCATATCGCTGCCATAACCATGTTCCTCTGAGCAGATGACCCCTCACCCTGAGCAAGGGAAATGGGGCTGTGGCCTACTGGATCTGAGCAGCTATATTTTTAGTTGGGTAGCTACATTTCTAGTTGGAGCTTAATGTTTGGTGCCCCCTTTCTGGACCCTGCACCCAGGAGTTGAGGCATTCCATGACTGGGTAGTTCTTGTATGCTCCTGAAGTTCTGTGGCACTCTGCTTCCCTGACAGCTGGGGTGCTCAGCCTGGTTTTCCCACCCCCATGGGACTCTTCCCTGTGGGGGAAGGATACCATCTGTAGATTTCTCTCACCCCCTTACTTGAAGCTATCAGGCCACCGGGGTGAGTATCCTGTATGTTAGGCCATGGGGTACTTCTTGGCCCCATGTGATACAGGTACTGGCTGGCAGCCTGCCCAGAGCATGTGTCCCCTCACCCTGCACCCCCCCCCCCCCCCAATATCTGTGTGCTGATTGTGTTTGGCTTCCTACTTCATGTACAAGACTCATTTGTACTGTGGTCAGCTTCCTCCATCCCCATATGCTGCCATCAAAGACCTCTGTTTGCCTGATCCTTTTCTTTCACCTTCAGACGTCTTCAAACAAGAAAAACTCATATCTTCCCTTTCCAAATTCTGTTTTCAAGGGTCTTTGATAGCCCAATCAAGCACCTGCCACCAAAAACTAACACCAAAGACCTTTGATAGCTTGATCTTTTCCCCACTGTCTCCCAAG
This sequence comes from Ichthyophis bannanicus, assembly GCA_033557465.1. NCBI lineage: Eukaryota > Metazoa > Chordata > Amphibia > Gymnophiona > Ichthyophiidae > Ichthyophis > Ichthyophis bannanicus. The sequence goes on from JAWIIG010000051.1 coordinate 1,080,369, forward strand.
AAATTCCAACAAGGATCTCAGCTACTTTCTCCAACCCAATTATCAAGGGCATCCAATGGCCAATCCCCCCATCCTCTATCCTCAAAAGCCTTAAACATGATAATCTTGTCCCCGATCCATTATCCCATATCCTTTCTCTTTCCCATTAGTCAACATGAAGAAAACATCACAAATATTTCCATGTGTATCAGATTACCTATGATGAACAATGTTCAAAAATAGTTTTGTTTTGGTTGTATCACATCAGGTTTGAAAGATGATAATGTCAGATGTTTTGCTATACTAGCCAAATTGACATAAACTTTCAGTGATTACTCTACCAATATTGATTGGGTTTTATTTTATTTTTCAGGTTAATTATTTTGATTACGTATTTAGTAACAATAACACTGAAGAAATTATCAGAAATAAAATATTCATGCTAGGATAGTGTAGAAATCAGTCCGATGTTTTTTATGTCTGTGGTTCGTTTGCTATTGTATCTCAGTGTTGTACCATAATGTCAGATCTTCACAAAATGTACAAATTATATTTTGTATGCCCACTGGGTGAGCAGGATAAGCCATGGGTGCCTCAGATTATTTGCACTGCTTGTGCAAATGGACTATATGATTGGTTAAATGGGAGGAAAACAGTGATGCCATTTGCTGTACCAATGATATGGAGGGAGCCAAGAAACCATCATGATGACTGCTATTTTTGTCTGGTTAAAATCACGGGTTTCTCTGTGAAGAACAAGCACAACATTGTGTATCCAAATCTTAAGCCTGCAATGCGACCAGCCCACATGAAAAAAAAATCCTGTTCCAGTTCCTCCACAGGATGGACTGTTTTCTGTACCAGATGAAATGGAGTTAGATGAAGATGTAAGTGGCGGCCAAGCTGAAGAGTCAGAAGATGCAGACTATGTGCCAGATGAAAGCAATGCCAGATGAAGCGTGCCAAAGAAATTCAGCCAGGAAGAGCTTAGTGATCTTATACATGATTTGGTATTCTCAACAGATAAAGCAGAACTCCTTGCTTCAAGGCTGAAGGAAAAGAACTTAATTCAAAAGAATGTTCTCATTTGCCACTATCGCATGCTCAATTGTAATGTAGCAACGTTCTTTAAAGTAGACAGTCCAATGTGTTTTTGCAATGATATCAATGGACTTTTGGAGCCCTCTCACAGGTACACAGACCATCAGAATGGCGCTTATTTATTCATTCTTCAACAAAAAGCCTCAAGGCCATTCTTATTTATAACGGCAATGTAAAAACAATTGCACACTCTATCCACCTCAAGGAAACATATGATAACCTGCAAGTATTGCTCTAATCTATATGCTATGATAACTACCATTGGAAGGATTGCAGGGATCTTAAGGTTTGGAGTGAAGGAATAGCTTAATAGTTAGAGCACTGGCTTGGCAATTAAGACCAGGGTTTGATTCCCACTAGCACTCCTTGTGACTTTGGACAAGCCACCTAACCTTCCATTGCCTTAGAAGAAAGGCCTGGCAATCTACTTCTGGTCACACTGCCAAGAAAACCCAGGAGTTGCTGGGTCGCCAGGAGTCAGCATTGACTTGAAGTCATACATTCTGTCAAAATCAATAACACTCACTCCATGTAAATCCTGAAGTTCTTATGCATTATTACCTTATATACTAATTCTGCATTGCCATTGGCTTATTCATCCTCAAAAATATATATGAAGGAGGTCTCAGACTTACTTGGCACTGAACTCCACACTTATATATGTCTAAATACTAGTACCTTTTCACATCAATGACCTTCTTTCAATCAAAAATTTCTCACTGATTATAACAAATTCAGACAAACAGTGCTTAGCTTATCAATCTGTTCTTCTTCCCCAACGCCTCACCATGGCACTCTTTCTGCGTTTCACATATCAAAGCTTCTTCAAGGGGTTTAGAAAGCACTATTAACAAAAACAGATACAGAACCTCATTAAAAATTAACCCTTATTAAAAAATCCTTATTAAAAAAATAGCACTTATTAAAAAAACATACTCCCAAGTGAATCCATCTATCATTTAAACTTAATAATTAACATACCACTATTATCTTATAATGCTGCCGATGCTCTCCACAAACGTGTGTGTATTCATCATAGCCACTCGGCTCTGCAAAAAATGCCACACATGCGGACTCCCGTGAGGGAATCCCTATTATACTCTAACCGCTCAGTGACGTCACTTTATGACGTCCTCGCTCTGAACCTTTTCTTCGCTCTATTATAAGGGACATCTCTTTACAGAGAAAATGAACTTCGTATTTTAACGGCTATCTCCCATCAAATAAATAACCTCAATGTGCCCTACAAAGGGCATGAATAAGCCAATGGCAATGCAGAATTAGTATATAAATTACTAATACATAAGAACTTCAGGATTTACATGGAGTGAGTGTTATTGATTTTGACAGAATTTTTCCACTCTGAGAAAAGACCAAGTAGGAATGAAGGCATACATTGCATTAAGGTTATTGGCATGCTGATGGGCATACAAGGTGGATTTACCAAATTTTGCTTTTTCTCTGCCTCTGGGACAGTCACACTATCAAAACTCATTATACTGTTCATGACTAGCCTTTAAGGACTGCCTATAATCCAGGAAGCAGCCGTGTTAGTTACGTATGTTCCATTAGTCGATTCAGCAAACATTTTGCTTCCTCCTTTGCATATAAAACTGGGTTTAATGAAAAATTTAGTGAAAAGGAAAGGCACAAACACATTCAAAATATTTCAGTATCTTGTTTCTAAATGTCCAAAGATCACTGCTGCAAAACTGAAAGAAGGCATTTTTGTGGGGACACAAATAAGACAGGTGAATGAGGATGAAGAATTTCAAAAATGCCTGGATGCTTTGAAACTTGAAGCATGGCAAGCCTTTAAGAGGATCTGTGAAAACTTTCTGGGTAATCAAAAATCGCCAGATTATGTTGATGGAGTACAGAGGTTACTTGAGGCATATCGTAAATGTGGTTGTCGCATGTCATTGAAAATGCATTTCATGCACTCTCATCTTTACTTTTTTCTACAAACTTGGGTGAAATGAGTGACAAACAGGGTGAGAGGTTTCACCAAGACATTCAGACCATGGAAAAACATTACCAAGAATTCTGGGATGAGAGCATGCAGATTACTGCTGGATGTTGTATCATGACAATCCTGTCACACTTCACAGCATAATGTCTTCTGTAAAAACACTTTTAGCATGTTTCTTACATGCAAACATGCCACATATAGTTACTAGCCCATGTGACATCTGACATTTTCAATGTTTATGATAAGTAACATTTTGCGGAAACTTCCTTGGATGATATCTCTAAAAACCTACATCCTGGAAAAAAACTAATTACTGATTTAGAATCGGCATGAAAAACTGCTTTAGGAGACCCTTATTTCACTTTTGATGAAGAAAAAAATATATTTTGATCTAAACCAGTGAAATCAGACAAACCAGATAAGTACCAAGACTTAGCCAGTTTGTGCTGGTATGCCTCTGTCTGCTTCCAGATTGCCCCTGCATCAACTGAATAATGGCAGGGGTAGTCTGTGGTCATATTCAGCAGAAATATCTGGATAGTGCCGCTGAATAATGCGGTCAGCAGCCATATCCGTCTGGCTTCCATTGGCCAGTCGGCTAAGTCTTTTTGAATATTGAATCAACAATTTATATGCTGTCAACTTTTATGAGTGATTTTCCTATGTTTGGGAATAAGATATCTTTGTTTTTATATTTTCCAGCACCTTCCTGATTTTACTTTGGATTTGTTTGGATTTGTTAGGAACTGGGGTACATTCTGGGGAAAGGAGGGGCTATTCCGAAGGGATGGGCTTCACCTTAACTGGGATGGAACCAGGCTGCTGGCATTAACCTTTAAAAAGGAGATAGAGCAGCTTTTAAACTAGATAATAGGGGAAAGCCGACAGTCGCCCAAGAGCAGATGGTTCGGAAGAATGTATCCTTGAAGGATACTACCAAAAGCAGAGAGGTTCCAAAAAAGAGTAAAGTAGCCCATATGCCCTCGAGTATGGAGCAGACAGAGCTTAAAGATCCCAAATTACCCCTGTCTACCAATAGTCAAATTAATATGAATAAAATACAGTCTCTAAAATGCTTGTATGCAAATGCTAGAAGTCTAAAAAATAAGATGGGAGAGTTAGAATATATAGCACTAAATGAGAGGTTAGATGTGATTGGAATATCAGAGACATGGTGGAAGGAGGACAACCAGTGGGACACTGTGATACCTGGGTACAAACTATATCGTAATGATAGAGCTGATCAAATTGGTGGAGGGGTTGCGCTCTATGTTAGAGAGGGCATTGAGTCAGAAAGGATTAAAGTTTTGCAGGAAACAAAATTTGCTGTAGAATCTCTATGGATTGAAATTCCATGTAAAAAGGGGAAGGCAATGGTGGTGGGGGTGTACTGTCGACCGCCTAGCCAGAATGAACAAATGGATGATGAAATGCTCAAAGAAATCAAGGAAGCTAACAAAAGTTACAGCGCGGTAATAATAATGGGCGATTTCAATTGCCCCGGTATCGACTGGTTCAGTGTCACGGCAGTACATGCTAGGGAGATAAAGTTCATAGATGACATAAATGACTGCTTCTTGGAGCAGCTGGTCCATGAACCGACGAGAGGGGAAGCCATATTAGACCTAGCCCTTAGTGGAACACCAGATCTAGTGCAAGAGATAAGGGTGTTGGGGCCACTTGGCAATAGTGATCATAGCATGATTGCCTTTGATTTAATTAGTAGAGGAGGGATAGTAAGGAAATCCACAGTACTACCTTTTAACTTTCGAAAGGGAGACAATGATAAAATGCGGAAAATAGTTAAGAAAAAACTAAAAAAAACTAAAACTATATGATTTCCCTGTTTACTTCCATGTTAATATACTACAAGACTTTATTGACACTCATGCTCCACTTGACTCACACCAATTCGGCTTCAGACCATCCCACGGAGTCGAGACCCTACTAATAACACTTATGAACGACCTCATCAAAGGCACTGACTCACACAACCAAGGATACATCCTCATATTCATTGATATAACTGGAGCCTTTGACAATGTACACCACAACACACTCATTAATAGACTCCTAAACCTAGGAATAGGTGGAACAATTCTGCAATGGTTCATATCATATATCACAAACAGATCGATACGCGTTAAATTAGGACAAACCACCTCAGAGCCCTTCACACAAGGACAAGGTATCCCACAAGGCTCGGCACTATCTGCCCTTCTTTTCAACCTGTATCTTCAACCCATCACAAATATATTTAAAAAATATAAAGTAAACCACTACATATATGCTGACGATATCATGCTCACCCTACCGATAAACACAAATAATCCCACATACCAGAAATTACTAGACTGTATCAGTGAAGCAAATACTTGGTTAGAAAACAATAATCTCAGCATCAACCTAAAAAAAACTGAAGCAATGATAGTATCAAGAAAACCAGACTCTAATCTCCCTGAAACTATAACAATTAACAACACAATAATCCCAGTTAAAAAAGAAGTAAAATACCTAGGCATTATAATAGACCACACACTTAGTATGCTTCCTCATATAAAACAAACAGTGAAAACCATATTCTATAAACTTAGGATCACCCAACACTTAAGACCACTACTTGACACACATGACTTCAGATCTGTCATCAGCACACTTATCACTCCTCATTTCGACTATTGCAATAGCATACTTATTGGCCTCCCTCTTACAAGCACCAACCTACTCCAAAGAGCTCAAAACATCTGTGCTCGAGTAACAGCACAAGCCCGCCTCGCTGACCACATAACTCCCGTATTAGCCGAACTACACTGGCTTCCCATAAATAGTAGAATAACATACAAAATACTCCTAACCACATTTAAAATAACAAACGGCATCTCACCCTCACATTTAACCACTCTGATTCAAGCTCCAAAAGAAATTAGAACCCGCAGACAAAACGCAACCTACTCACTAGAAATAAAAAAATCCATCCGGAAAACAAAGAAGACCACAAGCTCAAGAGCCTTCTCTTATGCAGCCCCCACCCTATGGAATAAACTCCCGCTAGAACTCCGCAAAATAAAAGATCTTCAAACATTTCGGAAAGAACTGAAGACATTTCTATTTAAAGAACACTTCACAAATTTAAATGAATCCTATCCACCCAACACACCACACAACCATAACAATCCTCCTTAACTACAGCTCAACAAGCCTCAACACTCACTACATTTAAGAAACAAAGCTTAATTTAACAAAGAATCAATGTAAATAGACAAAGCATTACTAGCTAATGTTAAAATGTATATAGTTCTGTAACAATAATCCATGTTAAACTGTATTTAGTTCTGTAACAATGTTCCATGTTATCGTTTATCATGTTAACTGTACATAGTTATGAAAAAAAACGATGTTCTATGTAAAACCATGTTCACTAAATGTTACCTGTAAACCGCCTTTGATCTTTGGAAAAAGCGGTATAGAAATAAGCATAAATAAATAAATAAATAAAATAAATAAATATTCCTGTTATTTGTAAAATAGGTCTGATATATCTGACCAGTGTTATATTGTTTCAATGTAAACTGCACTGATGACAAATAGCGTGGTATATAAGAAATTTTAAATAAATAAATAAATAAATAAATAAAAGGAGCAGTTGCAAAGTTTAAAGACTTACATCAAGCTTGGGTGCTGTTGAAAAATACTATCTTGGAAGCCCAGTCCAGCTGTATTCCACGCTTTAAGAAAAGTGGAAGGAAATCCACAAAACTGCCAGCATGGTTTAAAGGTGAGGTCAGAGAGACTGTTGCTGCCAGGAAAGCATCTTTCAGGAAATGGAAAAAAGAGCCAAACGATGAAACCTGGAAACAGCACAAGCACTGGCAGGTCAAATGCAAGGCATTGATAAAGAAGGCAAAGAGAGAATTTGAGAAAAAGCTTGCTGCGGAAGTAAAAATGCAAAATAAAGATTTTTTCAAGTACATTCGTAGCAAAAAACCTGTGAGAGAGTCAGTTGGACCATTAGATGACAGAAAGGTTAAAGGGGTATTAAGAGGCGACAAGGCGATAGCGGAGAGACTGAATGAATTCTTTGCTTCGGTTTTTACTGAGGAAGATGTAGGGATGTTACCCATGACTGAAGTGGTATTTAAAGGTGCGGAAGAATTGAATGAAATATCGATACATCGGGAAGATGTATTACAACTATTAGATAAACTGAAGAGTAGCAAATCACCTGGGCAGGATGGTATACATCCAAGGGTGTTGAAAGAACTGAAATATGAGATTCCAGACTTACTATTAGTAATCTGTGAACTATCATTAAAATCATCTCTAATACCTGAAGATTGGCAGATCGCCAATTTAACGCAATTTTTAAAAAGGGTTCCAGGGGTGATCCGGGAAACTACAGACCGGTGAGCCTGACGCCAGTACCTGGAAAAATGGTAGAAACCATCATAAAGAATAAAATTACTCAGCATGTAGATAGTCATGGCCTAATGGGAGACAGCCAACATGGCTTTAGACAAGGAAGATCTTGTCTTACTAATCTGTCATTTTTTTTTTTTTTAAATTTAAATTTCTTTATTGAGAAATACCAGGAAAATTACAGATATCCAGGAAAACATAATCAAAAGAGATAAAAAATACTAAAAAAAAAAACCCACAAGGTATCCATAATACAATCCACGTCAAGAGGAGCATACAAATAGAGGAGGATGCTAACTCAATTTAATCAAACTCTTTTATAAACTATCTGCTGTCAAAAATTATTAAGAAAATAATATTAAGAAACCAGAGCACCATTAGATAGAAGGAAAGATTCTAATGCCGATGTCTCCAGGAAAACAAACTTGGTGCCTTTCAAGGTAATAATGCATTTACATGGAAATTTAAGGAAAAACGTGGCACCAAGGGCCAAGACGCGTGGCTTCAACAACAAAAAAGCCTTGCGACGTAGCTGAGTTTTCCTGGAGACATCGGGAAAGATACTAACCCTCTCACCATTATTCAGGAAATATAAACGCATTACAGCATTTTTTTCTACTTCCGAGGCAAAAGACACCAGAAGGGTAGCTCTAGTTGGAATATTATCTTGAGAAGATTCAATATAATCAGAAATATCCAAGGATTCATGAGAGGTAACTGGGGCTAAGCCAGCAGAACCTTCCGCCGAAGAAGCCCCTTTAGCAGGAATATAAAACAATTTAATCACAGATGGCTTATTATCTACCTGATATCCCAAAATATCTACCAAGTACTTATCAAAAAGAATTTGAGGAGAAATAAACCTAGTATGAGGAAAATTTAAACACCTCAAATTTAAAGCACGCAGACTATTCTCCAAAACCTCTTGTTGGGCATGGAGAATAAGACTGTCTTTCATAAAAGATAAAGAAGAATTTTGCAACATAACACAGTGAGCTTCCAACTTCTGGCATCTTCCCTCTAAGATATCTATCTGGGAATCATGTTGGGAAAATTTCGCCACTGAGTCCCTAGAGAAGTCCGACGTTTGTGAAACGACAGAATTCAGTGAAGACTCAATCCTAGTGAGAACGTTCCATACATCAGAAAGAGATACATCCTGTGACGCTCCAGGGAGAATAGAAACACCGTCCCGTTGTGCCACTGCGGAACTCTCAGGGGCTGATAGAATCCGAGGTAGTGGAACTCTCTCGGTAGCGTGTGAGGAGAGGAGGTCACTACTCACTGCTGTGTGCTCCGCTGCTGCTTCTCCCGACTGCGTTGGAGTGCTGGTTCATCACAGCGGCGCCTGCCCCCTGACGTCATCTTTGGGGGTTTAAAGCCCGGAGCCCTGTTTGTTCGGTGGGAGCGTGTGAGGAGAGGAGGTCGCTACTCACTGCTGTGTGCTCCGCTGCTGCTTCTCCCGACTGCGTTGGAGTGCTGGTTCATCACAGCGGCGCCTGCCCCCTGATGTCATCTTTGGGGGTTTAAAGCCCGGAGCCCTGTTTGTTCGGTGGGAGCGTGTGAGGAGAGGAGGTCGCTACTCACTGCTGTGTGCTCCGCTGCTGCTTCTCCCGACTGTGCTCCGCTGCTGCTTCTCCCGACTGTGTTGGAGTGCTGGTTCATCACAGCGGCACCTGCCCCCTGATGTCATCTTTGGGGGTTTTAAGATCAGATCGCTAAGCGGTACGCAATAGCGGTCGCGTTCTAAAGGGGCGCGTTATTAAGGGGCTTGCTCCTTATGCGCTCCTTTGGCGCTTGAGGAGCTTGGGAGCTGATTTTGGTCCTGCAGAATGGGTAGAAGGAAGAAACGACCTCTGAATGTAAGTACTGCTAATCCATCTAAAGCGGTAAAGATTGCTGGTCCGATGGATCGACACCTTGTTGCTTTAAACAGTACTGTGGGGGAGGTTGTTGTTGCAGCTCCGTCTCAGTTCCCTGGTAATGGCTCCTCTTTATTATCGGGGGTTAGTATCTCTTCCCCCTCTGCTGCCTTATTAGACACTGACCCGGTGTCTTCCTCTCCTCTGAGGAAAGATGTGCCTTTGCAAGTGGACTCGTTACCTTCTTCATCGGTATCTGTCATTTTTTTTGAAAGTGTGAATAAACAGGTGGACAAAGGTGATAATATTACATAAATACTTCTCTCATGTGATCGAATTAGCAGATCAATATTCTATGTATATAGTTCAATTTATATAGTTGTACCCCCATATTATCCATGTTTATCTTATCCAAATTTATTTTCCTGTTTTATGTAATACCGAGCAGCCTGTTGTTCTGGTCTTTGGTTCTCTGTAAACCGCGCTGATTGTAAATAGCGCGGTATATAAAAAATTGAAATAAATAAATAAATAAATAAATATAGTGTATCTGGACTTTCAGAAAGCCTTTGACAAGGTCCCTCATCAGAGACGTTTGGCAAAACTAAAGAGTCATGGGATAAGAGGCAATGTACTACTGTGGATCAAGAACTGGTTAAAAGATAGAGAGAAGAGGGTTGGGCTAAATGGCCAATTTTCCCAATGGAGAAAGGTGAATAGTGGTGTATCCCAGGGATCTGTGCTGGGTCCGCTGCTTTTTGACATATTCATAAATGACCTGGAAAGTGGAATGACGAGTGAGGTTATCAAATTTGCAGAATACACAAAACTATTTAAAGTTGTTAAAACCCAAGAGGATTGTGGAAAATTGCAAGAGGATCTTGATAAATTGGAAGACTGGGCATCAAAATGGCAGATGAAATTTAATGTGGACAAGTGCAAAGTTATGCACCTAGGAAGAACAGCCCAAACTATTGTTACACGATGCAAGGTTCCACATTGGGAACCACCACCCAGGAAAAAGATTTAGGCGTCATTGTGGATAACATGTTAAAACCCTCGGCCCAGTGTGCAGCGGCAGCCAAGAGAGCAAATAGAATGCTAGGTATCATAAGGAAAGGAATGGAAAATAAAACAAAAGATATTATAATGCCTCTATACCGTTCCATGGTGAGACCGCACCTTGAATATTTTGTGCAATTCTGGTCACCGTATCTTAAAAAAGATATAGCGTTATTAGAAAAGGTTCAGAGAAGAGCCACCAAAATGGTAAAGGGGATGGAAGGATACTTCTATGAAGAAAGGCTAAAAAGGTTAGGGCTCTTTAACCTGGAAAAGAGACGGCTGAGGGGAAATATGATAGAAGTCTATAAATTAATGAACGGAGTGGAAAGGGTAAACGTAGATTGACTGTTTACATTATCAGAATATAGGAAGACTAGGGGACATGCAATGAAGCTACAGGGTAAACTATTTAAGACTAATAAAAGAAAATATTTTTTCACTCAACGTGTAATCAAATTCTGGAATTTGTTACCGAAGGATGTAGTAAAGGCTGTTAGTGTAGCTGGGTTTAAAAAAGGTTTGGAGAAGTTCCTGGAGGAAAGGTCCATAAACCATTATTAAGAAGGGACCCAGGGGGGCGGAGCCTGATGTCCAGCGGGTAAGACGCTTCGCGCTGAAGCTCCCGAGAGGCCTACTTAGAATCCTGACTTAATACCTATACAAACTTACTATTTCGCTCTGGGCTGACCGGGGTACCTCGGGGGGGATGGCGGCCCATAAACCAGCGCGCTTGGACTTCGGGTCTCCTTCTTCTTCTCACGGGAAACGCTCCAAAACAGAGGTGTCCTCCCCACAGAAGATGGCTCCATTTCGGGAAAACCCCGAAATGCACCTGGAGATTTTAGAGGAAATACGCGGCGTGAAGGAATTGGTGCAGTCCAATGGAGAAGCGCTTAGAGCCATGCGAGAAGACTTTGGAGTGCTCCAGGACCGACTTGAAAGTCTCTCATTACGGCAGGACAATATGGCGGGGGTCCTCGACTCGCACGCGGTGCGCTTGGGCACACTGGACAAGGCTGAGCGCCAGATACAGAATCTTCAAAAGGAGTTAGAAGATAGCAATAATCGAGCCCGTCGCAACAATGTGAGGCTCATTGGAATACCGGAGGGGGTGGAAGCGGGAGATATGAGAGAATTTCTGCTCAAAACCCTTCCCTCCTTGCTGAAGATCACCTTTCATAAAGAACTGGAAATCGATCGTGCACACCGTGTTCCTACCCACATGGCGCTCAACCGAACGACCCCCCGGCCTATTATCTTTCGCTTGCTACGATATCAACAAGTGGAACAAATTTTAAATGCTGCCCGGGCGAACCATCATTTGGAATTTGAAGGTCACAAAGTCTCCTTCTTCCCTGATTTGGCAAAGCCTACCGTTGACCGACGGAAGAAACTCCTTGCTTTTCGCCCTCGACTTCAACAGCTACAGGCTCGCTTTGGCCTGTTGTATCCCGCGAAGCTCCGAGTGACTCTCCACAACCAAACCAGGACATTCGAAGATCCTGATCTACTATCAACATTTTTAGACTCCAAAGAAGCAGAGCAGATGCGCTAATCCAACGACTTGGACTTTTATTTGCCGGCTCTGTCCGCCATTTTGAAGGGCCCGATGCGGCGGTCATAGTCAAGCACAGAGACTACCTGGACTATCTTTCTTTCTTTCTATGACTTTTGTTCTTGGTCTCCTATCCCTCCATGATGTGTGCCTCGGTCGGATTCGGAGCACGCACAGTCCTACAGGTTATGTGTTTTTTCAATTTCGGCCTTCTCTGGGGCTTCTCCCCGCAGACACATGGTCGCCAGTAATTTTTGGGGTTCTGCTTCTTCTCTACCGCGCTGCGGTTTTTCTTTTTTAATGTGGGGCGCTTCATTGTATTATCTAAGCTTATTTTCTTTTATGCCATATGTACAGCCAGATACAGTCAATATGAGGGACATTGTGAAATTATGTGCGCTATCATGCTCAGAATTTTTAACTTGTCTGAATGGCCTTATGTAAAATCTTATCACTCAACGTAAAGGGCATTAATAGTCCAATCAAAAGAAAGAAAATCCTTAGCTATCTTAGCCATGAGCATGCTGATTTAGCGTTTCTTCAGGAAACGCACTTAAACTCTGCTGAAACACTGAAACTCAATGTTAAGCCTTACATGGTGGCTGCCTATTCTCCCGCCGTTTCCAAACGGTGCGGGGGTAGCCATTCTGGTTAAGAAATCTTTGCAAGCTACTGTAATTGATACTAGTGCTGACAAGGAGGGTAGATGGGCCCGAGTACATCTTAAGGTTGGAGATAGTGAATTTACATGTATTTGCATTTATGCCCCGAATGTGGACAACCCTGCTTACTATGCAAGTATTGCGCAGTTGGCACAGGCCTCTGCCAATACTCCATTAATACTTGGTGGTGATTTTAATCAAGTGTTAGACCCTCTGATAGATAGACAGCCGCCTAGAACGAGTAGTCCACCCAAGAGTCTTGCTACCCTTACAGCTCTGATGCAAGATCTTGCGCTGGTTGATATATGGAGGCTGCTTCACCCCTCCGACTTAGAGTTCACTTTCTTTTCTGCCCCCCATCACTCCCAATCTAGAATTGATTTCTTTCTCATTTCCAAAGCACTGATTTCTCAAGTAGACACGACTAGGACTCATCCTCTCCATATTTCAGATCATGCTGCCATATCTTTATCATTACATGTCACTGCGCGGGAAGATTCTCCCCGAGCTTGGTTTTTTGATAGATCCCTACTGGGTCAAAAAGATTTTCAGGTTGATATAAAGTCCGCTATCCAAGATTATTTTCATTTTAACTCACCCCATGACACAGCGAGCTGGGCTTGGTGGGAGGGTTTTAAAGCATCTATCCGCGCAACTATAACCAGCTATCAAATTCGGCAGGGGAAACAAAGAAAGCAGCATTTACTGATTCTAGAGCAGCAGATACAAGCTGGGGAGCGTCTCCTCACGTCCCGTACTGACCCATGTATTTTACTCCGTTTACAACGCTTGCGTTTTCAATACAATCAGCTTTTGTATACTGCTGCTGTTAAAAATATTGAATCACAACAAGGGCTATATTATCGGGAAAATAATCGTGCTGGCAAATTATTAGCAAATGCCCTAAAAGGTCAAAAAGAAGCCAAGCGTGTTACCGCCCTCCGTAATCCGTCGGGGGGGGGCTTGGTCACTAAAGATACCGAAATCTTAGAACTCTTTCGTGATTTTTATACTCGGCTTTATCAATCTGAATGTGATTTTGAGCCAGATGTATTTGAACGCTTACTTTCAGGGGTACAAAGACCGACCCTATCTGACGAAGATAGAGTGGCCTTGGACACACCATTTACTGTCTCAGAAATTCATTCTGCTATCAAGAAATGTGCCTCAGGTCGAGCCGCAGGCCCAGACGGTCTCCCTGCTGAATTCTACAAAACCTTTCACGCTGACTTAGCTCCAGTTTTGAAACTTTATTTTTCTGCTCTGGCCGAGGAGGGTTCTCCTTCTGGGTCCTTTTCAACGGCAAATGTAGTAGTTTTTGAGAAAGAGGGGAGAGACCCGCAACTAACAGCTAATTATCGTCCAATTTCCCTCCTAAACGCGGACTATAAAATATTTGCCACCATTCTCTCTACCCGGCTCTCTGATAGGATGCCTACCTTAATACACCCAGATCAATGCGGTTTCATTCCTGGTAGATCAACTGCTGACAATGCTCGGACTCTATGCCATGTCCTGACTACCGCAGTTAATCTTGATCGCCCATTTGTTGGCCTCTCACTTGATGCTGAGAAGGCCTTTGATCGCTTAGAGTGGCCCTTCCTATTTGCAGTCCTCCGCTGGTACGGATTCGGGGAAGGTTTTCTCCGTTGTCTTCGCACCATGTACGCACAACCTACAGCCAGTATATGTGCCAATGCTTTAAAGTCTCAGCCTTTTCCTCTTCAACGCGGCACTCGCCAGGGATGCCCACTGTCTCCACTTCTCTTCGATCTTGCACTCGAACCCTTGGCTTTACTAATCCGGCAATCGGAGGAGATCCATGGAGTCCCCTTCACCCATAGGGAAATCAAAATTTCAGCGTATGCTGATGACCTTATGCTTTTTGTCTCTATAGACTCAGTACCGGCTGTCCTAGAGCAAATTGGTAAATACTCACAACTGTCCGGTTATAAGATAAATTGGACCAAGTCGGTAGCCTTTCCATTAAATCCTTTGCTTCATCAGGCAGATATGCAATCCTTCCCCTTTTTATGGCAACCTCGCATGGTCAAATACCTTGGGGTTCACTATTGTTCTCCTTTGGAAGACACTATCTCCTTCAATGCCAAAGACTTAACCTCTAAAGTCCGGGCGCTTACACATCGCTGGACTCCTTTAACACTTACCTGGTGGGGTCGATTAGAAACCATAAAAATGATGATTGTTCCGAAAGTGAATTATATCTTAGAAATGTTGCCCTGTCTTTTACCTCGACGTATATACAAAGATATAGAGGGCCTTCTGACTAGATACTTGTGGCAAAACAAGACACCTAGGATAGCGAAACATAAGCTGCAAGCAGATAAGGAAAATGGGGGTGTCAGATTCCCTGATTTCCTGAAGTATCATCAATCTTTTCTTCTCAAACAAGGCGCTCGTTGGCTAGAAGATCCAGTACCGAGTAGACCTGTGTGGCTAGACATAGAAGAGGACCTTTGCAAACCGATTCCTCTTACTTTTCTTCCTGGTATGACTCTCCCATCAGACTCCCACTTTCCACCAATGCTTTTAGACACCTTAGGTGCCTTTAATAATCTTATGCAATCTTTAGACTCCCGACTCTGTCCGTTAGACAAGCTCCCACTTTGGTACAATACACGATTTCGAATACAAAATAAGCCGATGGCGTGGAGCCCCTGGTACACTAGGGGCATTTGGATTCCTAGTCAGTTGTTCCATGAAGGTCGCTGGAAAACTTTTAGTGAATTGCAAATTGAATTTGGTCTCCCAGCGAAACACTACTTTCAGCTGGTGCAACTTCAGCATTGCCTTCGGAGTGCTAAGGTGCTCCCGCCATCGGCCTCCCCTACACAAGGTTGGTTGGAGACTATCCGATCTATCGGTAGTTCACCGGGTGTAGCATCCAATTTTTACAAAACCTTATGTAATGCTATAACGAGAGATACCCCTATAGCGCAGAAAGCATGGGAGAGAGAATTGCATGTGACTTTGACCCCGGAGCAATGGAGCCTTGTCTGGAGTAGAGTGACACGGGTCTCCCGATCCGCCTCACTCACTCAGACACTCTTCTTTCTAGCCCACCGGTGTTTTTACACTCCTGACAGATTAGCCAAATGGAACACTACTCAGGGCAATAGTTGTTGGACATGTCATGCGGCCATTGGTTCACTACCTCATGTTATGTATGAATGTCCCGCACTATAGTATTACTGGCGTCGGGTCTGGGGTCGTATCCAGTCTATTTTGCACTTTCAAGAGCCCCTTTCTTGGAGGATAGTGGGACTTCGCTCAGCTGCGGGGATCCCCTCTCTTCCAAAAACGGCTTACTTCCTTTTGGACTTTATGCTTGGCATTGCTATTTCCCTAATTACGAAATACTGGAAAAATAGCTCCCATCTGAGCCCCAATGAATGGTGGAATCATGTCTGTCTCTACAGTAAATATGAACAAATACCTCGTATGTTTGCTTCCCCCATTCAGACTCCTCATCATCGGTCTAAATGGAAGATGCTCAATGACTATGTACATTCTGCTCAATGCTCTCATCTGACTGTCTAAATTTGTATATATCTTTGTCCCATGATTATTCTGTATCGCAGATACTCTTTTGATTGTTTTGATGTATAATCACTGTTGTTTGGAAGCGCTCACATGCTGACATAATCAGCTAGAGAAGAAGCGTGGGGGTGGGGGGTAATTGGGTTTACTTTTCTTTATTGTATACTTGTTTTGTCTCCTTTGGTGTGTTGTTTCTTTTGTTTGTTGCAAAATGAAAATAAAAGTTTAAAAAAAAAAAAAGAAGGGACCCAGGATATCAATGCTTGACCTTGTACAAGCATTGTGGAATCTGTGTCTTTGGGGAAACTGCTAGGTACGTATGACCTAGATTGGCCACTGTTGGAAACAGGATACTGGGCTTGATGGACCTTGGTCTGACCCAGTATGGCATATCTTATGTTCTTATGTACTTTCATTTCCCATAGGGAGATGTTACTTTTACTTTCATTTTCATTTAATTGTTTTTAGTCATTTTAAAGGGGGAGGGAAGGTTCTGCTCCTCTACGTTTGGATGCAAGGGCATAGTTGTGTGATTCCAGGATTTGGCTAACATTTTTGATTTGGCTATCCATAGAGAATGATATGCAAAGGAAACAAAATAAAGTTATCTAGTTCTTTCCAGAAGTGAGATACAAATTGAGATTTACAATCAGATGTTATTTGGTCTGGAAGGCCATGAAGTTAGAAGACCTAATAATATGGAACATTCTTCCATACTGGGTCCATCTTCCCAGCGTCTCTCTCGCTGCATCACCCCTTCTACCATACAGCAATTTCCCCCCACGTCCCTCCTTTTCCCTCCTGATTTCTCTTCCCTCTCCCCTGACTCCCAAGCTTCTCTCTGGTTTTCTACTCTTTCTGATGCACTCGACGCTGTGGCCCCCCTCCAACCCCATCTTCCAAAGCGTCGCTCTTCATAGCCCTGGTATCATCCTGGCCTCAGACTGCTCCGCTCTCAGCTCCGGAGAGCTGAGCGGCTCTGGCGCAAGGCTCCCTCTCCGTCCACTCTCTCATCATTTAAGGCCCATCATTTCAATTACCGTTCTCAGATACACGCGGCTAAAAGAGATTATTTCTCCAGTGCCATCTCAAATGCTCCCAATCAGACCCGGCATCTTTATAATACACTTCACTCCCTTACCTCCCTCCTCCCCTCTGCTTCTACCCCCTCCCCCCGCCCTTCTCCCCCGCCTTCACTTCTTGCCACATTCTTTAATGATAAGATCCTCAACCTCAGGGCCACCCTTCCGTCCTGTCCCTCGCCTATCTCCTCCCCCCTCCTATCATGTCCCCTCCTCCATCCTCTACTCTCTCTCACACCTGGTCTTCTTTCTCCCTAATAACCTCTGCTGAACTCCACCAACTCGTCTCCTCTTCCAATAAGACTTTTTGCTCCCTTGATCCTATCCCCTCAACCTGGCTTCTAGATCCATCCCTGGCACTTCTTCCTTCCCTTCTTTCTATGCTCAACTCCAGCCTTTCCTTGGGCATCTTTCCCCACTCCTGGAAGCACGCACTGATTCGCCCCATTCTAAAAAAGCCTTCCCTTGATCCCATGATTCCCTCCCACTATCGTCCGGTCTCTAATCTTCCGTTCGTCTCTAAACTTTTAGAAAAATTTGTATTCGCCCAGCTTTCTCACCACTTAGATAACATCAATTTCCTTCACCCACGTCAATCCGGTTTTCGTCAGGGTCACAGTGTAGAAACTATTCTTCTTTCACTAATGCCCTTCACGTAGCTCACGATCGCGGTGATATCTCGGTGGTGGTTGCTCTTGATCTGTCCGCTGCCTTTGATCTTGTTGATCACTCTCTTCTTCTCCTCCGTCTCCAAGAGGCGGGTCTTTGCCACACGGTTCTTCATTGGTTTCACTCTTTTCTGTCCTCACGGTCCTGTTCTGTCCTCTCTTCCTCCCCTTCTATCCCTGCTTCTGACCCCTTTCCTCTGCTTTGTGGTGTTCCTAAAGGCTCTGTCCTTGCCCCTCTTCTCTTTAACCTCTTCCTAGCCCCCCTCACCCTTCAGATTCAGCAAACTGGGATCAGCACCTTCTATTATGCTGACGATATTGTTCTCCTTTACCACACCTCTCCTTCTCACCCTGATCTCTCCTTACTTAATTCCTGTCTCTCCACAGTCGCTAACTGGTTATCACAAAACTGTCTTCATCTTAATCTCACAAAAACCACTGCCATCTGGTTCTCCCGTGGTGGTTCCCCTCCCTCCCTCGCTCCCTCTTTCTTAGGTTCTCCTATCTCGTTGGTCTCCTCTTTCAGCTACCTCGGCGTTGTTCTTGATTCACACCTGTCTTTTCATGATCACATCTCTCACGTCACCAAAACTTCCTTCTTTTTCTTACGCCAAATTCATGCTATTCACCCTTTTCTTACTCCCTCTGCACTTGCTACACTACTTCTTTCCCTGGTTATGTCCCGTGTTGACTTTGCTAACTCTCTTTTCCTCGGTCTTTCTAAATCACAACTGTGCAGACTTCAACGTATTCAATATATTGCTGCCCGTATTGCCACTTACTCCTCTATCCGTGATCACGTTTCACCTCTCCTCTCCCGTCTCCATTGGTTGCCTTTACCCTTCCGCTTCCACTACAAACTACTTACGCTGGTCCATCGAGCCTTCCACACCAACACTCCGCAATATCTGGCTGACCTCCTCACTTATCATACTCCCCAGCGCACACCCCGATCGTTTCATCTCAACCGCCTCACTCTCCCCTCCCCTTCGTTGGCCCACCTACAGTCCACCCGCTCCTCTGCTTTCTTTTTCACAGCCCCTGCTCTTTGGAATTCTCTTCCTCCCTCCCTTCATCTTGAACCCCATCATCCCACCTTTAAATGTAATCTGAAAACCCACCTCTTCTTCCTTGCCTTGGACCTTCCCTCCCCTTTTGTGTGACCTCTCTCTCTTATCTCTTGTGTTGTGTTCTTTACCTCCCCCTCTTTTTTATTTAATTGTTTTATACGGTTTTTATATGATTTTATATTGTAAACCGCTCTGGTCTTCTTGAATGGGCGGTATATCAAATTTTAATAAACATAAACATAACATAAACATAAACATTTCTGAGCTGCAGGCAGTTATAAGGACGCTATGGGGTGGAACATCATTATGAGCAAATCTTTCACTACTAAGATAATGGCATGGTTCTTGGACAAGAGTAGACCCATAATAGAATCTGGATATATATAGTTGCTCATAGTTGAGAGACAGACTACACCATCTGCACCAAGCCCAGACAAGCTGCCCAAGGGACCTTGTTCTGGCTGCATATGCCAAAGGAGTATAGTCTTAGGTAGTTTTTTTCCCATTTTCTTTCATCAAAAGTGTTGATTTTAAATACCTAAATTGACTGATTAATAAATATGAGTCCTGGCAAATTGGGAGGGTTTCTAGTTGGGCATATCCAGGGATTACATATTTTTAACTGATATTCAAAGGCATTTACATAGTTTGCAAAACTGTAAACCATGTGAATGCCCCTAAGTGGGATATTCAGCCACTGTATATCCACGGGTTCCACTGCTACACGCCTCAGTGCTAACTGGTTAACATCTGGGTATTCTAGGGGCATTCTGTGAGCAGAGCCCAGGGATAATGGGTTAGCAGCAATATTCAGCCACTGTCCAGTTATCCCTCATTGGTGAAAGTAAGCAGCAGCAAAAGGTGACCTAACCTTTTGCTGCCGAGGCTTACCAGGTAATGGCTGAATATCACAGCTGCCTGATTAGCTTCTTGCTTTCATTGTAAATATGGCCACAGCATGAATACCAAGAGTTAGGTGAAAGAAGCAAGCCTATATTTAGTCATACGCTACATGGGCCATGTTTCGGCTAAGGCCTTCATCAGAGCTATGACTTCAGAAAACACATAAAAGAAAGAAACTTAAAAAATATAATAATAATATACAGGCATGAAACAAAAAAAAGAATAAAAGCATAAGGAACGTAAAAACAATAAAATATACAATAAGAGATATTATATAATATACCAAATAAACCAGTTAATCATTATAAAGACCACAGATTCATGATAAAAAGGTAGCAAGACATATATTATCTTAATGAAAGAGAGTGACCAAAGGATATGTATCATGTAGGGGACAAAACCATAAAGAGGACTACAAGGAAATGCAACTTTGAAGAAATTGTTGAGCTACTGGATATAAGTATATAGCAGAGCCCGTAATATTGGCACAGACGGGATACTATGAAAATATAGATCGGTGTCATAATAGAATTGACAATAAAACATCTTATAATAAAATTAAGTAGAGAAACATAGAGCACCTTAATATATAAACAAAACAATATGAGACAAAACTTGGTAAAAAACAGAACCAAAAAACATGAACATAATAATAAAAGTGTAATAGTAATAATACTAACTGTAATATAAACAACAATTAATAAAAAATAAATAAAAATGACACAATTAAACAATAGGTAACAGGCACAATATAACAGCTGTTACATAAAAGAGATATGGAAAGGAAGTGTCTCAAAAGTTACTACTTAAATCGGGTGACAGTAAAACATAATGATTATTATGTGTATGAAAGCAAACAAACATATGGACCTCACAGTCTGAGGCTGAGCAGAGCAAACAGATAATCACAGCTCAACAAATGGCTGTACATAGAAGTAGTGTAAATAAATTAAAACCATTAGCTATGGTTAAGAATTCAGACCATATTCATGGCGGTGCTCTTCATAATATCATTGATCTTCAAGATCCAGATCAGCAGGAAAAACTGAGAGCACACAATTTTAACAATTATATGAAGACATTGAAAGGGAACAGAGCCCCTAGATATGGCATGAGCAATGGCAGGGATAGCAAAGAAAAGAAACCAAAACATTCAAGATACCTGGGATAATTGCAGTCAACACTATTTTCGGCTGAGCGCTTGTAAATGAATTGAGACACAGGACCAGTTTGGTGGCCATTTAAATCCTGATTCCCACCAAAACACGCAGTCAGCTATCACCATGGAAACCATAATACCGAATGCAAAGTGGAAATACTGGACACCCATTAGATTTCAGGGTGAGAACTGAAACTAAGGATACCATTACACCAAAATAGATAAACCAGGTTAAACAAAGAGGATAAAATAAATCAGAACAAAATAAACAATGTAGAAATGGGGGGGGGGGGGGGGAGGAGGAGTAAAGAGGAGCTATGCACTCATTTAGGACAAAAACAGCTGACATGCAGCTTTTCTGCCATACAAGAATACAAGCCCTAGCCAATGTGGGCAGTTGCCATAAGGACTGCAATGGGTCAAGAAATGGTCAAGAGACTGGGTGCCAGACACCCATTGATGCCGAAGAAAAAATGAAATTGAAACCTAACTGAAGTGTCTAAAAAGCTTAAGAGGATAAAGGAAATCAGTATAAGTAAAAAGAAGTAAAAATATTTGTCCTAAAAAGAAGCTGAACTGCAGTATCTGTAACTTCAGGAAGATAATGTGTTAAAATATGAGTAAAATAAAATTAAGAAACTAAGGGGCATGATTACTAAACAGTGCTAAAGGTGCAGCATTTGTGAGTGGTAAACAGCACTGTTAAGAGTCCCAACATGCGTTAAAGGATGGGGCGGGAAGAAGGCGTCCTGGTGGTAAGAGTGCTAGCGGACAATTAGCAGGCGGTAAGTAGATATCAGGATCAAAGAGTGCAAAGTGTGTATGTTAATGCTTGCTAATGTCCCTTGGAGACCATGTGGGAGGTGAATGTGAGAGGCAGTTGGACATTGGCAATGAAGGGTGGACATGTAACCCACGGTGATGTCTGTGGGTGTCATGGGAGTAGGTAGACATGTGCCATGTGTCATCTTCATGCAGAACCAATGTGCACAACACTGAAAACAAATACCAGCTCTCGCCAAATGCTGGTAGCAGTCACCATCTGCTATGTGTGCTGTTGTTACATGTCATCCAATGGGGCTGTGACACACACAGCGGGCGATCACTGTTACTGGTGCTAAGTAAAGGAACACCTGGCCCAGCCCAAACTCTAGCCTAACTAGGTGCTTGCTCAGGGCAGCAACTTGCATAGAGCAGCAAAGGAAGGGCATGCAAAGAAAAATAATAAAGAGCGACAGTGAGATGGGGTGTCAAGCTTGAGTGTTGGTAGGCACCAACCCTGAGGTACCCCAGGACCCTCACCAGAACCTACCTGTCCCTCCACAAGATACCTTCACTAGATCCTCCTGTCCATCTAGCTATCAACCCATCTCCCTCTTCCCCTTCATTTCTAAACTACTTGAATGTATGGTTCACTGCCATTGCCTCAACTTTCACTTTTCTCAAGACCTCCTGGATCCATTAGAATATGACTTTTGTCCTTTACATTCCACTAAAATGGCTGTTGCCAAAGTCTGAAGTGACTGGTTCCTGGTAAAATCCAAGGGCCTTTACTCGATCCCCACCCTTCCTGACCTATCATCTGTTTTTGACACTGTTGACCACAACCTTCTCCTCAATACATTGTCTTTGCTTGGGTTTAAGGGCTCTGTGCTATCTTGGTTCACCTCTTATCTCCCCCATCACTCTTTCAGTGTTTGTTCTGGTGGATCCCCCTCTACTGTTATCCCATTCTCAGTTGGTGTACCCCAAGGATCTGTCTGGGGTCCACTTCTTTTCTCTCTATATACCCAGTCCCTTGTTGCACTCATCCCATCCCTTGACTTTCCGTATCATTTTTACACTGATAACTCCCAGACCTACCTCTTTACACCAGGAATCCTTGCAGCAATCCAAGCCTGGATCTCTGCCTGCCTTTCTGACATTGCTGCTTGGATGTCTCACTGCCGCTTGAAATTGAACATGGCCAAAACTAAGCCCCTTATTTTCCCCCTAAATCCTCCTTTCCCCTTCCTCCTTTCTCAGTCTCTGTCACTGTTCCCTCTAAGCTGTGCGCGTGTGCGCACGTACATACTTTACAACAGAGCGCACAAAAATTACGGTTCTGATTCTGATAGAAACAACACAGATGTCTTAAAATTTAAAAGTTGTTGTGTATTTACGGTTTTCACAAGTTCTACAATATTTTCTAGTGCAATCAATGTAGTGTACATACTGTATTCTGATGTGTAGTCAAATTTTAAAGTATATAACTCTGAGTGTCGTTATGTGGCGCACACAAATTTAACCTTCCTTCAAAAGCTGCACAGCTGATACTTTATGCGCACACAGCCTACAGAAAATTAGAGGGAACATTGGTCTCTGTGGATAACTCTCTGCTCCACCATGCTTCCTCAGCCTGTATCCTTGGGGCCTTCTATGATCCTCTGTCTTCTTTTCCACACACATCTGATAGCTAAAACCTGCTATTTCTTTCTCTATAAAGTCCACAAAATTTGCCCATTCCTCTCTGAACACACTACTAAGATACTAATCCACTCCTTAGTCACCTCCTGTCTAGAATATTGTAGCCTACTCCTTACTGGTCTCTCTCTCTGAATCATCTCTCCCCTTCAGTCTGTTCAACTTTCTGCTGCATGGCTAATCTTCCGCCAGCCTTGTCATGCTCACATTACTCCTCCTCTCAAGTCACTTCATTGGCTCCCTATCCATTTCTGCATCCAGTCCAAACGTCTCCTGCTGACCTATCAGTGCATTCACTCTGAAGCTCCTCACTACCTGTCCTTTCTTATCGCTCCCTACCCCTCCTTGGGAACTCCATTCTTCTGGCAAATCACTTCTGTCTGTGCCCTTCTCTTCCATTGCTAACTTTATTATTTCCTCCTTTCACCTTGTTGCTCCTTAAACCTGGAACAAACTACCTGAGTCTGTACATCAGGTGCCTTCTCTGGCCCCCTTCAAAGCCAGGCTGAAACCTCACCTCTTCACTGCCGCATTCAGAACTTAACTCATCTGGTCTCCTATGTGTTTCCTTACCACTCTCCCTAGATGTATCCCATGTCTACAGCTACTGTGTTGTCTGTCTTGTCCATATTGTAAGCTCAGATAGCAGGGACTATCTTTCACATGCAGCGCTGTATAAGTTTTGTAGCATTATACAAATGTTCAGTAGTAGTAGTAATAGTAGTAGCAGAATAAAACCAATGCTTGTCCTGCTAATGCTGTGGCTGCTGGACAGTTGGATCATAAATATATTGGCTGGTCTTACCACAAGGACAATAGAGGGTGCAGTGACATCACCTAGATCACAAGTGGGATTTGAATTCTGGCCCTTGCCTTACTGCATCAACAATTCATCCACAGTGCCACATGCTTAG
This sequence comes from Ichthyophis bannanicus, assembly GCA_033557465.1. NCBI lineage: Eukaryota > Metazoa > Chordata > Amphibia > Gymnophiona > Ichthyophiidae > Ichthyophis > Ichthyophis bannanicus. The sequence goes on from JAWIIG010000051.1 coordinate 1,104,801, forward strand.
CAACAGCACATCCAACAATACACTAGATCACTGGTCCCTGCCAGCAAGGATGTAAGGCCTGGCCTCCAAACAACCTGGCAGCCACATTCTGAAAATGTTGGAGATCACACCCAGGGTCTGGCAGCAGTGTGACACATGCATTATGGCCTGCACTGGACACTCAGTACCACAGTTGCATGACAGACACACAACAGTAGTAGTCATCACTGGTGCTATGACCAAGCCACATGTGAGAGCCAGATGACCTGCTCCCCACTGCACCTCCCAATAACGCCCCTTAGCTCAGCCTCACCACCAAATGCCATACCATGTTGAACATGCAATGTGCACTGATAGAGAGGATGAATATCATCCCTCCAGAACAACCCCGTGCAAAGCAGAGGACCCCCATATGGTGTCATCAAAATACATACCCACATGAAAACATGCTGGCAGCCACAGTCATTCATCATCCCCAATGTGTGGAGGCACACAGCAGTGCTGATGTGTGTAACAATTCATACCTGACCACAGACACCAATTGTCATGTTGCTAGAAGTGCTGGAATCTGCATCTCTAAGATGTGCCCTCCCCCCCCCCCCCCCATTGTGTCATACAGGTGTGGTCTGTATGGGGGAAGCAGTGTGCGTGCAACAAGGCCTCCACTGAGAAGAATGATGGCTGTTGAGTTCATCCCAGTATACATATGGTAGCTTTCCAGCTCCACAAAGCTGATGATGTAGGTAGGAAGAACCAAGATACCACAGATCAGGAAATGGTCCACGGATGGTTGTAACCATAACAGCCACGGCATTGGCATGTACTTAGTATGCACATATATCAGTACCTGATGAGGTTGCCAAGTCGCTTCATATGCAGTCGCCAGCCCCCTTCCAGTCCTGGGTGGAACCCATTGCAGGCAGTCTCTCGTAGTCCAGCATGTCACATGGATTGCTGTGTGGAACACAGAGAGAGAGATACCTGCATGCAATGGGGTAAAGCCAGGAGTGGATACAGCCCGCTGGCTGTATCTGGAGCCAGTGAGCAACCCTGGTTTATCACAGGGTCTGAGTGATAGGGCAGCGGTATAGTATAACGCAATGGTGAGAGCAATGGCGTGTGAGGCGTGAAACTGGCATCATCCCCCATCAGTTCCCCTAGTGGCCATTAAGAGGTGGGCATGTAACATGAGGCTGCATCATCACTGTTCCACATTCACTTATACAATTAACAATGGCAATGTGTGAATAGCCAGAACCAGGGCCCAGGAACAAAATGACAGTTTCTGAGCAAACTACAGAACTGTTGCACAGTCACTCAAAGCATGTTTTATTTATTTATTTGGCTGTATTTATATACTGCTTTTTACGGTGGTCAAAGCGGTTAAGGAACTTGGTTTTACAGCTAATGTTTACAATGAAAAACAGGCAACTTTGTACAAAGAGAAGGAGCAGTGGTTAACTTAAATTAACTATGTACAGGTTAAAACTATTTACACGTGGTTGAAATATCTTGTCTTTTATTGGATTCAGAAATGCTGTTCAGGGGGGTAGGGTTAGTGGGGCGTGGGGCGTGGGGCTGAAGTGGAGGGTGAATAGATGAATCTTGAGGAGTTTGCGGAAGGGTAGGAGGTCTGTAGTGTTTCTTACATGGGTAGGCAGAGAATTACAGGCAGTAGGGGTATAAACGTCAAAGGATCTGGTACAGGCTTATTGGGTGCTCCTTGTTGCATTTTGGGGGGTAGTTAGTGTGATCATTGTGGCGGTTCTTTGTGGTCTGTTCGAAGGCTGTGGGGTGATAAGGGAGCAAAGGTGGGTGGAGATTGTTCAAGGTTTTGTGAATCATTAGAAGTATTTTGTAGAGAATTCTGCTTTGCAGCAGAAGCCAGTGGAGGTGTTTGAGGATGGGGGTGATATGTTTGTATTTGGAAATTCCAGTGATGGTCCTTGTTGCCATGTGGAGAGGATGGAGTGTTGATTTGGGTAGTCTGTAGTATATTGAATTGCAGTAGTCTTCATGGGGTGTTATGAGTTGTGCCACTGCAGTCTCCACGGAACACAAGTGCACCAAACCACGATCCACAACGTCAGGATGTGAGGTACAGACTCCACTGCTCAGGATATTGTACTGCCAGTATGGGATATGTGTCACATTGAGGAATATCCAGAACATGGGCTGGCCTAGTAGATCCAGGAACACAATTTATGTGGTCTCAAGAACAGCAGGGTTGCAAATGGTAGGCTCTGGAGGGTTCTGAGGGTCCATCGGAAGCTGAACCAGTGCACTGCTCACCAAAATGCATGAGGGGATATGTGGACAATCATTTTGAGGTAGCCACATGTAACCCTGAATACATGGATTCACAGAGTCAATAGGCTGCTAAGGATCATTGGTTCCCCAAAAACCTTGACTGCCTGGGCCAAGGCTATGGTGAGTACTGAAAACACATGAGGCCAGAGCAGGGATCAAACCAGCATAGGCTGCATATGAGGCCTACCCTCTCACCATCAAGCTGCATGTTGTCACTTTATGTAGATGTATCCCCACACAGCTATCATAGCACCCCCCTGTATGCTTTGGCTGACACCCTGGCCTGACACCTAGTTGAGAACCAAATGTGTAACCTGGTGGCCTGCTATAGTTGTCTAAGGGCACCATACCAGCAAGATATCAAGGTGAGCTATCCCTGATCTGAACAGGGTTGCACCAGTAGCCAGTGTGTTTACCTAGAGCACAAACATGTCATGGACAACTGACCAGGTGCTCTCAGAAGGCTGTTGATGTTTCCATGTACATGGGTTGGACAGCATCCACAGCAAGATACGCTGACCAGATGTATGCCCCTGAATGCACCTGTGGTACGGCAACAAGGCCCCAACTAAGCTGTGTGGGGCAGTACAGTCAGCAAGAGATAGCCCCCGCCAGATACCCACAAACACAGGTTTGCTGATCCTAAATGAGGTACACCTCCATGGGGCAACAGCATGCCCATAAAAGACCCCTCACCTTGACCTAGAGGGTGTGGCCATATGGCCTGGTGGCCCTCAGTAGCAGATAAAGCATTTGGTCTCCTATGTTGTGGTAAACAGCCCAATCATCCCGTGAGTGCAGCAGGGCTATTCTGGTGGTTGCAGGACTCACTGTTACCCAATGCAGGCTCATCAAAAAACCCACCTGCTGACATGCACTAATATCTAGGAAGGGGGTGCTGAACATGGTTACATCTCATAGTTTGCAGCAGTTCCCTGACCAAGGATGCTGGGGCAAGGGCATATCAGCATCAGCATGGGGAATGTGGACATATTCAGGAGGTGATGCCCCCATGGTTGGGGGGGGGACTGGGATGTCCCATCCCGACATCTCCATACAGGACAGCCTCTTGCTGACCACCACTCTTCACAGTGCCCGCAACAGGAAGCCAGGCCATCTCCATCTCCATCTCCATAAGCATCTCCAGGCTAGCCTCAAGCTCTCAGGGGACTGATGAGGAATGTGACTGTTACACCCACCCACCCAGTAGATGCTGCTAGCTGCACACCATCCTATGAGTGCACGTAGTCACCATGCTGTCATGGCTGATGTGCAAATAACATGGAGATGAGACAACCAATCCAGTGAGAGCCCAGACAAAATGGGGCTGAGTCTATATCACTGTGGCAACACCAATGCCCAGCAATGCAGACACAGGTCCAGTTATCTATCGGAGTGACAGACATCCTGTGGCTGTCTCTGCAGTGTGAGAACCATTGAGACCTCTGCCCTAGCCATGTCCATAACCCCCAGTACTTCCCAATACCCTCACAGCATGTACATTATGTCCACATGGGTACAATTAGTTGATACCCATGATGCAATGCACCTGCACAGACATCAAATGTTCTGTCAGTAACAGTGTAGCTAGGGATGACTGCAGGGCACAGACACTGACCTCAGAGAGATGCAGCTCAGTGGGGAAGTCCACCACTGGGACACAGCTGGCAGTCTGGGTACTCACCAGGACAATCATGTGGTCAACTGGGGATCCATGTGCCCCTGCCACAGGATGGTAGCTGTGTGCTCCAGACACATCTGAGCAGTATTCCCAGGCCAAAACAATGGCCCTGACTGCCTGTACATGCACACACTGGCCAAAGGTATGCTTTGCCCTACCTATTGTCATGAGTATCCATCTACCAATGTTTGCTGGAGCCCAATCGTGCATCAGCCTAGCTACCTATGCCACCCCCTCCTCACTGTCTGCCATCCTCCTTCTCCTCCATCCCGTGGAAGCAGAGATGACACAGCTGCAGTCTACACCAGAAGTGTAGTACACCTGATGTGCGAGAGGTTGCAGACATGCCGAGTTCTGAGGCTGGGCCTGTGGCCATGTGTACAAAGGTAAAGCAATGTTCAGACACAGTTGTATGGGTGGACATGGGGCTGGCACATCCCCTAAACTCATGGTCCCAAGACAACAGGGTCAACTCCCCCAGAGGTACCAGGACAGTACTGAGACCTAATCACTGCCATACCCATCAGCAATTGGCAGCTGGTGTGGCAACATCACCTCTATGGGTTGGACTGGAGATAGCTGGACCCCTCATTGGAACATATGGATACATCTGGCACAGCCCCTTCAGGTTTGGGGGGGCCTGTATGCCTCACTGGGTGAGTGGTGTTGCCAATGTGTATGGCTTAGGGCACAGGACCAGTGTGCACAGCAATCTCATGGACAGCTATGGGACAGTGTTGTACGCCTGTTTCCCAATATGCTGTGGAAGGGGATGGGCAATGAGGTATCATACAACACTATGCCCAAGGGAACATGGCTGGTGGCTATGCTCACTGTCACCCTCATGTGATTCACACCTACTGCTACATCCCATCACCCATGAATGCATACAGGTGCCCACTGTAATGTGAGAGCAATGGCCCACCCTACACAGTTTCCACCAAGGACCATTTGGTATATCCACATCTCCATGAGCAGTGGGATGGGCATCTCCATGAGCAGTGGGATGCCCTTGTCTCACTGACAGACCTTGCATACCCCCTGTCCACATATTCCTATATAAACTACAAATGAGATATCACACACAGTCACAATGACAGGGTACCAACCATTACTTCTGTGTGAGCCCTGTCTGTAGTCATTGCAGGTGTCTGCAGAACATCTGCTGGGGGAGGTCAGTGCCTGTAAGTATGCCTTACATAGCCTGCATCGGATAATTCCTGTTCCAGTGTTCGCATGCACGTAATGGCCAATGTCATGTTGTGTGACTATTTAAAGGGCTATGATGTAGTATGCCATCATCCAAGGCGCTAGATGCCTTGAGGCCTGTCTGGTGTGCTCATGCTGTCACAATTGGAGGGCCATGATTGGGAGGGCAGATCTGCAGGTAGAGTGGTGTGGTGGAGGACAAGGATGGAGAGTGGTGGCACCCAGGGAATGAGGAGGGGAACTGGGACACATGAGATAGGGGGGAGTTCAGGTACCCGGGAGCTGAGGAGGCGCAATGGGACACAGGAAATGTGGAGGAGTGGAGATATCTGGGAGCTGAGGAGGAGTGGTGGACCTGGGGGATGGGGGGAGTGATGCAGATGAATACAGTATCCAGGGGATAGGGAGTGGTGCTGAGGCCTAGGAGATGGGAGGAGTGGAGTTACCCAGGAGCTGAGGAGGTGTGATGGGATCCATGGAATTGGGGGAAGTAATGCTGATGGAGATAGTGCCTAGGGGATGTTGTGTTGTGCTTGTACCCAGGAGATGGGGGGGGGGGAGAGTGGAGTTACCTGGGGATGAGGAGGGGCAGTAGTACTCAGGGGTTGTGGAGAGGTGCTGGGACCGAGGAGCTGGTGGGGAGTGGGGTTACCCAGTGAATGGGGGAATGCTGGGACTCAGGATATGAGGATAGGTGGGGGTATGAGATAGGTGCGTGGATGAGACAATGGTGCAAGGATGAGGGTTTTGGATTTGTTAGGAACTGGGGAACATTCTGGGGAAAGGGGGGGCTCTTCCAAAGGGATGGGCTTCACCTTAATCAGGATGGGACCAGACTGCTGGCATTAACCTTTAAAAAAGAGATAGAGAAGCTTTTAAACTAGAAAATAGGGGAAAGCCGACAGTCACCCAGGAGCGCATGGTTCGGACAAAGGTATCCTTGAAGGATACTACCAAAAGCAGTGAGGTTCCAAAAGGGGGTATAGTAGCCCAAATGCCCTTGAGTAAGGAGCAGACAGAGCATAAAGATTCCAAATTACCCCTGCTTACCAATAGCCAGATTAATATGAAAAAAATACAGTCTCTAAAATGCTTGTATGCCAATGCTAGAAGTCTAAACAATAAGATGGGAGAGTTAGAATATATAGCACTAAATGAGAGGTTAGATATGATTGCACTCTCAGAGACATGGTGGAAGGAGGATAACCAGTGGGACACTGTGATACCTGGATACAAACTATATCGTAATGATAGAGCTGATCAAATTGGTGGAGGGGTTGCGCTCTATGTTAGAGAGGGCATTGAGTCAGAAAGGATTAAAGTTTTGCAGGGAACAAAATTTGCTGTAGAATCTCTATGGATTGAAATCCCATTTATGAAGGGGAAGGCGATGGCAGTGGGAGTATACTATCGACCGCCTGGCCAGAATGAACAAATGGATGATGAAATGCTCAAAGAAATCAAGGAAGCTAACAAAAGTCACAACAGAGTAGTAATAATGGGTGATTTCAATTACCCCGGTATCGACTGGGTCAGTGTCACGGCAGGACAAGCTAAAGAGATAAAGTTTCTAGATGGAATAAATGACTGCTTCTTGGAGCAGCTGGTTCATGAACCGACCAGAGGGGAAGCCATACTGGACCTAATCCTTAGTGGAACGCCAGATCTGGTGCAAGAAATAAGGGTGTTGGGACCACTTGGCAATAGTGATCATAGTATGATCATGTTTGATTTAATTAGTGGAGGACAGATAGTAAAGGAATCCACAGTATTATCTTTTAACTTTCAAAAGGGAGACTATGATAGAATGAGGAATATAGTTAGGAAAAAACTAAAAGGAGCGGTTCCAAAGGTTACAGACTTACAGCAAGCTTGGGTGTTATTTAAAAATACTATCCTCGAAGCCCAGACCAGCTGTATTCCACGCATTAAGAAGAGTGGAAGAAAGTCCAAAAAACTGCCAGCGTGGTTTAAAGGTGAGGTCAGAGAGGCTGTTGCTGCCAAAAAAGCAACCTTCAGGAAATGGAAAAAAGAGCCAAATGATGAAAACTGGAAACATCACAAGCACTGGCAAGTTAAATGCAAAGCATTGATAAGGCGGGCAAAGCGGGAATTTGAGAAGAAACTTGCTACGGAAGCAAAAACACAAAATAAAGACTTTTTCAAGTACATTCGTAGCAAAAGGCCTGTGAGAGAGTCAATTGGACCGTTAGATGATAGAGGGGTAAAAGGGGCAGTAAGAGGAGACAAGGATATAGCAGAGAGACTGAATGAATTCTTTGCTTCGGTCTTTACTGAGGAAGATGTAGGGATGTTACCCATGACTGAAGTGGTACTTAAAGGTGATACTGCAGAGGAATTGAGAGAAATATCACTACACCGGGAAGATATATTACAACTATTTGATAAACTGAATAGTAGCAAATCACCTGGACCGGATGGTATACATCCCAGAGTGTTGAAAGAACTGAAATATGAGATCGCGGACCTGCTATTGGTAATCTGTGAACTTTCATTAAAATCATCTGTAATACCTGAAGATTGGAGGGTCGCCAACGTAACACCAATTTTTAAAAAAGGTTCCAGGGGTGACCCGGGAAATTACAGACCGGTGAGCCTGACATCAGTACCGGGGAAAATGGTAGAAACCATCATAAAGAACAAAATTACACAACATGTAGATAGTCATGGCCTAATGGGAGACAGCCAACATGGCTTTAGACAAGGAAGATCTTGTCTTACTAATCTGATATGTTTCTTTGAAGGTGTGCATAAACAGGTAGACAAAGGTGAGTCGGTTGATATAGTGTATCTGGACTTCCAGAAAGCTTTTGACAAGGTCCCCCATCAGAGACTTTTGGCAAAACTAAAAAGTCATGGGATAGGAGGCAGTGTACTATTGTGGATCGGGAACTGGTTAAAAGATAGAAAGCAGAGGGTAGGGCTAAATGGCCAATATTCCCAATGGAAAAAAGTGAATAGTGGAGTACCCCAGGGATCTGTACTGGGTCCGCTACTTTTTGACATATTCATAGATGACCTGGAAAAGGGAATAACTAGTCAGGTTATCAAATTTGCAGATGACACAAAACTGTTTAAAGTTGTTAAAACCCAAGAGGATTGTGGAAAGCTGCAGGAGGATCTGGATAAATTGGAAGACTGGGCATCCAAATGGCAGATGAAATTTAATGTGGACAAATGCAAAGTTATGCACCTAGGAAAGAACAACCCACACTATAGTTACACGATGCAAGGCTCCACATTAGAAACCACCACCCAGGAAAAGGACTTAGGAGTCATCGTGGATAACATGTTAAAACCCTCCGCCCAGTGTGCAGCGGCGGCCAAGAAAGCAAATAGAATGCTAGGTATCATAAAGAAAGGGATGGAGAATAAAACAAAGGATATTATAATGCCTCTGTATCGCTCCATGGTACGACCGCACCTTGAATATTGTGTGCAATTCTGGTCACCGTATCTTAAAAAGGACATAGCGTTATTAGAAAAAGTACAGAGAAGAGCCACCAAATTGGTGAAGGGGATGGAAGGCTACTCCTATGAAGAGAGGCTAAAAAGGTTAGGGCTCTTTAACCTGGAAAAGAGACGGCTGAGAGGAGATATGATAGAGGTCTATAAATTAATGAATGGAGTGGAACGGATAAACGTGGATCAATTGTTTACGCTAGCAGAATATAGAAAGACTAGGGGACATGTAATGAAACTACAGGGTAAACTATTTAAGACAAATAAGAGAAAATATTTTTTCACTCAACGTGTAATCAAACTCTGGAATCTGTTACCGGAGGATGTAGTAAGGGCTGTTAGTATAGCTGGGTTTAAAAAAGGTTTGGACAAGTTCCTGGAGGAAAGGTCCATAAACCACTATTAAAAAGGGACCCAGGATATCAATGCTTGACCCAGTACAAGCATTGTGGAACCTGTGGTCTTTTGGGGATATTGCTAGGTGTGTAGGACCTAGATTGGCCACTGTTGGAAACAGGATACTGGGCTTGATGGACCTCGGTCTGACCCAGTATGGCATGTCTTATGTTCTTATGTTCTTATGGTACCCAAGAGATGGGGGGGAGTGGAGTTATCCATGAGCTAAGGAGGGGTGGTGGGACCCAGGGGATGGGGGGAGTGATGCAGATGAATAAAGTACCCAGGAGATGGCACAGAGTGCTGGGACCCAAGAGATAAGAGGGAGTGATCCAGATGACAATCTTATCCACCATGGGGGCACACTCCCCCACAGACCAGCAAGAGTGGTCCATTTGGAGGATGAGCATGCTACCACCAGGCCTCTGGAGGATGGGTCCTTACCCCTTCACATAGCCCTGCTGTCACCTTTTGGAGGGGAGGGGGTACCTGTTGCAGTCCCCTGTCAGAAGAGGAAGAAGAGGGTGGTGGCAGATGAGCAACGGCAGAGGGCACAGTGCTTTGGTGATGAGGCCAATGAACTGACCATTGAGATGGTCACAGACAAGTATGAGGTGCTGTTGGGCCAGCAGAGCAACAAAATCCCTGTGGCAGCATGTCAGGCAATCTGGCAAGAGATAACACAGGCAGTTACAGGCCTGAGAGGCCTGGTACATGATGCAGAGCAAATTAAGAAGCAGTTCCATGACATCAAGCAGATCATACATGATAAGGTGTCAACAAAGAGGGCTTATGCACGGGGCACAGGTGGGGGAGAGGGCAGAACCACTTCTAATGACCCCCATGGAGGATCATGATAGGGTCTCATTGCCTGAGTGCTGATATCTTGCTTATCTGTATGAATTCAAAAAAGCATGGGACAAACACAGAGGATCTCTAAAGGTAAAAAGGGGACTGTTGTAGTTGTTGATATGGAAGGACAGACTAGATAGGCCATGTGGTCTTTTTCTGTTATCATATTTCTATGTTTCTATGTTACATTGGTCACCAGCTTTTGTTGCTTCCACACCTGTGGGAGCTCTGACATGGCGGCTATTGGCACCATACAGCACAGAGAATGTGTATTTCCGGCTGCTCTGTGGCTCCAAATAGGTGGCTATTGTGTGTGAGAGAGAAGAGTCAAGGTTTCAAGGCCAGCCTGTGGAGAAGTCCATGTGTGTTAACATTTTTATTCTATATGTGGACTCAAAGGAAAAGCAGGATAGAGGAGATATGGTAGAGATGTTTAAATACCTCCATGGCATAAATGCACAGGGGGAGAGTCCCTTTTGATTAAAATCAGGCATTGCAACAAGGAGACATAGGATGAGGGTGAAAGGTGATAGACTTAGGAAAATTATGCAGGCACATCTCTTTACGGAAAGAGTGATAGATATGTGGCATAGTCTCCCAGTGGAGGTGGTGGAGACCAGGGCAGTATCAGAGTTCAAGATAGCATGTATCAGATACTACGGATCTGTAAAGGTAAAAAGGGGACTATTGTACTTAATATGGAGGGGCAGACTAGATAGGCCATGTGGTCTTTTCCTGCCATCATATGTCCATGTTTCTCTGTTTCTGGAATGTGAATCCAGATTGGTATGGGGGCTTCCACAGCTGTGAGCTATGCTGGCCCATCCCACTGAGCCTGGAATATATACAGGGAACCTCACATGAGTCAGCAACCAGGCCCTGCACCCATATCCTACATCACCTGTGTGGTGGAAATTAGCAAGTGTTAGATACATTGCATTCTCAACGCTGACCCTGCAGACAGTGGAACCCAAGTGCTGTAGAGGTGTGGATTCTGTGGGTTTGTCAGAGATGGGGAGTTTGGAGTATCCTGGTGTGATATGGTCAGGAAGTCTAGCTGTTGTGATGATCCAATCATGATGCACTCTAGGATCTGCAGTGAATCTCACACTGTGTATAATGAGGGACTCAAAGCAGTATGCTTCAGTGGGCTGCTTTAGCACTGGTACACACCTGGGTTGGAGCCAAGATAAATTGACCTGGAATGTCACCTCCTCATGTTCCATTTGGGGTTTCCTACTGGCATCAGATGCACACAACAAGCTTTGCCCAGTCCTGGCTTAGATCCAATTGTATGCAGGGAGTAGTAGGCAGCAAATATCAGATGGGTTCAACAGATGCATTCACTAATTTCCCTGCCTTCATTGGTGTGACCCCAGATCTGGATCAGGCTTGTGAGCCGGATCGGGGGCAGTTGGGAACCCTAGATCCTTGTGTGGGAATGCCCACAGTACTGCCATCCACACATTTTCCTTCTGATGCAATTGGGAATGTGCAGCCATGATTGGCAGGTGGTTACACGAGGATCAAAAGGTACCTGGGGAGCAGTGCATTACTGATGATATATGACAATAACAAAGGAAACCAACATTGTGCAGGTTGCTATCTCAGAGATGGGCCTGGCATTGACCTTGTGACATTGTAGTGTACGAACATTTCATTCAGTTTTGATGCCACTGGGGTCATCTGTAGGTAGGTTCATATGTGCATGTGGTTGCAAGTCACTCTGCTTGCTGATTAGATGTCTGACTGTGGCATGCAATGTATTCACACAAGTTTGCCTTGGCACAGCATTGTGGCTGCCAAGTTTGGACAGATATTGGCAGATTACCCGTGTCAGGAGTTGCTGAACCACCTCCTTGCACTGAATTACTAGAGTCAGCAGGTCCTGGGAGCAGGTGTAGGGTTCCTATGTTTGTGAGATACAGCTGGGATATTGTAACTCGGTCCAGCCTCTGAGCCCAGAGAATCCTGCAGCATTTGGGGATCTGTGGTCTGGCTGACAATGTGAACTCTCAGCTATTGGAGACTGCACACTTCACTGAGATGCTATTAGATAGAGACTCACCTGGGCTACAGCACAGATAATGTGACAATGATTGTCTACCCACTGAGTCCATAAGAGGGTGATATGCAGGCAGTGCTGCCTTTCCGCCATTCCCCTTCCAATGGACTGTGCAATGTTCTGCACTGAATGTGGGGACAAACGTGGGAATACAAAAAGCTCATGGCATACCCACCACAGATAGTTCATGGTGCCACATCAGAGCTGTTGCTGGAATCATACCTGTGACCTTTGGATCTGTGATGAGGTGAGTTTGTGCTGCTCTTGGGGGAGCCATCTATGAGCATAGGTGGCAGTCACTCTGGCTGGGGGGATAGGTCAGTGTTTGAGTGGTGGATTAAATGCTGTCTAGGGAGGATTACAATGGTTATTGGGTTGCAGAATAGAAACATAGAAACATGACGACAGAAAAAGACCACATGGCCTATTTAGTCTGTCCTTCCATATCAGCAACTACAACAGTCCCCTTTTTACCTTTAGAGATCCTCTGTGTTTGTCCCATGCTTTTTTGAATTCAGTTACTGTCCTCATCTCTACCACCTCCACTGGGAGACTATTATACGGATCCACTACTCTTTCCGTAAAGAAATATTTCCGCATATCACTCCAGAATCTATCTCCCTTCACCCTCATCCCATGTCCCCTCGTAGCAGACCTTGCTTTCAATTGAGAGGCTCTCTCCCTGAATATTTATGCCATGGAGGTATTTGAACATCTCAATCATATCACCTCTATCCCGCCTTTCCTCTAAGATGTACATATTAAGATCCTTAAGTCTGTCCTCATATGCTTTATAATGAAGACCACTAACTATTTTAGTAGCCACCCTCTGCACTGACTCCATCCTGTTCACATCCTTTTGAAGGTGCGGTCTCCAGAATTGCACACTATACTCCAAATGAGGTCACACCAAAGACTTATAAAGAGGCATTATCACCTCCTTTTTTCTGCTAGCCATTCTTCTCTGTATGCACCCAAGCACCCTTCTAGCTTTTGCCGTTGCCTTTTCTACCTGTTTAGATACTTTAAGGTCATCAGACACAACCACGCCTATGTCCTGCTCTTCTTTAGTGGACAAAAGTACTTCTCCCCCTATACTATATTGCTCCCTTGGATTGCTGCAGCCCAAATGCATGACCTTACATTTTTTAATATTAGATCCCTGCTGCCAAATTCTAGACCATTCTTCAAGCTTAGCTAGATCCCTCCTCATGCTATCTACACCTTCCTGGGTGTCTACTCTATTGCAGATTTTGGTATCATCCGCAAAGAGGCAAATCTTACACAACAGCCATTCTTCTATATCACTAAAAAAGATGTTAAAAAGAATCGGGCCAAGGACAGATCCCTGGGGCACACCACTGGTAACATCCTTCTCCTCAGAGTGAGCCCCATTTACCTGTACTCTTTGTCACCTCCCACCCAACCAATGTCTAAACCAAGCAGTAACTTTAGGGTCCATCTCAAGAGTGCTCAGTTTGTTTATAAGTCGCCTGTGAGGAACAATGTCAAAGGCTTTAATGAAATCCAAATACACCACATCTAGAGCTCTCCCTCGGTCCAACTCCCTGGTCACCCAGTCAAAGAAATCAATCAGATTTGTCTGACAAGACCTGCCTCTGGTGAATCCATGCTGCCTCAGATCCTGTAATCCACTGGACTCCAGAAACCTTACTATTTTCTCTTTCAGCAGTGTTTCCAATAATTTACTCACCACCGAAGTTAAACTAACCAGCCTGTAGTTGTCAACCACATCCTTACTTCCGCTTTTGTGTAAAGGCACCACATGAGCCTCTCTCCAGTCCTTTGGCACCACTTCTGACTCCAACGAGGCATTGAAAAGGTCAGTCAGTGGAGCTGCTAGAACATCCCCAAGTTCCCTCAGTATTCTAGGGTGTATCCCATCTGGTCCCATCGCTTTGTCTACTTTAAGTTGAGTTAGTTTCTCACAAACACAGTCTTCTGAAAATTGTTGAAGATGTCCCTCACTTCTGTTCCTGTTTGTGGGTGTTTTCTGAGGTCCTGCTCCTGGTTCTTCATCTGTGAACACAGAACAGAAATATTTGTTAAGCAATTCTGCTTTATCCTTATCAGCTTCTACATATTCCTCCCCTGCACCGTTGAGTCTGACAATACCACTTTTGCCCTTCCTCTTCTCACTAACATATCTGAAAAATGTCTTATCCCCCCATTTTATTGCATTGGCTGTTTCCGCCTCCTTTTAAATCTTTGCCTTCCTGACTACTTTGCTAGCTTCTCTAACTATTTCCAAATGAAGATGCCTGTCTTCCTCTCTTGGTGATCTCTTGTATTTCATAAAGGCCTCCCTCTTTATCTTCACTTTTTCAGCTACTTCTTTCGAAAGCCATAGCGGAATCCTTTTCCTTTTACCTTTATTTGCCATTTTAACAAATAGGTTGGTTGCCCTTAAAATATCCCCTTTCAGTTTTGCCCACTGTTTTTCTACATCCCCCAGCTGTTCCCATCCCACTAACGACTCCCTGAGGTATTGGCCCATCTTGGCAAAGTTAGTCTTCCTAAAGTCTAAGATCCTCACATTTGAATGTATTCTAACATCCCTAGTCCTAATATTGAACCACACCATCTGGTGATCACTGGATGCAAAATGATCTCCCACTACAACATCAGAAAAACTTTCACCATTGGTAAGCACCAAGTCCAGTATGGCCTCTTCACGTGTGGGGTCTGTTACCAATTGCCTGAATAGTTCTCCCTATAGAGAATCCAGGATCTCCTTACTTCTAGATGATACTGCAGCAGGAATGTGCCAATCAACATCTGGCATATTGAAATCTCCTATCAGTAGTACTTCCCCTTTCCTAGCAATGCTGCATATGTCTTCAATTAACTCTCTGTCCATCTCTTCCTCTTGTGAGAGAAGTCTGTATATCACACCAATGCAAATAGATTTCTCTTTCCCTCTTTCTAGTTTAACCCACAATGCCTCCTCTCTCCTTTTTAAGCTATGTAATTCCAAAGCTTTAATAGTAGTTTTTACATATAGTGCCACTCCTCCTCCCCTTCTTCCTACCCTGTCCTTTCTGAATAAAGTATAGCCAGGTATAGTTACATCCAAATCATGGTTTTCTTTGAACCATGTTTCTGTAACTGCCACTAAATCCAAGTCAGCCTCTCCCACCAAAGCTTCAACATTAGGGATCTTATTTCCCATGCTACGGGCATTTATACACACTGCTTTCCATATGTTACCCCTATTACCCGTGTTCATAAAGGTATTTAATGTATCACCTACCTGGGGGTTTTCACCTACCTGGGGGCTTTCTTCACCCATCCCCAATGAATCTAGTTTAAAGCCCTCTTCAGTAGATTAGCCAGTCTACTACTGAAGATGCGTTTACCTTTCTTGGACAGATGGATGCCATCCCTGCTCTGCAACCCTTGGAACTGCATCCCATGGTCTAGGAAACCAAAACGCTCTTGATGACATCCTCCACGCAGCCATGCATTCATCTCCAGGATGCAAGCCTCTCTGCCTTGGCCTTTACCCTCAACAGGGAGGATTGAAGAGAACACCACCTGTGCACCTAACTGCTTCACCCTCTGTCCCAGGGCCATGAAGTTAATTTTGATATGTTCCGAGGTATACCTGGCAGTATCATTTATTCCAACATGGATTAGCAACATTGGGTAATAGTCAGTGGGCTTGATGAGTCTCGGCAAACTCTCTGTAACATCTTGGATTTCGGAACCAGGCAGACAGCATACCTCTGTGGACATCAAGTCTGGTCGGTAGATGGACGCCTCAGTACCCCTCAGAAGAGAGTCTCCAACCTCCACTACCCTTTGTTTCCTTGTGGTCACTGATTCTGCAACTTTGGGTTACTTGAGCTCTGGTTCTTTCCTTTCCAGGGCTGCTTTCACGTCCTCCACTTCCAGGGCTGCATAATGGTTCTTCAATTCAAGGGCTGGAGAAGTTGGATTGGTGATTTTGCAGGCCCTGGTGTAACCAATGGTCAGCTTACTGCTCATAGTAGTTGCAGAGGGCTGCCATACCCCCGTGCACTCCCTTCCCATGGCAAACATTTTCTGGGTGCAGGTGCTGATTTCCAAGATCAGTTAGTTGCAGTGATCGGATTGTGACTCATTCCAGCCTGTGATCACATATTCCGTGTGTGCAGTTCATGATCTATTGTTGTGGCAATGTAAATCCAGACCTCATGTCTCAGGATGTAATAGCCATCCTTGGTCATGAAGGCTTGAATGAGTGACATTCTTACTGCTGCAACTCTGTGAAATGGTGGCTCCTCACCTTCCCCCGGAATGTGACTGCCTACTGGCTACAGATGCCCACACCAGGCTTGGTCCAATCCTGGTTTGACCCCCTTGCATGCAGGGACTCGTGATCTTGCTTGTTTGTTTGAGGACAAATGAGTACTCAAAACTACATGTCCCTGCATGCAATGGGGTGAACCCAGGACTGGATTAGGACTATCAGACATATCTGTAGCCTGTTGGCAAACATACCCCAGGCAATAGTTAGCACAGATTCAACCTGCTAGTGGGTGTGATTGGCCTCTGCAGGTTCTATAGATATTCAACTGACAGGTGCGTTGCTACCTTGACAGCCTAATAGACTTATTTCATAGCACAATATTGCTTCTTAGGCATCCCTGCATCACTGTGTGGTCTATGAGCAGGATAACATTTATTTATTTATTTTTATTTAACACTCATTTTTATACCGCATCTTCCAGAGATCAGTTGCGGTGTACAAATAACAACAGTCAACAAAGCGAAGTTTGTTTTACATAGAACATCTTAATTTTACATAGAACATCTTAAAATATCGTAAATTAAACAATGTGAGTTTAAACTGGAACCGTGTTAAAACAATTAACTAACAAAGTGTAGTGTCTATATACATAAGACAATACATAACAGATACAACTATATACATGCTTAGGTATTAGGGCATAAGAGATAGGATCGTTATTTCGTTAGAGCTAAGTGTGTTGTCCATTTAGGTGGGGGTTTGCATTGACATGCATTGACATTCATCAATGGCTCTCTGCTATGTGTATCAGATTTGGTCATTGCAGGTCCCTGGGCCAAAGTTTTGATTCTCAGAACATCAGAGGTGCATCTGCCCCCCCCCCCCCCCCCCCATTGTGGTTTCTCTTGTGCTGTAGCTCAGGTGGGTCTCTATCTGCTAGCATCCCACTGAGGTGTGCTGTCCCCATTAGCTTTGCGGACACATTGGCAGCCAGACCACAGTTCCCAGAATGCATCAGGATTATGTGGCCTCAGAGGCTGCACTATGTGACATTGTCATAGCTACTACTCATTAAGGTGGATACTCCCCAGCTGCCTCCAGATCATGTTTTCCATGGATATAGAATGCTAGGGGGTGTAGTTGGGCTCTGCTGGTGCTTTGAGTATTCAACTGACACGGTCGTGGTAATCTCCACAGCCTATCACACATTTTTTAGTCATCAATTGGTAGCTTCCATGCCACCCCTGACTCACAGACTCCTATACAAGCAGGGTGACATTGTAATCTCCATCACAGCTGGCCCTCCCACATGCAGCAGAGTTTACAGATAGGCCAGTGCAAGATCAGACAAGTAAGTCCACTACAAGCTATTTCTGTTTCCTATGCCACTCTTTCCCCCTAGGAGGATCATTAGTTTGCTGCTATCTGTCTTCCCTCACCTGTCTCCTTCCATGCAATGCTACAGAATCCACAGACCTTTCACAGGGGACGTTTTGTGAGGCAGGATTGGCTACTAATCTAAGTTTGGGAACTGAGTAAGTTAACCATTCATGTCGCTCTTCTCCTCTCATTCCATCATTGATCCTCTCCAGTCTGGTTTCATCCTCCTCATTCCACTGAAACAGCTCTTTCCAAAGTCTCCAGTGACATGTTCCTAACCAAGACTAAAGGCCTTTACTCAATTCCTATTCTTCTTGATCTTTCTGCTGCCTTTGATACTGTTGATCACTCTCTCCTCCTTGTCACATTACCGTCTTTCAGTTTTAGAGACTCTGTCCTGTCCTGGTTCACTTCATATCTCTCTAACCACTCCTTTATTGTTTGTTCGCATGGTACTTCCTCTTCTCTTCCTCTTCTCCTATTCCTCTCTCAGTTAGTGTACCCCAAGGGTCTGTTTTTGGTCCACTCCTTTTCTCACTATATACCCAGTCCCTTGGTGCCCTCACCTCTTCCCATGGCTTTCAGTATCATTTTTATGTGGATGACTCTCAAGTTTATATATCTTCACTGCAGGTATGTATCTCTGCTTGTTTGTCTACATTGCTGCCTGGATGTCTCACCACCATCTGAAACTGAACATGGCTAAAACTGAGCTTCTTGTTTTTTCCCCCTAAACTATCCTCCTTCTTTCCTCCTTTCTCCATCACTTTTGATAAGACTCTTCTTCTTCCTGTTTCTTCTGCTTGTAACCTTGGGGTCATTTTTGACTCCTCTCATTCATTCTCCTCACATGTTCAACAAATTGATAAAACATGTCATTTCTTTCTCTATACTATTAACACAATTCTCCCCTTCCTCTGTGATCACACTGCTAAAATTCTTGTCCACTCCTTAATTACCTCCCATCTTGACTACTGCACCTCTTCCTTGCTAGTCTTCCCCAGTGTCATCTCGTCCCTCTTCAAACTTTTCAAAACTCTGCAGCCTGGTTAATGCTCTGACCGCCATGTTACACTCTCATAATCTCTCTTTTGAAACTGGAGGGTGTTGAAAGAAATGAAATATGAGATTGCAGACCTACTATTAATAACTTGTGAACTATCATTAAAATCATCTATATCATCTGAAGATTGGCAAATGGCCAATGTAACGCCATTTTTTAAAAAAGGGTTCCAGAAGTGATCCAGAAAACTACAGACCAGTGAGCCTGATGTCTTACCGGGTAGAAACTATCATAAAGAACAAAATCACTGAACATGTAGCTAGTCATGGTTTAATGGGAGAAAGCCAAAATAGCTTAGCCAAGGAAGGTCTTGTTTTACTAATCTGTTGTATTTATTTTGAAGGTGTGAACAAAGAGATGGACCAAGGTGAGCTGACTGCTATAGTGTATCTGGATTTCCAAAAGCCTTTACCAAGATCCATCATGAGAGACATTTGGGGAAATTAAAAATAGGAGGCAGTTTACTATTGTGAATCAGGAATTGGTTAAAAGATAGAAAGCAGAGGGTCGGGCTAAATGGTGAGTATTCCCGATAGAGAAAGATGAATAGTGGCATATCCCAGGGATCTGTGCTGGTTCCGCTGCCTTTTAACATATTTATAAATGACCTGGAAATGGGAATAATGAGTGAGGTAATCAAATTTGCAGATGACACAAAATTACTCAAAGCTGTTAAAACCCAAGAGGAGTGTGAAAAATTGCAAGAGGACTTTGAAAAACTGGAAGACTGGACATTCAAATGGCAGATAAAATTTAACGTGGACAAGTGCAAAGTTATGGCCCTATATAAGAACAACCCAAACGATGGTTACACGATGCAAGGTTCCACATTAGGAACCACCACCCAGGAAAAAGATGTAGGCAACATTGTGGATAACATGTTGAAACCTTCCACCCATGTGCAGCGTTGGCCGAAAAGGCAAATAGAATGCTAGGAATCATGAGGAAAGGAATGGGGAATAAAACAAAGGATATTATAATGCCTCTATATTGATGTTCCATGGTGTGACCGCACCTTGAATATTGTGTGCAATTCTGGTCGCTGTATCTTAAAAAAGGATATAGTGGAATTGGAAAAGGTACAGAGAAGAACCACCAAAATGGTAAAGGGGTGGAAATATACCCCTATGAGTAGAGGCTTAAAAGGTTAGGGCTCTTCAACCTAGAAAAAAGATAGCTGAGAGGAGATATTATAGAAGTCTATAAATTAATGAATGGAGTGGAAGGGTAAATGTAGAAAGCCTAGGGAACATGCAGTGAAGTTACTGTGAAACCCATTCAAGACTTATAAGAGAAATATTTTTTCACTCAACACGTAATCAAACTCTGGAATTCGTTACTGGAAGATGTAGCAAAAGCTGTTAATGTAGCTGAATTTTAAAAAAAAAGGTTTCAAGAAGTTCTTGGTGAAAAAGTCCATAAACCATTATTAAAGAGAAACTGCCCAGTACTTGTGACCTGGATTGGCCACTGTTGGAAACTAAATACTAGGCTTGATGGACCTTGGTCTGACCAAGTATGCATTTCTTATGTTCTTATGTCCTCCCTTTCTGCTACTGGGAGAGGGGGCAGGAGCTGACATGGGGGGTGGGAAGGTTGGGGCTGGAAGGCAGCTGACAGAGGAGGTAATGAGGAGGCTGGAAGAGAGCTGACACCTGGGGATGGTACTGGAGGGGGACTAAAAGGGAACTGACACCTGGGGTGGGACTGGAGGGAGCTGACACTTGAGGATGGGACTGGTAGGTGGCTGGGTAATGGGGGTTTGGAAGAAAGGGGGCACTGGGACTGGAAGTGTGGGGGCACATGGGGATGGCACTGTAAGGGGGATGGACAGGGAGGGGAGGGTGACTTGAAGGGATCTGATACAGGGAGTGGCACTGGGACTGGAAGTGAGCTGATACCTGGGATACTTGGGTTTGTTTATTTGGACTAGAAGGGGATGGACAGTGGGGAAGGAGGGGAAATGGAAGGAAATGGACACCACTGGCAATCCTGGGAATGCAAGGGGATTGACATTGGAAAGTAATGGGAGGTGAGGACTGGAAAGGGAGCAGATACTGGGGAAGGTTACTGGGACTGGAAATAGGCTGATGGAAGAAAGTGAAGAAAACAAAAGAAGAGACAAGAAATGGCAGATGGACTATAGACCATAGAAAGAGAGCTAAGAGAAGACAGGAAAGCAGAAGCTTCAGATCGGGAACAGCATGAGCAGAGAATAAAATGGTCAGACAAGAAAGGTAGAAAAATTAATTTTATTTTACATTTAGTGACTGGACTTAGTTCTATCTTTATATTTTACACGGTACGGGGAACCGCATCTCTTATTTATCTGATGTTGCACTGCATGCGGAGTCTGACTTCTTGGGGTTTCAGTTTAATTTGTGTCTACATATTTTTATTTTACTTTAGGTTGTGGTCACTTATTCTGTACTTGGTGAGGGTCTGTGTTCTGAGTGTGTGACTGAGGCCAGGTGTTCTGTTAACATGGAGTTTGTACTTAGGGATCTATACTGTACTGTAGTAATTTGTTTAGCTTTTCAAATAGGTGTATGAATTTTCTACGGCTTCCTGCACTATTTATAGTGCTGCTTTTTTCTCAGTAGGCACCTTGTATGAGTTTTGGAAGTTTATGCTGGTATGGTATGGTAGAATTGGCCTTGTAGATCTTTGGTGACTTTTGTAGGGTTTTATATTAGTTTACCTATATGCCTGGTACTGGAGAATATTTATGTTGTTGTTAGTGAGATGACCAGAATCAGATTTTGTTTTGGACTATCACAGCCTATTTCAATGATGCTAAGTATTTACTGCTAAGTAGTTATTTTTATTCTGGCTATGCATTTTCCCTTTCACTGTAATTTTCTTACAACATTGGATTTGAAGGATAAATTCTAGCATCACCTGAAAAGAGTTCACAAAGGAGTTTTGGGAAAAAGGAGGATGAGGTGTAGCCAACATTAATAATAATGAGACAAGGGCACTGATTTATAGGTTGCAGGGGAGCGTCAGAAACTCTAGCATGGCCTTGCTAAGGACTGGCCATACACATGCAGCAGGACAGCTTCGGGCTGCGATCGGGGCTGTCAGTGACCATGGTAGGTCTGAGTTGATCCTGGGCAGCGGCAGCAGATTTGAAAATGAAAAGTGAAGCCGCAGGCTGGGCTGAGCAGCATATGAGGTCATGCAGGCATCAGGGAGAGCCGCGATTACTGTGACTGCTCCCATTTAAGGCACATGGTACTTGTGGCTACTTCTGGACACTGCTGCCGCAATCCACACAACAGTCCCGTACTCTAGAGTAGCCACAAGCACCACAGAAGGGAGCTTATGCTGGGAGGGGCTGGAGCTAGAGGAGTAGCCTAATGGTTAGAGCACTGATTTGGTAACCAAGAGACCAGGATTCAATTCCCACTAGCACTCCTTGTAGCCTTGAGCAAGTCACTTAACTCTCCATTGCCTCAGAAGAAAAGCCTGGCAATCTACTTCCAGTCACACTGCCAAGAAATCCCAGGAGCTGATGGGTCACCAGAAGTGGGCATTGACTCAAAGGCACACATTGCGTTGCCTAAAGCCCACTAGAAAGCTGTGCCTTTTTCCATCTCCAACAGATCTGAGGCCCTCTCTGGCTTGTGGGTCGAGGGCAATTGCCAGGTCGCATCCCTCCTAATGCCAATCCTGACATCTGCTTAGTTTGCAGAGTACAGGGGAAATGCATTTCTATTTCTTTTGTGTTGCACTACATGCAGTGTCTGGATTTATGACATTTTAGTTTAATTTGTGTCTATATATTTCTCTTTTCATTTTGATGAAGGCCTATCTGTATTGTATAGTGTGTGTACACCAATGCTGAATATTCTGTTAGAATGGAGTTTATGTTTAAGAATGTGTAGCAATCTTTCTTGTTTAGTTTGCCCATTGCTCTCTACATTTACTTTTTGGAGACAGGGGGTGGGACAGGGGGTGGAGCAAGGGTAGGGTAGGAGAGAAAGGGGAGAGCAAGGGTGGGCATGGGAAGAGCATAACTAGCCACAGGTGGCGGGTTTTTCTCTTTCAAAAAGTTGGCAACCCTAGCTCCTAGGGGTGTCAGATGGCTCAACTGGCTAGGATTGGGAAACTATATCCTTGGTGCTTTAGTGGTCCATAGTTCAGGTCCAGGCCTGTTTTTCTCAGATACATTTACTGTGTGGCTCTACTTCCCATAACAGACCCCATTCTCATATTAGCGTTTTAGGTGCTCAGTCTGGCCTAGTACATTCACTATGTGGCTCTTGTTTCCATGACAGTACCATTCTCATTAGCCCTTCAGATGCACAGCCTGGCATAGTCAATTAACTGTGTGGCTCTATTTCCCATAACATGCCCCATTTGAGTAGGGTTGCCAACTGGCTCCAGATGCGCCCGACAGGCTTGATCCAATCCTGGGTTTACCCTATTGCATGCAGTTGGCAACCCAACATTTGGGTGGGCATGTGACTCCTGGATTCAAATTGTTGACCTCTCCAAGAAAATCCAGATAGCAGGTCCATGCAGCTAGAAAGGTAAACCCAGGAATGGATCAGGGTGTTCCTAAAACCTGGAACCAGTTGGCCTCCTTTGATCCCATTCTGATATAAGCTTTTCAGGTGTCAAGCCTGGCCTAGTACATTTACTGTGAGGCTCTCTATCCCATAACAGCCTCATTCTGATGTTAGCTTTTCAGGTGCCTAGCCTGGCTTACTACATTTACTGTGTGTCTCTCTTTCCCATAATAGACCCCATTAGGGTAGTCAAGTTGCTCCAGATCTTGGGGACATCCTGATCCATTCTTAGTTTTACCTTACTAGCTGCATGGACTTGGTATCTGGATTTTCTTGGAGAAATCAGCAATGTGAATCCAGGACTGGATCAGGATGTCCCTAAAACCTGGAACCAGTTTACCTCCCTTGACTCCATTCTGATATTAGCTCTTCAGGTTCCAAGTCTGGCCTAGTACATTTACTGTGTAGCTCTCTTTCCCATAACAGCCTCATTCTGGTATTAGCTCTGGAAGTACCCAGCCTGGCCTGGTTCATTTACTGTGTGGTTTTATTTCCCATCACAGGCCCCATTAGGGTGGTCAGGTGGCTCCAGATCTTGGGGACGTGCTGATCCACCCCTGATTTTACCTTACTAGCTGCATGGACTTGACATCTGGATTTCCTTGGAGAAATCACCAATGTGAAACCAGGACTGAATCAGGATGTCCCTAGATATTGGAGTCAGTTGGCCACCCTGGATCCCGTTCTGGTATTGACTTTTCAGGTGCCCAGGCTGGCCTATTAAAATTACTGTGTGGCTCTATTTCCTATCACAGACCCCATTAAGGTGGTCAAGTGGCTCCAGATCTTGGGGACACCCTGATCCATTTCTGGTTTTGCCTTAATAGCTGCATGGACCTGCTGTCTGGAATTCCTTGCAGAGGTCAGCATTATGAGACCAGGATTGGATAAGAGTATCCCTGCAAGCTGGAGCCAGATCACCTCCCTTGACCCCATTCTGATATTATCCTTTCAGATGCCCAGCCTGGCATGCGTGCCCTCTGCTGGTAAATGTAAAACAATAAGAGGTCACTCACCCAGTAGCCAGCCATATCCAAAATTCCCCTAATCTAATTGTTGGAAGAGTACTGAGTGATGCAGGATGTAGGAATCATGGGTTGACCCAGCAAACCTGGGCACCATATTCATTATTTGCATGTTTGCATTGCACATCACCTGCACATACAGGGAATGGTAGTGCTTCCAGTTATGGAACATCACTTCCCTATCTCTGGGTGGGATAAGTCCCACATGGGTGCAATCAATGGCTCCCATCATGTGTGGGAGGCCCGCAATTCTGTGATATTGTTGTTTGAGGGTTACCCCTGTTGCTTTTCATTAGGAAATACTATGTAGTTCCTGATCCAGCTGAGCATGGCTCGCAGTACTCGGTGGAAGCACCTGCCAAATGTAGCCCTGGACATTCCTCAAACTGCAGCCACAGATGTTTGAAGCAGCCCTGGTGCTCAGGAGCTTTATCAGCCCTGGTATTCCATGTGACCGGGCTGTAAGAGGCTCGAGGTCAGGTCTTGGATCCTCATAAAGCTCTCTTTTGGCCCCTGAGCTCAGTCTGTAGAGAGCGATCACCTGGTCCTTGGGGAGGCTGAGGAGGGTGGCCCTGTCTCTAGATATGGGGCCTTCTGGGCTGGACTTATCTCCTCCAAAGATGCAGTGTCCACTGCTCTCCAGGCTAGTGCCCCTGTACATTGGCCCCCACCAGCTGAGCAGGGACAGGAGCTGGAAAAGTGCTGTGGGGTCTCCTCAACTGCCTCTTGTCCTTCCCCTTCTAGCCATTATGCAACCTCAGCTGCAATGTAGTAAGACATGCTGTAGCAAGGCACGGGCCCCAGGCCACAGTATTTTATAGGCTGGTTTGTGGGTTTGCCCTGCTACACACACCTGACTGTTATTTAACTATTGCAAATGGCCTTTAATGAGGACCGGGCCCATGTAACACCAGCTCTGAGCAGGCGTTCCGGTTCCGCACAGCTGCACCTTTAATACCCGTTATTTGGGATTGGCATTAGCATACCATTGCTGAATCCGCCCACTCTCCATCCAGTCACTGCCTATTCTTTGCCTTTTTGTCTTTGTCGGTGCTGCCAGGATAGCTCCCGTTCTGGCTGTGTTATGGGTGCTTTATGCTGCACAAACCATTATCAAGCACCCATACCAGCAGCAGATGCTTTTAGCGCCATTTAGTAATCATATCCCTAAATAACATCTAAAATATAAATATTGAATAAAATGTCTTAAAAAATATAGGCTAGGCATAATAAATAATATATAATATGAGACGTCATATAATAAATAGTAAGCGGTAATGGAATAAAAACAATAAAAGTATAAAGGCAGCAAGTAAGAGGAGAGGGACATTCCTAACAGGGTCTCTTCATTTCAAGCAAAGGTGCCAAAGTTCCACCAACTGAATAATGGCTGAGAAAAATCGTATCGCTAAATCTGTTGCCCCCAGTACAGATTTTGCCTCTTTCCAGACAGATATTCCAATGCCAACTGGAGGACTAGTTCCATGTGCAGGATGCCTGCATGCTGAAGCTCTCAGGAAACAAGTGGAGAAGCTCAGAAAAAAAGGTGGCAAGGCTCAGGAGCATTCAAGACAGTGAAGTACATTGATGAGATGTTTCTTGAAACATCCAAGCTCTCCAGCAGAGGAGAAAATGGGAGCCTGTAGAATGACGAAAGTTGGACACAAGCCACCAGGGCCTGCAGAATCACCAATCCAACTATTCCAGCCTTTGAAATGAAAAACCATTATGCAGCTCTGGAAGTGGAGGAGGTGAAAGCATCCCAGGAAAGGGAAGAATCAGAGCTTGAGCGCCCCAAAGTTTCAGAATCAGTGACCACACAGAAGGGAAGGGTAGTGGTGGTCAGTGACTTTCTTCTGAGGGGTATTGAGGCATCCATCTTCCGACCAGACTTGATGTCCAGTGCCAGCTCTCTGCCAGGTGCCAAAATCTGAGATGTTATAGAGAATATGCCGAGACTCAGCAAGTCCACTGACTATTGCCCAATGTTGCTCATCCATGTTGGCCCAAATGATACTGCCATGTATCCCTCTGAGCAACTCAAAAGTGACTTCATGGCAATAGGACAGAGGCTGAAGCAGATAGTGCACAGGTGGTATTCTCTTCAATTCTCCCTGTTGAGGATCAAGACGGAGGCAGAGATAAATGCATGGCTGCATGGATGGTGTCACCGAGAGCGTTTTGGATTCCTGGACCATGGGATGCTGTTGCAAGCATTGCAGAGCAGAGACAGCATCTGTCTGTCTAAGAAGGGTTCATGTATCTTCAGTAGCAGACTCGATAACCTACTGAAGAGGGTTTTAAAGTAGATTCATTGGGGATGGGTGATGAAATTTCCCTGGTAAGTAAAAGTCCCCAGGTAAGTGAAACTTTAAATACCTTCATGGAAATGGGTAAAAGGAGCAACATCTGGAAAACAGTGTGTATAAATGCCCTTATCATGGGAAATAAGATCCCAGTTGTTGAGGCTTTAATGGGAGAGGCTGACTTGGATTTAGTGGTGGTAACCAAGAAAGGCTCATGAACAACTATGACTGGAATGTAACTGTACCAGGCTATACTTTATTCAGAAGGGACACGGTAGGAAGAAGGGGAAGAGGAGTGGCACTATATGTAAAAAATAATATTAAAGCCATGGAAATACAGGGCTTAAAAGTGAGAGAAGAGGCACTGTGGGTTAAACTAGAAAGAGGGAAAGAGAAATCCATTTGCATTGGCTGATATATAGACCTCTCTCAAGGGGAGAGGAAGTGGACAGAGATTTAATAGAAGACATGTGCAACATTGCCAGGAAAGGGGAAGTGCTACTGATAGAGGATTTCAATAGGCCAGATGTCGATTGGCGCATCCCTGCTGCAGTATCATTTAGAAGTAAGCAGATCCCAGATTCTCTACAGGAAGAACTATTCAATTCAGGCAACTGGTAACAGAGCCCACATGTGAAGGGGCCATCCTGGACTTGGTGCTTACCAATGGCGAAAGTATTTCTGATGTTATAGTGGAAGATCATCTAATTGATCACCAGATGGTGTGGTTCAGTATTAGGACTAGGGCTGATAAAATCCAATCAAAAGTGAGGGTCTTAGATTTTAGGAACACTAACTTTGCGAATATGGGCCAAAACCTCAAGGAGTCATTAGCAGGATAGGAACAGCAGGGGGATGTAGAAAAGCAGTGGGCAAAGCTGAAAGGGGATATTTTAAGGGCAACCAACCTTTTTGTTAAAATTGTAAATAAAGGTAAAAGGAAAAGGTGGCCGCTGTGGTTCTCAAAAGAAGTAGCTGAAAAGGTGAAGAAAAAGAGGGAGGCCTTCATGAAATTCAAGAGATCACAGAGAGAGGAAGACAAGCATCTATATTTGGAAAATCTTTGAGAGGCTAGCAAAGTAGTGAAGAAAGCAAACATTCAAAAAGTGGAAGAAATATCCAATGCAATAAAATGGGAGGATAAGACATATTTCAGATATGTTACTGAGAGGAGGAAGGGCAAAAGTGGTTTTGTCAGACTCAAGTGTGAAGGAGAGGAATATGTAGAAGCTCATGAGGATAAAGAGGAATTGCTTAATAAATATTTCTGTTCTGTGTTAACAGATGAAGAACCAGGAGCAGGACCTCAGAAAACACCCATAAACAGGAACAGAAGCAAGGGGCATATTGAACAATTTGTGTTTGTGAGAAACTATCTCAATTTAAAGTAGACAAAGCGATGGAACCGGATGGGATACACCCTAGAATACTGAGAGAACTTGGGGACGTTCTAGCAGCTCCACTGACTGACCTTTTCAATGCCTCGTTGGAGTCGGGAGTGGTGCCAAAGGACTGCAGAGAGGCTCATGTGGTGCCTTTACACAAAAGTGGAAGTAAGGATGTGGTTGAAAACTGCAGGCTGGGTAGTCTAACTTCGGTGGTGAGTAAATTATTGAAAACGCTGCTGAAAGAGAAAACAGTGAGGTTTCTGGAGTTCATCAGATTGCAGGATCCGAGGCAGCATGGATTCACCAGAGGCAGGTCTTGTCAGACAAATTTGATTGATTTCTTTGACTGGGTGACCAGGGAGTTGGACCGAGGGAGAGCCCTAGATGTGGTGTATTTAGATTTCAGTAAAGCCTTTGACACAATTCATCACAGGCAACTTATAAACAAACTGAGCACCCTAGGGATGGACACTAAAGTTACTGCTTGGGTTAGAAATTGCTGAGTGGGAGGCAACAAAGGGTACAGGCAAATGGAGCTCACTCTGAGGAGAAGGAAGTTAGCAGTGGAGTGCTGCAGGGATCTGTCCTTGGTCCAATTTTTGTTAGTGATATTGCAGAAGGGCTGTTCGGTAAGGTTTGCCTCTTTGCAGATTATATCAAAATCTGCAATAGAGTAGATTTCCAGGAAGGTGTAGATAGGGAGAGCGTTGGAAGCTGTATGGAGGTGTACTGGGCTTTGTGAGCGTGTCCAGAGTGAGCTGGGACTGACCCTGTGGAGCTGACGCTGCCGTCCCAGAGAACATCGGGCAGGCATGCCCGGGACAGCCTGCTCCTGGTGGGGCCTCCTTGAAGTTAAAGGGCTTGTACCTGGGATTCCCTGTTGGATAGCGTTGGAAGCTGTGTGGAGGTGTTCTGGGCTTTGTGAGCGTGCCCAGAGTGAGCCGGGACTGACCCTGTGGAGCTGACGCTGCTGTCCCAGAGAACATCGGGCAGGCACGCCAGGGACAGCCTGCTCCTGGTGGGGCCTCCTTGGAGTTAAAGGGCTTGTACCTGGGATTCCCTGTTGGAGAGCGTTGGAAGCTGTGTGGAGGTGTACTGGGCTTTGTGACCGTGCTCAGAGTGAGCCGGGACTGACCCTGTGGAGCTGACGCTGCCGTCCCAGAGAACATCGGGCAGGCACGTCCGGAACAGCCTGCTCCTGGTGGGGCCTTATTTTCTTTAAATTCTTCTTTGTCTCTCCGTGACTGCAGAGCGTGACCGCGGGGCGTGCTCTGAAGGGGCATGTCTAAAGGGGCAGGTTCTGCCCCTTAGACACCCCTTCGATGCCATAGCGACGCCAGTAATGTTGACTGGTCTCGTTTTGCGGTATTGAGGGCGCATGTATTGACACTGTGATTTGCTGTTATAGTTTATTCCTGCTTGTGAGTACAAGGGTGGTTTCTGTTTGTTAATATGGGGAAACGGAAGTCAAAGGCAGGTCCTAAATCTCAGAGTACTGGATCCGGAGGTATTAAACCGACCGGTCCTCTAGATAAACATGTGGTTCCTCTACCATTGGCACAGTCCTCTCCCGACGGCATCTCTTTGAGTCCCGACGGGAGATCTCCTCCTCCTTGCCCTGGTTCGGGGGGGTTAGCTGTATCTAAGGTTCCTTTTGAAAGTTCTAGAGAATTGCGGAATGTTATTAATTTGCCTTCTCCGGTTCTGGGGATAGATTCCAGTGGTTCTTCGGAACTACCGGATCTACCCTCTGAGGCCGATGTGACCTTGAGGGATGTTTGGGGGGCTTTAAAATGTATTGACTGAAAAGTATCATTGAAGTTAACTTCTCTATGTACTTTTACCCAGGAGACTGCAGAAGCTCTGCAGCAATTGGATAAAAGGGTTACTTTATTGGATACAGCTGTTAGTAAATTAGAATCTCAAGTTCCTTCTTTACAGACAGTTAATGTTTCAGGTATTAGGGATTCTTTAATTTGACATTCCAAAGTAGAAGCCTCGGAGAATTCTATGCGTAGGTGCAATTTAAGGTTTTTGAATTTTCCTCAATCTTTGTTGCTTTCTGCAAAGATTCTTTTGGATAAATATCTCAAGGAGATTTTGGCTATATCTGATCCCATAGAAGTTTTGCAAATATATTACATCCCATCAAACTCTAAAAAGGTTAATTCGGCTGACGATGAACTGGATGAGATAATTCCCACTATTGTGAATCTCACTGCCTTTATTGAGGATTCCTTAGATACCATTACCTTAAGGTCCACTTTGTTAGTTACCTTTCCTTCTATTTTGATTAAGCAACGTATTCTTAAAGCTTATTTTAGGGTAAAGGCAATTAAGTTCTGTGGACAGGTTGTATTGGTGTTTCCAGATGTTGCACGGGCTACTCAATTGCGCCGGAGGCAATTCTTAGCTTTAAAGCCTCAGGTATTGGCTCTGGGTGCTACCTTTTTCTTGAGATTTCCATGTAAATGTGCTATCAATTTTGATGGTGCTTCTTATATCTTTGTAGACGTTACGCATCTGGAAAGGTTTTTGCAGGATAGACAGGGTGTTGTAGGAGACTGTATTGCTGGATGATAATTCACCTCTTTAGATGTGGGTCTTAGGACCCAGGTTACTGTTTAATCATGTGTTATTTTTTTTCTCTTTTTGGCCATCACTCATGACGTGGACTATATCATGTAATTTGTTAGTTTCTTTCATATTGTTTTCGATGTAGATTTCTGGATTGACCTGATTTGTTATTTTTGATCAATGTATTTGATTAAAATTAATATAAAAAGAAAAAAAAAGGAAGGTGTAGGTAACATGAGGAGGGGTCTAGCTAAGCTAGAAGAATGGTCTAGAATTTGACAGCTGAGATTTAATGTTAAAAAATGTAAGGTCATGCATTTCGGCTACAGCAATCCAAGGAAGTGATACAGTATAGGGCAGCGATGGCGAACCTATGGCACGCGTGCCAGCTGTGGCACGCGAAGGCCTTGCAGCTGGCACGCGGGAAGGTCCGCAAAAAAAGAAAAAGCTGGCTCTGACTGCTGCCGCGGACGCGGCAAGGGCAGAATGCAGTGTCCCGCGGGGCCCCCTCCGCCCGCTAAGCCCCTCTGCAAGAGCTTTCAGATTCGCGAGGGAGAGCGTCTCCCTCGCGTCTCTGTTAAGCCCGCAGGGGCTAATGGGAAATTTCCCATCAGCCCCTTTAGACGCGAGGGACTGATGGGAAATTTCCCATTAGCCCCTGCGGGCTTAACAGAGACGCGAGGGAGATGCTCTCCCTCGCGAATCTGAAAGCCCTTGCAGAGGGGCTTAGCGGGCGGAGGGGGCCCCGCGGGACATTGCAATCTTCCGCGGCAGCAGCCAGAGCCTGCTTTTTTTAAAAAAAAATTTGCCAGAGGGGGGGGGGTTAGGACTGCTAATGGGCAGGGGAGGGGGTTAGGACTGCTAATGGGCGGGCGGGCGGGCGGGGTTAGGACTGCTAATGGGCGGGCGGGCGGGGGGGGTTAGGACTGCTAATGGGCTGGGGGGGTTAGGACTGCTAATGGGCGGGCGGGCGGGCGGGGGGGTTAGGACTGCTAATGGGAAGGGGGGGTTAGGACTGCTAATGGGCTGGGGGGGTAGGACTGCTAATGGGCTGTGGGCTGATGGGGGCTGTCTGGAAATGGGGTGATGGGGGTTAGGACTGGTAATGGGTTATAGGGGGGGCTTAAACTGAAAATGGGGTGATGGGGGTTTAGGACTGGAAGTGGGTTGATGGGGGGGGGCTAGGACTGGTATTGGGTTGGGGGGTTGCTAGGACTGGAAATGGACTGATGGGGGGCTAGGACTGGAAATGGGCTGATGCAGGGACTAGAAGGGAATGGATGCTGGGTGAGGCTGGAACTAGAAGGGAGCTGATGTTGGGGGAGGATTAGAATGGGATGGGGCTGGGAGAGTAAAATGGAGAGGGGAAAAATATTTTGTGTGGGAGGGATAAAAAATCTACAATTGGCCGGGTATTGGGAGAGTAAGTGGGGATTGAGGATGGAGGGGTAAAATTTGAGTGGATGAAATAGGAATGAGGAAAGAGCAAAAGGAGAAAGATTAGTATGTTAAAGCGGATGTAGAGAGAGAGAATGGAAAAAAAAACTAGAAGAGAGAAGAAAGGACAAATGGACAGCAGATGATGGAGAGTTAGCAGAAAACATGAAGAAACCAGAAGAAAGTGGCTGGAGCAATTGCAACTGTGTATCTGAGCTGAGGTATTCTGTTTATGTAATTCCTTTTTGACATTGCCACTTGTTCTCTTTCCCCAGTAGGTCATGTATTGTTATTGTCTGAAATGTATTGGTTTAATATTTGCAGTGTTGCCTTTTGATAGGTATGGTGTGGTGCTTTGTGAGTCCTGGTAGTGCTGTTAGGATACGGCGGGTTTGCTATTGGTTCTAAATGGGCAGTGTTTGTAGTAGTTCCTAATGTGCCTGGCGGTTGGCACTGGATTATAGTAATGTAGAAATCTTTTAGTCTGTCTTTATCCATACACTCATTAAGAGACATGTTTACTAAAAGTTAGTGTATGTTAGCATTATGCAAATATTTATGCAAATTGACGTGCTGGCACTTTGAGGAAATTCTTTGGTTTTGTGCGGCAGTTTGGGCACTCGGGCTCAAAAAGGTTAGCCATCACTGGTATAGGGGGTGTAGTACTTCTTTCCACAAAAGAAGAGCGAGACCTAGGCGTGATTGTGTCTGACGATCTTAAAGTAGCTAAATAGATAGAAAAGTTGACGGTGAAAGCTTGAAGGATGCTTGGGTGCATAGGGAGAGGAATGGCTAGCAGAAGAAGGGAGGTGATAGTGCCTCTATGTAAGTCTTTGG
The DNA here is from genome assembly GCA_033557465.1 of Ichthyophis bannanicus. NCBI lineage: Eukaryota > Metazoa > Chordata > Amphibia > Gymnophiona > Ichthyophiidae > Ichthyophis > Ichthyophis bannanicus. The sequence continues at coordinate 1,137,621 of JAWIIG010000051.1, forward strand.
TGCAACCTCATTTGGAGCATTGTGTACAATTCTGGAGACCACACCTTCAAAAGGATATAAACAGGTTGGAGTCAGTGCAGAGGGTGTCTACTAAAATGGTTAGTGGTCTTCATTATAAAGCATATGAGGACAGACTTAAGTATCTTAATATGTATACTTTAGAGGAAAGGTAGGATAGAGGTGATATGACTGAGATGTTTAAATACCTCCATGTCATAAATGCACAAAAGGATAGCCTCTTTTGGTTGAAAGCAAGCTCTGCTATGAGGGGACATAGGTTGAGGGTAACAGGGGATAGACTCAGGAGTAATATGTGGAAATATTTCTCTACAGAAAGAGTGGTAGATGCATGGAATAGTCTCTCAGTGGAGGTGGTAGAGATGAGGACAGTATCTGAATTCAAAAGAGCATGGGACAATCTCTAAAGGTGAAAAGAGGACTGTTATAGTGGTTGATATGGAAGGGCAGACTAGATAGGCAATGTGGTCTTTTTCTACCGTTATGTTTCTATGTAAGAGGGTTGAGATGGAGGTGTGGGGATGATGGGTGGGGGTGTGATTCCATGTTTAAAAACGTATAAGAACAAACTGAAAAACACTGTAAACATAAATAAATAAAAAAAGATTTAAAAAAGTAAAAACAGAAACCCAATTAAGACCAAAAGAGGGGATAGAGTAAAGGGAGAAGAAGGGCATGGTGGAGAGGGAAAGAAGCACAAGGGAGGAAAGGAATGGGAGGAGAGGGGGGGGGACGAGGGAGGAGGAAAGGAAAGGGGGGGGGGGTGAGGAGAGGAAATAGTAAGGGAAGGGGAGATGGGAAGGAGGGGTTGTTCCACATTCAAAAACTTATAAATGCTTATCAAAGCCTGTTAAAAAACTATAAAAAATTAAACAATAAAAATTAAAAAAACAAAACATAACAGAAAAATCGAATCCAAATTAAGACCAAAAGGTACCAATGTGTTCAACTCAAAAATATACTTCTGTGCCAGGCGAAGGAGAGTGTTGTTGATATTGCCTCCTCTCCAATGGTGTTTCATCACCTTGATAACAAAGAACTTCAAGTCAGATATTTTGTGCTGTTTTTCTGTCCAGTGGGAGACCAGCAGCTTATTCCCCCACTTTCCTTCTGAGGGAACTTCTACGTTCTATGGCCCTAGTACGTATAACACGTTTTGTCTTTCCCATGTACAAGAGATCACAAGGACACATGATGATATAAATAACGTGATCTGTCTCACAATTAGAAAATCCATTAAAATGTATTTCTTATGTGTCAGGAGATGTGTAAAAAAGTTTCTTTGTGTTTGGACATGTTCACACACCAAATAATGCCTGCACTTAATGTGGCCTACAGTCTATGGAGGTTTGCGCTTCACCATCAAGGCAGATGGCACTAAAAGATTGGCTAAATTGGTGTTCCTCTTGTGCACAACTGTAACTTTACTAGTGGCAAAGGCTGGAACGGTAGTGACAACATTCCTCCTTAATAATTCTAGGAATGTCTTTGGACAGATTTGGAAAAGTAAGGGGATATACCAGTTTATTGTCCACCTTGGGTACCGATTTACTGAGAAGTGATGATTTTTCTGATTCTTAGGCTCTATTCCACACATGCATGATACACTTCTCTGGATATCACTCTTCTAAAAAGCATTTATACATGTCTTGTGCATGTATCTCAAAATCAGTCTCCTTTTGACTCTAAGAAACTGACAAGTGGGAGGATTTGACACCCAGGTGGGAGGATTTGACCCTCACAGCCCTGGAGGGCAGCCAGAAGTCTCCTGATGAGCCAGTCATCATGGAATCTCTGATGGAGGTACCCACACCTGTGGCCAAAGTTGCAATTCTGGCCCTGGTCCCCTCTGAGGCGGTGGTACTGGCGGAACGCATGAGGGTCCTTGAGGCTCATATGGTGGCAGACTTAGCCTTGTGGCATGCAGGCTCAGTGATGACTTTTGCATCATCACCACACTCTATCTATCCCATCCTGGAGACCCATGCACTGCTAATGAAGGCAGGCACATCAGGTGGGAGATCAGAATAAATGCCAGTTCCCACAGTAATCTCTATGTCACGCATATCAGGTTCTGATGTTCTGGGACACCCCTGCTCTCACTTGGGGTGCCACGGGTCCCACCACCCTGCCCTCTCTGCATGACTGGAGTAGGCAGCTGGAGAAAACCCAAACCTACTTTAATTTCCTCTCGAAGTCTGAGTCTGAGAACTTGGGAACTGAGGAGGGCTCTGCCATGTCAGACAGGACAGTTGACGTTGGCACCACACCACAGCCTGGGGGATGCTGAAAGTGCTCAGCCACATGGCCTCCACATTACATGTTACCCCTTTGGCCAACCTGTCTATGTAGCAAGCACAATAGTCCCTCTGCATGCAATGGAAGCAGGCCATGGGCCACCTCTGAGAAAGGGTGGTGGTCACCACTCCCCTGGTGTAGTCCCTTCGCTGGTGGTTGGAACTGCTGAACCTGCTTCGGGGCCTCCCATTCCAAGCAAAGCTCTCCCACAGGATGCAGACGACCAATTCATCAAAACTTGGGTGTGGAGCTCATCTGGATTGCCTGTGTATGCAGGGCCTATGGTCCAAGCAGGAGAACCTGTATCAGATCAACTTCCTTGAGTTGCGGGGCGTAACAAATGCCCTCGAGCCCTCCAGGTACGCTTGGTGAATCAAGTGGTCCTGATACAGAGGACAACAAGATAGTGATGTTCTATGTGAACAAACAATGAGGCACAGGCTCGAATCTCCTCTGTTCTGAAGAGGTCTAGCTGTGGCAGTTTGCTCTGGAGCATAGGATGGATCTCAGGGCAATCTACCTGTCTGGTGAGCTCAAAATCATAGTGGATCAGCTGAACAGATTCCTCTAGCCACATGAGTGGGCCTTCCATAGAGGGGTGGTGGAGTGGATCTTCAGAGAGTGGGATACTCCCCCAATCAACCTTTTTGCCACATCACAGAATGCCCAGGTATGTCAGTTCTGCTCCAGGAGGCCATCCAGCGACCAGCTGGCCTTGGATGCCTTTCTCCTCCATTGAGGATAGATCTGCTTTATGCCTTCCCCTTGATACCACTCATAGAAAACATTCTGCTGAAATATCAAGCCAACAAGGGTACCATGATCCTTATTGCCCCATATTGGTACCAGCAGCCAGGGATCCACCTGCTGTCTCGGAGGAAGCCTCACCACCTGGGCTTTGCCCCAGATCTCATCTCCCAGAATGGGGGGTCCCTGCTGCACCCCATCATCCACTCCTTTGCCCTAATGGCCTGGATGCTGAGCAAGTAGTCCTTTTGGAGTTCAATTTGTCCGACAACGTTGCAGATATCCTCCTGGTGTTGCTCAAGGATTCGATGCATCGGGCTTATGCTTTTAAGTGGTAGAGGTTCACTGCTTGGTGCATGGATGGGGCACTGGATCCCTTCTGCATGGTCTGTTGGTTGCTGGAATACCTCCTGCACCTCTTGGAGTCAAGCCTGAAGTCCAATTCTGTCCAGGTTCACCTCAGTGCATTCAACGCCTACTATCACATCTCGATAGGCAAACCTGTCTTGGCTCACCCTTTGATAATTCACCTCATACAGGGATTGCTTCTCTTGAACCTCCTATCAAGCCCCCTGTGGTGGCTTGGGATTTCAATGTGATCCTTGCACAGCTCATGTGGGCTCCCTTTGAGCCACTCAATTCTTGCCTCCTCATGTACTTGACCTAGAATGTCCTATTCTTAGTGGGCCACCATGCTAGTGGACTTCAGGCTCTGGTGGCACATCCACCTTACACCAGATTTCCCAGAATGGGAAGGTCTTGCAAACACACCAGCGATTTACACCAAAGGTGGTCTCCAAGTTCTACTTTAACTAGTTGATTGTTCTGCTGACTTTCTTCCCAAGGCTGCATGCCTTGGCCTTCTACATTGAGTGTACCAAGGCCCACGGGCAATCCACCCAACATCTCTTTGAATCCTGATAGGCTGGGGAAGGCTATTTCTAAGTTCACACTGTCCTTCTGGCTGGAAGACTGCATCACCTTGGTATATTCCCAAGCCAGTATGAAGCTGGAGGATCATGTCATGGCTCATAATGTTTGGGCTATGGCCACCTCCGTCACTAACCAGCACTCAGTGTCCACATAGGAAATCTGTAAGGCTTCAATGTGGTCTTTGGTCCATAGCTTCACAGCCCACTACTGTCTGGAGGGGGATTCCCGACAGGACAACAACTTCAGCCAGGCCGTGCTCCGGCACCGTTTCAGGTATTAGGCCCAACTCCTGTCCACCAACCCTTCTGTCCATCCAGACTATCAGCAATTGTTGACTGACCTTGGTGTTGCTGTGTGCTGAGGATTCTGAATTGGTAGAGTCCCTAGAAGGACTACCTTGCTGTTCTTCCTGTTCTCCAGTTTTTTTGCCCCTGTTGGGCTTTGGCCCCCTTCATCTTTCAGTAGACTGTAGCTTGGGAGTCCCATACACGAGGACTTACTTCCTGCTTGTCTATGGAGAAAGTGTAGTTACTCACCTGTAGCAGGTGTTCTCCATGGACAGCAGGAATAAGTCCTCACAAGGAGTTGCTTTTCTTGGCTACTGCTTTGAAATTTGACTGGAGAAGATGGCATTGTGGCAGGTGGGAAGGCAGGCCTGTAAGTGCAGTGAAGCTCCCAAAAGCTTCCAATTGAAGCTGGGGAGTGTTCTATGTGGACTCCATTGGTGACATTACCCATACATGAGGACTTATTCCTGCTGTCCATGGAGCATACCTGCTACAGGTGAGTAACTATGCTTTCACTGCTGCTGTCTTGACTTTCTTTCATTATAAGCCATATTAGTTCCATGCCAATCTGACTTTCATCCACTATATTCTACTGAAATGTCCCTTGTCAAAGTCTCCTGTGTCCTTTTCCTGACCAAATCCAAAGGCTTTTACTTGATCCTCATCCTTCTTGACCTATCTGATGCTTTTTGACACTGTTGATTACCACCTTCTCCTTGATATGATGATCTTGCTTCGATCTTGGGGTTCTGTTCTGTTTTGTTGTTGTTATAATCTCTTCCAACATACTTTCAGTTTATGCTCTAGTGGATTCTCCTCCATTACTATCCCAATTTCAGTCAGTGTACCTCAGGACTCTGTGTTGGGATCTCTTCTTGTTTCTGTCTATACTTGTTCTCTTGGTGCTCTGATCACCTCTCATTGTTTTCAGTACCATCTTTATGTTGATGACTCCCAGATATATTTCTCCAGAAATCCAGACCCACATATCAGCTTAAGTTTCTGATATTGCTGCCTGGATGCCCCCCCCCCCCCCACCCACACCCCACCCCACCATAAACATGGCCAAGACAGAGCTAATTACACAGGTACACTACCAAAAAACTGCCTCCAGTTTTGCAACTGATTCCTATAGATTTTGGGGTGCTGAATCCAGGAAAAATAGCCAAAATGTTCCATCACATCACGTTTTCTTGCAAAATTAGATTTCTTACCCGTATAAGGAATGTTCACATAATTTCTTTTTAGCCGACTGCAGTTTATTTTCTTGGCCCAAAATAGAGGTTGTAATGGTTAACTAACTAGAAACACTCCCTCATGATATTTTAGAGTGTTTTGTATTCATTTTATACATTAACAGGACAATTGGGAGGCGGGGGGCTAAATCCAGTACTCGCGCTGGCGCATGTTCTTTCCTGTTCGCCTCACCTCGTTCGCTCGCTCAAACACGGTGGTTGCGACATGAACGTTCCTGTCAAATTTCAGTTTCTTGCAAGTTCATTATTACCTTTTGTTTGCTCAGTCGTAATCCAGCTTTATTCCGAAGTGGTTCACTACAGTTGTAGTTTGCAGTGCTGTGTATTTGTGATGGCTCACAGAGCCAGAGGTTGCGTCAACTCTCCGGACAGTTTTTGTTTTATTTGTGGGGAATATACCGTGAAAAAGCGGCAGAGGAACATTTCTGCATTTATTAAAGTATATTTCGCCTATTTCGGTTTGAAGTTAGGCGATCAAGACAAACCGTGGGCTCCTCACAAAGTGTGCAAGACATGTGAGGAAGATCTACGCTTATGGATGAAAGGTAAAAAACAAGCATTTCGTTTCGGAATACCTATGATGTGGCGTGAACAAAGAGACCACAGCAGTGACTGCTATTTTTGCTCTTGCATTGTGAAGGGATACAACTTAAAAAATAAGAACGTAATAAGTTACCCCAACCTTCCCTCAGCAATTAGGCCTATGCCTCAAAGCAACGAAGTACCTGTGCCTGAACCACCAAAATCTTTGGATCATATTTGTGTGGACGGTTCTGATCATGATGAGACTCATCAGATGGCTTTTCCCGATGAGTCCAGTACTTCCGAGTTTGAAACTGAACCAGATCCGAAACCTGAACTTTTCTCTCAAGCTGAATTGAATGATTTAGTCTGGGATTTAGGACTCCCAAAAGATGCTGCCCAACTGCTAGGTTCTCGGCTTAAACAGAAAAATCTATTGTCACCAGGAACAACTTTTTATTGGTACCGCAAACCGCGAGACACAATTTTTGAAGTATTTCAGCAAAGAGGAAGATTTGGTATTTTGCAACGATATATACGGAGTGATGGAAAAGTTTAAACTCAAGTATGATCCTGCTGAATGGCGGCTGTTCATTGATTCGTCAAAAGACAGCATAAAAGGTGTTCTTCTTCATAATGGCAACACATTTACTTCAGTTCCTATTGCTCACTCTGTTATTCTCCAAGAAAAATACGAGAATTTGGCCCTGATTCTTCAGAAGATTCGTTATGATGAGCATAAGTGGATGATTTGTGGAGACTTTAAAATTCTATCCATGCTATTAGGGCAGCAATCCGGTTTCACCAAATATCCCTGCTTCCTTTGCTTGTGGGATAGCCGGGCCCGCGACCTACACTGGGGGAAAAAAGACTGGCTAATTCGGGAGTATTTGAGACCCGGTGAGAAAAATGTTCTTCATGAGAGCTTGGTACCTCGTGATAAATTCTATTACCACCTCTCCACATTAAGTTGGGTCTCATTAAGCAATTCATCAAGTCCCTTCCAAAAGATGGTGAGTGCTTTCGGTACCTTTGCTCAAAGTTCCCCCGACTTTCTGAAGCAAAGCTAAAGGAAGGAGTGTTTGTTGGCCCTGATATAAGGAAACTCATTTCAGATGGAGCATTCGCTGAAACGATGTCTGAGAAGGAAAAAGAAGCCTGGGATTCCTTCAAGGATGTTGTTCTCAAATTCTTGGGGAACAGGCGGGATGAGAACTATAAGGATATTGTTGCCAGGATGCTCAATGCCTTCAAAGAACAAGGCTGTAACATGAGCCTGAAAGTCCATTTCTTGCATTCCCATGTGAACTACTTTCCCGAAAACCTGGGGGCGTACAGTGAAGAACAAGGTGAAAGGTTTCACCAGGACATCAAGGACACAGAGAGAAGGTACCAAGGAAGATGGAACACCACTATGATGGCTGATTTCTGCTGGTTGCTGCTGTGGGAAACCCCAGATGAAAAATACGCCAAGCAGCGCACCAAGAGAAGCATTCGGGGGAAGAAGAAACGGGCCCACCAGGAGATTGACCCAAGAATGACTTTAAAATCTAAACTGTGTTGACAAATATCGTGTTTTTACTAAACTTTGAAATAAAAATTTGCTAGTTATTACCACAGTGTCGGATCTCATTTATTAGAATTTTATTTTCACACCATGGGTGTTTGTCTTCATGTATTGCAATGGTGCGGTTTGCGTTTTCTATTCTTACATACATACCTGTACAACATTTTTTGCACATTTCTTTGCTTTGCTTTGTGTCTAACCTCGCTCTTATATGCTCAATGTTTGTGCACATGTATGTGGCTGTTTTAAGTGCAGACAATTTTGCTACCATCACAGTGTGTTTTGTTGACATTATTCTTATGTGCTGCCTTGTTACAATTTTCTTTATTCTTATTTGAATAACTACTAAACAATTAGTATAAAGAATTCATCCAAGAAACTTTTATCTCGATTGCACTCAATCTGAAACGTTCACCTCAAACTGCTAACCCAATGTAGCAAAAAATCTGTACGTAATGGAGCAAATTGGTTACCAGATTTGGATTCAGCGCACCAAAAAATGTAAAAATCAATCGAAACATTAGAGGCAGTTTTAAAAAACTTTTTTTTAGTGTACCTGTGTTATTTTTCCCCCAAAACTCACCTTCCCCCTTACTCCCTTCTCCCTCTATGTGGTTAACACTGTCATCCTCCCTATCACCTCAGCTTGTAACCTTGGGTCCATCTTTGACCCTTCTCTCTCTTTTTCTGCATATATCCAACACAGTTAAAGCCTGTCATTACTTTCTCTATCACGTTAGCAAAATTTGCTCCTTTCTTTCTGAATACATGACTAATCGCGAGGCCGCGGGCAGGGTCCCGGTGGCCGACTCTAACCGGGCGCGTGGCCCGGCGCTGGAACCCCATGCGCGGCCTCGCTGAAGAGCGCGAGTGCGCCTTTGAAATTGATTGGCTCCCCGCGGTCTGCGCCGCGTGGGAGCCAATCGTGGTGTTTGTTGCTGGGTGGTGGCGGGGGGGGGGGGAGTTGCGGCCAGCAGCCTCCGTGTGGCAGTTCAAGCGGAGGCTGCTTTGGGGTGCTGGCGTATCCTCCGGACGGCGGGCCATTCGCTGCGGTCAGAGCAGCGGAGCTTCGGGGCAACGCCGTCTTCGGAGGTGCTGGCAAGTGAGGGCTGGGTGTGCGGGCCGTGTGTTCTTCAGCCGGGTGTTGATGAGGTGGGGGGGGGGAGGTAATTTCAGGAACATATCCTCCGTTGTAAAAATAAGAGGAATAAAAGGGGGCATTTTGTAAAATAACTGCATAACTGCAGTTCGGCAGCCACCGCTGTTTTTTAGTCCGGCTAGTTGTTGGGGGTCGGGTCAGTGCGAGGGGTTTGGCCCCGGGAGGTGCTGAGGGGTCGGGTGCGCGGGGGTGGGGGCGCTCGCGGACTCTAGGGTCTGTGGGGACGGGTAGGGGGCCTCTCAGCCCTGGCTGGGGGGTTATGGGGATTCTGTGGTAGGGCTGCGCGGGGTCCTGGGGGGGGGAACGACGGCTCGGCGTCCCAGGGGGGGTGCTGGGGCCGACGAGGGGGTGGCGCCTCCCAGTGTCCTCCTAGGAGTGCTCGGGGGGCTTCGGGGTACTGCTGGAGCGGCTAGAGCAGAGCCACGGCACAATGGTTAAGGCACTGACCAGTGGTGCAGGGGTCAGGGGTTCAATCCCCCCCTGTGCGCAACAAGAAAGGCTGACTGAGGCATTAACTTTCATGGGTAAAAGTGCTTTAGAAGGCATATTCATTTGAGTTGCTGCCTGTCCTGCGGGGTTCTGGGGGTAGCAGGGGGAGTGTTGTGGGTTCAGTGGCCTGCGGGAGGCGTACGGCCGAGGGGTCCCAGTTGGCGGTGGCTATGGGGTGCTCGCTGGCTGACCCCCTGAGCCTGGTGGCTATGGGGCATCAAGGGGACCGTCTATAGGGGCACAATGGATGAGTGGGGGACAGGGTTCATCTCGGGGGGATTGGGGTGGGCTGTGGCCTTCGGCGTGGTCAAGGGCAGCCCCCCCCCTGTCTTTTCCTTTTATGTCTCCACAGGGACTGATTTTGGCGCGGCCCACCTGGCAGTCGAGTGCCGCGGGATGCAAGGGCTGGTCGTCTTCGGCGGCGGAAGCGTCGATGCAGTATGGAGCTGAGTTGGCACAGGTACGGCCTGGGGATAGCGGGGGTGCCGAAGGTGCAGATTGTCCAGCAGCAGATGGGGCCACTGCGGTGTCGGTGCCTGCGGATGGTGAGACTGGTGAGTTGCTTGGGGGTACGGGCGATGGGGGTGGGCGGTCGCTGGCGGCGAGGGGGGGGGTGGTGCGCGGACAAGCGCAAGCGGTCGTGTCGGCGGTGTCGGAGCTCTGCCTCGTCCTCCTCTTCTTCTTCGAGCGGTTCGTCTGGTGGGTCCGGAGGGCTGCCTTGGCGGCAGGGTGGGAACGGCGGAGGGGCGGTGGCTCTAGTTCGGGTGTAATTTCCGCCTGCTTGAGGGGAGGACGCGCTCCGGGGAGAGTCGGAGGAAGAGGAAGGAGAATGGAAGGGGGTATGGGTCCGGAAGGTGGCGCGTAATGTGGTGGACTGGGCGTGCGCCTATCTGCGGTTGGCTAGTTCTGGGGCCCCCACGATCCGGGCCGGTATGGGATGTTGTTAGCGTACGCCGATTCCATCCTGGAGGCGTCTCGGACGCACGATGGATGGGCATGGCTGAATTAGGAGGAGCAGTCAGGGATAGGGTGGAAGCGAACCGAGCGCTTTCATGGGGTGCGCAGGATAGTAACCTTTGGCTGACTTAGATGTCGGCTAGGTCTAGTGCCGGTGGGGGTGGGGGGGGGTGGGGGTAAGGGTAGTTGCGGTGCGGGCGGAGATGGGTGCTGGCGCTTCAACCGGTCTGCTTGCTCCTTTTTTCCAGACTGCACATTTCAGCACGTTGTGTTCCTGGTGCGGAGGTCCTCACTCGGCCTCCAGGTGCATTCAAAAATAATAAAAAACAAAAGAAAAAAGAAAAAGTACAGAGGTGCCGCTGGGGTGGCCGGATCCTCTGCGGAAGGGCAGTGGGTGGTGGGGGGCGTGCGCCCTCGCTGATACGGGTCGAGGCCGTTTTGGGGCGGCTGAGGCGCTACCCTGGGAGGCGGGTGGCGGTGATTTTGTCGTGGGGTTGTCGGTTTGGTTTCATTATCTCGGTGCGCAGCGTGGTGTCGGACTCGAGTGCGCAGAACTCCCCGGCAGTGCGGCATGGGGCTGCAGTCGTTCCGGACCAGTAGCGAGGGAATTGCGGTTGGGGTGAGTGGTGGGTCTTTTCCCGGAGCCCCCTTGGGTATCGTACCCAGGGAAGAGTACGGGGAAGTTCCGGTTGATTCATATTTTGTCTTGTCTACTTGGTGCTTCCGTTAACGATCACATTCCACGTGAGTTCTGTACGGTACAGTATGCGTCCTTTGACAAGGCGGCTCTGATGGTTTGGGGGGCCGGTCGGGCTGCCCTGATGGCAGGGGTTGACATTGAATCTGCGTTTCGCCTATTACCGGTGCTCCCGTCTGCTTTTCCTTTCTTAGGATTTGTTTTCAGGGGGGGGGGGTATGATTTTGGCAAGTGCATGCAGAGGGGCTGTTCCGTCTCTGGCGCTTATTGTGAGATGTTCAGCACCTTCTGGCAGTGGGTGCTGGTTAAGTCGTCCGGCTTGTCGACTGTGGTGCTTTGCTTGGATGACTTTGTTTGTGGGTGTGGCGCAGTCGGGGGGCCAGCCAGGAGCTGTTGTCTGCGTTTGACGGCCAGCACGGGAGTTCGGTGTACCGTTGGCGGCAGGCAAGACGGGAGGTCCGACGGCACGATTGACCTTTTGGGGGTGGAGTTGGATTCTGAGGAGTTGGTGGCGCGTTGCCGCGGGATAAGGTGACCTGCTTGCGGGTTTCGATGGCTAATGTGTTGTTGTCTCGCAAGCCTTCCTTGAGGGAGCTGTAGGCGTTGTGGGGGTCCTTAGACTTTGCGTGTAGGGTGATCCCAATGGGGAGGGTGTTTTCATGCCGGCTGGCGTGTGCTGCGGCCGGGGTAAGGAAGCCTCACCATCGCATTCGGGTCACGGGGCCATGCGGGCAAATCTGATGGTGCTGAGTCGTTGGAGGACTTCAATGGGGGTCTGCTATTTTGAGGGAGTCGGCAGTGTCCAGGGCTGCCTGGCAGTTATACACTGATGCGGCGGGGGGGTTAGAATATTTCGGTGGGGCCTGGTTTGGGGCTCGCTGGCCGGAGTCGTGGCACGTCGAGGGTTTGACCTAGAACATCACCTTCTTGGAGCTCTTTCCGGTTCGTGTGGTTTTGGGGCTTTGGCCGGAACGGCTGCGGAACGGTAGGGTTCTGTGGTGGTGCGATAATGAGGTAGTGGTCAGTGTGGTCAATTGCTTCTCTCCTAGGTGCTTCAGGGTGGCGGGATTGATGCGGGAGGTGGTATTAGCCTGCCCCCGGCGGCATGTGTTGGTCAAGGCGCGGCATATCCCGGGGTGCGCTAACGAGGTCGCTGCTGCTCTTTCTCGTTTTCGGTGGGATCGGTTTCGGGTTCTCGCCCCTGGAGCGGACAAGGATGGTGCTGTGGTCCCAGAGAGCTTGTGGAGCCTTGGCCTCTGGAGATGCTGGATGCGCAGGGACTGGGTCAGAGTAGCAGCGGGGATGTGACCGGGTGGTGCCTTTTGGTGGCTCAGGGTGGGGTTCCGCCGGGACTGATTGGTCGGTATGTTGTGGAGGCTAAGCACGCCAGTTTCTCGTGATCGGCGGGGGGCGCCTGGTTGGGTTTGAGCTTTTGGCGAGCGCGGTTGGCTGGGGCTCTCCTGCTGGGGGGGGTTTTGCCGCGGTGGTTTGTTGCAAGGATGGGGGAGGGTTCGGCTTACACCGCTGGACTCACGGCTGCCCATTGCACCTGGGTTATTGGTAAAGGTTTGCGGGGCCGCCGCGCAGGTGGCGGCGTCGGCGTACACAGCCGCTTTGTTTAGGGCAGTGTTTTTGCATTGCCTTTTGGGGCTTTTCGAGTTGTGGAGTTGGTTGCGGGCTCTGACCGGGGGGGTGGTATTGGGCTGCAGGCACTGCAGGTGCGTGTGGCAGGGGGGGGGCGGTTGGGATGCGGTTGGAAATTCCAAGATGGATCCGCTGGAGGGAGGTTTGCAGGTCGTGCACGCGGAAGCCCGGGTCCTATCCCGTTTGTCAGGTGACGGCGGTGCTGCACCGGGTATTGCGGGCGGTGGGTGCGGACCCTATGAGGTTTGCGCCCCACTCCTTTTGAATTGGGGCTGCCACTAGTGCGGCAGCGGTGGGGTTCCCTGAGCAGGTTATTCTGGGTATCGGGGGTGGCGCTCCTGGGTTTTAACGGTTATGTTAGGCTGTGGGGGTTCGGGTTGTGGGGCGGGGGGGCTTTAACTGTTTATTTCTGTTGCAGATGGGGGTGCCGGGCCTGGCGGCTGTTGGGTTGCTGGCCATGGGAGGACATTCCGGTGGCTGAGAGCCCTGCTTGTGCATCTTGGGGACACTGACTTGGTGTCCTAGTCCTGCCGGCAGCTGATCCGGGCAGTTCCTGACGATCTGGAGGTGGTGCTTCGGTTGTTTCCTGGTATTGTCTTGCTGTGGTCGGACATTATTCCAAGGCCGGCTTGCTGGGACCAGTGGCGGTGGTCTCGGGGCTTGACTAATATTATCGACAACTTGGTCGATGGGTCTGGCAGAGGGGGGTTCTTACATTTTGCATGCACGGGTGGATGCTACGTGTTTGGGGCTGTATCGGGCGGATGGGGTTCATTTGTTGCCAGTTGGTAGGACCTATTCATTCCTGACTGGCGGGAGGCCTTGGAGTATATGTCTGTCCATGATTTTCGCTGGTCGCAGCTTCGGGTTGGGGGGGGGGGGGTGGCACATGAACAGGGTTCTGTGCCGGTGGCGGAATCCCGGAGGTTTCCGGGGTCCGGAGCAGCAGGCTTCATTTGGGCGGGGGCGGGGTGCCCCTGACCGGTTTAACACCTGCCGACTTTTGCTAAGGGCATGGCGAAGTCGGGGAGAGGGGCATGGCAACTTGCCGGGAGGCAAGTTATGGCATTAGCGGTGGCGGGCACCTTGCTAAGGTATGGCTGGTGCAGCCGGGTTACGCTAATGGGGGTTTTGAAAATTGATGTTGTTTTGTTCCAATTGTTAATGGTTAATAAAGCTGCGACCAGCGGTGTTCCACGAAGTATGGTGTCATGTCTTGTTTTGGGGGGGGGTGTGGGGGGAATTGGTAGGGCCCGAAGCGCCGGGTCCGCCTGCCTCGATTATCGCGAGGCCGCGGGCAGGGCCCCGGCGGCCGACTCTAACCGGGCGAGCGGCCCGGCACTGGTACCCCATGCGCGGCCTCACTGAAGAGCACGTGCGCCTTTGAAATTGATTGGCTCCCCGTGGTCTGCGCCGCGTGGGAGCCAATCGTGGTGTTTGTTGCTGGGTGGTGGAGGTTGGGGGAGTTGCGGCCAGCAGCCTCCGCGTGGCAGTTCAAGCGGAGGCTGCTTTGGGGTGCCGGCGTCCCTCCCTCCCTCCCTCTCTGGGGGCTTGATCTGGGGTGTTGCAGCTTGGGGGGGGGGCGGAATCCCGGAGGTTTCCGGGGTCCAGAGCAGCAGGCTTCATTTGGGCGGGGGCAGGGTGCCCCTGACCCGGTTTAACCCCTGCCGACTTTTGCTAAGGGCATGGCGAAGTCGGGGAGAGGGGCATGGCAACTTGCCGGGAGGCAAGTTATGGCATTAGCGGTGGCGGGCACCTTGCTAAGGTATGGCTGGTGCAGCCGGGTTACGCTAATGGGGGTTTTGAAAATTGATGTTGTTTTGTTCCAATTGTTAATGGTTAATAAAGCTGCGACCAGCGGTGTTCCATGAAGTATGGTGTCATGTCTTGTTTTGGGGGGGGGTGTGGGGGGGAATTGGTAGGGCCTGAAGCGCCGGGTCCGCCTGCCTCGGTTATACCCTTATCCACTGTCTACCTCTGCTTAGACTATTACAGCCTGCTCCTTACTGGCCTCCCATTGAACCATCTCTCCTTCCTTCAATGTATTAAAAAATCAGCTACATCACTAATGTTCCACCGGTATTGCTATGCTCATATAACCCCTCTTCTCAAGTCACTTTATTAGTGCCCTATCTGTTTCCACACACAGATAAAATTTCTCCAGTCACCTATAAATGCATTCATTCTCCAGCTCTTCCTTACCTCTTCTCTTATCTCTCCCTAAACTCCTCCTCGGGAAGTCCATTCATCGGGTAAACCATTATTATCTGTGATCTTCTCCACCACCAACTCTAGAATTTGTTACTTCCACCTTGCTGTACTGTACACCTGGAATCGACTTCCTGAATAATTGTATCCGGTCTGCTACTGGTCCTATTTAAATCTATTCTTTTTTTTTTTTGTATATAATTTTTATTGAGCAGGTAAATAAGAGATTACATAGGTAAAGAGCAACAGAACCAGAAATGTTCCACAAGATACAACACACATCTGAGAGCGAACAAGTCTTCTAATCAAGCAAGAAGCAAAATAAACAAGAAGGTAACAGTCAGAACTCTTACAATTGAACCCTTACAGGTTAAGGACAGCTAATGATGTTTATATAGCATTCTTTCAATCAGTGGCCTTAGGTTCCTCAGTGGCCCTCTCTCTTCCTTGCTCATCCAACTCCGCTCATCACCACCCTGTTCTCCCCCTCCCCCTGCCCTTCCCCCACCTCTCACCCCCCAGTTCTATCCCCACCCCTCCACCCCATACAATTCACTGTCCAAATGGGAGGAGTAGGAAAAAGATAAAGCTAGCAGGAGAGAAGCATGTGAGGTGACCTCAATAGCTAAGGACTGATGGAAGCCTCACTATACTCATGAAGTAAGCCTACCATAGATATATTGGAAGAACATGGAGCATCTGGAGCACACTGTAAGGGAGCCAGCTAAGGCCCAATGCCAAAAGTGAACTCAAGATGAGAGAACCAGGATGAGCCAATATTGGAAGATGGGCCATCATAATTATGTGGGTTGAGGTTGTGATAGCCAACAGAGAGCGCCGGTGGGCTTGAGCCTTTACCAGCAAGGAATCAAGCCTTCAGTGGTAGAAATTCAGACCATAAGCTCACTACTGTCTCAGATTTACCTCAAAGATCTGTTGTGAGTTTTTCCATATGATAAACATCCCAGGTCTTTACCATCCATTCCCTATATGAGGATGGCCAGGTCTTTTTACAGTGTAGTGCAATAACATATTGGGTTGAGTCAACTCAGCCCCCTCAGGAGAAGATCGAGGGGTAAGTATCCCAATACACACGGTTCGATCGAAAATGGAAACTGCATCCCAATGATCTGAGTAATTGGGTTGTGCATATGGGACCAGAATTGCTGCAATTTAGTGCAGGGCCACCAAATATGTTCAAGATCTCCCTTCATCCCACAGTTCTACCAGCACAAGGTATCATCACTCCGCACCCATCTAAAAAGATGAAGTGGGATAATTGACATATGCATTAGAAATCGGAGCTGTGTGTTTACTAATGATATGGAAAGTGAATAGGAATGAGAATTTTGGTACACCTCCTCTCAAAAGTCATCCGATTTGATCCCTAAAGTGATATTCCAGCCTCTTCTATGGGAGAGGGGTCATGCGGGAGTTGGAGGGATCCAAAATAAAAGCTTTGTACAGTCAGGCTAGAAAGGATTTCAACTTTTTTGGACTAAAAAAAAAATACTCTCCCACCATCTGGGGGAGCACAGAACTTCAGCAAATTGAAAGGGAACCCCAAAGTAGTAATACAGCTGGAAGTATTGGGAAAAGGTCAGAGAGGAATCTCACAATTGCTCTAAATGACCTTTAGAGACAAAGGCAGACCCATCAAACAGAGAGGCTACCCAGAGGTCTCTCCCTAGAGTTGAGATCCTCCCACCAAAGACTCTAACAAAAGCGAACATGGAGACAGGATTGTAAGGCATGAATTGGGAAGATATGTGATGTTGTTTACAAAGAATCATCCAACATGTCCGAAGAAAGGATGGAAGAGAACAGATTTGAAGTTTCCTTTGCAGAAATAACTTTGCTTTTAGAGGTGTGGGAGATAACCAGACCTCCTCCAACACACCTAATATTCTGAATCAGGAAAACCAAAGTCCCCAGCACTCTTAGAGTGGATAACAGTTGACCAGTGGACGAGATGCCTTTTACTTTGCCAGATGAAGCCAATAAGGGTGCAGCATAATGACGTGAAAAAGCTATGGAAAATCTGTATGGGGAGCTGTGTGAATAAAAATATTAGTTTGGGGAGAAGGAGCATCTTGATTGTGTTAATGGAGTCAAGCAATGTAACAGAGGCAGCTTTCCAAGACCCTATGTTCTTATTAAAGCCAGCTAAAAGTGGTTCATAATTTAATGTATAAAGACAAGAAAAGTCACGATGAATGCGTATACCTAGGTAGCAGAATTGGTCAACCCTGAGGAAGTTGCCGGATAGATCTGAAAGCGGTGGTTATGCCTCCATCAAGCAGGAGAACAAAGCAGACTTTTGCAGGTTTATGGTGAAACCAGATACTCCCCCGAGAAACAGTCAGAGTATCTTCTATTATTGGCAGGGTGTGCATCGGATCGCAAAGGTATATAAGTATGTCATCAGCGTACAAAGAGAAGGCATGTGAACAACCTCCCAAGCTGATACTCGTGTCCTCCCTATGCTTACAAATGTAAGCAGCCAGTGGCTCTATGGCAAGTTCAAATAGTAAGAGGGATAAAAAACAGCCCTGCCTAGTTCTGCAGCCAAGAGAGAAGAAATCTGAGGGGAAAATATTCACCAATACAGAAGCCATGGGGTTAGTGTATATGGCTTCTACCCATCTATGTAAGTGGGGCTACATCCAAATTGCTCCAAGACAGCCAACAGATAGGGCCACTCAACCTTGTCAAAAGCTTTTTCAGCATATAATGGCAGAATCGCATAACGATCTGTTGCCCCTCTGACTCCATGTAAGACATCAATGTTTTCAAAACCATATCTATGTTTTATGAACCCTGTTTGGTCTGGGTGGATAAGGTCATGAATTTGTAGTTCTAAATGGTTACAGAGAATTTTGGCAAGAATTTTGTTGCCAATATTCAGTAGAAAAATTGGCCAGTAGTTACTACAGAGGAGCGGACCTTTGCCATCTTTGGGAACTACTGTAATGGTGGCCTGATAAA
This sequence comes from Ichthyophis bannanicus, assembly GCA_033557465.1. NCBI lineage: Eukaryota > Metazoa > Chordata > Amphibia > Gymnophiona > Ichthyophiidae > Ichthyophis > Ichthyophis bannanicus. The sequence goes on from JAWIIG010000051.1 coordinate 1,155,391, forward strand.
ATGAGGGTGGAAGCACTTTACCAGGCAGAATATCATTAAAAACCCAGACCAAAATTGGGGCAAAGAGCTCTGGCAAGGAATTATATATTTCCACCAGAAGGAGATCAGGACCAGGCGTTTTGGCAGGCTTTAAACTATGAACCACCAATTATTCTTCTTCTAGAGAGATAGGATGTTTTAGAATTTCCCGAGAGAAGGTGGGGGAGGTCAGCAGTAATGAGCCATTCATGTATCTCTGCTCTGTCAGCCTTCAAGTGGGAAGAATAGAGATCCTCATAAAAACAAGCAAAAATGTTGTGCCCGGTAGATCAGAGTCCCATGAGTGGAAGAAAGGACTTGTACTCTATGTCTCATCTGTTGTCACTTAAGCTGCTACAGGAGCAGTCAATTGGCCTTATTTCCATGCTCGAGGCTATGCCTTTAGTTTCCAGGGCAGAAAGTTCCCCCCTCAGATGAACCAGGCATTACCACACTTTGGGACTGCCACCTTTACGATGAAATAGCTCCTAAGATTCTCCTGGTGAGCTTGGTCCCTTTTTATGAAGGCGCTGGAAAGAGACATTGAGTTCCCACAAAGTGAAAATGGAAGTATCTGCCGTGTCATTAAAGGAGAGGTACTCCCACCACCTCTTCTGATCTAGGAGGCATTTCTAGGTCCCTATCTGGCAGTTCTAAGGAAATAATTGCATGGTTGGAGACTCCCATAATGCTAAATGAAGGCATTGGAAAGAGAAGAGAATACAGTAGGTTCCATGATAGAAGCAAAAGTCAATCCTAGAATAGCTCTGGTGAGCTGGGGAATATGTGTAGTCCCACTTTCTGATGTGAGAGGCCTTCCATACATCACAGAGTTCTAAGATGACGTCTGAGCAAATGAGGGTTCATGGAGGCTTGGCTCCCCCTACCCATCCTATCAATACCAGACAGGACACAATTAAAGTTTCCTATCAATAGTTTCCCTGTCTTATGAGACTATTTCCATGAGAATATCAGTCAGGGTACCTCCAGTCTGGGATGGTGGGATATAGACATTAACTATCCTGTATACAGTATTCTTCAAGGCTCTAGACAGAATAAGGTATCTGCCCCCTAGGTCACCATATTGTGAGGTTACCTGGAAGGGACAGTTATGGGAGATGAGAGTGACCACTCCCCTCCTATGAGAGGAGAAATTTGAGGCAAAGTCCTGCGAGAACAGACAAGACCAAAGCCGAAGGTAGTCCTGCCTTATAAGTGCATTTCTTGTAATAAGACAATGTCAGCCTTCTCCCTTTTCAGCTGGTCAAGCACTCATCAGCGCTTAATTGGGATATGAAGACCCCAAACATTCCAGGAAATTAGTTTAACCATAATCTCTGTAAGGGCCAACTGCACCAAAATTATCCCGCTGGCCTCTATCAGTTTTTGGCATCAAGCACAAATAGCCCTCCATCTCCTCAGATTGTGCGATACTCTCCCAGTACAGCACCCTCCTCTCTGTTCCCAAGCCAAATCACCCCTCCCCTCTGAATCCCCCTTAAACCACAGTCTTTTGAAGTAAGAACGGAAACACTTGAAAAAAAAAACTTGTAACAGATAAATTGGCAATAAGGATGCCATATAGAGGATTGCAGTGGCAACTGTGGTACAGATTGCCAACTATGGAGCTGACTGTGGTACAGATTACCAACTACTAGTATGCAAACTCAAGCTAAAGTTGAAAAAGAACAAACCACTCATGAATGTAGCAAAATATGACCTTGAGAATATACCACAGAAATTTAAAGACTGCCTGCTGGGGGCGGAGCCTGATGTCCAGCGGGTTAGACGCTTCGCGCTGAAGCTCCCGAGGGGCCTACTCAGAATCCTGACTTAATATCTGCATAAACCTAATATTTTACACCGAACTTACCGGGGTGCCTTGGGGGGAATGGCGGCCCACAAACCAGTGCGCTTGGACTTCGCGTCTCCCTCTTCTTCACATGGAAAACGCTCCAAAACAGAGTTGTCTTCCCCACCAAAGATGGTTCCACTTCGGGTAAGCCCCGAAATGCAACAGGAGATCTTGGAGGAAATACGTGGTGTGAAGGAACTGGTACAGTCCAACGGAGAAGCGCTCCGAGCCATGCGAGAAGATTTCGGTATGCTTCAGGACCGGCTTGAAGGTCTTTCACTACGGCTGGACAACATGGCGGGGGTCCTCGATTCGCACGCGGTGCGCTTGGTGAACCTGGACAAGGCTGAGCGTCAGATACAGAATCTTCAAAAAGAGTTAGAGGATTGCAATAATCGAGCCCGTCGCAACAATGTAAGGCTCATAGGAGTTCCAGAGGGGGCTGAAGCAGGAGATATTAGAGAATTTCTGGTCAAAACTCTCCCCTCCTTGCTGAAGATTACCTTTTGCAGAGATCTGGAAATTGACCGAGCATATCGTGTTCCTGCCAACATCGCACTCAATCGGACGACCCCCCGGCCCATTATCTTCCGTTTACTGAGGTATCGGCAAGTTGAGCAAATTTTCAAAGCTGCCCGGGTGATGCAACATCTGCAGTTTGACGATCATAAAGTCTCTTTCTTCCCCGACTTGGCAAAGCCCACAGTTGACCGGCGGAAGGGACTCCTTGCTTTTCGACCTAGACTTCAACAGTTACAGGCTCGCTTTGGCCTCTTATATCCAGCGAAGCTCAGAGTGACTCTCCATAACCAAACTAGAACCTTCGAAGATCCTGCTCTGCTAGCAACATTTTTAGATTCCAAAGAGGCAGACCAGATGCGCTAAGTCAACAACTCGGATGGACTCCGCTGGAACTGCCCGCCATTTTGAATGGCCCGATGCGGTGATCATTGCCTGGAATAGAGACTGCCTGGACCTTTCTTTCTTTTATATCTACCTCTCTTGGTCTCCTTTTCCTCCATGATGTGCACCTCGGTTGGATTCGGAGCACGCACAGCTATACCGGTTATATGTTTCAATTTAGGCCTTCTCTGGGGTTTCACCCCGCAGACATCAGGTCGCCAGTAATTTCTGGGGTTTTGCTTCTTCTCTAAGGCACTTCGGTGCTTCTACTGTTATATAGGGCGCTTCATGATTTTTCATTGGCTTATTTTCTATCATATCGTGTGTACAGTCATTTATAGTTGATATGAGGGACATTGCGCAACTCGGTGCGCCATCATGTTCCTTTCTCAGAATGTTTGACTTTGTTGTATGGCCTTATGTATGCTCTTATTACTGAACGTAAGAGGCATCAATAGTCCAATCAACAGAATGACCATCCTTAGTTATTTTAATCATAACCATACTGCTTTAGTGTTTCTTCAGGAAATCCATTTCACCTCTGTCGAACCACTGAAACTTACTGCCAAACCTTATATGGTGGCTGCCTATTCTCCCGCCGTTTCTAAGCGGGGCGGGGTAGCCATCTTAGTTGATAAATCTTTGCCAACCACTGTAATGGATACTAGCTCTGATGGGGAGGGTAGCTGGGCCTGTGTATACTTTAAGGTTGGAGATAGTGAATTTACGTGTATTGGTATTTATGCTCCGAATGTGGATGACACAGTTATTGTTACTCGGCGGTGACTTCCACCAAGTATTTGATCCTTTGATAGATAGACTGCCGCCTAGAACGAGTGGTCCGCCCAAGAGTCTCTACACCCTGCCAGCTCTGATGAAAGATTTTGCGTGCGTAGATATATGGAAGTTGCTTCACCCCTCAGACTTAGAGCTCACCTATTCTCAGCCCCCCCCATCACTCACAATCTAGATCAGATTTTTTTTCTATCTCCTCAGTACTGCTATCCCAAGTGGACATATACTCCTGATAGGTTAGCCAATTGGAATGCCATCCAGTGCGCTTGATGCTGGACATGCCATGTGGCCTTTGGTTTACTAAACTCCTGTTAAGTATGATTGTCCCGCATTACAGTATTACTGGAGTCGGGTCTGGGGTCGTCTTCATTCTATTTTATATTTTCCGGAACCCCTCTTTTGGAAGATTGTGGGGCTCCGCTTAGCTGCGGGGATCCCCTCTCTTCCTAAATTGGCTTACTTCCTTTTAGCCTTTATGCTGGGCATCGCTATTTCCTATTTCCTTAATCACGAAATATTGGGAAAATAGCTCTTTTTTTGAGTTCTAATGAATGGTGAAACATATCTGTCTTTATTGTAAATATGCGCAAATACCTAGTATGTCAGCCTCTTCCGTTCAAACCATTCACTATTGGTCTAGCTAGAAGACGCTCAACGATTATGTTCAAACTATTCAATGCTCTCAGTTGACTGTTTGATTCTGTCTTAATCTTTGTCACATGCTCATCCGGTATCATAGATTCTACTTCTGTTTGTTTGATGTACAATAATTGTTGTATGTAAGCGCTTATATGATGATTCTTATCAGCTTAGAGAAGAAGCATTGGGGTGGGGGGTAATTGGGGTTGCTTTCTTTATTGTATGTGTGTATTTGTTACTTTTGGTGTGTTGTTACTTTGTTTGTTGTAAAATGAAAATAAAAGTTTAAAAAAAAAAAAAAAGACTGCCTGCAAAATTGATTTGTTGCTTTAGTTACAAATGACAGATCTCCAGAAGAGTTAAGGGATGACATCAAGAAGGTTGTACTGGAAAAAACCAAGAAGTCTCTACAAAAGATGAAAAAGCAAAAGAGGCAAAAATGGATTACTGAAGAAACTCAGAAAATTGTCCAGAAACACAGAAAAGATAAAGTTAGGGGAGAAAGAGAGGCACTCAAAAAACTCAGAGATTTCCAATATGCAGCAAGACAAGACAAAAAGTACTGCAGTGACACATGCAAGGAAATTGAATCAGAAACTATTAGAGGAAGAACAAGATCAACTTTCCTAAACCTACAAGAGAGTTGAAGAAAAAACTCTATCCTCGAATTGGAATGCTACATGATTCTCAAGGATCCATGTTGAATGATGCTGAGAAGATCAAGAAAAGGTGGAAAGAATATACAGAATCATTATACCATAAAGATCAATTGGACCAACAGCCATTTCAACTTGTACCTTATGATCAGGAACCATTGGTGATGAAAGAAGAAGTCGAAGCAGCAATGAAAGCCTTATCAAAGAACAAAGCACCGGGCATTGATGGCATTCCCAGTGAAGTATTACAGCAATTGGATGCAGCAGTTGCCATACTTACAGGCTCTCCCAGGAAATTTGGAAGAAAACATCATGGCCAACTGACTGGAAAAGATCTGTGTTTATACCAATACTAAAGAAAGGTGATCCAACTGACTGTGGAAATTATCACACAGTCATTCTGATCCCCCATGCCAGCAAGATTCTACTCAAAATTATTCAGCAGAGACTGCAACCATACCTGGAATGAGAACTGCCTGAAGTGCAAGCAGGATTCAGGAAAGGGCAAGGAACGAGAAACATTATTGCTGACATGAGATGGATCCTTGAAAAGACAAAAAAAATATGTGTTTTATTGACTACAGCAAGGCTTTTGACTGTGTAAACCATGAGAAACTCTGCTCCACATTAAAAAGCATGGGTATACCAGAACACCTGATAATTCTCTTGCACAACCTTTACATTGATCAAGAAGCAACAGTTTGAATGGAACAAGGAGAAACAAAATGGTTTAAAATCAGCAAATGCGTACGACAAGGCTGCATACTTTCCCCCTACCTGTTTAATGTATATGCAGAGCAAATCATCAAAGAAGCAGGACTGTATGAAGACAATTGAGGTGTGAAGATTTGTGGAAGACTCATTAACAACCTTAGCTATGCTGATGATACCACATTACAGGCTGAAAATAAAGACTATCTGAAACATTTGCTTCTTAAGATCAAGAAACATAGTCTTAAAATAGGCCTGCACCTTAATGTAAAGACAAAGATCCTGACAACTGGCAAAATCAATAAGTTCATCATTGATGGAGAAGAAATTTGAAATAGTGGACAACTTTAACCTACTTAGACCAACCATCAATAAAGAAACAACAAGCAGTCAAGAAATCCGACAATGCATTGCTCTTGGCAGAATGGCTATGAAGGACCTAGACAAGATTCTCAAGAACAGAGATGTCTCTCTCCATACAAAAGTATTCCTCCATTACAGGATGTACTGAGAGTGATCTTGGAAGATCTGGTCCTCTAACCCCTGGAAGGTACAGTAATGGAACACTTAACTCTAAGGCTATGACAATGTCTGATTTTGTCCTCGAGAGAGTGAAAATATGCAATAATAGGGCACAGGAGGGATACAGAATTAGCTTTAGGTCCAAGGCTTTGGTGGGCCCTCTCAAGCTTGACTGGGCCCGATGCGCCCGAGACACAAAACGTATGCAACTCCTGTATGAGACTTTTGGTGTTCTTTGTATCTCCAATACATTCAGGTACACCAAGAACCCTGATGTTGTTTTGTCTCTGATGATTTTCTAAATCATTGTGCTGCTCCTTCAGATCTTTTGCGAGCTGATCCAGTTTGTGGAACTTGGATTAAAAAAGGGCCGTCACATCAATTTGTTCCCCGATGATGATTTTGTTCTGCTTGACACAATCGTCCAATGCCTTAATATAGACCTTGATATCACTCACAGCTTTGGAAAAGTTCATCTGGAACAGCCCCAGTTCTTTTAGAATTTCCATGAGGTTGACTTTCATAGCTGGGGGAGATGGTGCAGTCAGACCCTCAGGAGCAATGTTGGTGTTTCGGACAGGGTCAGGTGCTGCTGCAACTGTGGTTGGAGGTTCGGAGGACCGGAAGAACTGGGACAGAGCTGCCACATAGGAGGTCTTATCAGACATGATTACCTCAGGTACACGCAGTAGATGCTGTGCGACTGTTCCAATGTGGTGTGGACGGTATATGAGCTGGGTGAACAAATCTTAAAAAGAGGAGCTGTTAAAAGGGCAATGCATTGGTGTGCATGGTGATTCCCCTGATTAGGAGGTCACAGTCCTGCTGTCTCCCTTTGGGCCTGATGGGCTGAAGAACTCTCACACTCTAAAGATGGATATCTTTAGGATTCACCATTTACACTCTAGATTCTTCCACTCATGTACCCACAGTTGACAAGCAGTATGATCAGCTATCGGAGCGCCAAGATGAGGGGTACTGTGTTTCTGTGTTGATGATTCCCGCCTGAATCAGTGCTGACAGGTGTCTGCATGCATCCGATGGGAATAGGGTCATGTTTCACTCAGTGTCTCTCTGAAGCAACTATCTGTGAACAAAAAGTGCCGGCCATATGTCAGAGTGCCCACAGTGATGATTAATCAATCAGGGCTGTGAGCCAGGCACAGTGCAGATGGAGCAGAAATCATCATGGACTTAAGAGGAGCATGCCGGTCACCCAGCACGCAGCCCAATATGTGGCCCAGGTGCGCTCAGGCATTGAGTCTCCAGAGCAGGGAGCCAGTCAGAGAAGAAGGCACTCCTGTGTGCAGCATCGTTGGTGGGGAGGGACTCCGCCCAAATAACAACTTGGCAGGATCAGAGCACTGATGCAGGTGCCTGACTTTAAATCACTACAGTAGCAGAGGAATACCATCAGAAGTGAACGCTCCAAGTGAAACTCTCGAGCAGGCTGCAAACCTTGGTGCTGATAACAAGCAGTTAAGGTACAGAGCCTTGTGAAAGTATTCATCTCCTCGTTTTTTGTCCTGTTTTGTCACATTACAACCTGGAATGAAAATAGAGGTTCATTTGGATATTAGGTAATGGACCTACTGTAACAATATAGTCCAAATTGGTGAAGTGGAATGAGAATAAAATACCTTGTATATTTAAAAAAAAAAGTAAAAACTGAAAGGTTGTGAGTGTATATGTATTCATTCCTTTTGCTAAGAAACCCCTAAATAAGATCTGGTCCAACAAATTAATTTCAGAAATCACATAATTAGTTGATTAGGGTCCACCTGTGTGCCATCAGTGTCACCTGATCTCTCACATAATGCCTGTATTAATATACCTGTTCTGAAAGGCCCCTGACTCTGCAACACCACTAAGCAAGCAACAAAAAGACCAAGGAGCACTCCATACAAGTCAGAGACAAAGTTGTGAAGTATAGATCAGAGCTGGGTTATAAAAACAAAATCCCAGATTCTGAATATCCCACGGAGCACCATTAAATCCATTATAACAAAATGGAAAGAATATGTTATCACTACAAACCTGTCAAGTAACGTAAAGCAGACGCTCCACTCTTCACCTTTGTGAGGTTTATTTAAGTTTTGGCAACCAGGTCTCAGACTAGTAAGGAGCTTATTTTTGGGTTTTAAATTAAAAATTTAAACCCGGTGCTCACCTTTGCATCAATGACCTGTTTATGTTGCTTGTTTGACGATGTATTATCCAACGTGGCTTTGTGTGGCATTAGTAGTGCTCAGCTTCTAACAGATATTTCCCACAAAAGTATATATCAGATTCAAAAGTAGTTCAGAAGTGGTACATATCTGGTTGAGCTGTTCTTCCCCTGTGCACGCTGTCTTTTTTCCTAGAAATACAGTGTCATATTTTCTGTTAGATTATTTTCATCACCTCATTTTATATATTATTTCGAGTACAAAGTTATCACATTGATCTATCCCCTACTCGGGCTTTAGTTTTCACTCACCGCGCTTCCAAAACCGGCTTCTGTCTTCTGCTCTTTCAGTTGGAAATCTTTTGCCTGAGACGCCGCGCATGCTCACTATGTGGCGTTTTCTACAGGCCGGGATTAGAGCTCAATATTCTTCAGCTGTTGTAGGTGACTATGCTATGACTTTCATTAGCGTAGAGCTACCCCGATGTTTTAAAATAAGTAATAATAGCTTATTGAAATGGTACGGAGTTTGGATGGTAGTTATTAACCATCACAATCTTATGCATTAAGAATTGTTGATCATTTCTAAACTCTTTTTTGTCTGTGTGCAGGCTTCCGCACATTTAGTCTCATAGGTATCATTGATTGAAAATGGGTATTTTAGTGGTAATTGTTAACCACCTCGATCTTATGCGATGAAAATGATTGGTCATTTTCAACCTTATTTTTTGTCTACATGCATGCTTTCCAATCTATCTATTTGGAAGCGCAGTGAGTGAAAACTAAAGCCCGAGTAGGGGATAGATCAATGTGATAACTTTGTACTCGAAATAATATATAAAATGAGGTGATGAAAATAATCTAACAGAAAATATGACACTGTATTTCTAGGAAAAAAAGACAGCGTGCACAGGGGAAGAACAGCTCAACCAGATATGTACCACTTCTGAACTACTTTTGAATCTGATATATACTTTTGTGGGAAATATCTGTTAGAAGCTGAGCACTACTAATGCCCCACAAAGCCACGTTAGATAATACATCATCAAACAAGCAACATAAACAGGTCATTGATGAAAAGGTGAGCACTGGGTTTAAGTTTTTAATTTAAAAACCAAAAACAAGCTCCTTACTAGTCTGAGATCTGGTTGCCAAAACTTAAATAAACCTCACAAAGGTGAAGAGTGGAGCGTCTGCTTTACGTTACTTGACAGTATATTAAGCTCCGAAAGGTGATCACGTTTGGATTTTGTTGGGATCACTACAAACCTAACAAGACAAGGCCGCCACAGACTGGGCAAGAAGGGCATTAATCAAAGATGCCACAAAGACAGCAAGGATAATATTGAAGGAACTGCAAAGATCCACAGCGGAGATGGACCTATCTGTCCATAGGACCACTTTAAGCAGTACCCTCCACAGAGCAGGGCTTTATGGAAGAGTGGCCAGAAAAAAGGCATTGCTTAAAGAAAGAATTAAGAAACATGTTTGGAATTTACACAACAGCATGTGGTGGACCCTCCAAACACATGGAAGAAGGTTCTCTGGTGAGATGAGATGAAAATTGCACTTTTTAGCCATCATGGGACATGCCATGTGTGACACAAACCCAACACTTCCCATCACTCCGAGAAAACAATTCCCACAGTGAAACATAGTGGTGGCAGCATCATGCTGTGGGGATGTTTTTCAATGGCAGGGACAGGGAAACAACAAAGATGGATAACACTAAATTCAGGACCTGTTTCAGTCTGCCAGAGATCTGAGACTGGAATGAAGGTTCACCTTCCAGCAGGACAATGACCCTAAACATACTGCTAAAACTAGACTGGAGTGGTTTAAAGGGAAACATTTAAATGTCTTTGAATGACCTAGTCAAAGCCCAGACCTCAATCCATTTCAGAATCTGTGGCATGACTTGAAGATTGCTATATACCAATGCAACCCATATAACTTGGAGGAGTTGGAGCAGTTTTGCCTTGAGGAATGGGTGATAATCCCAATAGCTAGATGTGCTAAGCTAATAGAAACATACCTCAAGAGACCTGCAGCTGTAAATGCAGCAAAAGGTGGCTCTACAAAGTATTAACTTTGGGGGGGGGGGGGAAGGATACCTATGCACACATCTGATTTCTGTTTTATTTTTGGTTTTTGTTTGTGTCACATAAAGGATATTTTGCACCTTCAAAGTGGTAGGCAAGTTCTGTAACTCACATGGTGCTAACCCCCAAATCTCCATTTTAATTCCAGGATGTAATGGAACAAAACAGGACAAACACTGAGGGTCTGAATATTTTCACAAGGCACTGTAAATGTACAAAGACTGTGATCATTGTATGACAGGGTCATGGGTGTTCAGGGACTCTTTTCCTTGGTCAGAGCATGATCATGGAACAAATTTGATATCGTTAGTGCTGTGAGCTGTATCAGAGTTAAGAGGAGCTCCCATGTTGAAGCACCATTTACCTCATGGGTTCACTATCACTCCCTTCTATTCTTTTTAATAGCTATGGGCCCGATTCCGTTCTCGATGTCAATCTCCTTTGTTCGTCCGAGCTGACCCGGACTTACAAAGAAGATCGTGATTCTGATCCCACAGGGCACGTCTAGCCCCACGGAATCAGAATTGCGAACAGCACTGTACGTGCAGGCCAGGACTGTGATTCAGTCCCGGCCTGCACGTACAGTGAAGTCCGACTAACTCAGTCAGGGCATGCCATGGTGCCGCGGCTCTATTTAAATGCCGCGATGCCGCCAACAAAACGTTAATTCCCTGCAGCCTGATTCCCAATCCAGCCTCCTAAGGCCAGGGCCATGCTGAGGGGATTTAACTTTTGACCCCCCCAGCCCCTTCCGTACCCCAGAGCCACCAAAACAGAATGTCCAGGGAAGTTATTCCACCCCAGGGATGGAATTACTTCCCCGGCCATTTCACCGGCTCTGGACGTACAGGACCGACATTAGAATCGGCCCTGAACGTCCAGGGCTGGTGACCGCCCACTGTCCACCCACTCTCTGCCCCTGGGCTGCCTCTTCACTGCCCCGATTAACTTCCCCTCACAACCGGCGGGGAGGTTAGTCGGGGGCCTGCAGCTGCCATGAATAGCGGGAATGGACGTCCATCCCCACTATTCATGGTTCAGAATGACCCCCCTACATGTTTTTAATCATGTCCTTATAGTCCAAAAATCATTTTATGCTCTGCGCCAATGTCAGGCTATCAGCTCATTTTTAAATACACCTTCCCTAACCTCTCTTCTCTTTAAGTTTCATGGTTTCTCGCCTAAACTACTGCAATGCCGCATATGCAGGTATCAGGTGTTCAGACATTCAATGACTACAATTAATTCAGAACACAATTATTCACATATTATCTTCAGCAAAGTGGTCTGACCATATCACCCCACTTCTACAACAGTATCATTTGTAGCCCATTTTTTACCATTTACACTTTAAGCTCCTTACACTCGCATACAGAGCTTTGTATACTGGGCTTCCACATTATCTTCATTCTCTACTTACATGCCATACCTCTGTGCATACCCTACAATCACTCCATGATAATAGACTATGGGGCTTGTTTACAAAGCCACGGTAGCGATTCGCGATCGTTATCGGAGCCGCAGCCCCATTGATTTCAATGGGGCCGCGGCTCCGATAACGTTCGCGAACCGCTACCGCGGCTTTGTAAACAAGCCCCTATATCTCTCATCGCCTTCAAGGGCACAGTTAGAATACATACGTCAGTGTGCATTCTTCTTTAAGGTACCTATGCTTTGAAATTTGCTTCCTCTGGAACTTATTCCAGCAAGCTTTCAATTTGCCTAATTAAGCTGGAGGGTCTGGTGGGAAGGGGGCGGGCAGGGGTTGCAGAAGAGATGTTGGGTGTATGCTTGTTTTTAAATGGATAAAGTGGGGGGTTTTCCCTTTGATCTTATGCTTTTATGTTTTTTACTTTCTTTTCTATGTTTTAGAGATGGAGTTCCTTTTTTTCATGATATTAATCATATTGATGTAAAATGCTTTGATCCTTTGGATAAGATGGTATAACAAGAATTCCAATAAACATAAAAAATACCCTAGTCCTTTGTTCCATTTGTCTCTTTTGAATAGATTGTAAGCTCTTTTGAGCAGGGACTGCCTCTTACACATTTTATTCATTTATTTATTTATTTTATTTATAGCTTTTCTATACCGCACTCTTTAATATCAGTGCGGTTCACAAGTAACATTTATATGTACCATGCAGGAGGTAACTTGCATTGTACTTACATTGAATGGGTACTGTAACTTGGAATAGAATTGGGATAACTATATACAAACTGAGCAATGTGTTGCTGAGTTGTTATAGCGACATGGCGTGCTCTAATAACTATATACAGGATTGTCAATTGTGTACATCACTGTGTATGCCTAATAGTGCTATACAAATGATAAGTACTTTCCTATCCCTTAAAGGGCTTACATCTAAGTTGTTACCTCAGGCAATGGAGGGTTAAGTGACTTGCTTAATGTGGCATTTAACATGTGACGTTAATGCAGCATTCAAAACAATTAATCTGCCACGTTATCTATTAGTGTGCGTTAACTGCTGCATTAAACACCTAATGAAGAATATTATGGAGGTGAGGAAGTGGCAGGGACTATACCTTGCAGATAATACAGGTGTTGTTTTTATGTGTTAACTGCTAACATGGCAGATAAAGCAGAACAATCAACTAAATCTCCAGAAAGATACTTAACTGCATGTCACATTATCAGCCATGCTGTTAGCATGGTGTAGTGACATGGCTGCCTTCCTCCAAGTGCCTAGAAAAATGCTTCTATTAACTGTGGAGGTTTTGCACTTAACATACTTTAAATTAGGCCTTTAGGGGCACGTTTACTAAACTATGTTAATTATTAACGCAGCATATAACACTTGCCAAACATGCCGTGTTAACAGCTAATGCAGGGCAGGTTCAGATGGTACAACAATTTTCTGTGCTATTTATTTATTTTATTTATTTATTTATTTATTTAACATTTTTTATATACCACCTTTCAGTCTTATCTAAGCTATCTACAGACTGGGTGTTAGCTGTGCACATGGGCGGGGTGTAGGCACAGAGTGGACATGTCTACAATGTGTGGTTACTGTGAGCGTCAACATCATGCAGTAACTGCATGCTTTGCAGACATCAAGGGTGCAACTACTGCCACCTCAATGGGCAGGCTGATGGGCAGGATGATGCCAGGGCTGATGGGCAGGATGATGCCAGGCTCTGTTGTCTGCATTATACATGCATTTTTTTTTTTTTTTTTAATTACAGTTGCTTATATACCGCACTATTCGGCATCAGCGCGGTTCACAGTATAACAAAATGACCAAAACACACTTCTGTTTGGTTTTACATCGAACAGGGGTATAAACTTGGATAACAGGGGGGGTTGAACTATATACATGAACTATATACATGAAATATAAACATGAAATAGGTCAAATGCATGACGTAAAAGACCTATAACATGATTGAATTGAACAGTATAGAATATAGCATTGTCTGCTGGGAGAATGCTATGCATACTCCCAACAGATAACACACAGCTTTTGCTGCTAACGCAGCGCTATTTGCATAATTCTATCACGTTAGCTGCAAAAGACCAACACACTTTAGTAAACATTCCCCTTTAGTGTGTTAAATGCAAAAACCTTAAACAATTCACTTAATAAGGACTGCAAAGAGCACTATAGGGTATCTCTGTCAATTCATTCTGCTTCTATGTGTCCATAAAGTTTGTTTTATTTGTGTATAGGTGACTGTCTCATGCTCCCAAAAAATATCTGCACTGTCTTTTCAGGATATTTGCTAATTGCATTTCTTTAAGATCTTCTGTTGGTATCCAACGAAACAGTTACCCTCAACATCCTTAAATGAACAGAAAATACAATTAAAATGATTTTCCACGTGGAACAATGTGCAACTTATAGCTATGCTGAGTAGTGCACATTGCACACATCTAACGTATGCATGTTCATCGCTAACTATGGACATGTCTGGTTTTGACAATTGTTCACAAAAGAGCAAACTAGAACCAAGATGAAGCAGATGAATGATGACAGTTGAATGCAGAAAGTATGAGAAGACTAAGAAATAATAAATAAGCAAGAATATGTTGCAGAAGAAAGGAAATGGAAACGAAAATGGTTTGCAGTAGAAGACAGCCTGAAAATGGAGATGATGTAGATAAAATTAAGGGAAATAATTATAGATTCAATGATTATGGTGTGCTAATTTTGTATATTCTTTCATTTTCACATTTCCACATGTATATGGCCTCTCATAAAATATCAACTCACATAAAAGTACGTGTTGGCATGAACATGTATACTTTGCTGATAAGGGTAGCCAGTGATACAATCTGGGCAGAGCATGAACATAAGAACATAAGAACATAAGATATGCCATACTGGGTCAGACCAAGGTCCATCAAGCCCAGTATTCAGTTTCCAACAGTGGCCAATCTAGGTCATATGTACCTAGCAGTTTCCCCAAGAGACACAAGTTCCACAATGCTTGTACTGGGTCAAGCATTGATATGTATGGGCAAACCTCATAAGTATGTATGCACATTGATTATAAAATACCTTAATTTGCATGTGTATTTATTTACTTTACATGTAATCATTTACACCTTATAGAGACTGCTGTAATACTTGAGAAACTGAGGAAGAGTGGGGGACTCGTATCTCCCTTCCTAGTTGCTGGAAAGAAGAGCATCATTCTTCAGAATGGCTGAGGACAAAACAGCTCAACTCTTGCCCACTCACAGCATCATTGGCTCTACCAACAGTCCAATGTCATTGTGCCCGTCAGACAAATCATCACAGCAACCACACAGTGGTATGTCACAGAGCCATGATGAAGGGGGACTAACCCTTAATAAAGTTCCCCTTAAGAAGCCATCTTGAAGAACCAGTTTGAAGATGCTGGGCTGGTTTGTGTTGATAATTGTTGGTTATTTTTGACTCTGTTTTGGCTTTGTTGAGATGTTGGATGTTAGTGAGGGATTTAGAGCATGTTTGGTCAGAGCAAGAGTTTGGATCAGTTAAAAGTGGGTATGAGTGTGATGGGGCAAGGTTATTAGATTAAGTAGAGGGAAAGGCAGAGCAGTTGATCTCTGAGGACAAGGTTTTGGTAGATTTGAATGATAGAGGGAACGTAATATCATTCCAAAGTGTTTTTTCAATTTTTTTATGAAATATTAATTCTGTTCTGAATCATTTATTTATTTTACATGATTTCGTTGAGAATAATCAGATATGGTTCTGATTATAAAATCATGATTACATGGGAAATAAGGTATTGCAAAAAGCCAACTTCATCCTAAATATTATAACTGGCTTTCCCAACCATAAGTTAGTGCGATGACTGGGGAGAGTTATGTGTTTTTAAAAAGGGATGGGATTTTGTTAAAATGCAATCTTGGTATGGGAATAGTTGGGAGGGTCTCTTAGTTAAATTGGACTGATTAGGGGAATTTGTTTATTGCTGATTTATTCCCCAGCAAATTTGGCTTAAGATAGGATAGATTTGTTGTTAGAAATTGCATCTGACATAGTGTTGTCATTTTTGAAGTTGATCATAGGAGGTGATTTTAACCTCTATGCATATTTGGACAAAGAGGGCCAATCATCGGTTATGGCTATGGAGGATTTTGATTTAGTCTTTGGTTCTCAGAGTTTGATGGAGACTAGTCTTTTGGAGTTTAGGGATGCTAAGTATGTACCCTGGTTAGATCAGAGGGTAGTGGAGTTTTTTTTTATTGTAGTTAAGGAAGACTGGCACGCTTTGAGATTATCGTGTGGGAAAAGAGTAGGGAAGTTATAAAAGGTTGAACATTTTATGAGGATAGTAGAAAGGTGATTTAAAGGGTTGGAGGGGATTTCCTAGTCTTTTCCTAGGAATAGAAAATAAAACAAAGGATATTATAATGCCTCTGTATCGTTCCATGGTACGACTGCATCTTGAATATTGTGTGCAATTCTGGTCGCCGTATCTTCAAAAGGATATAGCATTATTAGAAAAGGTACAGAGAAGAGCCACCAAAATTGTAAAGGGGATGGAATCTACTCCTATGAAGAGAGGCTACAAAGGTTAGGGCTCTTCAACCTGGAAAAGAGTCGGCTGAGGGGAGATATGATAGAAGTCTATAAATTAATGAATGGCGTGGAATGGGTAAACGTAGATCGATTGTTTACACTATCAGAATATAGAAAGACTAGGGGACATGTAATGAAGCTACAGGGTAAACTATTTAAGACAAATAAGAGAAAATATTTTTTCACTCAACGTGTAATCAAACTCTGGAATTTGTTACCAGAGGATGTAGTAAGGGTTGTTAGTGTAGCTGGGTTTAAAAAAGGTTTGGACAAATTCCTGGAGGAAATGTCCATAAACCATTATTAAAAAGGGACCCAGGATATCAATGCTTGACCCAATATGAGCATTGTGGAACCT
Organism: Ichthyophis bannanicus; assembly: GCA_033557465.1. NCBI lineage: Eukaryota > Metazoa > Chordata > Amphibia > Gymnophiona > Ichthyophiidae > Ichthyophis > Ichthyophis bannanicus. Next base: position 1,172,158 of record JAWIIG010000051.1, read on the forward strand.
GTGTCTCTTGGGGATACTGCTAGGTACGTATGACCTAGATTGGCCACTACTGGAAACAGGATACTGGGCTTGATGGACCTTGGTCTGACCCAGAATGGCATATCTTATGTTCTTATTTCAGTGGATAGGTTGGTGAATGCGTGAGATCAGGTATTAAGTAAAGTTTTGAAGGAAGTGACCCCTCGGCTTCTCAGAAAGAAGCTTAGGAAAAGGTGGAAAGGTTGATTTTCAACTGAAATTTTGGAAGCCAAAAAATAATTGAGATGTTTGGAAATTATTGGTGCGGGTCTAGTTAGGAGTTGGATATGAAGGCTTGGTGGAAACCTGTCAACCAATATTGCTCTTTGATTAGACAGACTAAGAAGAAGTTTATCTCTAAAGTTTATGACTGACATAAAGAGTTATTTAAGATTGTGAAAAATTTGGTAGGGGAGGATAAAATAGGATATTCATTTGCCTTTGGATGCAGAATATTTTTGAGAAAGAAGGTAATTGATATTAATGTGGCATCGGTGCTGAGAAGAGATGAGGAAGTTGCTACTGAGGCATTGAAAATTTTGACATTGTTTCTACGGAGGATATTTAAGCAGTCATATATAATTTGAATGTGACTCTCTGCCCATTTGACCCTTGTCCCTCATTTTGTTGAAGAGTCTATCTGGGCATATGCTGGGTTGGCTTAGAATGCCATCCTGGGGCAGCAATCGCAAGAGGAGCCCCTGAGGGCGACAAGCAAGGCACACTACCCTTCCTCCAGCCAGTTCCTGAACCACCCTAGAGCACCAATGACTGCCACCAACAAGAAAAGGAGGTGAGACTGTTTCAGTCTATCTGCCATCTGCCTGCTACTGCATCTCTCCTCGGTACGGGGTTCCCCCCCTACTGCATGTTCTGCTAAACTCCACCCATGAAAACACGTCCATAAGAGCTACTCCTCTCCCTTTAAAAGCCAGCATGCAGAAGGTGCGCCTGCGCCTGAGGGCCTCGCCAGAGGACTCTGGCATGACCCTTAAGCGGGGAACGTTGGTGGGGAACAGAAAGACAACCACTGTTCACTGAACAATTCTTATGGACCTATCCTTCCGAAAAACATCCTCAAAGGTCTCAGGACAAGGTAACCCTCTTCTATAATGATTAAAACCCCACTGCAGATGCACGACTTCTCCAAAAGACTCTGTAGAATCACTGTAAAGCACTATACCTGCAAATTTTCATACCACATACCTGAAAAACAGTTAAAGTCTCGTATGTTTAAGCTTGACCAAGTTTTAGCAATGCTCCACAGAACTGTATCCTGCATATTGTTAGCCATTAAAATCCATACAGTGCCTTGAATGCTCCGGGGGTTGTATTAAATACCACTCTCAAGAATAAATCTTTCAACCAGCTCTTCCACTCTTCATTAAGCCATTGCACACTGCATAAGGCTACTTGTGAAAACTCCCACATTGTATTATAATGATCCCAGTGTTGTAATATATGCCTCCACCAAGGTTAAATTACTGAAACAGATCATTCAATGACTCTTTAAAACAGTGCAAACTGCATAACATTGCATGTTACGTATACTGTATTGTCCTGTGTTTCTCCTTAGGTTATAACATACAACAACACTATCAGGATCCTCAAACCATTTTGCTTCTCACTCAGTACCAACCTAAATACCAAACGACTCAAAATGCAAAGTTTACACTTCCACGATGGACTCCAGAAAAATCTGCATTTGCTTACTTCATCTCATCCTTCTTTCAACTCTGCTAACAAATGCTTTCATTCACAGTCATGATACAAACCCCTACAACCCAATCCCCATCATACATAACTCCAAAAGATACAATTCAAACTACCAAATAAACTACTATCTGCCCAATAATAAGCCACATCAGAAAAACATCACATACTGAAACAGGTTAATACAGATCCAACCTACACAGATACAACAAAAGATAAACCTACACAGTCCCTCCTCCCAATTAAAATGCATGCTTATCAAAGTAAGATCTATTAGAAATAAGTTATCAATAATTACTGATCTACTCAAGGACGAAAAACTATACATCCTATGTGCCACTGAGATGTGGCCCTCATCTATATAACTGCCACTGGGAATCAAAAAGAAAAGGTGGTACTCGTATTAAGCAAAAAAGAACTCAGACTTACCTCTACAACATCAAGTAACTTAGATGGAATGGATTTCCTTGAAATAGGGAACAAGAACATATTGTTTTGTCTCATATACAGACCACCATCACCCGACCACAACAACCTGTCCCTCATACTAAAATCAGCATGCTCAGCCTCACTGAGGAAACCCCACATCATCCTAGGAGACCTTAATCTCCCATCCCTCAACCTGACTAACACCTCCACCTTCTTAGAATCAATGAAAAACATGGGATTCCACCAAATTATATGCTCTCCAACACATACAAAGTGGAACTGACTTGACCTTGTCTTTCTACCCCACCAAACCATAAACCACTACATGTACACTCTCTCAGTAATAACTGAAATCCCATGGTCTGACCACCATCTGTTAACCTTTCATATACCATTAAACACCTCTCTTATCACAATGATGGGCACAAAATCACTAACTAGGCAATTTACCCCCTTCAATAGAGGCACCTTTCTAGACAACATCCTGCTCCAGCTTATAATTGATTCAACTAACTCCCCTGATATCCATACCACGCTAAACATATGGAACCACTCTATTCAAAAAGCTGCTCCCCCCCCCCATCACACTTCCTAAGAAAACCACTAAAAACAATGAAAAAAGTTACATGCATGAGTTAACAAAACTAAAGAGGCAATTAAAAAAACAAGAAAAAAAAGTGGAGGCTAACCAAAACTCATGAAACAAACAACGCTACCCTAATATACTATCTATCTCCAAAGACACAATTAACAAAACAGAAAAAGATTAACATACAAGAATCCTAAACTGCTCTCCCATTGTTAGTGATATAGCAGAAGGGCTGTCGGGTAAGGTTTGCCTCTTTGCGAATGATACCAAAATCTGCAATAGAGTAGACACCCAGGAAGGTGTAGATAACATGAGGAGGGATCTAGCTAAGCTTGAAGAATGGTCTAGAATTTGGCAGCTGGGATTTAATTTAAAAAAATGTAAGGTCATGCATTTGGGCTGCTGCAATCCAAGGGAGCAATGTAGTATAGGGGGTGAAGTACTTTTGTCCACTAAAGAAGAGCGGGACATAGGCGTGGTTGTGTCTGATGATCTTAAAGTAGCTAAACAGGTAGAAAAGGCAACGGCAAAAACCTAGAAGGATGCTTGGGTGCATACGAAGAGGAATGGCTAGCAGAAAAAAGGAGGTGATAATGCCTCTGTTTAAGTCTTTGGTGCAACCTCATTTGGAGTATAGTGTACAATTCTGGAGACAGCACCTTCAAAAGGATGTGAACAGGATGGAGTCGTTGCAGAGGGTGGCTACTAAAATGGTTAGTGGTCTTCATTATAAAGCATATGAGGACAGACTTAAGGATCTTAATATGTACACCTTAGAGGAAAGGCGGGATAGAGGTGATATGATTGAGATGTTTAAATATCTCCATGGCATAAATGTTCAGGGGGAGAGCCTCTTTCAATTGAAAGCAAGTTCTGCTATGAGGGGACATGGGATGAGGGTGAAGGGGGATAGATTCAGGAGTGATATGCGGAAATATTTCTTTATGGAAAGAGTGGTGAATCCATGGAATAGTCTCCCAGTGGAGGTGGTGGAGATGAGGACATTAACTGAATTCAAAAAACATGGATCTCTAAAGGAAAAAAGGTGACTGTTGTAATTGTTGATATGGAAGGACAGACTAGATAGGCCATGTGGTCTTTTTCCGTCATCATATTTCTATGTTTCTATGTTACTCTCAACCATCCTAGAGAGCTCTTTGCCATTGTTAGATCTCTAACCAAAATAAGTCATACTGAATCAGAAGTATATAATATAAACTCTCAAACACTAGCTAACTATTTTGCATCCAAGCTTAAAAATAAAAAATGCTAGCCATACCATCCTTCCCTAGACTACCCAATAAACCTCGTCACGTGGGATAGCTTCTACCCAGTAGACCAAAAACATCTACTAAACATTATAACAAACATCAACACCACAACCTCCCCATTGGATCCATGCTCACTATCATGGATAAAATCCACAAAAATAGAACTTGCCCCACATATCCTCCATATTGTTAATCAATCACTCTCCCACAGAATCATGCCCACTGACCTTAAACCATGTCCATACATCCTATAATTAAGAACAAGACAATTGATGAAAAAGACCCAGTATACCATTTGTTGCCAAAATAGTAGAAAAAGTAATTCAATTACAGCTCCAAAATTACATTGACCTTAATGCAATATTAGACACCCACCAATTTGGTTTTCAACCATTCCATGGAGTCAAAACCTTGCTGCTAACACTAATGGACCACTTCATCAGAGGTACATACAATCTTAATCATGCATTCATTCTCCTCTTTATTGACATCACATCAGCATTTGACAACCTTAGCCATGACACCCTTATCTCAAGATTAGCACAAATAGGATTAGGAGGCACAGTATTACACTGGTTCAAATTATACATATCAAACCATAAACTTTGCATCCAAACAGGCCAAACCTCATCAGAGACATTCTCCCAAGAACAAAGAATACCCCAAGGTTCTGCCCTCTCAGCCCTCCTTTTCAACCTATATCTGCAACCAATTACCAACATCTTTAGAAAATTCAACATTGGGTATTACATCTATGCGGACAACATTATTTTATTTAACAGCTTTTTTTATGTTGTCTCTCCCCATAGACATAAACAACCTTACCTATCAAAATCTATCAGACTGCATTATTGAAACAGAATCATGGTTAAAGTCCAACAACCTTAATATAACTACAAGAAAATGGAAGTCCTATACATATCAAGAAATCAAAACCCTACCCCCTTTCAGAAATCAAAACCCTACCCACTTTCAAACTATCAAGATTAATAATATTGTACTCCCTGTTAATCAAAAGGTGAAATACCTCAGCATAATACTAGATCAATCCCTCAGCATGCTTCCACATATAAAACAAACAGCAAGGACTATCTTCTTCAAACTGAAAACTGTTTAACATCTTTAGACCCTCTTCAAGGTCTTCAAAAATGTCTTATCTTTCAGCATCATAGTCAACAGCTGGTCGCGTTTTATGTCCTGCTCCATCCTCTCTGTGCTCCAGAGACCCCATCTGGTGACAAATACTGACCTGCACTCCCCAGTGCAGGATATGTCTGCCGCTAGCTCTCCCTGCCTGAACACAGCTTGCCACTATCCTCATGCTGGTCTTCCTCATTGGTGGCCAGGTCTGACTCAACCCCCACATCTGGACCTGGCCCCGATTGGGCCTCCCCTGATCCTTTCCCCAGTCTACACTCTTTGGCTTGCCCAAACTGCTGCCCATTCTCCTGCTTTCCCCCTTTTCCATTGACAGGGCCAGCCATATCCCCGGCACTGCCCTCCGCGATCAATGGCACCGGCATTTTTGCTGCCTCTTGGAAGGACCCTACACCAACTGCATTGGGGTCTTGCCTTACACAGGGCCATGTTCGCAAACCCCCAAGAACCTCCCTGCAACTCTACCTAATGATCCCCCAGTGACTCCCTTCACTCACACCACACCCCCCTAAAATAGTACTCTGCACACTAAAGCACCCCGTGCCAACACCAGACTAACCCCTCACACACTTCACAGCACCCAACGCAGCCAACCCCCCTCCCCCAGCAACCCAACACAAAGTGCCAAGGCAGCAAGGAGGAGCAGCAAACCTCTGAATCATGGGGGCACTAGGACCCCCCAGCTGCCTCACTCCCACCTTAAGCAAACCTGCAGGACACCAGATCCAAGGGGATTCAGGGCCCAGCATTCACATGCTGCAGCCCCCTGTGCCCCTTATCATCACTCCTCCCCCTCCCCATGCAGCTACAGGAACACAGCCATAAAAAGAAAGCACCTTCCCCATGATGAGCAGCAGCTGCTACCATGGACAGGAGAAGCTCCATGGACAGCTCCTCTCGACTACTTTCAACATGGCTTCAGAGAACACCATGGAGTTGAAACACTCCTCACCACCCTCCTCAATAACATACTCACCAATATAGACAACATCCGCCAAGGCGTCGTGCTAATCTTCTTAGATATAGCAGCAGCGTTTGATTCGGTAAATCACGAGATACTCATTACACGATTGAAGGAAAAAGGCATCGGTAGTTCAGCGCTGGAATGGTGCAAATCTTACCTGGACACCAGAATGCAATATGTAAAATCTGCAACAGGAGAATCAAACCTTTTCCACCAAAAACAAGGAGTACCGCAAGGGTCATCTCTTTCATCTCTCATGTTTAACATCTACATGCAGCCCATCTGCAATATCATCAGATCTTTCAACGTGGAAGGTATGATATATGCAGATGACATCCTACTTTATATGCCATTTTCTACAATGCAATTGGATCTACTTCCCATAATAAATTGCTTCAATGCCGTATCAGAATGGCTCCTCTCACAGAACCTCCGCATCCAACATAAGAAAACTGAGGTTCTCTTTGTTACAAGAGACCCTAACTTCATTCCACCAGCACAAATAAGCGTCAAAGGAGCTGATCTATCCACCAAGGAAGCAATAAGATACCTTGGAGTCACGCTGGACCACCGTCTCAATATGAAATCACACGTTAACAATATAACAAAGGCTGTATACTTCAAGATACGCACACTCAGGCATCTACGCTCATTACTGGACCCAGACGATTTTAGAACCATCTTCCAAGCACTCATCCTACCACATTTCGATTTCGCCAATTCAATTCTACAAGGTCTCCCACAATCCACCCTAAGTTCTCTTCAACTTGCCATGAACACTGCTGCAAGGGTTCTACAAGGAGCATCCAGGAGTGATCACGTGACACCAATTCTCAAACATCTTCACTGGCTCCCGATACAAGGCAGAATCATATTCAAAACCCTAATTCTCACATACAAGGCCATACATGGTTTATCTGCAAACTCTCTAACTGATCTCACACAAGTTTTACCTCCAACTAGAACCAGAAGAAAAATAGCGACAAACACCCTAATAATGCCGAAGGCCATAACAACCTGTAGCCAAGCAACAGCGAACAGAGCCTTCATGTTTTGCGCCCCAAAACATTGGAACTCCCTACCACCCGAAATTCGTGCCATAACCGGCATAGTCCAATTCAGAAAGGCCCTCAAACATAACCTATTCATCAAATATTACCCCACATAAAGTGCATAATATTCACCACAAACTTAACAGAATCCCCTCCTTTTCCAAACATTATTGATAATATTACATAAATACTTCTCTCATGTGATCGAATTAGCAGATCAATATTCTATGTATATAGTTCAATGTATATAGTTTTACCCCCATATTATCCATGTTTATCTTATCCAAATTTATTTTCCTGTTTTATGTAATACCGAGCAGCCTGTTGTTCTGGTCTTTGGTTCTCTGTAAACCGCGCTGATTGTAAATAGCGCGGTATATAAAAAAATTGAAATAAATAAATAAATAAATAAATAAGAGCCCTGATGCTGACTGCCAAGCTGACCTCCAGGAAGCTGTTCCCAGGTATTGCAGGGCCCCAACTGGCACTCTCCCTCTCCCGCAGTTTCTGGAACACCTCCATGAAGAAGAGAAAATACCCCACTGCCTCTTAAAACAGGAGGAGTGTATCCCCTCAATGCCACCACCGCATCTGCCCGAGCCGACCACACCAAGTCTTCTCCTTCAGCCCAGCCACTGCTGCTTGAAGCCCAACAAATTGTTTCCCCTCGGTGAGTTTACGTCGCCTATCTTCTCCTCCCCCAGCCTGACCCCTCCTTCCCTTGCCACTGGCTCCTCCCAAGAGAATGGATGCGGGCTCAGTCCTGTTACCCACCCCACTCCCGATTTGCTTGGAGGGATGGGAGCTGGGGCACCATTATAGGTTTAAGTAGCGTTATTTGCATATGTGAATCCTGGAGGGAGGCTGTTCTTGTTTTGAATGTTTTCCTGTGTGAAATATCTTCTTTTGATGTACCTTCTGCTAAATACAAGTGTATTTTGGGATGCTATGTTTTGTTTTGTTTTTAATTCAATTTCACAGATACAATTAAGTAACCAAAAAAAGGAGAAAGTATACAGGGTCTCGTATGTAAAGCAAAAGACAGCATCAAATAATAATATCCACAATTTTTACCCCTGTATGCTAGAGCCCACCAGCAAAGAAACATAAACATAAACTCCCAACTTGGATTATACAAAGGAAAAAAAAAATTCAAGAAACTATCTTGCCATCAAGGAAAACAATTAGTTGCGTAAGGTCAAAGAATGTAAAGGTGCTCCCAAGGTGCCACACAATACACTTACAGGGGAACCTCAACAAAAGGGACTCTCCCATTGCAAGCACGCTAGGTCTCAAAGCGAGAAAACTTTTCCTTTGTGTCTGAGTGGTCCTAGGAACATCAGGAACATCTGAGCTCTCTGCCCGCAAAACGTAACATCTCTCAATTGGAAATACAGCTTAAATAACTTAGATTTATCCACTTTGAAGCACAACACAGCAATCAAAGTAGCTCTAGTAGTGATATTAGCCATAGAGGACTCCAGGAAGGCAGACAGATCCAAAACTGTCCGTAGACACTAATGAGTCTAAGCCACCCTTTTCTTCAGGCCACCCTCTTCTTCAGACTTGACCTTCTTCCTAGGCGACAGATAATATAGTTGGCTAAGGGGAATTTCATCAGAATTCATGATGCTTAAAACACTCTTCAAGTATATTTTACACATCTCCTTGGCAGGCAATAGCCTGATCTTAGGAAAGTTCAATAGCCAGATATTTTTGGCTCTATTAAAATTCTCCAATCGATGCTTCTTTATAATGTAAGGACAAACTGTCTTTGTAAAACTTCCCATAGCTGACTGTACAGAAGTCGACTGAGTCTCAACAACACCAACTCGCTTATACAGTACATCAAAGCCTTCCTCATAATCTTCCATCTTGGGACCCCAACTTGCTTATATAGTACATCAAAGCCTTCCTCATATTCTTCCATCTTGGGGACTACTTGCTGTGAAAACGCCATATATTGGTACTCATTGAAGTCTCAATTTGCCGCTAAACATCCCAGATATCTTCAAGCTTAATCTTCTCGGGCTGCATATCCACTGCTAGGCAGCGGCTTGGGGAGTGGGTCAAGGTTTTCCAAGAAACTTCCAATGTTGATCTCACCTCCTCATATGGCCCGGGAGAACAATGTAGTAGAGATTCAGTGCCCACATTCAGCTGTGGAGACCCTTGAGCCGTGTCAGAGAGAGAATTTGATTTATTGTTTGGGGACCTGTTAGGTACGTGTGACCTGGTTTAGTCACTGCCAGAAACAGAATGCTGAACTTAATAATTCTTCAGTTTTTCCTAGCATTATATTTGTTATGTTCTTATGATCTCATGTTTATCTAATGCCATTTTTCCTGTAATGTTTATCATTTTCTATAACAATACTGACATCTACTGAAACAGGGGCTACATCATAGTGCATGATAGGTGAGAGAATACATTTTTACTTAGGGGATGGTGAAAACTTAGAAGCAACTTTCAGAACAAGTGATACAATCCAAAACAGTGGCAGAAGCCAAGCTTGCAAAACATAAATACAAAAAAGATTCCTAATAATGAGAAAGAGGAAAGACCAGGGCCGGCCCAAGAGTTTCTGTTACCCCAGGCAGGAGCCTCCACTGAGCCATCCCTCCCAACCCCCCACACTTCTGCTACAGCCGCTGATTCGATCTTCTTGGGGACTGACAGTGGCAGTTGTGCCCATGGCAGGCCATGTGCTTCGGCACACATGGCCTTCTGCTTCTGACCCCCCTCTGACAGGAAGATGCATCGGATGTGGAGGTCAGAAGCAGCAGGCCATGTGTACCAAATCACATGGTCTGTAGTGGGCGCTAAAACTGTGATAAAAAGCCTCTGTGCCACCCATCAAGATCTGCCACCCTAGGCAACTACCTAGCCCCCCTAATGAATGGGTTGACCCTGGAAAAGACTACAGATTGAGTAAAATCAGTGACAGTACAGTAGGCAGGCCCAAATGAGTAGATGTTAAATTCTCTTCTAGAGCCTTATAAATGTACGTTTTTTTTTAAAGAGGGTCAGTTTAACATGTTTAGTCTTAATTTGGATGTCTGCAGATGTGCACGTGGATGTTGAAATCCCAGACACTTCTCCGTAGCCTTCCACAAATGATGTCTCTGGTGCAGGGACTTCCAATCAGGCACAGGGATGTGGCAGAGATGTGTCTAGGAAAAAGCAATGGACTTACACGTTCTCATTCGTTCTCAGACATGGTAGAGACAGGGGGGGGGGGGCAGAGCCTGGTTGTTGGTCAAGATGGACATGTAAGAGCTGAGGGCAATTGTCAAGAATCCTGACTTCTGTTGTCTTTAATCAAATAGTTCCTACCTACTTGGTTATTATTCGATCCCGGATATGTCAGGTCCCAAACCGATGCAGCTGGATTACCAAGTTCATCAAAACACCAGCGCAAAGAGAACCAATATGGAACTTCTCTCTCCTCACAAGATGGCAGTTATCTGAGACTGTCCTCAGACTTTGCAGGAGCTCCTGGTGGATATTCGGGCAGTCAAAGACCTAGTCAAGTCCAATGGTGAGTCACTGTGTGCAATGCAAGAAGATATTAATGCTTTGAGAATTTCCATGGAGGCCATTACGGCTCGATTGGAGAAGGTGGAGGGTGATGTGGCATTACATGGAGAAAGGCTTAAGGCCACTGAGAAGCAGGCCAAGCTGATATGATCACTACAGAGAGAGGTGGAAAAGGGCAATAATTGTTCAAGAAGAAACAAGATAAGAATATTGGGAGTGCCTGAGGCTGCAGAGGGTCCTGACATGGTGTCCTTCCTGCAGGCCATGATTCCGGGTGTGTTGAAGTTGCAGTTTGCTATGCCATTTGAGATTGAACATGCCCATAGAGTGCCTACTCAGCCCGTGGCCACGGGTAAGCGTCCACACCCAATCATTTTGAAAGTTCTATGTTTTCAACAAGTAACACAAATAATGGGAACTGCCAGAGTACTTTCAAATTTTGAATACCAGGGACACAAACTCCTGTTCTTTCCAGACTTCGCGAAGGCGACAGTGGATCATAGGAAAGGTTTTCTGGCATTGCGCCCATGTTTGTTGCAGCTGCAGGCCTGTTTTGGGCTGCTCTATCTGGCCCGCATGAGAGTCACGCTGCACAACCAGACCAAGACCTTTGATGATCCAGGAGAGTTACATGCGTTTCTGGAAAACAAGGAAGCAATGATGATGCGGTGAATTATTTCACAGCTTTATTTGATGCAGTTTGCTGGCGCTCAATATCATGGCGTTGGACTGGTCGGAAGGTCGTGTAAAGGAGTTCTATTTACGCAGAAGTGACATTTTATCATGCAGTACTATTATGTATCAGGACATTTATTCCGTTTTTCTTTGAAGGAAGGTCAGGGTACTTCCTAGTCAAGATGTTATTTCTTGTCTTTATTTCCTTCCTTGACTTTTCTTTGTTGTTTTCTCTCTATTTCTAGAAACGGGATTAATTTTAAGCATTTCTTATTTATTTATTTAACAGCTTTTCTATACCACTTTATCCTATGGTCAATGTTCCCTCTAATTTTCTGTAGGCTGTGTGCGCATAAAATATCAGCTGTGTGCAGCTTTTGAAGGAAGGTTAAATTTTTGTGCGCCACATAACGACACTCGGAGTTATATACTTTAAAATTTGACTACACGTCAGAATACAGTATGTGCACCACATTGATTTTAATCAAATTAAATGAAAATAGATGATTACTAAATGAAGCAGGAAATTTCTAGTAATTACAATCATAACTTTTAAATTTTAAGACGTCTGCGTTTTCTATCAGAATCAGAGCCATAATTTTTGTGTGCTCTGTTGTAAAGTATGTGCGCTCGCTCGGCGAGGTGTGTGAGTGCGCACACGCGCACAGCTTAGAGGGAACAGTGCCTATGGTCAAAGTGGTTTACATCAAAATGGAACTCAATACATTGCAACAGTGTAATGAAATTGGAAAAAACGTAAATAATGGGGGATCAAGGATAATTGGGGAGAAAGGGGAAATTGGCAATAACAAGGTGATTCAGGAAATGGGGAGGGGTAGGAGGAACAGAGGGTGTTGTGAGATGGGATTATATCCTGTCAGCTGTGAAGTAGTACATTAATAGGTGAGTCTTGAGCAATGATAACAGTGATATGTGGCAGCTCATCCATCGTTTGAAGAAAAAAACTTTTGTAAGATTAATTTTTTAAAAACTGCAAGTATTGACTGTGGCAGCGGTGATATTCTGGACTGTAAATTGTTTTGCATAGCCTTTGAAAGAATGTTGATTAAACACGTTGGTAATCATTTTGCCAATTAGTGAAGAAACAGACAAGAAATGCAGTAAATGATTTTCTGTGCAATTAATTATGGGTCTTGATCATTTTCCCAAATCACAAATCGTTTCTTGACAAGTTTGGCAAAACATATCAGCTGATAATTTTGTATTTTGATATTGGTGACATCATTACTCTTTTACATATTTCTATATGAGTTTATCAATTTAAGCAGCTTAATGACTCAAATTAAATCAGAAGAGCCAAATATCTAATGATTAATGAACCTGCTATCTACCTTCAGGCCACTGGGAAGATTTTGGCACAGTTTCAATTTTACATCATACAGTATCTCAAATAAAATAGTGTGAAGATGCGCTATGAAAAAACAAATGAGAAAATGCAAAAAATATATATATTTGCGAGACCGTCCTTATGAAATTAGCTGCCTTCTGAGATAAGGCTACAAAGGAATTATCTACCCTTTCAAAAGAAATAAAGAGTTGGTACTTTCTAGGTATTTAATTTGGATTAAAGGGCACAGATTCTGCTGTCCTGAAAAGCTCAAGATGGTTCATATCACTAATAATGTATGGTATGGTTGTTAATATTTATTGATATGATGAGTTGGTCAGATGAAGGGGCTCTGATCATTCTGTTACCCCGATTGTTGTCCCAGAGAATGAAGAGTGAGTTGGGTGCTGGGGTTTTGATATAGTAAGCATACTCCTTAGTAAACAGGTCCCAAAGGGTTAACTTATTTAGAGGGCAATTTTATAAGGAGCTGCATAAAGACATGCACTATCCCAGCACATGAAGCATGTATTTTCAATGACTTACGCACATGAATAGACCTTTACACACGTGCGTTAGCCAATTGCAATTCCATAAGTAGGCATGTTAGGCTGGTGCTCATTATTTCACTGTGGGCGTTCACAGAGTCGGGGTTTGGGTGGAGCATGTATTTATGTGCATAGTTTATACAGTGCATGCATACGTGCACTATCATTTATGCCAGCCATCATGGTGCTGTAAGTGACCACACCTAGATCCCTATTTTATAAAGTATATCCATACTTGGTTTCATAACACAGGTACAATTGGCATGTATAAAAATATGCATTGACCTAGGCAGCCTTTATAAAATGTCAAGATTAACGTACATTTTTATGTTTGTACGTCATGCCTATTCTATTAAGTACTTTATAAAATAGAGGCATAAGTGATTGACAACTCATGCTAATTTAAGCCACAAGCACTTATGCGAGCCCTGTGGCTGGTGTATATGCCCGCATGTCACACACATAAATAGCATTTTATCATCTAGACACATTACTTTGTGCTCTGTCTACAGTCCACCCCTGCAACTCCATTAAAACAGTACTGGAGGGATCCGTTACAACCTGTCGCTCCAACCCTGCTATCCGCAGATCAAGTTGCCCAGTAGCAGCCTCCATTTGCTTCCTCTTGGCAGCAGCAAAGCTGATAATCTGGCCTCGTAGTACAGCTTTGAGAGCATCCAACTGTGACAAAAGACATAGGGCCCGATATTGAATTGAGCAGGCTATGAGCTGCTACAGGGCATAGTTCTGCCTGCTGACTCTGAACCCAGATATTCAGTGCCACGGCAGCAGCATATATATAGCTCAATATTGAGTTAGGCTCATTTTTGGTGACAGCATTGAATATCCGGGGATCGCCACACACACCGGAAGCCGCCGAAGCTAACCCTGCAGCAGCGATATTGCATGCTGCCGAGTTAGCTCCTGTGCTTTAAAGGCACAGATCATTAACCGGGCAATAACACTGCTGCCTGATTATCGCTTGTCGCTGCCTCCGCTCCACCCCAGAACGTCCCCAACACACCCCGCCGCTAACCAGATAGCATCAATCATGTAGGGGAGTTAGAAAGGGATATTCAGTGGCACTAATTGTGTATGTGCAGTTGAATATCCTGATTTAAAGCATTTGCACAGGTTACTGGGCTATAAATTGGGTAAATGCCTTTTGAAAGTTGGGTCCTGAAGCTTTAAAAAGGGAAAATGTTGTTATCCTTTAAAAACACATAACGAAGTGAAAGCAGAAACGCCGCAACATAGCCCATCATATCAGGAAACCACATTAAAACTTAGCAAGTTAACCAAAACATTTATAAGAGGAGAAGCACTGAAAAGAAAACATGGTATTCAAGTTTCAAATAGACACAGGCAGCTCATTTAGAGAGGGCAGGATTAAATATGTTTTTTTTAATCTAAAAGCATTACAGAGACAAACAATTTTCTTTAAATCAAAGCTATTTTCATTTGTCTCCCTGGGTATCTCTATTCTATTCCACTAAAAATGTGAAGGATTTTTTTTCTCCAGAATTTATGGACATATATCACTTGGTTATATTCTTTTGGGGTTTCAGAATCTCCTCTTTGATTTTCTCATCTTCCATATTCACACACATTTTCACACATTCTCTGGTCATAATCACACTCGCTGACTTAAGGAAATAAGACATTGCATATCAACCAAGGCCGGCCCAAGGGTTTCTGCTACCCTAGGAAGAAACCCCAGCCTTGCTGCTGCCTCTCCCAGCTGCGCCGCCCCCCCCCCCCCACCCTTCAGCTGCTGCCACCCCTACTGCCACCTGTAATCTTCTGGTTTTGTAATCTTCTGGTCTAGTCTCCACTTGGTCCTGGGTTCATTTCACAGAGACAGTAAGGTAAGCATCACAAATAAGATAACCAAACAGGTGTGGCTTAGAAACAGGTCTTTATTTAGAAATAGGCTTATTACATAGTGAAGTGAGAGAGAGTAGTCTATATGAAAGACTCTGTGTGTGCATGTGTGTGTGAGAGAGAGAGGTAAGAACATGTGGGTCAGAGCCTCATGGCAAGGTGTGTCCGATGAAAATAGGAAGAGAGAGAGAGAGAGAGAGGGGGGGAGGGGGAGGGGTGAAGAGAATGAATTATCAGAGCCTCCTGTCCTTCATGTCCGATGAATAGTGGAAGAGAGAGAGCAAGAGGAAGTGTTTCTGTCCTTTATAGTAAATTTTCTCTAGCACCTCCCTTTGAGGTCTGCTATTGTTTCTAGCAAGGAGGGGCTGCAGACCAATCTTCTCTAGCACCTCCCTTTGAGGTCTGCTATTCTTGATTTAGCAAGGAGGGGCTGCAGACTGTGATGCTGCAGACCCTCTGAGAAGAGAAGAAAGTGTTTTAAACACAGGAAAAGGCAAGCACAAGCTGCAATATTTTGAGGAACCAGATAGGGGGAGCAGGAGGGACCTCCGAGGAACTGAGGAACCACACCTCCTGGGTCATGAGGTAATGCCAGCCAGCTTCCAATCAAGGAAGAGAGGAGTACCTCTTAAAGAGAGTCTGGAAGACTGGAGGGCAGGACAGCCCGGGGAAGGAGGACAACCCGGGGAAGGAGGACGGCCAGGAGGAGGAGAACGGCCAGAACAAGGAGGACGGCCAGAAGCAGCAGAACGGCCAGAACGGGCAGAACCAGCAGAACCAGCAGAACGGGCAGGACATCCGAATGAATGGGCAGGATATCCAGAAGAAGCAGTAACCCCTGGACAAGGGTTTCGCAGGAGGTAGCAGCAGCCGCAGTGGCTTGAGGAAAGGAGCAACCGTGGAGAAGGTGGGATAGCTCCCTCCAGAGTGAGTACTTTTCGTCCAGAGAGGCAAAGGCGTGGCTGTAACTGCGGGCTAAAGCCAACAGAAGGACGGTTGGAGAACCTAAAGCCTATTGCTCAGGCCAGGCAGGATCCCAGCCGGAGCAGGCCTCAAACCTCACCGGGAGTAGACAAGCCAAGGAGAAAAGGTAACCCATGTTTAACTGAAAGCAGGTTGCAGACTGCTGGTGTATGGGGAGGACAGGGAGCAGACGAATACTGTCCGTGTGAAACTGCCTATGAGATAAGGTGCAAGAAACACATACTGAATAAGAGACTTGTTAATGACAAAGCTTTGCATGAAGCTAAGGTAAAACCCTTGCAAAAGGAAGATGGTTCCCAGTATAGGAGGGCGCAGGACCGATGCCCCACATTCAACCCTGAGCATTGGGAGATTGTACAGAGGATCTATAAAAAGCCTGATTACAATTTGCCAGCAAATACTGATTTGGTTTCAGAGGCTTCATAAGGGGAACCGATGCAGGTGGAATTTGCTTCAGACACCGAGATGGACTGTAGTTATTGTAAGACTGGAGTCCTTGCTTAGCACATAAGCTCTATCTTGGGGAATAGAGACTGTTTGGTTTGATACACCATTTATTGTGAAGATAACAGCTTTACTTTAACGTTATGTTTTACTTTTTCTTTAACCTGAAGTAAGGAACTTGTGTTGATGTTTTTGTCCAAGCATATGAACCTTTTTGCAAGAGAGGGAAATAAATGCCTTTGTTTTCCCTCCACTCGGACCTTTGTATTCTTTGGGATTTTGGTAACAAAGGAAGCTACCAGGGCTGAAAGTCCCTGGGCCCGGTAAGACATTAGCCAAACCCAACTTCATATATTTTTATGTCCAACCTACCTTAGTCCATCACGCTGCCAAGGTAGGCCCTGTGACAAGACCCATCTCAACTACTCTCATTAACTTTGGAGACTGATATCACCAGAGTAACAAAGCTGCATGAAATCCAAGGTCTGGGGAAAAAGCCATGACTCCTATGCCATGTATGCTGATACCACCGTGTCCCCCCCCCCCCCCCCCAGCTGCTGTAGATTCGATCTCAGGAGGGAGAGACAGGCAGTGGTAGAGGCAGTATTTCCAAAAGACTGCCGCTGCCGCCTCCCCCACCCCAAATGGAATAGGTAGCAGCTGTAGTGGGGTGGCACGGCCACCCATGTGTGCCACTGTCACCGCCACCCACCTAGGCTGGCTGCCCTAACACACCTAGTGGATAGGCTAGTCCTGATCCCAACATAGATTTAGACAGTCTTTCTTCACTCATTCATTTTTGTGACTGGTGTTCTCTAACAGGAGAGGAAGCAAAAGGTGTTCCATAGAGGAACTGCATCCCAGGTCCAAGGTCCTGAGTTGCCTGCTTGGTGACCTGCTTTACAAACATCTATTTTCTCTCCCCCCCCACCCCCTCCTCCGCTAAGAATTTTCATGCATTACTTTTCATACTCACATTCATACAAACATTTAGATGCTGGGGAAATTTCCTGATCAAAAGGGCACTGGTATTAAGATCCATTCCTCTGTGCCATTATCACTGCCTCTAACCAATCTCATGCTTATCTCACTTTGACTCAGTCCTCACACATACCTCTCACTTTATTAATTCAATTCATATCTTCTATTCTAATTTAAACTTGATCAGTTCACATAATAACATAATAACACATGAACATCTAGTTAGAAAGATTCTTCTTTTGGAAACTATAAAGGCTGATTATAATGTAACTGTAGGATGCTGTGAGCGAGACAGGACACAAACCCCCATGGAGCCAGGCAGAGGGTTAAATGAAAATACTTTATTTACAGGGAATTCACAGCAATGGTAGCAGAAAGACAGTTCTCCCCTCTCCCAAAGTTTCTTCACTCTGGGCTCCACAACAGTAGTAGAGAAATAGCTCTCCCCTCCCCCAGATTTTTTTTTCACTCTGCACTCCATAACAGCAGTAGAGAAACATTTCTCCCCTCCCCCAAAGTTCCTTCACTCTGGGCTTCACAGCAGTAGCACCACAAGCCTTCTGACCAACGTGGAAACACCTCAGCTCCTTCCTTCCCATAGGATCTCCTTAGAGGTATGTGGTCACTCCATACTCTGGAACGCCTCGGGCTCTTCACTTTCTCTCTTTGTCTCTTTCCTCCCAGCTAAAAGGGCTATCCTTGGCCACACTCGTCCAGGTATATTCAAGCCAGGTTCCTTAAAGGGGCCTGGCTTCTGGTGCTTAAAAGGGCATGTCCTTAATCTGGCTGAAGGTATATCAGTATAGGAAATGGGGAGCTTCCATATACCACATCACATACTCTCCCCCTCAGTGCAACCCTATGAAGACGAGCATCCAGTGGTGCCAGGGCACCCAAGTGGGATAGAAAGTCCGCATTCAGATGTGCCTTGCCAGCTCGATGTCAGATAGGCCTACTGATCACCATGAATACAACTTAGTCACAAGGTTCTCATAACTAATTTGATGTCTGGCCCTGGTATCCCTGCTGACAAGGATCCTTACACATCCCGAGTCCATGAGGACTTGCAGGTGAGCACCCTTAATTTCCACCGGTATTACAAACAATCTAAGGCTCATTAGGGATGCTTCCACAATTACCACACTCATGTAAGGCCGTAACATGTATGTCCATTGGTTCCCCTATTTCTCTGGGGCACTTGAGGGCATAGTGACCTTTTCCTCCATACCTGAAGCAGGCCAGATAGACGGCCCCAGCTGCTCGGGCAGCTGGAGAGCATGGAGTCCTTGATGTAGTTGTCCTCAAGGGTTCTGGTCTTGATGTCTGGTCTTGATGTCTGGTCTTGATGCCCTTGGGACCTGGCTGACCTTGTCCCCCCAATCTTGGGTGTCTCAGCTACTGACTGGGCTTCATAAAAGCCTTCTGCTATCTCTATGGTAATGTCCAGGGTCAATTTGGCAAACTGGCACACCCACTGTCTCATAGGGGAAGACAAACCTTCTAAAAATTGTTCAAGCAGGACAATCTTGGCTACTTCCATGCCTGTCTTATCTTCTGGCTGTAGCCACTTCCATGCCACCTCCTTCAGCCTATAGAAGAAACTATGGGGGTGCTCTGTAGGACCCAGAGTTCCCTTCCAGAACCATTAGCAATAGGCTTCTGGTGTACAGCCCGCCCTCTTCAATATAGCGGTTTTTACTGGCACATAGTGGGCCCTTCCATCCGGGTTGGCCTCTTGGTAGGCAGCTTGGCAGCTTCCTGTCAACAGGTTTCCTAGGTAAATCGTCCACATCCCTTCTGGACACCCAGTCAGTTGGGTGGGTCGTTCAAAATTTATCAGGAAGGAGTCTGGGTCTTCACCCTCCACCATTTTTGGCAAGGATGGCACTAGCAGGTATGGCTGCCATCATTGGAGTATTTGGGACGTTTGTGTGAGTAAGTTTTGTTGTAGTTCGAAAGATTTTTGTAGTAAATGCTGTTGCTGGGTCACTTGCACTTGCAAGAACTCTTGTAGTATCTGCTGCTGTTGCTGTTGTTGCTGCTGTCTTTCCACCAAGGCCTGGCATAATCTCTCCATTCTGGTTCTATCAGATCCCACCCATCCGGTAAGAGAAGGGAGAAAGAAAAAAGCTCCTGCCTGTCCGGCACTAACTATACAAAAAGTGTGCCCTAACTCCGGTAGGGCTTGCCGTTTTAGCCATTTTACAAAACCCAACTTCCACGGGGTGGAGGTCTGAGCCCCAGAGGGATGTGGGGTGTTCTTCAGTCCTTTTGTTAAGAAGATACCCCACCACTGCCACAATATGTAGGACGCTGTGAGTGAGTCAGGATAAAAATCCCCACTGAGCCAGGTGGAGGGTTAAAGGAAAATGCTTTATTTATAGGACATTCACAGCAATGGCAGCAGAAACACAGTTCTCCTCTCCCCCAAAGTTCCTTCACTCTGGGCTCCACTACAGTAGTAGAGAAACAGTTCTTCCCTCCCTCAAAGTTTTTCTCTCTGGGCATCAAAGCTGTATCAAAGAAACAGTTCTCCCCTCCCTCAAAGTTCCTTCACTCTGGGCTTAACAGCAGTAGCACCACAAGACTGCTGATCAATGTGGAAGCACCCCGGCTCCTACCTTCCCATAGGATCTCCATAGATATAGGTGGTCATTCCATACTCTGGGACTCCTTGGGTTCTTCTTTCTTTATCTCTTTGTCTCTTCCCTCCCAGTTAAAAGGTCTATCCCTGGCCACACTCTCCCAGGTATATTCAAGTCGGGTTCCTTAAAAGGGCCTGTCTTCTGGAGCTTAAAGGGACATATCCTTAGTCTGGCTGGTGGTATATCAGTATGGGGGGATGGGGAGTTTCTCATACACCCCATCACAGTAACATTCTATTTACTCAAATACTTGGAATTAACCTTACAAATACTCATTTTAAAAATATTTACACTGTTACTGTAAATTACAAAACCCATTTTAACACAATAAGTGGGTTATTTTAGAAACCTTATTCAAAATTTGCAAGTACAGATATGACCACGCAGGCATGCAAATCACATCCACTTGTCTAAGGCCTTTTTAAAAAGAGTCTATTTTATATGTGGATGTCCATATCATGTCTGTGTTGCAAGGAGGCATGCAAGGGATGTGGTCTGAGTGCTACCAAAATCTATATTTGCATCCCCTATTATATATATATATATATATATATATATATATATATATATATATATATGCAAGAATAAAATTATCTACTGTATGCCCAGATTTACACTTGTTGCACAGCATGAATAGGAAAAATATATTTTCTTTTTGTCCTTCACTTTACAGGAGTGATTAAGGGGGATATTCCCCTTAATCATCTGATGTTTATTTCCCTCTCTAGAGTGAAATATGGGAAAGCTAGAGGACTCTATATTTAATTAGAGGCATCTAGACATCTAGATTTGTAAAATGGTAAAGATAAGAACATAAGAACATAAGATATGCCATATTGGGTCAGACCAAGGTCCATCAAGCCCAATATTCTGTTTCCAACAGTGGCCAATCTAGGTCATATGTACCTAGCAGTTTCCCCAAGGGACACAGGTTCCACAATGCTTGTATTGGTTCAAACATTGATATCCTGCGTCCCTTCTTAAAAATGGTTTATGGACCATTCCTCCAGGAACTTGTCCAAACCTTTTTTAAACCCAGCTACATTAACAGCCTTTACTACATCCTCTGGTAACAAATTCCAGAGTTTGATTACACGTTGAGTGAAAAAATATTTTCTTTTATTAGTCTTAAATAGTTTACCCTGTAGCTTCATTGCATGTCCCCTAGTCTTTCTATAATCTGATAAGGTAAACAATCGATCTACGTTTACCCGTTCCACTCCGTTCATTAATTTATAGACTTCTATCATATCTCCCGTCAGCCGTCTCTTTTCCAGGTTAAAGAGCCCTAACCTTTTTAGCCTTTCTTCATAGGAGTATCCTTCCATCCCTTTTACCATTTTGATGGCTCTTCTCTGAACCTTTTATAAAATCGCTATATCCTTTTTAAGATATGGCAACCAGAATTGCACACAATATTCAAGGTGCAGTCTCACCATGGAATGATATAGAGGCATTATAATATCTTTTGTTTTATTTTCCATTCCTTTCCTTATCATACCTAGCATTCTATTTGCTCTCTTGGCCGCCGCTGCACACTGGGCCGAGGGTTTTAACATGGTATCCACAATGACGCCTAAATCTTTTTCCTGGGTGGTGGTTCCTAATGTGGAACCTTGCATCGTGTAACCATAGTTTGGGTTGTTCTTCCCTAGGTGCATAACCTTGCACTTGTCCACATTAAATTTCATCTGCCATTTTGATGCCCAGTCTTCCAATTTATCAAGATCCTCTTGCAATTTTCCACAATCCTCTTGGGTTTTAACAACTTTAAATAGTTTTGTGTCATCTGCAAATTTGATAACCTCACTCGTTATTCCACATTCCAGGTCATTTATGAATATGTCAAAAAGCAGCGGACCCAGCACAGATCCCTGGGGTACACCACTATTCACCTTTCTCCATTGGGAAAATTGGCCATTTAGCCCTACCCTCTGCTTTCTATCTTTTAACCAGTTCCTGATCCACAATAGTACACTGCCTCCTATCCCATGACTCTTTAGTTTTGCCAAAAGTCTCTCATGAGTAAAGCTAACCTCATAACTTAACAGATATTACACCCACTTGTAAATATCCATGATCTAAATCTAACGAGTTTACAAACATGTATTTGTACATAGTTCTTAACATTGTTCTTGTTCTGTTATGTATTTAACCATTACACTGTTCTATTATGTATTTAACCATTACACTGTTCGGTTACGTATTTAACCATTACATTGTTTTCTGCCAAATATTGTTCCATGTAAAACAAGCTCTGCTTTGTTGACTGTTGTTCAATTGTAAACCGCACCTGAACTTCTGGAAGATGCGGGATATAAATGATTGTTAAATAAATAAATAAATAAATAAATGAGGGACCTTGTCAAAGGCTTTCTGAAAGTCCAGATACACAATATCAACCGACTCACCTTTGTCCACCTGATTATTCACTCCTTCAAAGAAACATAACAGATTAGTAAGACAAGATCTTCCTTGTCTAAAGCCATGTTGGCTGTCTCCCATTAGGTCATGACTATCTACATGCTGAGTAATTTTATTCTTTATGATGGTTTCTACCATTTTTCCCAGTACTGATGTCAGGCTCACTGGTCTGTAGTTTCCCGGATCACCCCTGGAACCTTTTTTAAAAATTGGTGTTACATTGGCGATCCTCCAATCTTCAGGTATTAGAGATGATTTTAATGATAGTTCACAGATTACTAATAGCAGGTCTACAATCTCGTATTTCATTTCTTTCAACACCCTTGGATGTATACCATTCGGCCCAGGTGATTTGCTACTCTTCAGTTTATCTAATAGTTGTAATACATCTTCCCGATGTATCGATATTTCCTTCAATTCCTCCGCACCTTTAAATACCACTTCAGTCATGGGTAACATCCCTACATCTTCCTCAGTAAAGACTGAAGAAAAGAATTCATTCAGTCTCTCTGCTATTGCCTTGTTGCCTCTTAGTGCTCCTTTAACCCCTTTATCATCTAATGGACCAACTGACTCTCTCACAGGTTTTTTGCTACGAATGTACTTGAAAAGGTCTTTACTTCGTGTTTTTGCTTCCGCAGCAAGCTTCTTCTCAAATTCTCCCTTTGCCTGCCTTATCAATGCCTTGCATTTGACTTGCCAGTGCTTGTGCTGTTTCTAGGTTTCGTCGTTTGGCTGTTTTTTACATTTCCTGAAAGATGCTTTTTTGACAACAACAGCCTCTCTGACCTCACCTTTAAACCATGCTGGCAGTTTTTTGGACTTTCTTCCACTTTTCTTAAAGTGTGGAATACAGCTGGTCTGGGCATCCAAGATAGTATTTTTCAACAACAGCCAAGCCTGATGTACGTCTTTAACCTTAGCAACTGCTCCTGTTAGGGTTTTGTTTTGTTTTGTTTTGTTTTTTTTAGTTTTTTTGTAGATGTAGGTGTAGGTGCCAGCATTTACACGTCTATCATAAAATGCTGGCACTTAGATATATAAGTTGCCATATCTTTGTCAATTTTACCCATGTGTATCTTTGTAAAATGTTTTCTCCCACTCAAAGTGGATCTCATCACCATATGTTCCTGCATTTTTTTCTGTGTATTGCAAAATATATCCATTTTTAGGATCAGAGAGATTGAATTTTATATCGGCCTCTCTTCTAAATTTGACATAGATGTGCAGACGTTTTCACTTCCATGGCTAACTTACTATACTGGGTGTCCATTTTCTTTAACTAAGGCAATGCTCACTACTGCTGTCATCTGGTCCCTTTAATCCTAAAGGAGTGACTCTTAAAAGAAGGGTGCTGGCTAAATATGCGCCAAAATCACTTGGTCCTTACTTAGATTCTAGCCTCAAAAAGAAGACAAATAAACAAACAGGTAACTCATAAGTGGAACTTCTCGCCCCTCTTTTGTTGTCTTAAAAAAAAACAGACTTTCTAGGTTTAGAAGCATGAAGGCAGAGAGACAACAGAGGACAGGGAGACACAAAGGGAAGACCCCTTTACCTTGGTGTGCCTGATGCTTCCTTGTCCTCTGCATCTCACATTCCCAGGCAATGCACCAGAAAACTGTCAAGATTTACCAGTAACAAACAATTAAGCAAAAGCCCCAGTTAAGAATGATATGCATAAATGGCATGCAAATGAGGTAGGCGCAGAAAGACTGCACTAAACAGGCAGGCGCGTGTACAGGTGTGTGTGCTAGCGGCACCTAGATCCTGCGTACAAAAAAGCATTTGTGTGCATGTGCTGGAATTCTATGTGGAATTCTGCTCGATTTTACTCTGAACAATACTGGTGCCTGTCAACACTAATATTATTCTGAGCAATATTCCGAGCATAATGGTTGCTGTCATGTGCCATATACAAATCCATCATATGCGCACATATTCGTTCCAGCACGACTGCCAGCATTTTTTTTTCAGAGCTCATTATAGCAAAGCCTAGAAAATGCTAGGGGGGGTTTCTCCACTCATTAAAAAGACATACATTCCTCCTCGGAACTTAGCACTGACCCTTTACGTCTCCTTCGAATAGGCATGAAAATTCTGACATTAAGTTCAGTCTTCAGTCTTCTGCGCACTTCTCTGCATCTGGGCAAAATAGCTAACTATTGATTATCGTATCATTTAAATGGATTTGCATGGGCTGTGCACTAGCATTGGTGCTGGTTTCTGCATAGTAATTACCCTCGTGCTGATCCTTTTTCTGCATAGTGGCATGAAGATTACGCATAAAAAATATGGGCAGATGTCACGCTACGTATGCGCAGACTGTGCACTAACATTTCTACATTGGCCCTTATGAATGTTTTCAGAATGTTTGAAGCTGGACTTCTGCAAGATGTATAGTACTTGAGTCAAGCATTTTCTAAGAAACTACATTCCAGCCAGCACAGTAACAGTCAGGGTTTTTTTTTCTGTTTTCTTTCTTGGGGCTTTAATTTGGTTTTTTGCCCTTCTTTTTAGAGCTGCAAACCTAGATTGAAAGAAATTGGACTGCTGGACTCTGAGTTCTTGCTTATTTCCTTTTCTCTTTGTTTTGTGGCTTTACACTACTCAGTATAATAATTCCCATTCACTAATCGTACCTAAGACTGAGAATTATCTCTCTGGTATATCATGAGGCTGTGGTTCATCCAGAGATACTGGCACTGTGAGATCATCTGCCTACCAGGAGATCCTGATGTATGGTGCCCCCTGGTGGTGGAAAATTGATGTCAAAACCTTCTGGTGTTTGGGGAGCACGTAGTCCTCTCAACCAATATGCTGCTGTAGGTGCTGCTGGATTCCGTGTGTTGTTCACAATATGCTTCCAACCTTGGTGATTTCTGGCCTCATTGATGGTCAGTCGCTGGTTCCTTAGGCCTTCCTCGATGTGTTTGAGCCACGTTTTCTTCAGTGCTGTTCGTTGAATCCTCCAGTGGACAGGTCACTCTTGCCAGAGTAGTTTCTTCATTTTTGATGTAGCATTGCTTGCTTATGAATGGTATCTGACACTTTTACATTTACTGAGGAACAACTGAATAAGATGAGAAAAAATATCTTCTTTGTTTGATAGTGACAATGCATTGACTGGTCAACTTCAACTACTATGTCTGAGTTTATTTATTTATATAATCGGTTTTATATACTATTTTCCTATGAGGCAAACGGTTTACAATGAACAGGACATGAAAGTTTACATAGAACGGCTGAAACTATGTACAGGTCAACTTTGATAAAAATTAATTATAACAGTTGAGCACAAGTATGTTTACATAGAAATAATGAAACTATTTACATGTAACTTGGATAATGTGAGGCTTAGCATTTTGTTTGTCTTCTGGGGGGCAGGGTGGGGATGCAGGGGATGGAAAGGGGTGGGATGTTGGTTAGGGGAGTGGGTTGTGGGAGCAGTGAGATTTGCAGCAGTGGATGTGTTAAAGTGTTCCTCAAAGAGAAAAGTCTTGAGGTGTTTTTTGAAAAGGGTGTGGGATTGGAGGTAGCATATGGTGGGGGGTAGTTTATTCCAGTTGGTGGGAGCATAGAATTGGAAAGCCCTTGTGTAGGTGCGCTGAGATCTTTTGGTACTTTGTGCTGTTAGTAGGAGAAGATTTGTTGCATTTTGGTGCCAGAGTCTGCTGTTGCCAGGTCGATGCACTAGAGATTGTAGCTGTTCCACAGTGGTGTTGAAAAAGGTTCTGTGGGTGATGACAAGAGTCTTGAAACTGATACGGGATGCAACTGGGAGCCAGTGTAGGGATTTTAATATGGGGGTGAAGTGGGAGTGTATGGACGCTCAGGAGATAAGTCTAGCAGCTGTGTTTTGGACAAGCTGAAGAGGCAAGGGTGTTTTTTGGAGGATGGAGCTACAGTAATCAATGGGGGGGGGGGGGGTGATGGAGGCTTGCCAAACTATGCGGAAGCTGTCATAGGGTAGTAGGTTGTGGAGAGTTCTGATTCTGAAGTAGATGTTTTTCGTGGTGTTCATGATGTGAGGTTGGAAATTCAGGAAGTGGCTGAGGGTCACACCTAGGTACTTGATCTGTGTTTTGACTTGGATTTCACTGTTGCCCAGTTTGATGCTTTGTGAAGGGGGATAAAGCTGGGATCCCTGGAGACATGAAAGAGCTCAGTTTTGCTGAAATTGATTGCAAGATTGTGTTGCTGTAGCCAAATAATGATCTCTGTGAAACAGGCTGTGAAGATGGAGTAGTCAGGAGAGGTGATGTTGAAAGGGGTGAAGATCATTTTATCATCTGATGGAGTATTTATTTATTTATTTTTTATTTATTTATTTACATTCTCTTATATACCGCGCTATTCTGCATCAGTGCGGTTTACATTGAACAAACTGAAATTACATTGAACAGGGCATTATAACTTGGAGATAACTATTTTACAGGGAACATGGGCTATGGAGGGTTAAGTGGCTTGCCCAAGACCACAAGGAGCACCTGTGGGACTAGAAACCCCAGTCCTTCCAGCCCAAGGTTGCTGTCCTCTAGTGGGATTTGAACCCCCGACCTTCCGGCCTGAAGTACCTTGCTCCAACCACTAGGCCACTCCTCCACTCCACAAGTAGTCAGGAGAGGTGATGTTGAAAGGGGTGAAGATCATTATGTCATCTGTATAGAGTTGGTATCCAACATTGAGGCTCTGGAGGAGTGACAGAGGGGTCTGATATAAATATTGAAGGGGAAGGAGGAGAGGGCAGATCCTTGAGGTACTCCTTGGGGAAGGGGGAAGGGTGATGAGGATTGGTTGTGGGTTCTCACTTGCTGAGTTCACTGGGAGAGGTAGGAGTGAATCCATTTGAGTGGGGTGCCTTGGAAATGAATGTTGTTGAGTTGATTGATGAGATCTGGTGGGATACTGTGTCAAAGACTCTTCATAAAAGACTCATATGGGCTCATTTGCATGACTCAACTATGGCTCAGTATTTGAAATCAATATCATCCCTCGGGGTCTACATATGCCCTGCACCCCCAAGATGTTTGTGAATGATTCAGCCTTTCTAGCCAGGTGGAATGCTTTACTAAATACATATAGTTTCGATATTATAGAGTTATTGGTGGAGTGCACTATAACAGAAAAGGATACCATACAGAAACAAATTGTTGAGGTACAGGATAAAGTTAAG